>CM072516.1:52003994-52181494 GCA_036898135.1 Oncomelania hupensis | reverse complement strand
AAAGTCGTTGGGGCACCACAGATTATCGTTTAACCAGCATACTCCAACTTTCCCTGTCCTCAGCAACCCTCATGTCTTCACTCAGTGTCAAGCCAGTCCAATCTTGAATGTTGTCCTCCCACCTCTTTTTCTGTCTCCCTCTTCATCTGTCCTGCTTGGGGTTTCAATCACCTGTTAAGTATTATTTTTAGGAGGACCTTGTAGGGATGCTGATGAGGCTGATGGTGCGGTAATTTTAACACTCCTGAAGGTTACCCTTTTTGGGAAGAGTGGTGACAAGAGGCTGAGTCCATGGTATAGGTCACTTCTATCCTATCCTATCATATCCCGTAATTCGAAGGTCGTTGGTCCAAAAGTTCAGGTGTGATCCACGGTTTCTTCTTTGGGCGGTGCTTGCCAAGGATCTCAGTGGCGGCATCTTTTACAGCTGAGTTGAAGGTGGTAGTCATGGTGTTGAAATCTACTTCACCAGCTCCCAACATGAGCAGTGGTGCAAATTTCCCTTCAATTGTGCTTGGAATATTTCTGCCACCTTCTGGTCTTGCAGTTTGTCCAGGTCGAACTTGAGTCTGGTGCATTTTGCTGTGTTTACTCTCTTCAAGTGGAGGCGGAAAGACATCATCACGAGATCGTGGTCATTTCTCCTGGAAAAGTGCGTGTCCTGCCAATGTTGACGCTTGATCTGAAACGTACCTTGACCATGATGTAGTTAATCTGGTTGTGATGCTTTCCGCTGGGACTGTGCCAGGTCCATCACCTGGATTTGTTGTATAGATCAAGCGTGTTTGCCAGTATCTCATTGTTGTATGTGGCAAACTGCAAGAGTCTCAGACCTCTGTCATTTGTATCGTTGTTGCAGTGGGGTATACATGTATCTCTCCAGTGGTGGTACGCATCTTGGCCAACCCTGGCATTCCAGTTGCCTTCCACTATGATTATGTCCTTCGGCACTTGGTCATTTGACCCCAAGCGGGATCGTAACTCTCTTTCTAACCTTGATCGTAATGGCGGCATCTACTTGGAAGACGGCAGGGCGTAGGAAGCAAGCGAGCGATGAAGCAATTACACGACTTGACATTTGGCCCAGTGTTTGGACTTGAGCCCTCAAAGGGTCTCCAGAGCCAACTGACGACTGGGTTACCGGCACTGCTCCACCATCTTATAGGCGTGGAGCCTTCAGGCCGCACAGTACAGCCTGGAAAATAGTTGTTTTCATGTGGCACCAACGCAGTCCATGGGTGTTGTTGTTGTTGTTGTTGTTGTTGTTGTTGTTGCTGTTAACATAAGTTCCCATGGGTGGGAAAGTGAAGGCTAAGTGAACAGAAAGAGAGAAAGAGAGAGGGAGAGAGATAGTTGGGAGATGGCATATAGGGGGTAGGAAGAGAGTGAAAGTATGAGAGAGAGAGAGAGAGAGAGAGAGTTGGGAGATCAGGGTAGGAGAGAGAGTGAGAGAATGAAAGAGACAAGAGAGACAGAGGTACAGAGACAGATTGGACAGCGTCTAATAATGCAGTAAACTCCAGGGTTGCGTTCACGATGGCACTATGTATGACTATGTATTGCTGCGCAGCCGTTCACAGTCACTGCGTATGAACACGTAGTGCTACTTTTTCCTACACCTCTCGAGCGCGCAATGGATTGTATGAAAGCTCATACAAAAATGGCGGACGCTGGCGGTAGCGAAAGGCATGTGCCACAGTTTTTTTTATTTGTCCATAAATTGTCTTTAACGAGTCCCCTCTACATTCGTCCTCGTCCGAATCGTCAATTAACCCCAACATAATAGTCTGAAGTAAAGCTTTTAGGTTTTCTTCGACACTGACGACAGCCATTCTTTTTCCGGACTCTGTGAGCATGCGCGTAAATTTGCTGCGCTACACACGGTTCACGCGCACACTGTAGCGGCCTCTACATATTGTATGAGGGTAGTGGAGCGTGAACGCAACCCAGCTCATCTCTTTAGGCGAGCCGCCTTTATCACAGGTGTTCTACACACACTTGTTGTCTCCCAGAGACGGGAAAGACAAAGAGACATGGACAAAGAGACAGGCAGACATTTAGACAGACAAATACAAAGAGAAAACACACGCCGACAGCGGTTTGCATCGCCTAGCGTACCGATAAATCGACCCTGATGCTCGTACAGCGCAGTGACCCTACTCTACGGATAAGAGTATACATCGAGGTCCACTTTGTGCAGGCATTTTCATCGTGCGGAATTTAAAGATCATGACGCTCATGTCATGTCAGTGAGCCATCGCGATCGACTTATGTGTATGTATGCATAGACCTAATTCTTTTGAATCTGTCGTCTATACTGTTGATAGAATGACCGGGTACATTCACGTGCCGCTGAGACAACACGAGAAAACAGTAAAACACTGTATAAGGAGTCATCACATAAATCATGTTCTTTGCACACCAAGTTGAACATGTTAACAATTTTGTCACCACAACAATGAGTCACCATAAACCCTTTTTCCTACACGTTTATCAAATGTATCTCTTTTTTTTTTCTTAAGTTATTCATTGAATTGTTTAAATCCTTTATTTTGTGAGCATCAAGCTTAAGTGTACACAGTTGCATGCTGTGTCCTTCACGTTTGGTGAATAGACGTCTATTTATATGGGTCGTCTCCCTTTTGAACCATTTCTCACCCGTCTGGTCTGACTCGATCGGTACCTGATGATGATTCGGACCACTGTATTAATATGAAGAGAAAGAGAGACAGAGACAGAGAGAGAGAAGACAGAGACAGAGAGAGAGACAGAGATGAGAGACAGAGATAAGACTCGGAATTCAATAGTAATCACGAGAGAGACAGAGAGAGAGAGAGAGAGACACACACACACACACACACACACACACACACACACAGAGAGAACAGAAACACAGAAACATCGACAGACAAACATCGCTGTCATAATTTAATACCCTTTTTGCACTATATGGGCGTACTGCATGAAAGCATCATTCCCCTCCCCCCTCTCCCTTCTCCTCTCTCCCCATCCTTCCCCCCAATACGCTCCTATGTCCGGGGACATATCTAAATCTACTCTACGCATCATCCCACATGTTTCTCCCTTTACATGTAGATGCCGCGCCATGATGCCATGCATCTGTTTTACAATTTGGGTTGGCATGAGTGCAAGGCTCTGGTTTACACTATAGTGCAAGTGTATAGACATCAGTATAGGCATAGTCTTATCTACAATTATAACATCATTATTAGCATGATCATCTCCCCCAATACTGCCTATTTCGGCGCTTATAGTGGAAACCAAACCTATGCGCTAACGCGGAAACCAAATTCAGTAAAGCCGCCGTCCTTGCTGCAAAGAAAAAGGTCTGAATTTGAATCTGAATGTGACTGTGAGCCAACTGAAATTGTTCAGTCTTACGCAGTTTACTGTCGCTGTTGGCTCAGGTCCACCCCAAACTACATCCAAAATGTAATTTCCATCACCAGTCTGCGTCTAACCAGGCGTAATGGTATATTTTGGCGAGATATCAATCCCTCCTCCCCCCAAATTCCACGCGTCGTGCTTTCCTTTCATTACAAAAATAAAACAAGACGAAGAAACCCGCATCTTGTTATTCGCTGTTATTTAAGGGCAATGTACTCTATCTGTTAATCTTTGTCTGGCTATATATCTATGTCTGTCTGTCCGCCTACCTGCCCCTTCTTCTTCTTCTTCTTCTGCTTCTTCTTCTTCTTCTTGGGATGACCTGATATCATTGTTGACATTGAGCTGGTTTCCTATGCCGAAGATCGCGGGTTCGAAACCCGCAAGGGGCCGAACTTAGTTGACTTAGGTACGAGATCATTACATTACATTACATTACATTACATTACATTACATGATTATTGCTTTAGGTCCAGCGGACTCTTCCGAGCCAAATCAGGACCGGACAACCCCCGATCTGCATAGAAGATCTGCCGAAACAACCCTAGTGGCAAAACTGAAGGCACTCCACCAGATAGTCACTTTACAATAAAGACATCCCACGCAGGGGACGCTGAGGCTATATACTCTAATTTATTGAACCCCCGTTTACAAAAACAAAATAGAATACAAACATCATTATAAAATATCAAGTCTTGTCCCTGAAGAGTTTTCAAGAAAAACGGTAGGTGACAGGTCTAGCGAAGAAGAAGATAGTATAGCAGATTGATAGAACAGAGCAGGAATGAGAAAGAACAAATGAGAAAGACAGCGACAGTGGGAATTTAAAGCACTAAATTTCCAGAAAGTGGGGATACTATTTATACTGAAACCCCCGGTACCCCAACAGGGGAGAAGGGCTGGGGGAGGGAGGGGGTGTAGGTACCAGATCTACAACGAAGAATACAAGGCATGGAGCTGAGGTGCTACAGAAGACTTCTGGGCATTTCCAATACCCAGGACATCACCTACGACGACCGACCATCACGCAAAGACATTGGACAACACGATGACTTGATCACATTGGCGAAGCGGAAACTCCGATGGTATGGCCACGTCACCAGAACTTAAGGCCTTGCAAAGACCATTCTACAAGGCACGGTGCAAGGAGACAGAAGAAGAGAGATAGACGGAAAAGGAGGTGGGAAGACAACATTCGAGAATGGACTGGCTTGACACAGTGAAGCCATGAGAACTGCTGAGAACAGAGAAAGATGGAGTACGCTGGTTAAACGATCATCTGTGGTGCCCCAACGACTTTCGAGTTACGGGATAGCTAGATAGGTAGGATTACGAGACTTTCAAGTCACCGAGGATTTTCTCGAGTACTCCGGTTCACCCCTTTATACTATAAGGTTACTAGATGCAGGGTGTTCAAAATTTAAAAAAATACAATTAATTTTGATTTCCTTTCCGTTTACTAATAGCGATTTGCCTTTACACTACATGTTTGAGTGGCGAATGTGTGTTTTTTGTGGATGTAGGAATGTCTGTAACTTATGAGCGGGGACGTTGGTTACAGATCGCCGCTCTTTGAGTCTGATTTAGGAATAAGGTGCGTATAGCATCCATTATTATTATTGTTATTATTATTATTATTATTATTATTATTATTATTATTATTATTATTATTATTATTATTATTATTATTATTATTATTATTATTATTATTCTCTTTCTCTGCCTCTCTCTCTCTTCTCTCTCTCTCTCTCTCTCTCTATATATATATATATATATAGAGAGAGAGAGAGAGAGAGAGAGAGAGAGAGAGAGAGAGAGAGAGAGAAGATATATATATATTTGGCTCGTTCTCCTACCTCCACTCCTCCCCCCACCCCCAGTGGAGGTGCCGGGGGTTTCAGTATAAATAGTATCCTCACTTTCTGGAAATTTAGTGCCTTAAATTCCCACTGTCGCAGTCTTTCTCATTTGTTCTTTCTCATTCCTACTCTGTTCTATCAATCTACTATACTATCTTCTTCTTCGCTAGACCAGTCACCTACTTTTTTTCTTGAAAACTCTTCTGGGACAAAACTCCTCATTTGTGTGTGAGGTCTGTTGGATCAGCTTGGAAATATTGGACGCTTTCTGCCAGGTGATCACTGGGGCTTCCGATTATGTTATTATTTGGCAATGTAGGCATTTTATATGCATGTGTTTTGTTGATATTTTATAATGATGTTTATATTCTATTTTGTTTTTGTAAACGGGGGTTCAATAAATTAGAGTATAGCCTCAGCGTGGGATGTCTTTATTGTAAAGTGACCGGCTGGTGGAGTGCCTACAGTGTTACCACTAGGGTTGTTTCAGCAGATTTTTTATGCAGATCAGGGGCGAGTCCTCTTTCAGCGAAGTTGTGGTCTTGATTTTGTGGTCCTGATTCGGCTTTACTGGTCCTGATTTGGCATGGAAGAGTCCGCTGGACATAAAGCAATAATCATGTAAGCATAATGTAATGTATTGTTCTCCTACCCATCTTTTTCTTTCCCTCCCCTCTTTCTCTCTCACTTGCTTTCCTTCACAAACACACACACTCGCATATATATATATATATTGCTTAGCCGGAAGTCCTTCTTCGCCTCTACTGTAAAGTTTGTCCGGTTTGGACGCTGATCTGGGCAGGTGCTGGGCGCTGCGGATCGGCCTGCTGTGCGCTCAAAAACCCGCGAAATCGTTATAGCCGGCATTTCCTTACCGAACGTTTAACCGTTTCTGAGATAAATAAAAAAACAAAATGTCCACAAACTGCAATAGCCTCATTCTGCGCGCGGTTTCGATTCAACCCGTGTCAAGAACGTGCCCTTCCGTAATACCGCAAATTTTGTTTTATTTCTATTCAAAACACTTTTGCATTCATGTCACCAATCTTACAAAATTTTGTGTTTAACTAATTAAATTTGATTAATTAAAAATCGAATCGAGGTTTCAGCATGTTTTCCCATATAGAAAAAAAAAAGATGGTCTTTATACGAAGCCTTGGTAGCTCACTTAGTAAAACATTCGCCTACCGTGCGGGCGACCCAAGTTCAAATCTCCCGCGTGTCATATTTTTTTATGTTTTTTTTTACACTACAATATGGATATTTTTCTTTTTAATTTAGGCTTTTTACTTTTAACTTATTATTATTATTATTATTATTATTATTATTATTATTATTATTATTATTATTATTATTATTATTATTATTATTATTATTTATAAACTAATAATAATAATAATTATTATTATTATAATTATATCTTATATCAAATTTTATTTTAAAACCTTGGTGTTTTTTATGATTTCTATTTGTATTATTCTATATTCAATATTATTATTATTATTTTTTATTATTATTATTATATTATTATTATTATTATTATTATTATTATTATTATTATTATTATTATTATTATTATTATTATTATTACCAAGGATCGGGATGGGGTGGTACGTGTAGGTAAAAGGGGGCTACGGGTAGGTTTAAAGGGGCATGGGTAGGCATAACGGGGATACGGGTATATATAAGGGGGTACGGTGATGGTCGATTCCTTTCATCCATACCTGCGAAACGATCAACTGGGAAGTATCAAGGAGGGTACAGGTAGGTTACAAGGAGGGTACGGAAGGTATCAAGGGGGTATGGGGAGGTATCAAGTGGGTTCGGGGAGGTATCAAGTGGGTTCGGGGAGGTATCATGGGGGGTGGACGGGGATATATCAGGGGGGGGGGGGGGGGGGGGTATGGTGAGGTATCAAGGGGGATATGGAAAGGTATCATCGTCCAAATGAAACTCGCAGACAACAGTTGTCTCTCTGTCTACATTTTAAACAGCAACCTGTGTACCCTGGCTTGCCAGGGTACAAAATCTTTTTGCCAGGGTACAAAACCACTAGTACATATATTATATATATATATATATATATATATATATATATATATATATATATATATATTATATATATATATATATATATATATATATATATATATATATATAACCCTAATCCTAAAACAGCTTTAACTCTACGGAGCACTATTTTGACATCAATATAACGGGGCCGTCAAAAAAAGTCAAAAGAAACCATGTAGAGTTTCATGTGTGTGTCAGAGTAACGTCGTTTCTACATGCCCACACGCACAAACACAATCTCACGATCTCACAAACACCAACTGATTTAAAATCAATTTTAAAAAAGTTTGAAACTACAAGAATCGTTTTCATTTCTGAAAGCGCAGATATCCTTTTATTATTTTCTCTTTCCGTCAAAAGAGTAATTACAGGGGAGAGAATCGCTTCCTCTACACGCTACAATCAACCTCGCTTGCAATTTACGAACTTCCGGAAGGCGATGCATCGCAATTAAATACAGGCATAGAACAACAATAAAAATGCCATCCACCGATTGTTCATTTTGTATATGGTATTTAAAAACTAATGTCCACTTCTGTTCTTTGTGTGTGTGTGCGTGTGTGTGTGTGTGTGTGTGTGTTGTTGTTGTTGTTGTTGTTGTTGTCTTGTTGTTTTAAAATAAGATAGGTTACAAAAATCCGAATCCTGTGGGACAAATTCTTGATTTAACACATGGCTTGAACGAGGATTGTTTACGTCCCGGATATATTATAACTTATCTATGCATCTTAAGCTGCTTTTGTAGAAAAATAGTTTTGGGCCTGTATAGTTTGTGTTCTCAAAGTGTAGCAATCAGCTTCATTTCCACGGTGCCATTGTTTATTGCAACATTGCAAAGACATTTATTGTTGTTGTATTTCTTCGTTGTTGTTGTTGGTGGTGGTGCTGGTGGTCTTGTTGTTTATATTTTGTTGTTGATAGTAGTAATAGCAGTGGTAGTGGTAGTAGTAGTAGTCGTGATAGTGGTGTTGGTGGAGGTGGTGAAGGTGATGATGATGATGATGATGATGATGATGATGATGATGATGATGATGATGATGATGATGATACCTATAACTGTGGTTACTTTAATTATTCTATTGACCTTTTGGAGCTTTGGAACTTTGTCCTTTTATTTCACATAACATGATTTAAATATACCAAATGACAAGAGGCTCATAGCTCTGGGGCTGAATAGCCAAAGAAAGGGGGGTTTGAGGGTGGGGTGGAGTGGAATTGGGATATACATAGCATTCGTACCATGAACGGCATTGAATAACACTACAGCTACATTTACAATATATTCAGCAGCTGGGCTGACAAACACTAAGGAATTTACAACACAAAAATAAATGTGGCAACAAAATAAATACACAGAACGATACCAATTCAACGTCATACTAATACAACACAACAAGACAAATAACACGTAAATCAGACACAATGTAAAGTAAAGAGTCAGCATATTGCACTTTTAAATTCAAGAAAAGAAACCCTGGTTATAACCAAGAAGAAATGGTTACATCCATGAAAAAAGCAATCTTGAGGCAAATTCTATTTCAGTGTAATGATGATGATGAAATACTAGTTTTATTTAAACGGAGAGATCTCCCTGCTTCTCATTCTCATCCTCCTGTGTATCCTCAACACCGTACCCGTCATCGCATTGTTTGTCAATTAGGTTTAATAATGTAAAATACTGGTTATTTGCGTTTTGTGTATCAATGTGCGCTTGTGTATATGTGTGTGTGTGTGTGTGCGAACGTGCGTGTGTGTGTGTGTGTGTGAAGTTAATATATCTTTAGTCGGAAAAACACACACACACACGCACACACACACACCCATATATATATATATATATATATATATATATAGATATAGATATAGATATAGATATAGATATAGATATAGATAGATAGATAGATAGATAGATAGATAGATAGATAGATAGATAGATAGATAGATAGATAGATAGATAGATAGATAGATAGTTGATAGATAGATAGATAGATAGATAGATAGATAGATAGATAGATAGATAGATAGATAGATAGATAGATAGATATAGATAGATTTTTTAAATCTGATTTGTTCTTTCTGTCTTGAGTTGTTGAGTGATTGTCATAATTATTATTTCATCAGTCTTTGCTTTATCAGTTTATGTGATTTGTATGGGTTTGAATGGATGCTTTCAACAATTCATTTCTGTGGCTGATTCCACGTCTTAGAACATGGTTGTATGTTCACCTGATGAAACCCTAGTGTAGGGCCAACATTTGTACGTAAAAATAGCCAAGGCAAACATACAAAACGTGTGCTGCTTTCTTTATTTTGAATGAATCGTTGTCTTATATATATTACTGTTTAGGGTCCAATCAAAGCATACGGTCTCTTGCTGCAATCGTTTTTACGGCCTCACTTCAAAGGAGGATCCTCTAACCAGCCGGAAAGCTACACAGCTCTTTCAGAACAGAAGAGAGTGTTTTGTGATAATAAACCATAAAGGCATTGCGTATGGTTACGATACCCTGCGGAGAAGGTGTGTTTACGAAGTACGGAGTTACGAATCAGCCTACGAAGATTTTGTTTAGTTGCGGCATGCTCTATAGATGATGTTGCGGTACACCTCACAGAAGATTTTTTTTTCCCTTACGGTAACCCCCTTCAAAAGGTGTTTTGCTGCGATAGACTAGCAGCCTAGAAAGGGAGGTCTTTTGACGTCTGTTGCAAAACGCTAAGCGGAAATAGATCTGTTTAGCTTACTTCGTAACCGAACTGCAAGGAGGTGAAACTACGGATCCGTGAACCGAAATATTTACCCGTATGGAAAAACAAGTACAAAACGTTGAAGGGGACAAAACACAGAAGATTAAAAGATTCTCTATACATGAATGCATTTTGCTAAAACGCTGCCACAGGGGTTACAAGTCAACTTAACAGGCTCCCTTTAAATAATGCGTTTGTATCTTTGTTACGGTTTAGACGCGCGCAATGATTGCGAATATTGTGCTTAGGCACAATGCGTGCGATAATAGCGTTTATTTTACCTTTGATTTGATTCTGTGCTGTTGCTAGAAAAGCCTGGCATCATGTGTGTTTTGTTTCCATCGCTTGATATTGTTGTAGAAATATTGATATCTTTCTGTTTACGACTGACCGAACATTCTAGATATATATCTAAGAACAGATGATCACATTTTCGCGGTCTGCAGAACATTCTATGACGTAAGGCAGTGCGGTGAGGTGTTTTTAGTTTGATTGGTTGTTGATTGCGTCATTCTGGAACTTTCGGTATTTTTGGACATTGTTGATAGACTATATCAGAAGCGTTGTCTGCGTGTCTGGAAGGTGTTGTTCGAAATTTTATATATAACTAGCCTACGACTACGACTCCTGCCTTGTTATTGAGTGAACGGGCTGCGTGGATAGGCATTCGAGTTACACAAGATTCAAGCATCGGGGTTGAATCGACTTGTGCCGCATAACAAGCTTGGAGTCAAACGTGCATTCGTCTCTCCCCCAACTTACAGCCTATGGCATTGCCAGTGGCGCTACTTAGAAGAAAGCTATTTACTGAACACTAACGTCGACGAGCGTTTTAAGCGTTAGCTCAAAAATCCAACCATTTTCCATACAAAGGGTACGAATCCAAATAAAAAGGCGCGCGTAGCGGCAGAGAGTCGAGGCTCTTATACAGATGGGTATCAAGAGATTGTTCTTTTGCTTGTAATCACACACACAAAAAGACTAATTCTGCATTAACAGGGTCTCGATTCGCTGGTTTTCCGTGTCTTCCAAAAAAAGAAGAAAAGAAAACAGCCTTACTCTTTTTTTAGCGTGCTAGCACAATGATAGAAATTTAAAAATAATAGTCAATCGAAAACTAATATAATAGACAATATATTTTGTAGTCTATATTCGCTTTTCCTAAGCGCTAGCGCCCTGAACAAGCAGTAGCGGCCCAATGTAATCTTTTTTTCTTTTTTTTTTAACTGAATATGATCCCAAGAGTGTAACAGAAAGGTCACGATGGCGGTTTTAATATTGGTCACCTTGACCTTAGTTAATGAATCAATCTTTATTTTAATGTCTGTTAACACTTGCAGGTGATATTAGGCGCTCAAATCGTAAACATTTAAAACACATAAACTATATTTTCAACATTTCTTGAGTGGGAAAGTCCAGACTGCGGTACTTCAGTTAGAATGGTTGAACTAGTGAGAAATATGTGTGTGGGAAAGAGAGGTGGGAGAGGAGATGCACATGTTTGAGGGGGTGGGAGGCGCGAGTATGTATGCGTATGTGTGTTTGTGTGTGCGTGTTTGTGTGGGTGGGTGTGTATGTGTGTGTGTGTAGTTCTGTTTTGTTGTTTTGAATAATACAATGATCGGCAATTTGTCGTTAAGTGTGGTTTTAATTTTACCCGACTTAAAAGGGCTAGACAATTTTCATTTCTAAGACGGAAATAGCATCATCCGCCATCAGCATGAATGCCCCAGGATACCGTTAACACAATAGCTTCTTATTCTCCGACTCAAGGTCAAGGTGACCAGAAACAAAGCCGCGAGGTTTTCCTTTAAACATTTAAATGGTAAAGGTACATTTCCATTGTCGTCAGAATCAGGTTTTACTTCTACAAGCACGATGATTTCTACACGTGTTTGTGTGATCAGAGAGACAAACGAAAGTGTGTATGAAACACAGAAAATAAGTTGCTTCGCCTAAAGAGACGAAACTAGGGTTAATCAAAGCATCTTAGAAATAATTCTTATTAGTGGCGATCTTCTGGGGAGATATAGAATAATAGGAATGTTATTTTAGTTTAGTTCAGTTCATCATCATCATCATCATCATCATCATCATCATCATCATCATCATCATCATCATCATCATCATCATCGTCGTCGTCGTCGTCGTCGTCGTCATCACCACCTCCACCACCACCACCATCAACCTACTCCTCCTCCTTCTCATCATCATCATCATCGTCGTCGTCATTTTTTTACTCTGCATTCACCCTCACCCCAAGCAACAGTTGTAGCTGTTGTTTCTTTCCTTGATGACTGATTGAGAGCAGACAACACGCCAATATGATACCCAGGAATGCATGGTGGGGACGATGCCGTTGAAAACCCAACTCTTGACAACGTAATGGATAGGGAGGTAGGTTTAGGGGTACAAATGTGTGTGTGTAAAGATAGGAAGGGGAAGGGTGAAGCGGTGTTTTGCGGGGAGGTGGGGGGAGGGCGTGGTTTGGAAAAGGTGTTGAACAATGTAACTTGGGGCAGCTTGGCTAGCTCTCGTCTTCTTTGTAATTAGTCACCATCCTTGTGGTCATCATTATCATCTATTGTCGTCGTCGACCTCATAATCGTCGTCGTCGTCGTCATCATTATCATTATCATCATCATCATCAACATTATCAACATCATCATCATCAGTATTGTCATTAACATCATCATGATCATCCTCATCGTCCTCCTCCTCATCGTCGTCATCGTCATCATTGTTAACGGAAACATTATCATCGATATAATGTACATACCCACGCTCACGCACGTACTCTTATACATGCACTCATGAACGCAAACCCATGCAAACACATTCAGATTCTCTCTCTCTCTGTCACACACATAACACACACACACACACACACACACACACACACACACACACACACACACATACACTCTCTCTCTTTCTTACACAAACAAGGCGCAGGTAAGCTCTCTCTTTCTCCCCCCTCTCTCTCTCACACACACGCACACACACACACACAGACAGATTGTAATACGCCTCTAAATGTACAGAACTTGTGAGGTCTAACAGCATCAGAGGCGACACAGGTGTATAAACACAATATTTCTTGAAGTCGTTAAGATCTACCTTGCAATGGAAACTTGCCAGTTGCGATAGCTCAATAGTTCATGGACCCCTTGGGGTCATGAGCAATCTTGCCACTGTAGATTGTTCAAACCTATAAAGGGAACAGTGAAAGCCACAGTTGAAAACCTGTCTTTCCTTTATAGGCAAGACGCTTCACTGCGGCAACAGTACCCCCGTTGGAGTGCCGGGGGTTTTCAGTATAAATAGTATCCCCACTTTATGGAAATTTAGTGCTTTAAATTCCCACTGTCGCTGTCTTCCTCATTTACTCTTTCCTATTCTTGCTCTGTCCTTCACTCTGCTATACTATCTTCTTCTTCGCTAGATCAATGACCTACCTGTTTTCTTGAAAACTCTTCCTGGACAAGACTCCTTGTTTGTGTATGAGGTCTGTTGGATCAGCTTGGGAGTGTTGGACGCTTTCTGCCGGGTGGTCACTAGGGCTTCCTATGAATGTACTATTTAGCACTATAGGCATTTTACATGTGTTTGGTTGATGATTTATAATGATGTTTGTATTCTATTTTGTTTTTGTAATCGGGGTGTTCGCGTAGTTGAGGTCAACCCTCAGCCGTCCCCCGCGTGGGATGTCTTTATTGTAAAGTGACTGGCCGGTGGAGGGCATTCAATTTTCCCACTGGGGTTGTTTCAGCAGATCTATTATGCGGATCGGGGGTTGTCCGGTCCTGATTTGGCTCGGAAGAGTCCGCTGGACCTAAAGCAACAATAAATCAATCAATCAATCAATCAATCAATAGTTCATGGCTACAACTCTGATGCCGGTGTGCTTCTTGGGCATAATGGTTCGAACCTTTTTTTTTTTAGGTCATTTAAAACCTATCTGTTACGTAGATATTACCAATGGAAGTGAGGAGTTAAGTGCGGGAGATGGAGGTGCTCAGTAGTTCAGGCGCTACACACCCAATACTTTGCACCTCACATTTCACAGACCTTAGCAGCTCTCTGAGCAGTTAATTACGCTCTATATAAGAACAATTAGTTTCATATTTTAGTCTTCGGCAAATTCTGTGCACAGGCTGAATTCTTATACGTCAGCTCTGTGAACTAACTGCTCCTTGATGTGGAAAATGCGTTGTATATAATGAACCATAAAAATGTAATAAAGGAAATGAATGGCTCAAATTTCCTACATTTTCGTCTGTATCGTTTGACTTTTTTTTTTTCAGACTTGGAAATATTTTGAAAATAAAGGTCTAGTGGGGGAGGGGGGGAGGCGGATGGAGAAGGGAGGGGGGGGAGGTCAGAACGAGCCAAGTGTCGGTCTGTCCATTCTTCTGTCGTTCGATCGGCCCGGTGGACGCCATATCTCAAGATCATTGAACGGATTTAGCTCAAACTTCTAAATATCATTAGTGGTCTGTCTCCCATCCCATAAAATTGTATCGACCGCAAAGGTCAAGGTTGAAATTTGGTATACAGGTACTTCAAATCATGGACCAACTGTCAACAGCAGTCCGGTTGTCAGTAAAGTTGGTCAGTCGCTCAATCCGTCGCTCCGATTAAAGAAAAGAAAAATCACATCCCGCTTTTTTGGCCTTATCTTTAAAAGAACTGAATCAAAATTAATAACTGTTACTTTGCGGACACCTTAACTACAACTAAGTATGTTATTGTATTTTCTCAAAGGTCAAGGTCATAGTCATTCACCATTTTTAAAACACGTTTTGCGCTGTACCTCAAAATGGGCTGTGCCGATTTTGATCATTATTTTTGCTAGCAGATACAGGGATGTCGTTTGGGTCGGATCTTCGGCTTTTAGCCGAAATTTTTATTAAAAAGCCGATAAACTGTCCGTCATGTCGGCCCGCGCCGAGCCAAAGTTTTCACGGGTGAATCGGCTCAATTTTGTCCATTTTTGCGATTTTCCTGTGCTGCTGCTTGCAGTTTAGGTGAGGATTCGATAATTACTAAGGTTAAACCCAGAAACTCTGACAGTATTGTGGTCTGTCAAGGGACAGTCTAAACTTTTTATTGTTTTTGTGTGTCTAAAATTTAAGAAAATAAAATTTCATTTCAATGTTCTTATTCTACTCTTAAAATCATGTTTTATTACAAAGATATGCATCCACAGAACACCTTTAATGGAGGTGGAGGGTGCACGTTAACGTAGTGAATCTAGTCAAAAAAACTTGTGAGACTGCTTTCGAAGAGAGAGCCGAAACTTTCTTTGTAAAAAGCCGAAGGTTTTACGGCTGTTTCGGCCAAATCGCCGAAGAAAAAATTTCCTAGCAACATCCCTGAGATAGTTCAGATAGTAGTAGCCTATCATTCATTTTACTTCGTAATGATAAAGATGAGTCAACAGCGAGGATAAGAAAATTAACACTTTTGATAATGCTTTTCGGTTGTATGTGTCTTGGACATACATTGGAATAGCTTGCCATTTTGTTTATTCGACATTTAACCCTCCCCCCCCTCTCCCCTCCCCCACAACCCCCAACAAACAAAACAAAACAATTATTTGTATTATCTAGAGTTCACTGTGTCACAGTTTTTAAAGTGCTTTTCTTCCTTTCTGTATAAACTCGTTAAGATAACTAAAACATTTTTTTTTTAAAAGACGTTAACCGAAATAAACCATTAAATAATCAAAAAATCTTTCCAAATCTTCCAAGACCTAGAAATTAAATCACCTAATAATAACCAAACGAAGATAAGGTTTATAGAGAAGAAGAAAATGTTAAACAATATAATAATATTAGTAACAAGATGGATAGCCACTCAAATGTATTACCAGACACTCACACGCTTAACTGAAACTCAACATGTTCAAACTTATTTACATTTTAATGGTGGCGTTGCTTTGTCCCGAACATGCAATTAAAACACGAAATGATGTGGTAGTAAAAATAATATGAAATTTTGTTTAGCCAAATTTTTTAGATACAACGCAACAGGGGTGGCCTCGTGGCGCAGTGGATAAGTCGCCGGTTTCCTATGCCGAAGGTCGCGGGTTCGATTCCCGCAAGGGGCGAACGTATGTGACTTAGGTACGAGACTATTGAGGTCACCGAGGGTTTCTCCAGGCACTCCGGTTTCCTCACTCCCTTCAATAATGGTACAGGATGCAGTCAATATAAACATTTCAAAAATAAAAATTCGATTTTCTTCCGTCTTCTATTAGCGATCTCCCTGCCTTTACACCACCTGTTTGAGTGATGTATGTGTATTTGGTGTGTGTGAAGGTAAATGAGACAGGTGAGCGTGTATGTTGGTATAGATCGCCGCGCTTGAGCCTTGGGGAAAGGCGCGTACGTAGCATCCTGTGTTATTATTATTATTATAGAAAATAATGAACCATAAACTTGACCTTTGAGATAGTGCAAATTAAATGACGAAAAAAATGCCTAACAGTAGCCTAAGTATCTGCATCGGAAAACAATCAAAATCCGTAAGTCCTTCTTTAGATTGGGCAAAATTTATTGTGGGGAACAAACCTGTAGAATATCGGAGCCACAGTGCGCGACTGACTCACCGACAACTGGACTGACACCAAACGATTAGCCATAAGTTGAAGCACTTGTATACTAAACTAAACAAAAAAACAAACGGTTCAGTTATTTTTTAGATATAGAGCCAAATGTATTCAGCCACCCCCCCCCCCCCTTCCATTCCCCCCCCCCACCCCAAAAAGAAATAAATAAATAAATAATAAAGAAGAAATAAGAAGAAGAAAAAGAAGAAGAAGAAGAAGAAGAAGAAGAAGAAGAAGAAGAAGAAGAAGAAGAAGAAGAGGAAGAAGAAATAGATTTTTTTAAATGACCCGACCGATCTTAAATTTTGAAATTAAGTAAGCATAATGGGCCGTATGACTGGCCACTAACCCAGGTAATGTTTGTGTGAAGTTCGTCATAATTCGTACAGTGGTTTTGTGATACAGCGTGCAATGGTCCAACCAACCGACCGACTTTTAGTTCCTTCTGATTCCCGACTATTCCAAAAAAGGTTGCAGATCGGCCAAAAAAAAGAAAAAGAAAATGCTGTGACGAGTTTGTCTGCATCTAGACAAGTATAAACCAGGGCAGCGAGATCAGAATTAATGACATTTATTAGTGTTGGTTGTATTCTTTCTTTCCAAAAGCAGTTCCTTTTTCGGTTTTATATTTAACTTTGTTCCACTTTGACTAGAAGGATGGGTTGAAAGTCTAGAACATAGATACGTGTGTGTGTGTGTGTGTTTGTGTGTGTGTGTGTGTGTGTGTGCGTGTGTGTGCGTGTGTTTGTGTGTTTTTGTGTGTGAGCGTGTATTTGTGTTTTTGTGCGTGTTTTATTACTAATCTTCTTCTTCTTCTTCTTCTTCTTCTTCTTCTTCTTCTTCTTCTTCTTCTTCTTCTTCTTCTTCTTCTTCTACTTCTTCTTCTTTACCATTCCTTAGTATGCCCAATGCGGTGTGCTTCTGTTAAGAGGAAAATCAACGAGCATACTGAATATGCTATGGTATTATGGTTGTTAAAGGGGCATAAAACACCAGGCAATCTCTGTACAGTACATAAATGTATTGTCTTCAATATCTTTCCCGGGTTCATATTCCATTGTACTGTACAAAAATATATCCAATAGAAGATTGTTCGATACATCTTTGTCTACCTCTTTCCAGCATCGTTCTAAGTTAGAGAGAGAGAGAGAGAGAGAGAGAGAGAGAGAGAGAGAGAGAGAGAGAGAGAGAGAGAGAGAGAGAGAGAGAGAGAGAGAGAGAGAGAGAGAGAGAGAGAGAGAGAGAGAGAGAGAGAGCATCGTATTCTTTCTTGTACATATTCTAGTCCATCTTTTTCTCAATCTACATCTTCGTGGCCACCGTTTCGTATTCCATATTTCTAGTTTCATATTTCCCAAGTTTCCTTTCGATCCTAATAACCGTCTGGATCCCTCGTGACCAGCGCGTGCTGTTATGCAAATGAGGATGATTTGTCTCGCGCGCCAAGGGAAATGACTCTGACATTCCTGTCTGAAGTAAGGAGTAAAGTTTCTCTGATCAGGTCTTCCCCCACAACTTTTAGGAGTTTGAAAGGTATTAAGTAATTACATTAATTAATTATTGCTCTAAGTTATTTATTAATTAATTTGACAGTTTATATACATATTTTTTTTACTTTTCTATGTAATTATTTGTAAGCATACCTCTTCTACTTCTGACCACCTTCGCCCTTTCCTTCTTATCAAAACAAAATTTCCCCTAAAATAAAATAAATTAACAAAAATATAAATAAAACTTAGAAAATAAAAAAAAATAAAGAAAGAAAGAAAAAAAGAAAGAAGGAAATAAAGAAAAAATACAGAAAAACAAAACTAATTGCTCAAGAATGTAAGTTTTGTTTGTGCAAATATGCCTACATCTTTGATTCAGGCAAATGCTTTGAAAACTAAGAATTGTGAATAACACGAGATTTATCACAGTAGACAAAAACTATTTCAAGAAGACATGGGGAAACAATATGCGCATCAACTTAGCATTTTAATACAGCGATTTGTTTTTAAATTGTGTATTACAAAATTGTTTTCTTTTTAAATTTTTTTGGGTGGTGGTGGTGGGGGGCAGGGACAGAGGGGGAAGAGAAAGGGGAAAGGGAGGATGATTTGATTTGAATATATACATTTACTACAAATAAACAGAAACGCATGCCATATACATACGCGCATACAAATTCCACCAATTCTCTTTCAGACACACACACACACACACACACACACACACACACACACACGCACATAGTCCATTGACTCTCTCATATGCACCCACAAACAGGGAGGATGATTTGATTTGAATATATACATTTACTACAAATAAACAGAAACGCATGCCATATACATACGCGCATACAAATTCCACCAATTCTCTTTCAGACACACACACACACAAACACGCACACACCCACACACACCTACTTACTAGACACTGACAAGTGTTGGAAATAGACCCTTTCTTCAACACAGGTTTTCTCTGAACGTTATTTTTTCTTTCTTTCTTTTTTTGTGGCAGAAAAAGATGTGTTTTAGGCGAGACAAAAGAACCCATTCTCTTCCTTCAAGTGGAATATTATTGATGGATCGGCCGTCAAAGGTAAAAACAGTAAAATTGAAAAATAGCACCTCTGACACCACAGCATTCACGTTTACTGCGTTTCGGATCCGTCTAATGTTTTTGGCTTCCATGTTGGACTCATTTCGGTTCCGTCTAACGCTTTGGAATTATACGACTTTCACGTTGGTTTGCG
Organism: Oncomelania hupensis; assembly: GCA_036898135.1. Lineage (NCBI taxonomy): Eukaryota > Metazoa > Mollusca > Gastropoda > Littorinimorpha > Pomatiopsidae > Oncomelania > Oncomelania hupensis. The sequence continues at coordinate 52,162,056 of CM072516.1, read as the reverse complement.
ATTACGCTCGTTTAACATTTTGTTTCGGTTCGGTTCCTTCTGATGTTTTGAATTATTTGCTTAAGAGAGTTGGGATTTAGGATAGATATTCTCCCTCGTCAGTTCAGCGTTTGATATAGCCAACAACTAGTGAAAGTCTATGCTTCCGTTCTTGAATGTTTTAAAAATGTCATTCCACTGGACCTAAGAAAAGGGAAAGTCCTTCATTGACGCCGGTCTGCCTCCCTGACGACAGAGGTCATGAAAACAGCTTTACCTATTACAGTATTTTGCTGCTGTGGTTGTTCATATCAGTTTATCACTAACATTTGGTTTTGCTGCGGATGGATTCGGCTAATGCTGAGTTATAATTATTTCTTGCATTTTTTGTTTGCTTTTATCATAGACTCTCTGCTTTTATTACGCAACCTATCAGTTCAGCACTACCGTTTAATAGTTTTTATTATATATCTGGCATTATTTTAGTGTTTTACGATAGCTCAGCATACATATTATTTTGTCAGTTCAGTTGATGTTTTCAAATTATGTATCTGAAAATTTGTTGGTGCGTCTTTGCCAGTTTAACGCTAACGATCGTTTCCGTTCAGCCCATTTGATGTTGTTGTTTTAAAAAAAATATAAATCATGACCAATGTTTTGAAGTAGACTAAAACAATATTGATCTCAAAGTTAGATTAAAAGTTTTTGAACTATTTCTCTGACGTTTCCATTTAGTTTGATGTACTATGACGACCATAGGCTATAGTACTGTAGGCTAGTTTACAGCTACAACACGGTTGAAGATTGCCAACTTTGCTTTTCTTCTCGCCAAACGTTTTCAACTAATTTATGGTCCATAGACTAACTGAAAGGATTTCTTACAACTTGCGATTTCTAGTTTTCATCTAACATGGAAAACGATAATGGACGGATGAATGACGACATAATAATTGACAGATTCATTTTGAGGTCTGGCGGCTCGGTATTTTATGATAAATAAATTGTGAAAAATTGTTGTTTTAATTTTTTAATTATTTGTTTTTAAAATTACGATTCCAGATTTTATTTAACAAAGAGAATAGTATGGATAACAATGAACACATTTGATTGATGGAACAAACCATATAAAAAGTAGACCTATGATTTTTTTGTTTTGGCTGAATCATTGGTGTAGTTTTTGTTGTTGTTGTTGCAGTTGTTGCGAGCTAGTAGCTGAGATCTGTACCATCAAAACGATTCGTTTTAGTTTGATTTTTAGTTGATATCTTTGGCAGAGGACGTTCTACTAGCCTTACTAGATTGCAACATCGGGACAACTCCTCTTGGAAAAAATAACAATTCAAGTCAAGTTGGACCACTGCCAAAATTTTTTTAATTTTTTTAATAGTTTGTTGCTGTGAAAATTTGTTGTTTTGTTTCCATTTTTAAAAATGTATGTATGTACATATTTGTTTATTGCAAGAAATTGGTTTGTATTTTATTTATTTATTTATTATTTGCTTGCTAGGGGTGAGGGAGGGGTGGAGAGGGAGGAGGGATGTAAGAGGTGTAATTAAGTGGAGACAATGTATACGAATAGGACTACTTTCGTGGAATGAACGAGTTAACCTATCCTTGCGGTTCAACAGAATGTCATGCACAATGCGCAAGAGTATATTTAACACCCCCATCCGCTCCTTCTCCTCCATCCCCGCAAAGAAGGACGGATGGGTGGAGTTGGAGATCTTTGCAACTAGAAATCCACTCCTTACTCTCACTGTCCTTCTCCAGATCCTGATAGACAATATTGCTAGGTCTATCTTTCAGTCTCGGTGGTTTTGACGTCTTTCTTGACAGTCTGTGTTTACTGTATAGCATTATCAATCTGCGGCATGTTTGAGGATGAACAAACTGGTATTAAAATCCTTACCGTATTAGTCATCAGAACAACATCCAAACTTCATGTCAACGTCTTGACAAAAGCAGAAGTGGAACGGTACATTTGTGTTCTCTTGAACTGAAGCGTGTGTGCCATTCTACAGATTTTGAAAGCAAGCATACCTTTCCTCGTTCCTTTTTGTTTTGTTTTGTTTTTTTGTGTGGAAAATCCAAAACCAACGCTGTAAATAAACGGATTGCAGACAAAGAGGTTCCTAGTAGTTAAAATATTTTGTTACAGCCTTCTTGGGATCTGTAGGCATATTTTGTTTTGTTTTTCTTGATTTTGTTTTCTTTTGGTTCAACGTTTAGTTAATCCAGTGCCGTTAATGCAGTTAATAAAATGAAGCAGCTAACCTGATTTCTCTGAGATTTGTAGTGCACAGGGCGTTTCCTGAAATGTAAATGATTGTACTTTATTTATAATGCTCAAATTACTTCTCTCTCTCTCTCTCTCTCTCTCTCTCTCTCTCTCTCTCTCTCTCTCTCTCTCTCTTTCTCTCTTTCTCTCTCTCTCTCTCTCTCTCTCTCTCTCTCTCTCTCTCTCTCTCTCTCTCTCTCTCTCTTTCTCTCTTCCTCTCTTCCTCTCTCTCTCTGTCTCTCTCTGTTACACTCGTTGCTGGTTTTTTATCAGTAGTTGATTCAGCCCCAATGCTTGAATTTGGATAAGTGTAACTCGGATTCGTTTATCCACGCAACCTGTTCACTCAGCAACAAGGCAGGAGTCGTCGTATGAAGTTTTCCAACTTTATTCAGCATACGTCAACAACTGCATACATTCGCTCAACCGCTTTTCAATTTTTTTCTCTTTCTTCTCTACACAGTGCATCAATTATATAGTTTTTCTCTATACTCGAGATAACGTTAGAACGTTCCAGCGTGACGCATTACAACCAATCAAAATAAACTTCGTCATCACTGTCTTACGTCATATAACCTTATTTAGGTTAGAACATCTCGAAGCTACCACTATATTTATCCACACGTTACGATCGATAGTAAACAAGCAAACCTAGAAAATTCTCGACCAACGAAAATTATCAACATTATACAAAGCTTTTTCCAACTACAACGCAAATTCAAATCAAAGGTAAATGCATTCTATTATTGCATGCTTTGCGAAACAAAACGATCGGATCTATCGTGCGCGTTTCAACATAACTCTCTCTCTCTCTCTCTAACTCTCTCTCTCTCTCTCTCTCTCTCTCGCTCGCTCGCTCTCTTTTTAACATTGGATTGGCTGCAGAACCTTCAAGATGGTGAAGGCGGCGACCCAAATCAAAAGAAGAAGAAGATAAAGAAAGACAAGAAAGTCGATTCACATTGATGTAAACATTATGTAACAATGTTCGTGCGTTTTCTTCTGTGGAAGGTTTTACTTCGTAAGTGAATGTGTTTTTATGATGCAGTTGATCAAAAAAAATTAGTGTTATTATCATATGGGAATCCATCCCTATCCTATCCTATCCCATAACTCGGAGGTCGTAGGGGTACCACAGATGATCGTTTAACCAGCGTACTCCATCTTTCCCTGTCCTCAGCAACCCTGATTGTTTCGCTCAGTGTCAAACCAGTCCAATCTCGAATGTTGTCCTCCCACCTCTTTTTCGGTCTCCCTCTTCTTCTACCTCCTTGCACTGTGCCTTGCAGGATGGTCTTTGCAAGCCATGATGATTTGGTGACGTGGCCATACCATCGGAGTTTCCCTTTTTTCACCACTGTGAGCAGGCCATCGTGTTGTCCAATGGCTTGTGTGATGGTCTGTCGGACTTCGTCGTTGGTGATGTGTTGGGTATAGGAAATGCCTAAAAGTCTTCTGTAGCACCTCATCTCCATGCTTTGTATTCTTCGTTGGAGATCTGCTGTGAGGGTCCATGTTTCGCAAGCATATAGGAAGATGGAAATGACAAGGGAGCACAGCAGCCTTACCTTGGAATGTAGACTGATGGTCCTGTCTTTTCAAATTGGCTTCAACCTCGCCAGGGCAGCAGTTGTTTGTGCGATCCTGGAGAGGACTCCCTGTCGGGACCCATTGTCTGATACAATGGCTCCTAAATATTTGAAGCTATGCACTGTGTTGAGGGATTGGCCTTGGACTTTGATGTCCGTGTTGATGCCATTGGTGTTGTTGGTCATCATTTTGGTCTTCTCTGCACTTATTTCCATTCCATAGGCTCAGGAGGTGGTGTCAAGCCTCTGTACCAGCTGTTCAAGTTCTTGTTACTCTCTCCAGTCAATCCATCAATGTCATCCGCAAAACGGAGGTTGGAGATTGTTCTTCCCCCTATGCTGACTGTGTCTGCAAGGGCATCTGACATGATGCGCTCTAGGAAGATGTTGAAGAGTGTTGGAGAAAGTAGGCATCCCTGACGCACACTGATTGTTGTTCTGAACCAGTTTCCGATGGCGCTGTTATGGAGGACTGCACTGGTAGACTTGTCATACAGGTTTTTGATGACTTCAATAATTTTAGGGCTGATGTTGTACACTCTCATGGTTGCCCACAGAGCTGCATGCCAGACTCGGTCAAACGCCTTTTTGAAGTCTACGAACACATGATATAGATGTTGTTGGTGCTGTAGGTATTTTTCGCAGATTATTCTGAGGTTGAAAATCTGTTCAGTGGTACTTCGCCCTGCCCTGAATCCTGCTTGTTCTTCAGTTATGATTTGTTCAGCTTGGGTTTTCAACCTGTTGAGTATTATTTTCAGGAGGACCTTGCTGGGAAGGCTGATGAGGCTGATGGTGCGGTAATTTTCACATTCCTGAAGGTTACCTTTTTGAGGAAGAGTGATGACAAGCGACTGGGTCCATGGTGTAGGCCACTCCCCACTCTGCCAGATCTTGTTACAGATAATGGTGAGTGCGTCGATCATTGCTTCTCCTCCTGCTTCAAGCAGTTCCGCGGGTATGATGTCCACTCCCGCTGACTTCCCCTTCTTCTGCGACTGCACTGCTGCCTCAACTTCTTCTAGGAGAATTGGGAAGATTTCTTATTCTTCTCTGTTCTCTGGACATGCTAGAACTGATTGGTCTCCGTTTGATTTGTGGTTGTAAAGGTCAGAACAGTACTCTGTCCATCTGTCCAAGACTTCTTGTTCTTCTGTAAGGCTTATGCTAGACTTGCTTTGGATCGTGGAGACCTTGGGCTGTTTAACACTTGTCAGCCGCTTCACAGTCTGGTAATTCTTCTTGCTGTTGTTCTTGTTCAGACTGTTCTCTATTTCCTGGCATTGATCTTCTATCCAGTTCTTCTTTGCTGTGCGCATGCATTTTCGGATTTCATTGTTGATTTTTCGGTAGGCATCAGCTCCCTGTGAGGTGTTCTTTTTCTTTTTCATCTCTCTTCGTTTATCACACAGGTCCAAACGTTTAGGTGTGATCCACAGCTTCTTCTTTGGCCGGTGCTTTCCAAGGATCTCCGTGGCGGCATCTGTCACAGCTAAGTTGAAGGTGGTGGTCATGGTGTTGACATCTACTTCACCAGCTCCCAAAATGAGCAGTGGTGCAAATTTCCCTCCAATTGTGGCCTGAAATATTTCTGCCACATCCGGGTTCTTGCAGTTTGTCCAGGTCGAACTTCAATCTCGTGCACTTTGCTGTGTTTACTCTCTTCAAGTGAAGCCGGAAAGACATCATCACGAGATCGTGGTCACTTCCGATGTCTGCTCCTGGAAAAGTGCGCGTCCTGCCAATGTTGATGCTTGATCTGAAGCATCCCTATAAATTAGCATAATAACCACACAGAAGTGGACGGATTTTTGGAAAAGAAAAAAATAAAATTTTAGTCACAGATTGGCTGGAGAACCAATGCTCTTCCATTGTACTAGCACATGTAGGCCTACAACTCATTTAAAGAACAGCTCGGGTCCCTTTCTTAAAAGAGATCCATATTGAAGTACCTTATTCTCCACCGTGGGGGCTGAAAGCGGTAGATCTGCTTTTTCAATCGCTCTTGTTCTCAGAAGGTTGAAATCGGAGCTTTGTACAACGCATCTAATGCCCGTTGCCTACGCTAAGTCCTCAAGCGTGTATGGAGTAAGTGAAGTTGCCAAATGTTTGCTAGTCGCGAGGAGGGGGAGGGAGGGAAGATGGATAGGGGGTGGGGGGAAATTAGAGGGGAGAGGTGAGGTAATGGTAGATTGGACCATGCTGGATTTATCTGTTATTATTATTATTATTATTATTATTATTATTTATTATTATTATTATTATTATTATTATTATTATTATTATTATTATTATGTTCTTATATAGCGCATTTCCAGCTCGAGTTGCTCAAGGCGCTGGTCGGTACCACATCAAACTCAAGCCGCCCGAGGAGCCCTCCTGCAACTATTGATGTAATCGTTCTTATACAGCGCTTTTCCAGCTCAAGAGTTGCTCCAGGCGCTGTTCCATACAGGATCTAACTCCAGCCTCATGCGGCCCCCACCTGCAGCTTTTGAGCTAATCGTCTAGAGCCCAGACATCTGAGCATACTCCGGGATGACCGGGTAAGGGGAAAAAGAGACCGACCTAGTGCAGGTGAAAATGGCAGCCATTTACGCGGAAGAACTCTTTTGATTGATGATAGTTTTTGAGAGCTTTCTTATTTAACTCATTTTCCAGAAGCGTGTGTGTGATGGTTGATCTCCACGGCTGCTTCGTGTAGTGAGTGCGTATGCAACTTGTGTCTAGGTGTTGTCACTTCTGCGGAAGCTGTTGTTTTGCAATTGGCGTCAATCTTATTACATTCGTCTCAGAAGCTTCCGAAAACACGCCTGGCGTCCTTAATACACAAATGGGTGCAGCAGATTTTTCCAAAAGGTGTTTCTTACCTTTTGTTGTTGCACATATGCATTTTCACCTTTCTCTGTAGGTTTCCATGGTTATATTTGTTTATATTGTGGTTTGTTGTATTGTGAGATGATGTTGTGCCAGTAGGCTGCAATAGATCTGGAAGTCACTTCAGAAGAATGTCCTATTAGGTCTGTTTTGGAGTGTTGCCCCGGAATCTCCTATAACAAAGCTGAAAACTGCCGGTTTTTGCGGTTTTCAGGTATCAGGTCCCGTTTGTCTGGATATTTCTAGCCCCTTTCCTTGCGTCAGTCAACCTCTACGGCGTCTTTGAAAGTGGCCTTAAAGACCTGTTTAGGGTGGCTGATGTGTAACCATCTCATTTTGTCTTGTAAATGTTGTTTTATTTATTTGTCCATTTATTTAATTCTTCTTGTTCTATGATTGCTTCTTAATAAAAATGACTTTTCCCAAAGAAAGTACGCTACGCAAAGAAGGTTCATTTCGACTCTTACTGCGAAACGGAAGTTGCGAGCGCCAACTAGCGGAATAAGTGATAACTCGCTTCGGCCTTAGCGCTTAGCAGAAGTAGACAGTGATGCTACGCTGACTATGCTTATTCCACACTGTGCCATTCCAAGTGAAAACTCTCTGCTGTGTGACTGTATTCCCTTTCCATTACATTTGGTTTAAGCAGACAGGAAAAGGGTTAATTGTATTTGTTGTGTCTTGCAAAACTTCTGTTTCTTTGTAGGTATGTCTTAATCTTGCTAAACAAAAAGTAAACAACAGATTTAATTATAAAAACCTAACATTCTTACCCTTTTCATTATTTTAAACATACATTTATTGAGATGACAGTGCTTTACCGAAATGATAATTGCTGAAGTTTCCTTTATATGAGAGAGAGAGAGAGAGAGAGAGAGAGAGAGAGAGAGAGAGAGAGAGAGAGAGAGAGAGAGAGAGAGAGAGTCATCATTGTTGCTTTTTGTTGCTATAATATTCATATTAAATGTCAGAAAAAGAAACACAAATGTTTGAAGCTATTTTTTTCCAGCTTTTATAAATGCATGATGGTTTAACAATAAAGTAACATAATTGATGCAGCCTGCTGCAATGTACAGATCTAATATTATAAATGACTACAAATATTTCTTATTTGACTATTTTTATTGTTGCACTTTTTGGTCTTATCTAGGTGCAATTTCCAATGTAATGATTCATGCAACAAAAAAAAATGCTTTTAAACGTTAAATGTGTTTTCTTTAAAAGCTTCACTGTTCACTCTTCTTGTTGCATTGCTTTATTTTTCTACTTCTATAGTCTTGATGTCTGTTGGTTTATATATTATTTATTTCTTCAGAATACATATAAAATATATACATCACAAGCAGCAGGGACAAGCAACAAGCATGCTTATATAAGCCTATCCCTGTGCGAGTAAATTTCAGAGTTAAATTTGGCAGAAGAATATTAACATTGTGCAATATATACATATACACATACACACACATGTCTGTTCTTTTTCTTTAGTCTATCTTAACCTATCAAATTTCCTTTTGCAACTACAGTTCTATTATTGAGATAGCCTATCTTAAACCATAATGATGATGATGATGATGATGAAAATGATGATGATAAACAGTAGGCCTAATAATTTATAGGCTTATTTACACAGTTGATCGAAAGCAGTAAATATAATTTTAAGATGAGAGCCTAACAGTAGGTTAGCAGCGATTAAAATCAGAAGTGCAGTGTAAATGAGATAAACAGTAGATTGGAACACAGTTATTAACTGGAAATGCTAAATCAAGCAATGTTCAGAAAAGCTATTACCGGTATTCAAGCTTACTTTTGGGTTTGAGTTTTGACGGATCTAGGATGAGTACAGGCCGAGTACAGGCCTACTGAATCATCAGCATTGGTACGGTAATTTAATCGGCTGTGTTACGTTGAAACGCGAATGGTGCGTTTGAAATGCGCACGATGTTATGTGTGAAGCGCGTGCAGTGGCAGGCTTGTGTGTGACGCGCGCGATAGATCTGTTCGTTTTGTTTTGCAACGCATGCAGTAATAGAGTGTATTTATCTTTGATTTGATGTTGCGTTGTTATTAGTAGAGGCTTTGTGTAACGTTAGTGTTTTTAGTTGGTCGATATTGTTTGAGAATTTTCGGGAAGTAGTTGTTTACTATCGATCGAAGTGTGTGGATTGTTCCGTTGGTTACCATGGAAGCTTCCATTCCAAATGAGGTTGTATGACGTGAGTCACGTGATGATGAAATTAATTTTGATTGGTTGTGGTGTTTTATGTAGGATTATTCTCGTTTGTTCCCGTGTATGTAGAGACTATATAAGCGCCGCATTGTTAAAAAAGTTGAGTTGTTGTTGATAGTGATTTGGAAAGTAAATTTGAGAGTGGAAAGACGATTGAGCGATTGTATGCAGTTGTTGATGTGTGCTGAATAAAAAGTGGAAAACTTCATACGTCGACTTTGTGACTTGTATGCTGCTTGAGCGGGTTGCGTGAATAAACGAATCTGAGCTACACTCATCAGTACTTCAGCATTGGGGCTGAATCCACTACTGATAGAAAACACCAACATCAAACTGAGTGTAACATTTTGGGGGTCAAGCCGCGATTCACGCCATAGCCAAGGGTTCAACTGCTACAACAAGCGAGTCAACGTTACGAGAGGCAGTCATCGAGGGTAGCCGCCAACGAGTTGCGTCGAGAGGGGCCAACATACTGGGACTACATCACCGATAGGTTCGGGTTGACTGCAAGGGCGTGTAGTCGCTGAAGAGTTGCTTCGTGAGCGAACAACAGATCGGGACTACGTTGCTGCCGTAAGACTACGTCGAGGGACAGTCTCGGAGCTACATCGCCAGTATTAGAGAGAGCGGCGAGCGGACGTCGCGTCTACTTCAGCACAGGAGCGTATACATCAACACCAGCGTGGTGCAGCGTCGCATACGACGAGGACAGCGGGGCCTGCGTCAACGAAGGCGACTAGTGACAAGCATCAGCGCTACTGCAGAAAGCGTGCTGTTCTAGAACAGTCTAGAAGGGTGCAGCACAGTCAAGAACTTTCTAGAAAAAGAACTTTCCAGAAAAGAACTTTCCAGAAGCATCAAGATGGCTGACTTCTGGCAGAAAGGGATTGCACTGAATCTAAAAGGCAAACAGCTGACGGAGTACGTCAAATCCCAGGAGAGAATACAAGAGAGAGAATTAGAAGAGAAGCGTCTGGAAATGGAAGAACAGCGTCGCCGTGAAGAAAGAGAATTAGAAGAGAAGCGTCTAGAAAAGGAAGAGCAGCGTCGCCGTGAAGAAAGAGAATTTGAACTGAAGCGTCTGGAAATTGAACAGCAGCAGCAAGAAAGAGATCGTCAGTACCAGCTAGAGTTGGCGCGTATCCAAAACAATCAGCATGCGCCACAAGTCACCAACGACCATACGGCTCCAAAATTGCCAGCTTTCGTCGACGGGAAGGACCAGATTGACAGTTATCTGGCGAGATTCGAAAGGTTCGCTGAAAGCTCTAACTGGCAACCTCAAGACTGGGCAATTCGACTGAGTGCACTTCTGACGGGGCAAGCTCTCGAAGTTTACACCAGACTGTCGAACGATGACGCCAAAAACTACGACGTCTTGAAAGAGGCCCTGTTGCAGTGCTACAACTTTACAGAGAAGGGCTACCGTAAACGCTTCCGTGAATGCCGGCCTAAGTCAGACGAGACGCCAAAGCAGTTTGTGGAGCGCCTGTCGTCATATCTACACAAGTGGGTGGAGTTATCAGGCGAAATGAAGTCTTACGACAGTCTCCATGACCTGATCGTGAAGGAACAATTTCTCAATGCCTGTCACAAGGACCTAGCGACCCACTTAGAAGAACAAAAGCTGCAGACGCTTAAAGATGTGACTGAGGCTGCTGAAAGATATCTTATCGCTCATGGGAAAACCCTGGGGCCACCCAGCGCGACGAAACATTTTCAGAAGACTGGAAACCATGTGAACCAGATCCAGGGAAGTCAGACGAGCCAGAGACAGACGGACTCCACGCCTCCTCCCAGGGAAGGGCATTCAAGAGGCTGTTTCACCTGCAATGCTACAGACCACAGGGCGGCTAATTGTCCTCAAAACAAAAGTAGCGGGCAGCGGGGCAGTACGGACAATGCAGCGGTGGGCAACCGACAGAGACGTTTCTCCAATCAACGGCAAACCAGTAGATCTGACCATCAAGTGTGCGGCGGGAGCGTCATTCTTCCGAGTGAGACCGAGCGCGCAGCTACTCCCGCGGACGTGCAAGAGTGCATAACCGATGGCCAACTTCTCCTTGCCAACGGGAAATCCATCCCCGTCGTCGCCAGCGCAGCTGTGACCGTCCAGAACATGCCTGTTTCAAAGGGACGCGTCGGAAATCATGAAGTGACTGTCCTAAGAGACTCTGGTTGCAGTGGGGTCATTGTCAGAGAAGATCTAATCGCTAAAGAACAGTTCACTGGCGATTCAAAATGGACACTTATGGCCGACAGCAAATGTGTGAGAGCGCCAGTTGCGAAGATTCATGTCAACACCCCTTTCTACATAGGCGAAATCGAAGCGGTTTGCCTGAAGAAGCCGCTGTATGATTTGATGATCGGGAATATCGACGGCGCGAGACGACCCGACGACCCCGATCCAGAGTGGAGTCCTGCCTCAACTCAACACGTCGAAGTTGTGGAGGAGGATCCATTGCCATTTCCCGATGGAGACCTTACAGAGCTGCTACGGGACAATGTGGTTACTCCGGCTCAGCCCTGCCGACCAGAGATTGTCGGTGTCGTTACTACCAGGGCCCAGGCCAAGAGAGACAAGACTTCTACGCCACTGAAGGTCGCCGACAACTCAAAAGCTGCCATCGTGGACAGAGATAAGCTGATCCAGCTCCAGGAAGCTGATAGCACTTTAAACAAGTACAGGAACCGCCAAGACCACGTGACCAAAGGCAGTGGTACGGTCTATTTTGAGGTGAAGGCCAAGATCCTGTATCGAATCTTCCAGCACCCGAGGGTCAACGGAGGGAAACCACTACGTCAAGTCTTGGTACCGTTACCCCTAAGGCGCCAGGTGATGGAAGTAGCGCATGACTCAATCATGGGAGGTCACCTAGGCATCAAGAAGACGTCAGACAGAATCCAGGCGGTGTTCTACTGGCCAGGACTTCATGCGGACGTCAGCCGTTTCTGCCGATCATGTGACATTTGCCAGAAGACCATACCTCGAGGAAGGGTCCCTAAAGTGCCAATGCAGAGAATGCCTTTGATCGACCGACCTTTCAAGAGGGTGGCCTTAGACTTAATCGGTGAAATAAGACCTCCGAGTGAAGAAGGTCATCGATGGGTACTGACTTTAGTAGACTATGCGACTCGGTACCCAGAAGCAGTGCCATTGAGGAAGATTGACACTGAAACTGTAGCAGAGGCACTGGTGGACATGTTCAGTAGACTTGGAGTGCCTGAAGAAATTCTGACAGACCTCGGGACGCAGTTCGTCTCTGACTGCATGAAGGAGGTCAACAGACTGCTGAGCATCCGGCATTTGACTACGACACCCTACCATCCAATGTGCAACGGGCTTGTCGAAAAGTTCAATGCTACGCTGAAGTCCACCCTGAAGAAACTGTGCAGCGAGCAGCCCAGACAATGGCATCGCTACATCAATGCCCTACTTTTCGCCTACAGAGAAGTACCACAGGAGTCCACCGGCTTTTCTCCGTTCGAGCTGCTGTACGGAAGAACCATCAGAGGGCCGATGCACATCCTGAAAGAACTGTGGACGAAAGAAGTAGAGACCCCAGAGGTGAAGAACAGTTACCAGTACGTGTTTGAGCTACGAGAGAAGCTGGAGCAGACTCTCGAGATAGCCAGAGAAAACCTGAAGAAGTCCCAAGACTGTGGAAAGCACTACTACGATCGTAGGGCTGTAAGCAGGAAGTTCAAACCTGGCAACAAAGTGCTGGTGCTGCTACCTACCGATCATAATAAGTTGCTGATGCAGTGGAAAGGCCCGTACAAAGTGGAGACCGTGGTGGGAATCAACGACTACAAGGTGAAGGTCGGCCAGCATTCCAAGATATACCACGCCAACCTCCTTAAGCTGTACGTGGAAAGGCCGTCAGAGACTGTACGCGCAGCAACAGCAGCTGTGATAGACAACAGCTTTGACAGCGAGGAACTGTTGGAACTGGGAGACTTCCATAGCAAAGAAGGCATCGATGATGTTAAGCTAGGACCAAGCTTGACGGAAGGTCAAAAGATGGAGCTCAAGGACCTTATGGGCGAGTTTCCCCACAACTTCAGCGATGTCCCTGGCTCTACAACTTTGGTCGAACACGAAGTCCACCTCACTTCGAATATCCCTGTTCGATCCAAGCCCTTCCCGATCCCTTTCAAGGCCCGTGAATCCTTGAAGAAAGACATCGATGAGATGCTGAAGATGGGCATCATCAGGGAGTCCAGTTCCCCCTACGCGTCCCCTGTCGTGGTCGTGAAAAAGAAGGACGGGAGCGACCGAGTATGCATCGACTACAGGAAGGTTAATAAGATCACCGTCTTCGACCCTGAGCCGATGCCTACCGCAGCAGACCTCTTCCGCCAACTATCGGGGAGTAAAATATTCTCGAAGATTGACCTCAGCAAGGGTTATTGGCAAGTCCCCGTGCGTCAACAGGACATACCAAAGACTGCTTTCATAACTCCTGATGGGACGTACGAGTGCCTAAGGATGCCCTTTGGCATGGTCAACAGCGGAGCTACCCTGAAGAGAGGAATGAGGAAGATGCTCAAAGGGATGGACAACGTCGTGTGTTACTGGGACGACCTGCTAGTCCACACCCGCACCTGGGAAGAGCATCTGCAGACCTTGAGGGAGCTGTTTCACCGTCTCACAGAAGCCAACCTGACCGTGAGACCCAGTAAGTGCATTCTGGGAACTGACAACGTAGACTTTATTGGCCATTCGCTGAAAGAAGGACAAAAGGGGCTTCTAATAGAAAACGTCACCAAGATTCTGAACGCTCCACGTCCCCAAACCAAGAAGCAGGTGCGATCTTTCCTGGGGTTGGCTGGATATTACAGGGAGTTTGTACCGAACTACTCCGCCATCACAGCACCCTTGTCGGACCTGGTGCGGAAAGGCTGTCCTAATCAAGTGGAGTGGGGACCGTCTCAAGAGAAGGCATACCAGACTGTGCGCGACCTCCTTTCGAAGGATCCGGTGCTACGACTGCCCGACACTTCCAAGGAATTCGTCTTAAGAACAGACGCAGCGGACGAAGGCATCGGCGCCATATTGATGCAAGAACACGAAGGAAAACTATTTCCGGTCAGTTACGCCAGCAAGAAGCTGTCCAGGGCTGAGAAAAATTATTCGACCATGGAGAAAGAGTGCCTTGCCATCATATGGGGAATCCGGAAGTTCGAACTGTACCTTCAAGGAGTGAAGTTCGTGCTGCAGACTGATCACAAGCCGTTAACTTACTTGAACTCTGCCAAGTTTGTGAACAGTCGCATCATGAGATGGGCTATGTACTTGCAAAACTTTAACATGCGAGTAGAATGTATCAAAGGATCAGACAATCTTGGTGCGGACTTTCTCAGCAGAGTATGTGAGTAAAGAACAATGACAGTATCCAGAAAGACTGAAATAAGTTCTAATTTCTGATTTTGTTTGTGCATTACGTTTCAACGTTGTTGAAAGAAATTAGGTAAATTTCTTCTTGAGTGGGGGGTTATGTTACGTTGAAACGCGAATGGTGCGTTTGAAATGCGCACGATGTTATGTGTGAAGCGCGTGCAGTGGCAGGCTTGTGTGTGACGCGCGCGATAGATCTGTTCGTTTTGTTTTGCAACGCATGCAGTAATAGAGTGTATTTATCTTTGATTTGATGTTGCGTTGTTATTAGTAGAGGCTTTGTGTAACGTTAGTGTTTTTAGTTGGTCGATATTGTTTGAGAATTTTCGGGAAGTAGTTGTTTACTATCGATCGAAGTGTGTGGATTGTTCCGTTGGTTACCATGGAAGCTTCCATTCCAAATGAGGTTGTATGACGTGAGTCACGTGATGATGAAATTAATTTTGATTGGTTGTGGTGTTTTATGTAGGATTATTCTCGTTTGTTCCCGTGTATGTAGAGACTATATAAGCGCCGCATTGTTAAAAAAGTTGAGTTGTTGTTGATAGTGATTTGGAAAGTAAATTTGAGAGTGGAAAGACGATTGAGCGATTGTATGCAGTTGTTGATGTGTGCTGAATAAAAAGTGGAAAACTTCATACGTCGACTTTGTGACTTGTATGCTGCTTGAGCGGGTTGCGTGAATAAACGAATCTGAGCTACACTCATCAGTACTTCAGCATTGGGGCTGAATCCACTACTGATAGAAAACACCAACATCAAACTGAGTGTAACAGGCTGAATGCATAATTCAAGCAACTTGTTGGCAAGCTGTATTTACATTATTAAAACCAGACACTTATTAACTTACTTTCAAAAAAAAAAAGCAGAATCGCTTGTTAATTTAAGCAAGCGAGTGTCCGGAACATAATCTACTGAAGCGGTTTGTTTACATAGCGCTAAGAACAAATTATCGCCCTTGGAATCATTTATCACGGGAATCGCTGGGGGGCGCTACGAGTGGCTACGTTTTGTAACTTTATATAGGCCTTCGCCGAGATGAACCTTCTTTGCGTAGCTGTACTTTCTTTGCTTTTCCTCAGCGCTGAATACATTATTTGTGATGTGGACTTCATACCTTAGTTGTTTTGTGACTCCTGACGAAGTGCTTTAGCGAAATTATAATCTTTTAAACTGCCGTGTTTTATCTCCTTCAGCCTTTTTTTTTACTTGTCTTTCAAGAGAGTGCGAATGAATGCATGTGAGCGCTTTGAGCTTAAGATCGTAAAGCATATATATATATATATATATATATATATATATATATATATATATATATATATATATATATATATATATATATATATATATATATATATAAAATTAAATAAAAGGTACTAATTCAAATGCATTGTTTAATTTTGGCATAAATGTGTTTACCCTAAAATTGGCATTGTATTTACATTAAAGGATGATAAAGTGGGTTTTCGTTGCTAAAACCAACCGCTAAAGTTTGAATTATCCATTTTGGTTTCGACAGGTATTATTTCCCCTGTTTTTAACGTACAGCCGTGTGACCTTTGACCTTATTTTTGGATGAACCACGCAGCTTGAAGTGTGCGCCTTTGGTACCTGGGGTAAGGTAGGGATCTATTTTATCAACCTAAAACGAAAAACCTTACGAGCAATTGTTTTTACGGGTTTTGTCTCTTACTGGGATTGGTAGATGCTATTTTTAGCTCCAGAATGTTGTAAGCGGCTGTTGCTATTAATAGGCACCAAAACTACCGAATTTATTCATTTAAAAAATAACTATACTTTCGAAAGAGTTATTTTTTGGTTGTAAGCTTTTCTTTTGTGGGACAATACTCACTGTGAATGCTAAAATGATCTATTCAAGGGGTGTGGTCAAAGTGGGTCCCTTTAAGCAACGATTTTCTAGTGTCTCCGGTAATCTGCTGCAAGGGGAATAACTATACCTATAGCTTGAGCGGTTAATATCCATATTTGGCTCAAAGATTACCTGGCTTCCAATCCACCATCTTCTTTCCACAGAGTCGGCACGAAATATAAAGTACGAGTAAAATAAAAAGAGCGTCCATGCGTCTGATGCTCGGACAATAGTCGAACTTCTCTCTCTCCCCCCTCCCCCCCTCCTCCCCCTATCTTCCCCACCTTTATCATCAGACCTGTTTCAAGTCAACAACTGGCGTCTCCGAGCAGCACAATTTTTCATAGTTGCCTGGTTGCCCCGCGTATTTTCACTTTTCAACCTCGCAGCTGTCGTCTGCTACAGCGTCGCGTGTCAGGGTGTGCGCTAAATAAAGCCTTTCACGGGCTTCTGTTTTCTATAGTCTCTGGCTCTTGCTTTGTTCTTTGTCCTCAATTTTATTTCCACTCTTGAATCCGTCCTGCTTCCATATATATATGTCTTTGTTTCACTGGAGTACGAGTCGTTTTTGGTCAGTGTAGCATATAAAATAGCTCTTTATTCTGATTTCACTATGATTTTCTACTACAGCCAAACGACCTTTCTTTGTTTCGGAAAATGCTTCCATCTACTTCCTTACCTGGCATCTTTGTTTAATTGGAAGCGTTCGTGATTAGTTTAGCATGTTTATTCTTATCCTTATTCCGGTTCTCACGAAACATATAGGCCTAACTTGACTATTTCAACAGTCAAAAGAATTTTTTTTCTTTGTGTTTATTTTATTTATTTATTTATTTTTTTTTTTGGGGGGTGGGTGGGTGGTGGAGCGTGGGGGTGACGGAGGGTGGGGAAAGGAGGGGGCTGGGAGAGGGGAGGATGCGGCGTCGTTCTGTTTATCTGTACCTGTTAAATTTGCTGAATGTTTACAAATTAGCTTCCCTCAAATATTAATTATTTAAAATGAAAAACTGTGTTTCAAGTCAAAATGCATTAGACTTATGCTAGTCCTACTTTAAAACTGCTGCTTGCATGGCTGAAGATACTGACGCATGAATTCTTTCTATCTAATTCTATCCATCTATCTATCTATCTACCTAATTCTAAATTCAGTATATTGCCTGTTTCATATTTCCTAAATGGGGGTAAATTGTCAAATTATGGACAGATTAAAAACTAGATTTGTTTCCCATCGAAAATCACTGTTAACACTTTAGCAATAGTCTTACATCATTCTTGTAACTACCGGTGTTTTCCTTTTTTTTGCTGTTGAAGTTACAGAACAGTTGTTAAAAGAATGGTTACCAAAAACATGTCCGAATTTCCTTTGGTCAAATCATAGAACTAAGATTCATACTTTCCTCTAGCGGAATTGTATCATTCAAAATCCCACTGATGATAGAAGCTTTCTTTCACCCATGCCAGTTTAAAAAAAAAACAAAAAACTATCTGTAGCACAAACGTGAAACAAAGAAAATCCGTTGCTGCCCGTCGAAGAAAGTAGCGCCAGACAGCCGTCTCTATATTCAGCAGACTGCGACAACTTCATTTTATCATTGGAGCATGGGGAAAGAGGGGCAAACAAGTACCGGAGCCCCTGTGTGTTGGATTACGTTGTCTCAGATGTTGAAAGCGCGCTCTCCGAGGCGTTGAAGGTGTGAGCACGTTGAACGATAGTCCGTGTATCTATGATAATTGTGGCGGCTCAGGTTAAGTTCAGATGAAAGGTATGGTACATTTATAACGTTGGCCTCCTTTTCCCCACCGTGCCAATTTGTTTTCTTATTTGAAGTTTTAATTGCTTTTATTTCAATTTCATGTGCCCACTTAATTTTCATTTATTTATTTTTGACAAAAGAATTGGCCTGCCAATAATTAGATTAAAGCGGTGATGGTAAAGTTCAGAAAATTGATGCATGCGGTAGAATTCAGTCAATGGTTATGTTTTCAGTGAGGGGTAGTTATGTTTTATCTCAAGATAAATTCAGCGACAGCCATAGCATGATGAAGAATGCACAATTCTATAATTGTTGCATTAGATACTCACCTTTATATCGCGCAGTGGCGTAGCTAGGGATCTGGGGGCACGGGGGGCTTGGCCTCTTTGGGGGCCCCTGCATTTTGACATTGGACATCATGACATGAGATCATGTACTTAATAAATATATAAGTCTAAATTCACTAACTTATATAACAACGTGAATACCAAGATTACATGGCGGTGGCGTAATATTTAATATTTAAGGTTAAAAAAAAAGTTCGCACGCTCCTTTGGGGGCCCCCCTCAAGTGGGGGCCCGGGGAGACTTTCGAATTTGGACCCCCCCCCCCCACCCCTTCTCCCTCTCCTAGCTACTCCACTGATATCGCGTGGCGACAGCGATTCGTGTGAAGAATGAACGATACATTAAATGTCGTAGATAAATGCCGTGATGGTCGAGTTGTGAACAAGATAATTTAGAATAGAACATTGATGTTAGTTCAAATTTGTTTTTGGTATATATATCTATAAATTTGTTTCAATATTTTAATGTACGAGTTGTTATTTGTCATTTCTTTGCTGGTATATAAATGTTCGCATTGGTATTGTTATTTTATTGACTGACTTTTAGAGAGAGAGAGAGAGAGAATGAGAGAGAGGACTGAATTACAAAACGAAGAAAAATAAAAGACTGACGATTACAAACATAAAACTGTACATTATTGCTACTGTATTGCTGCAGCCTTAGCCAAGATTGAGGGAATTGAATAAAGGCACTGACTAAAGACGTTTAACGAAGCGTTATCGATCAACAGTGGGTGCTTAGCCAATCAACAGCAACTGTTGATTGCGGTCCGCTTCCGTTTTATCAATCTTCTAAAGCTTCAGCAAAATGCCAAGAAACATGTGCAAACAATTTTCAGTTTTTAACAGTGTGCCTGAAAGGTTAATGTGAACACACACGTGAAAACATGTGGCCAGGTTTTTGACAACCTTTTGGGCTATTTTTCAACAATCTAATGTGGCCATTTTAAAAATTAATGTGACCACTTTTAATAACCCATAGTTGGCCTTTTCCCCATCTGGCCAGTTATCAAAGGGTTAGTTATCACTCGTGTCTATCAAAAGCGCCGAGTGGTTCACGTGATCAGCATGCAAATGTGACAAACTGGTTAGGTCCATGACACGTAAAGAGAACATTAAAAGTAAAAAAGACAAATACTAAGACTTGCAAACGCAACAAGACACAGATCAACCGTTGTTTGCTTTTACATTGTATCTTCTTATGTTGGACGTCTACAAATTGGGCATTATTTTTCCTACAAAGAATGTATGCATTGAAGTATGATACATAACTGTTGCTGAATAATAACAAATAAAATAAAATCTTAGATTTGGGATCAATTTAAAAATATTTTGAATCTAAATGACGATTGATTTTATTTTAGAACTAAAAACGTGATGTTTAACTTAAAAGATAAAAATAACATAAAAATGAACTGAATAAGAAATGACCAACGACTGCTTTAAAAAAGCCTTGGTAATTTTTTTTTGGTCTTTATTTTGTAAATGGTTTCACATGTAAAAGTACAAATATTGCAATACAGCCAAACTACCAAGTCAACAGAGACAACAGTCTATATATAGCATTGGCTCGTCTGAGGCAGACAAATTGACAAACGTACGAACGAACAAACAACGGGGTACGAACGCACATCGTTAATATCATAATTGTTCATAGGCTCGTGTTTTTTGGATTATTATTATTTTTTTAAATGTGCAAGGCTGCGCAAACATGGTTGATGAGACAGGGTGTTCAATCAGAAGTGCTGTTAGATTTTTAGTCATAGTCACAAGAATAGGTTTGCCAGATTATTTATTATTCCTCAATACTATTTCATACTGCAAGAAGCAGTTGGCACTGATGACGAACTAACAACAAGATAGCTGCTTCGGAGTAGGCAAAGGCAGTAGCAACAGTGACGTTAACAAATATTCAAATGACAGAAAATCATTTTGAAAAGACTCTAACACTACTTTCTAGAGCAAGTTAACTTCGCCATAAACCACAAATTGTCTTGAGCAGATCAAAAAGTTAAATTTAAATTAGGCAAGTAAAATTATCTTTCTGCCGTAAACGCTGCTACCAAAAAGGTTGTACCATTTACTAGCAGTAACTGGAGTAGAACACCAGAACATTTGACAGTCATTTTCGTATCCCTCGTCCTGATGAATTTGACAGCATTTCTATTTAAATCTGGCCAATGGGAAAATATTTTTTCCCCTCATATATATTAACTAAAATAGTAACACGAACAGTTGCAACGAAAGCAAAGCGACATTCGTAATTTCAAATAATGTCCATCGATATAAAAACTCAAGAAGTTGGTGTTAACTCCGTGAGTTCCTTTCGGTCTGTGAGTTAGAGCATAATATATATAGCATGGTTTACGTCGTAGAATACCGACATAACGACATGTGCAACGCAGGCAACGGAAAATCGCTTTGCTTTCGGTGAAAACGAGGCAGAAAAGATCCGCCTGACTCTGTCAAGTTTATTAAAGCGAAGGAAAAGAAAGAACCCAGCAAACTGCGAACGTGTTTGTTTTTATTACGCCTGTCACTGCAGCCAATATCAATCAGGTACACAGAACAAAGCAAAGAAGCACGTCTACAGAACAACAGGGTAACATAACGGCAATAGCATACAGGGAGGAAGCATATTATTATGTATGACTTGCAAAGATCCGTCCACAGTAGATTTGGTAAAGTTCAACTTTATCTGTACGCTTTATAAAATGATAGATGTTTACAGAGACGTTTCAATTCCTGATATTACTATGCTCAGGCACGTTAAATACTATTGTGATTCTCAATGCGACCAAACATCGTAAACCGCGCTGGGATAATGAAATTAAGTTTTCGATCGAACTTGCACCTCCTCCCGATAAAGTATGGTGTAAAATGGAATCAATTTGTACAGCAAGTATAGACACGTTACTGAAAGCAAAAAGTTTGTACGCGCCGACACAACATACTTTACATAACGCAAGTAGCTGCAGTTCTGACCATCATGAACATGGAATTAACAAATCCTTCAACTGATTGTATCAACGGAAAATTCATTGAACTGACCTAAATAAAGGAATCACTAGGTACTCTGTAACAATTTGTTAGCCAAACGATATTAGCTCAATATCTTTATCACAATTTGTGTGCCTTATCCGGCCAAAAGAAAAGTTCCCCTACAAACCAAAAAAGACTTTCGCTACATACGTATATGTACACAAACTTGGCTGCAATATCACATCTTTTCAGACTGATCAATGTAGTTGTACTCACAACAAGAGCAAGATTTATTTTAATAAATGTAGCTGACTTTTGAAACTGTCGTAACTGTTATATATTATTCATCATAGTTTACAAAACGCCTGTAAGTCTCGGCCGTTTGGGAAAACAGAATTGTAGACGAAACAAGTTTCTACAGAACATTTATCACATCGCGAACACAAGTCTACAGAATCCATCGAATCACTCGTAGCAAACCAATCCCCGAACATACCAAATGCACAAATTGCCCTAATAATGGTGGTCTTTTCTTACTAACAGAAAACATTTAGAATCAAACTGTACCAAATACACGAAAACCCGTATAATTTGCATACTCTGTAAATCCAAAACTGGTTTTGTAGGCCGTAAGGAAGTCTTGCCCCCAAAATATGCAGCAGTATCTACAGGAACTACGATGATGATTATTCAATAATATGAACTTAAAACGACTTTGTGCTGGAACTGAGAAAATTTAACTGAAGGGATAATATTTGCATAATTTTATGTTGCCGCCTTCGGAAGTTTGTGCAGCTTGATTGCATGAGTTCTCATTAGAAACGGGCAGAACAATTGGTCGTCAGGGATCGGGAAGCAGCAAAATAACAAGCAAAACTTGCTTGACGCTTTCTCTAGCTTCTTATGCACCCGCCAAAGGTAACAGGTAACATAATGGAATGAATTCAAAGTGGAAAAACGAGATTAAACAATCAACACTGAACACTCAAAACGTGGAATTATGAAGTGAGAACACATCCGAAGAGTACTCCCCGAAATGTCGAAAAATGGATGAAAACTACAAAATTGAAAATCGCAAAACACATAAAGATAAATAAATCCCACTAATGAATAGAAACACAGCTAAACATCTACGGAAAACGAAATTGTCGATAGTCTATCGACGTATGCAAAAATACTTTTCAAGACAAAATCGAAAGCGCAGATCAAAATGTTCCGAGAGAAAGAAAAAAACCAACTAAAACACGCGTGGATTTTAGTCCAAAACGATCATAACTTTTGTTGGCCGTTGATAGGGGGAAACACGGGAGGGGATAAATTCTTCATCAAGGGTAAGCATGTAATCTTGACATCAAGCCAAGCGCGAAACCTTTGTCACGTGATTTATTGAACGCGCGCGCACACACACACACACACACACTAAAACTGCTCGATACTTGGGACAGGACAAGACGAGTAATATCTGTAAAAATACTCAAGACCACATTTGGCACACGAATTACAATTGCACGGCATGTTTGTATATATGTTTTATAAACCACAACGTTCAGTCACAATGTGCTTCATGGCGAGTAAAGAATAGAAAATATTAGATCGCGCATTTTATATCATTAGAGCGTTTAGTCTTGAGGTCTCTGTGTACATTACTTGTAATAAATTATCCTGCTACCGATGTCACTTCTTTTTGAACGAACTCATTTTGATTAATATATATATATATATAATTTTTTTTAAAAAATTGTCTCGCAGACTTGTCATAACAAATTTTTAAGAAAAAAAAAGTCGGGACTAAAAAACAATTTCCTCTGCCTATGTCCATTTACTGTGTCTCAAAAATATATATAAATAATATGCTCAAAAGTTCTGAATAACGTGACGAAAAGTGTTACAGCTTTAATTCTTACTTACGTCCACACTTCGAATTTGACAATATTTTAAAGATCAGTGTACATTACTAAACTCATTATTATTATTATTACTATTAATAACTGACTAGAGTAATCTGCTGCCAGAAGAACAAGGTGCAATACTATCAGCAGTTTTCTTTTTCTGAACACCCTTCAAACAGTCGGTGCAAGCGAGGGCAATGGTGTACAGCCAGGTCAAAGACTAGTCTGTCTGTGCTTGGAAATTTAAGCTCCACAGAAATTCCCAGACAGCGGGCGGTGGTGAGGAGAGGGAAGGGGAGGGGGAGAAGATGCTTCTTGCCACTCTAGGTGGGAAAAGGGAAGAATGTGTATACAGTAGGAGGCGAAAGAGATGCGGACAACTAATGAAGTAATGGCACACACACACACACAAAAGCTCTAAAAACGTGAACAATGTCAACTAAAACTGTGCGCACTTCCTACTAGACGTGGCGTGATAATTCAAAGCAACACAGGACTGGAGATTTTCACCATTATTTAACCTGTGAGACGAAAATGGACAAACACAGTGATGATGGCAGACACGCGGACACTAGTCACTGACACTGGCGAATGGTAACAGACAAGTATAGTGGATGTCGCAGCAGTATATTCGTCAGGTCACACAGGAAATACGACTCAATGGGAATAACTACGATTGTTCGGGCCAAAGACAAACGTAACGTGGACGAGACAAAAAAAACAAAAAAGTTAGGGGGAGGGGGGAGGGGGAGAAGCGACATTTCGAGACAAAAATATTAGAGATTGAAAAAGTATAATCATTACTGTATGCGATTAGTCTTTGTGCTACTACTCACAGTTGAAGCTGCACCATGGTTTCCACGTTTGCGACACCGACACGATGACAACGGATTTAGCGCGCTGACCGGTAGAAGTCAGCAGGCAGATAATAAAGGACAAAATGTGTGGAAAAGCGCGATACTGACAAGACGTCAGGATTTTACAACACAATACGGCACATTAGTATTACCTTAGGCCAGGGAAATCATTTACAATTACAAGACAGCCGAGTGTAGCCTTTTTCGTACAATGAGCCAACTTCCTAAACATTTTATGGGACGTGGAGTTTAGCTGAAAATATAACGGGAAACACTGTACAAGAAAATCTGTCCCTGTGGTGCATGCTATGAAAGGAAGACGACAAATGCCAAAACTGGTAAAAGTCTTATGTATATATTTAAGTATGGATCGTAGCAATTTATACAACTGACGTGCCAGAGACAAGTCCCATTTTTTCCCACCAGTGCAGGTTTGCTGAATATTTGAAGGGCAGTGGTTGAATGCAAGGAAGCAGTCGGGCATACAAAGAAAGACTACACTCCCTGGAATCGGGTTCCAAGCACGAGCATGTCAAATTTATCAATGGGAATTATTGCATATATCGCATGGCCCAAAACGGCCAACATGAGAGTTCAACGTCAATTTTGCAGATGAAACTCAAAAACGCCTGCTAGAAATACCAACAAAATGCACCTGAAGCGAGAAGAAAACAGGTGCTCAAAATTTATTGTTTTAACTCTTCACATTTTGACACAAAACTATAACAGATTATTAACTGAAGTTACCAAAATGACGCTATACTTAAATCAGAACTTTGGCTTGATGAGAACGGAAAGTACCAGAAACTACAAAGGAAAACCAAGCATCAGTTTTGTACGGTGCCATTAATTTGGTTCTTCGACGCTCTACATAGTCAGCTGCCTATTGCTCCCAGTGCCCGGTTTTAGCAATGAACCCAGCATTTAACAAGGTTACACACAGACTTCCACAAGCCCATCATATTATTTTATACACCGCACAAGACGATAAAGAAGGGAAAAAAAAAAGACGGCCGCGCCGCCCCCCCCCCCCTCCCCACCCCCGCCAAAAAATGCGCCTTTTCTAAATGAAACCATGCGATGGTGCTGCGTACTCAATCAAAATGTACAACCTGAATGTAGGAATGTAATTGTACTCGAATATAAGTTCAAGTAAAAAAAATAATTTTAAAAAAAAATAGCCACCAAAAAACGTAACGTCCAAAGCAAAGGCCGCCAGCTATTCTGTGCAGCTTGAATGAAATGAGATCATAACAGATATGGCTTTGAATAATGACACAGACGCAGCAACACAGCCACAGGTCACGGTCAATGAACAGTTAAGTAAATCATGGTAAACAAATGCAAATTTCCAACGCTTACGTCTTTTCGGAAATATCCCGAAACATTTGACAAAAAGTAGTAATGTGACCTTTTTTTTTAAAAAAAACCACACATTATTCTTAAGGGAAAATTGATTTAAAAAGTCAACAGTATTTTGCATCACTGGAAGATCTGATGTATGTATGTACGTTCTTGTACTATAAAAAAAAGTCAGCATCATTCTACATGGATTAACAAAACTGATTCTGTTGTTATCAATTTCTCTCATAATGCGTCAACACAATGCGTTACTAGACGAATAAGAACAAGACAGTCTCAGTCATATCCGTATGAACGAGACAAAACAGCTCGCCACAAGTGGTACTAGTGTAATGTTATAAGACCTCCCTAACAATAGTTAAAATGGGATTCATCTAAACAAGACTATGAACAGGCACTCGGCGCTTTAAAGTCTCAAAGATTAAGCGTTCTTATATTACGAAAACGTGTTCCTCGTAAAAGACTAGACATCCATCGGCACTTTTTGATGTCAGGAATGACATTTTAATCATTATGAGTAATAATTTGTTACTTAGTGATCAACCGAAGCATTGATAATAAACGGTGGATCAATACATCAACTGAGACTCAACTTGTCATAGTATCTCAAATGCAAAGGTCATGTACAACTGAAGTCTTATCACCGTTGTTATATTCGGGTGCTAACCAACTCAAGACAGTACAGGAACATAATTTAGAAAGAACCGTTTTTGTGAAAAATGACAAAAGAATAACGATTTTAGTTGGTGTAACGAGTTGAAAATCGAGGCATGCGTCTGTGAAGCAAGGTTTGGGTTGAAATGTTAAGGAGAGAATAATAAACCAAGACTCGGCGCGGTCAGCCACCAACCACATGCCCTGTGCAACAGAAAGCTCAACAAACAAGCGACTAACCAACTAAAACAACAAAGGAAGCAGTCAATCAGGGGAAGATCATGGGGGACATACGACAAAGATTGGAGACACTCAAGACTTCGGGACTGAGGCTTTCCGAGGGTAATAGGAACTTGTAGGGGTCCAGTGGTTGGAAATATGTTATTTCAACCAAAAGTCAAAGTCAACAAAAGTTATGAAAGTTAAATTAATTGAATGCATTCTAAATACACACCGAATTACAATGCACGAACTACTGGCATCCTCCAGTTAGAATTTCCTTCTCTTTTCATTCGGTGGCAATCCATGCATTGACAATTGAAAACAAGAATTATGGGATTTTCTTTTATATATATATATATATATAAACTGCCTGTCTGGCATTTCCAATTAAAAAGTGCAAAACATTTAAACTATAAACAGAAAGTGAATGAACAATTAGGGACAAAAAAAAAAAAAAAAAGAACGCAAAACCAAAACACGCATGCTAAATACAAAAACAACAAAAACACAACTCAAAATTGAAACGAAATTTAATGAACCACGAAAAGAAAAACTTTGTGGTCAAGGAAAAAACAAATCAAATCAAATCAAATCAAACAAGACAAAGCAATATAAGACAATATAGTAACAATACTGAATACATAATGTTGAGCAGCGCTGCTACGTGCACTGAGAAAAAACGTAATATCCCACAAGTTATAAATTATGCCCAATACCAAATATTCACAGGATTCAGAGAGAAATAAAACACCAAAAAAAAATACAGCGTAATAAATCAACACAATCAACTTAACAGAAAAATACACAACTAAACGAATATATGGGAAAGGAACAACCAAGTCCGTCAATAAGTTAAAAAATCCAAAAGAAGGGATTTCCAAGAACATTTATGTAACAAGTTACCATGAAGATGAGATTACTTTTTTTGGTTGGAACATAAATCAATCGGGGATCACTTCTCCCCACAAGTAAAATATCAAAAAATAAAACGTGAATTTAAGGAGATTTTCCTTACTGCAAAAAAGATGTGGCTGAAAAAAGGGGGCGTTTTTTTACTAGTGTAAAAAGATGGGGGAAAAAACAAAGATGAAGAAAAAAAT
Source organism: Oncomelania hupensis (assembly GCA_036898135.1). NCBI lineage: Eukaryota > Metazoa > Mollusca > Gastropoda > Littorinimorpha > Pomatiopsidae > Oncomelania > Oncomelania hupensis. Next base: position 52,134,669 of record CM072516.1, on the reverse strand, counting down.
TGGTGTTCCGACTTCAGAAAGAAATGTACACCAGGAGTCAAACAAGGTGTCTGTTCATCAACATCGCAATGCAATGCATACAGAACGAATGTATACTGGTATTGTTGGATGAATGTCACTAGCATTATGCATAAATCAGCCGATCCCTTAAAAAATGGCGGGAAGTACGGCTGCTTCATTTGTTCTTCTCTCGCCTCCTCCTCTAATAACACGGTGCATGTAAAAAAGTGCCATGCACACAAATATCTGGTCGCAGGGTCGGCAAATATGATGCACAACACAAGAGCTGCCGCCGGCCTGCGCGTCTGTCTACTCGACAAATCCAGAACCACGAATGATTGTATCGAACAACGAGAAAGAAAACACGGAAGATTACATACACACTGCTCCACAATGTAAAATAAAGTTATACGGCACACCGTTCTACCAACGACAACAAATCACAAAACAATTGACCGACTATGCGAATGGCAATCGAGTGATACGATCGTGTGTGGTGATGATATACTAGCAACGTTACACAAAACCCACACGCGATAGGCCGGTGGCTGAATGAAGGCAGCTCGACATGCTCATACTCAAAAGCCCGCAGAGCAGAGAGAAAAAAGATTATTTACAGCAAAAACTCTCGCAAGACACGACGGATAATGCTAGCGGTCTTCACTCAGCCACAGCAGGCAATCAGCAGTACAGTCCGACACTTCACTAGCTTACCAGCGCCTACCCAATCAACAGTGGTACTGTTCTATCATGAAACCCAACAATGGCATTGACTGAAGTGAGACCAGTATGTCATAAAACGATACAGTTACTAACACAACAAATGGTTACAAAGGTCAGAGCACAAAGAAAAACGAGACACTCCAAAATCGTTACACGGTTATAGTAATCAAAAGGAATGATGCGAACGATTCCTAGAACAACAACAAAGCATTTTCCCCTCACAGAAATACAAGATTATATTAACATAATTGGTGGCTTCACTTCACTGGTTCAGCAGACGGCGAGGCAGCAAAGCGTCTTGAGTTTGCATCACAATTGCAATCCTGTCCCATTAAAATTTGACTTTGTTTAAACCCCGTCCATGGTTAAATATGGGTTCACCGCTGGTGCTTGGAAATGATCAAAAGGCAATCATTTCCCCCAGGCGGCAAATGACTAAACACTATGTATAGAGGACAGACTCATTCCATCCCCATAAAAAGATGAAGCTGTCTTTTCTAGGTGTTATTAGTACAGACTTTTATCTCTATTATTTTTAATAGTGTGCTGTAGTTATTGTCATTGGTATAAGTAAGATCAATTGACAGCTCAGCTGCTCTGTCATTAAAAAAAAAAAAAAGAATAATCAGTTCCAAAACGACCTTATCATTCCCTTCCCTCCCCCCTCGAGTCACTTTGCTAGCTGAGCGAGCGAGCGTGGCTTTATGGCTTTCGACAGTTGGATTTGAAGGAGACCTGCAGGACGCGGTTGCCCAGAGTGAAGCCATTGAGGTTTTGGATAGCCACCAGCGCCTCCTCGTAGTTGGTCATGGTGACGAAGCCGAAACCCTTGCACTTGCCAGACGTGTAGTCGCGGATGACCTTGACGCTCTGCACGGCGCCGAAGGGCCCAAACAGCTGCCACAGCACCGAATCCTCCGTGTCGGGCGCCAGATTGTAGACGAAGATGCACCAGCCTGTGCTGTTCAGAGCTGTCTGGGTGGAGCTGGCGTTAGAAGCGGCAGCAGCGGCTGTAGTAAGCGTAGGGGGCAGGAGGGTGTTCTGGATGATGCCAGGTTCCAGGGGAGAGTACCTGTTGTCCACAGACATACAGCTACACAACACCACATCAGTCAAGCGACAATTCCTACTGACACGCAGCTATGAAAACTGCATTAGTGGCGAACTAATGTTTCTCGTTCAGACGTGCAATTAATAATCTGACACTTCAGTAAATCTCGTGTTACATTAATATTGATTTATATAATCAATGATTTGTCACTTCACTATATATTCTGTGCTAAATAAAAGCAAGGCCCTACACGCCACCCCAATGAAGAAAAATAATACTGCCACTTAAGTTCATTCAACAACTTTGAATATTAAACATCCTACCAAGAGATCAAAGTCTATATGGGACTGTTATGCACATATGGACTGCAGAACAACAGGTGTGCTAGTTACTCATTGTAAGGCTTGATTCTGTTTAACATGTTATGATATAGGTCTACTGCATGTGTAGGCTATAGATGTTTTTATAGCTTAGGCGGTTTTCTTTCTCTCCTTCCCCCTTCTCACCCCCAGTTCGTTGGTTTTCTTGAAGGCTGACAGAGAAGGTCAAGAAAATCTGTACTCTTTGGTACCCAAGTATAGCCAAAAGAGCTGCTAAAGGCACTCGTCTATGTCCGCACAGAAATGTGCAGCAAAGATCATCATCAATCTAGCAAATGGAGCATGAAACCCACATCTGTTTAACAGTATTCACAAGGACCGTGTATAATAGTGCACATGGCTTTTGGTTTCAGCGCGTGGGTAGATTATTTTACAGTATGCCTGATCATATATTATTGATTGAGCGTGCAGATGCATCCTCGTTACCTGAACCTGCCGGCTGCTGTGGTGTGATGGATGGGGCCGAAAAAACGGCGCGTGGTGGGCGACAGGTAAGTGGCCAGGGCCAGGGGCGTCATGGTGGCCAAGTTCTTGTTGGAGCTGGGCGAGTTGGCGAACTTGACAGTAATGGGGTCGATGCATCCCTCAGGGATGTGGTTGTTTAGCTTCTGGATAGCTCGCTCTGCCTCTATCCGTTGGTCAAACCGAATGAATCCCACACCCTTCGACAGGCCTGAAACACAGCCACAGCCTTGATGACAACAACAACCATTAACAACTACATTTGTTCACTCTGGAACAAGCACTACGTCAAGTGTCGGAATGGAAAGAAAGCATTGTCATACTGCCGTAAGTATATTACCAATGTTTGTAAGGTGTTAGAAAAAACATTGAAAGCTCGAAGTAGCGGATGTTTTGCGAAGAGACAATCTCAGCTTTCTTCTATCAATGTTCACACGATTTTTCTAATGAAATCAGATCTAAATAACGTTCTTAAGCTGATAAAATAAAATGATTCTGAAATTACAAATTCAACGTGCTTTTATTTACCAATTACTATTTTATTTATTTATTAATTTTTAATAAACCGCTAACTTAGAAAGGAAAAACTATACTAGATGAGACTAGAAAGGCAAAGCTTATATGACTCGCATGCTCCCTATGGAACTTGAACTTGCAATATTTAACATTAAAATGAGTGCCCAGAAAAAACAAAATGAAATGGTGTCATTAAAATGCAAAGTAATACCGACTTTGATGTTTCTATTCTCTTCAATTTGAGATGACTTTGACCTCCGCCTCCAAATGCACTCGTGTACTATCAAATAAGTACAACAAAATTTGTATTATACCCAAAAAAAACCAAAAAAACACTCTTTTAGGCATGTCTGATCAAATAACCCAATGTTGTTGCATACAATAGGTTAAATAAAGAGCCATTCCACTATACGATGATCTTTTCTTTCTTTTAAAAAAAAAGTTTTTGCAAGGCAAAAAAATGATTGACCTTCAACATTAACGCAAAAACAGATTATGAAAGATCAATCTATCATCTCTAAATACAAGTTTGGGCTTTATATCTTTAATAGTTTAGGGTCAATGTCACTTCAAAGTACCTAGATCTATACTAACCGACTACTTTGGAGTGAGGTTGACCAAATATGTGTGATGCATCTCCCCCCTTACCCCCCCCCCCCCTCTCCCCCCCAAAAGAAAAAAAAATCAATATTAATCACACACAGAAAATGAGAAATGTTAAAATTATTCATTTTTTACTAACATTTGGTGATTTTTGTTATTTTTAGATTTTTAGATTTTAATGCTTTATTGTCCCTTTTTATCGGGAAATTCTGGGCCGCCTCCCCATGTGGAAGGCGTAGTCGCAGCCTGTGGCGCGCCCAAACCCAACCTACCTCACATTAGTTGTGATTTTTGAAATTTAGAAATTCTTTAAATTGTTGAAATATTTTGAAATTTTGCTGGAGGAGCAAACCGGAATACCCGGAGAAAACCCCCGAGACGTTGCCCGAGTAGAAAGTAAATAATATTCGGAGAAACATAACGCCCCGATGCAGGATCGAACCCACACCTGTCTGGCGCCATTGGTTTCTGGCCTGTGGACAAGGCAAGTTAGTCCCGCCTAAGGCCCACTTGGCCACAACGCTCGCTTTTTTACCCTAAAATGAAGTAATTCATTCTCTGATCATTTATGAGTTCTCATGGGTATACACCATCTTGACAAGTTTGGTTGCGATAGTTGAAATAGGTTCTGAGTACTTAGCCACTTTGAAGTTTTTGCACAGACGGCTGTCAAACAGACGGACATTTGCTTTCGATTTTAATTATGGACAATTTAGGACTCATCTCGCACAGATTTGGAAAAATCGGGAAAACGTTTTGTTTTAGGAGTGGCAGGTGGAGGAAGGAGAGCGGGGGGAGTGGGAGGGAAGGGGAGGGGAGGGGGGAAAGGGTGGCGTGAGTACGTACATTCACACTGTTATGCATGCGAGTCCAAAAAAAAAGTATCAAAAAGATTGTCTTTGAATGGAAACGGCAGTAATGAAAATGTTTTTTTCCTCCCGATTAAATTAAAACATTTAAATAAGATTTGTACTTTTTTCATTTAAATAAAATCATTAAGAAGTGCTGCACATCAGAACTTTATCAAATTAAAATATGTACTTTCATGGAACGGGGAGCACATCAAACGTCAACAAATGCTTGCACAAATCAAATTCCAGTTCAAAATATTTGCTTTGTTAATTATTATAAAGTCTTCATTTGTTTGCTTTGAAATTATATATACATTCAAACTTTACAAACATTTGTTAATTAACTGCTTTCAAACTGAACATATATAAAAGGCAAAATCCCAATAAATCAAAATAGCAAGCACGTTTGCTAGCTGTCAGGTATCAGTCCAGTTAGAGGGCCCAGCGCTTCTTTCAAGTCAACAAGGGCTTACAATAAAACATTCCAAATGAAGCAGTAAAATGGAAACGGAGAAACGTGAATTGTCAATTCAATGAAGCCACTGATTTTTATTGTGGCTCATATTCTATTTTAGAAAAATAAAAAGATGTATATCTATATATATAATTTATTACGCTTTCTAGCGATTGTAACCAAATGAAAAAATAAAGATTATTTAAACTGACGCGAGACGGGAAAAGGTTCTCAGGATGTGACAGGCTTTTTAAAATTGAAGTTTTGCATTGATGTGTTCCCTTACCCACCAAAACGATTATGTTTGTATACTTCACTAATAATACAAAATGTAACTTATTTTTCTTCATGAAAAAGGCAACGTTTACTTCATAGCCATCACAAATAAGAAATAAACAAAAAAACGTTGAAATTATTACATGCCATGATAAACACATAAAAGTACACTCATGTTAAATGACAACATTTTCATTATGTACATTACAAGAAGGCTAGACGAAAACTATCAAATTCTACAGAAAAAAGCATGCATGTTGATTGTAGGATGTTTTCTGAAACACAAAAGATGCGTGCACAAGGAAAAAAAAAGTATTTTATTTCGTTAAAAAGGTTTGTGATTTGTGGAAAGAAACGATTGTGTCGTGTGTGTGTACTGTGTTATGTGATTTGGTATCAACACAAGGCCCAAGCTTCAAAGTAAAGTACATAATGAAAATGCTTTCACTTTTTTCTGGATAGAACGCATTTTCCAAAATGCGATATGTAAATAAATCTCAATAATAATTAAACTGGAGTATGAAACACAAATTGCCATAGTTACGAAAAATAAACGAAAACTGAACTAAACTACACAACACAGACACATCAAAGTGCCAGCCATTCCTGCTATGGATTCAGACAGATGCGCTTTCTATCCCTCTGTGGATTCCAAACTGGCTTTTCCAAAATACAGTCAAATTAAGAACGAAAAGGTTAATACTTTTATTTCTACGTCGATTAAAACGCTCAAAGTTAACAATAGACCAAATGCAGCTTTAGATTGGGATCTTGTTTCATGCAAGCTGGCTGATACAATTGTCAAGAGAAGAAAAGAAAGCTTAGACCAGAATCTTGGGGAGACATTGACATCACAACCAATGATCAATAAAACGGAGGTACTTAGTGGCTAGTCGCCGTTCCTCTCCACGCACATGAAAGGGTTCTAAATGTCAAGCTGGCGTCTTTGTGCTTCAGCCAACAACTTCCTGCTAAAAGATGATGCCTCTCGGTCATTTCAAAACAAGAAAAGGAAAAAAGGAATGAACCTTGCGTTTCATGTCAGTCTGTGATCGGTTATAACGTTTTAAGCACGTTTTTCATCTTCAGCGAAGAAAGCTCATTACAACGGTCGATGAAAACTTCGTGTCATATATGTTTTTAAAAAAACAACACAAAAACATTTATACATTTGTATTTAAATTATCCTTGGGTGTACTAACTAAATGTTTGTTTTTGTGGGTTTTTTTCCCCCCAGTGCAGCAGATCGCCGCGATCTACTAGAGGGAAAATTCACCGACGAATGAAAAGGACGACCTTCAAAATCATCTAAAATCTTAAGTTATGATAGCACATGTCTACGGAAACCTATATAGCAGGAAAGCCAAAGTAAACACATCTCTACCAGTACAGAAACGATGCTCGTATGTTAGTGATGGTTTTCAAAACTAAATAACCCAATAAATAAATGAAAGATTTAGTATATAACAGCATTTGAAATCACAATAAAACCATGAATGTTATTGTCTTCCTAAATCTAACCAATCACAATAAAATGAGGCCGTCCATGTTCGGGACAGATTTTATTCCCAAATTTATTTATTCTGTTCTTCTTCCTTTTATTTCCTCTCTCTACACAAACGATTTTTTTTCTCGTCTTTTGAAACGATCTTAAACTGAGAAAACAGAAGCAAAGGGTGCGACCACTATATCATAACCTATTAGTGCCTTCAAAAGTTCAATAGAGTAACACTATTAATCTGTGAATGGCAGCATCACAATAAATAATGAAAGCGGGGTGTTCATAAACAGAAAGTCGCGAAACGTTTGTGCTGTACACAATATTGATATAATGTAAACTGATATTATATACACTGACGGTGATCGAAACAGATGGACAATCAACACTGAAATATCCAGGAAAGGCGAACGAAGGTCATGCACGTTAGTTCATTGAAGAACTGTCGTTGGAACAAAAATCAAAGGAGCAAAGTAGGAAAGTCAACAAAGCCAAACTAAACTGAATACTGCAGACTGAAAAACAGCCAACTAAAAGGCAACACAAGAAAAAGAAAGACAGATTTTACCTAGCAATGAAAAAAAAAAGAACGGACAAGAAAACAAAATGATCAATTAATGCAACTGACAAAACAAATGCTTCAAATGAAACAGAAACTGAACTCAAAAGAACAGAAATAAAACATCTCAGTGGTCGCGTACTTCCGAGGGCACATAAACATAAAGAACTGAAAAACAACCGACCGACCATGCAAAAAAGAAAGAGGAAAAGAAAGCCTTCTGACCTGTGTTTGTATCATATAGAATTCTGGATGTAATAATCTTCCCACTCTGAGAGAACAGTTTCTCGAGATCCTGCTGTGTCATTGACTTTGGCAAGCCGCTTATATACAAGTTAGCACCCTTTATACTTTCACTACTGGGCCTTGCATATGACACCTAGAAAAATGTGTGAAGTCGTGTGTAAGTATTTGAACAGACAAATCATCAGTACATGGACACGTTTCGATACATCAGCCTTTTTCTTGTCGCTGTTGCCAGCATCCCTTCCCCGACAACATACGACCCATGTTGATCAGTCATTTAGTTTTTCACTATATGAATTTTGTTTCTCTCTACACTAATTTTACACATTCAGACAATGTGAGGCAAAACAAGTGCAGATGTTAAATAATGACTGAACAGAAGGAACTGAAAACCAAAAAGAAAAGTTGGAATCCAAACAAAAAGCACGGACAAGTTATTCTGGCTGCAAGAGAGGTTTGCGGTAGGGCACGAGGCAAGAGGTAGGGTGTGAAGGAGCTGCGCTAGGGTACGAGAGAAGGAGGAGGACGGGGAACACTGCGCCAAGAATGGTCTGATGTATCAAAAGGTGTTTCGCAGCAATGCGGCATACAAAGATGTAATCGAAATTTCAAAATATGGTACCTGTCGTTTGGTCATATAGAATTCTTGAAGTTATGATATTCCCAGACTGAGAAAAGAGATTCTCCAAGTCCAACTGTGTCATTGATTTTGGCAAGCCACTAATATACAAGTTAGCTCCCTTAATTGTCTCACTGCTTGGTCGAGCAAGAGATACCTGAAAATCAACAAAGATAGGTAAAAATGCAAAACAAAATATATTAAAAATAATCAACAGGAATAGGTTGAACCAAAAATAACCAACAAGAAAATGGGGAGTAAAATAAGAAAAATTATTGAAATAACAAAATCAGAAAAAATCAAGTGGAAAATTAAATAAATTAATACAGACGGCCAAAATCCCCATAAATAAAAAACAAAACAAAAACACACAATCTCAAAAAGCTCTCTCTAAGATGCCACTAAACAGTTATTTCTTTTACAGTTATTTCTTTTTAAGTTTAACAGATGGACACACAAGTCCAGTTTGGATTGAGTCTTGGGCTCAAAGTCCTGAGGAAATAGGTTACGAGTATTTGTTATTAAAGGTGAACCGTTTGTTTGGCCGTAAACGGAGTACATGTATTTCTGTCAGTAATCAGCAACTGCTTGATGCAATTCAATCCATATGGGGGTAAGGTGGGTGGTTAGGGAGGATAACTTTATTTGTGTCTTTTCTTTTCTCTAAATATTTTCTTCTTCTCACTGACCGAGTAAAAACCCGCTCATCGATTGGATAAATTTAAAGGAGCGAAGTAATGATTTTTCAGTTATGTTTATGGAGAATGTCTCCAAATTTTAGTCCTAGTATTACATGACATTTGAAGGTCACAAGTTTCGAACACAGTTGTTGACATCGTGAAGAGAGACCGAGGTATCTCTTAATTAAACAAAATTAATACAATAATGAAACAAAATACAAAATCAAAATAAATAAAAATCTCCATTGGAAAAAGTCAAATTGTGGAACTAAATAAATAAATAAATAAATTAATAATAATAATAATAATAATAATAATAATAATAATAATAATAATAATAATAATAATGACAACTAAATAAAACATAAGTAAATGGATAACTAAACAAAAAAACAAGTAAATTATACATAATATAATGTGAAATCAATAAACAGTGTCAACTAAATTCTAACTGAAAAGTACAACGTAATAAACAAGAGTCCAAACTCCTCAAGCAAACTGTAAAGAAACAAGAAATTATAAGCAATAAAATTTATAAAATAAACACGAGAACCACCCTTCATTGACTATTTGGACTTGGAGTGTTTGAAGACTTAGTTTATTCTTTTCAAGACGCAGCCGACTACAGTGTTTCAATAATGTCAACATCGACATCCATTGCAAAATGTGTACATTTGGAACAGGAAAGAACAAATAACAGCAATAAAACAAAGAACGCAATGTGAAGAATTGGCAGAAAGGGCTACTCGGACTGACATTGAGACAATTTGCTGAAGAAAAAAAAATCCACTACTGGTTGAAATCATAATTATTAATTCTTTAAACAATATGTTCGAATACAAGGTTTCAAAACAATAATAAAATGGTAACGATAATTAAAACATGATACACTTATGATGCAAAATTTCCCATTACCAAATTAACAAAAGAACGAATTACACGCTAAAATAACGATGCAATTACGAGAAAATGTTAAGAAATCTAGTGAGACTGAACTGAATAAAAAAGTTATGCTGCTAGTTTACTGTGTTGTTGAACGGGAGACGAGTAAGTGAGGACAAAATACAAGGCGACAGATAACGACCACTGACCTTTATCGTTTTGTTCTGCAGACGCAGACCGTTCAGTGTGTTGATTGCCTTGTCGGCATCTTCAGGCCGTTTGTAGTTCACGAATCCGTATCCCAGGCTCTGACCTGCAAAACGCAATTCCGTTGACACGTCATAACAATAAAGTATGGGAAACCAAGCAGGTCATTGTGAAGAAGGATGGAAATGGCAGAACAGAAATGATAAAAGAACAGAGCGCACCCTGCTGCAGCCTTCATGCTACAGAGTGCTGCGGTGAAAGGTGAAGTACCATGTACCAGCAGGAGATAAGGGAGGGTTATTGCACTCATTATATCAAGTCTTGCGAGAAACAATCCGCCCCAAACAGTTTTACTACTTGATTTATTTCGCAACAACGTGTGAATACAGAAGTTTGCAGACGTTAACAAACTGAATAATGGGAGGTTAGTGTTTCGCTAACAAGTCCAATTTGCCAGAGGATGATGGTGGCCGCTGGCCCTCACCTGGGCTCAATCATAATCATCGAGCCGTGCGTAATCAGTTGCATCAGTGGCCAGCCAACTCGGTGCCGGAGCTATGCACATCGTCAGCATCAAAGGCAAGACGTGCAGTACTGAAGACATACCTCGTCGCTGCAAAGGGTCTATTAGGCTTCCAATTTCTTGCTAACAATACACTGCACATTTTATGGCTCATCATATCGCCCGTTGTTTGGCATATTCTTTTCCAGTGACCTATATCCATTACTCTTTATCGCCATCATGACAGACAAATTATGCAGTATCCAAATGTATTCGTATTCGTAAATGCTGCCGATGGCAAATTTGAAGAATATGAATGAACTCTTCAAAATGCACGATACATGTTGTGTTTTGTATTGTGTGTAGCAAGTGTGCAAGGCTAATACAGAATATGTGACGTGAACTTGTTACATAATGTGATAATTATTTTCAGCGTATTAAAACTAGCCGCTACATACAGAGAAATGGCGTCCCTTAATATCTACTCCCTGACTGTGTAACCTTTGATCCTTCCACATGACTCAATTTTTACTGCCTTCCTGTATTTTCATGTCTAAAGAGAATCATTACAATTGCTACCCCATTACAGAGATGAGAAGTGTGAGTGCCTTGCGCATTAGATTGTCTAAAGAGAATTATGACAGTTGCTACCCCTTTACAGAGATGAAGAGAAGAAACTAAAGTTTGAAACGTGTGTATGTCAGTGTGTATTAGTTCATCTATAAAGGGAATAAAACAAATTTGTTACTTTTTAATAATGGTCAGGAACGAAGACAATTTTTAAAATTTGTTTTTGAAAATGAAGAACTAAAGTTACATTTTTAGGAGATTTAACATGTAAGCTACTTTGGAAAAGACACAAGAGTACTTAACTCTTCTGGTGCCGTCGGCGGTCAGCCCCGCCGAGCGCTAATACTCCGTGTAACGCCACCGGCGGGTCAACCCACCTCGCTACACGCTCTACATAGTGGCTCGCTGCGGGCAATTTTTAGAGCATTATCTCATACCCTTTTAGATGCCCGGACATGCGCAGTTGGTCACAGGAAGCTGGTCGATCTACAACATGATTTATTTACTCTTTTTAGCAAGGAAATCTTAATTTTTTCACGATGAGTGATGACACGGATTTTTTTTGTTGAGTTGTTAGATAATTGCGCAATTGAAGAACAAGCGTTTGAGGGGGATTACTGTCGAAGAAGTGTCAGAATCTAAGCTAGGAAGAATTTTAAAAAAAAGATCGCGAAATGCATCTGGCTATCAGTGACTTACAAAATAAAGTTGGATATCAACATCAACTGCAACATCCACAACATCACCAACAAAGTAAACTGGACACTTTATTTCAAACTTTCCATGTACCTTATTCAGTTCTACAAATCATATAAAATTTAATGCAGATCCACCAACATTTGATTTTTTTTTTTAAAGTCAACTGGTGCATGCATTGGTCGTTTTCAAAACATTACTTGGTGTAGAACAGTATGTGATTACGAATTAATAGTAAAAGAGTTAATACCAAAGGCTGTTAAAAGTTATAACCAATTGAAAATTATAAGTAAACAATCTTTGAGGTAAGATGAAAAAACATTAGTTCATTTATCTAGCGCCCTAGTGAGTTCAAAGTTAAGGTATGGATAGGAAGCATCTCCAAAAGTTACTAAGCGTAGACAGCAAGGCAATAAAATTAGCTTTATGAGTGCATATTCATACAAAAACAACAGAAGCATACAAACTTGCACGAGTTTAGATGGATGGAGATTATCGTGTGCGAAATATATCATAGGAGCTAAAGCAGTAAACAATAATGCAGATGAACTTTTTATTAGATAGGATGTAGATTTTTAAGGCCAAAAGGTGCACACTCTTTAATGTAAAAAATAAAATAAAAAAAATCAACATATGATATACTACAGATTTTATATAATAGTTATATAACACATAGTGATAATTGACATAAAATATATATCACCAGTACCGCCTACATGGGAACTTGAAACAGCACATTTCAATATACTTTACTGTAATGAACAAAATAGTCAAAATCCAAATCTTGTTGCAGTAGAAGTTCGTAACCATATGTGTTGCCGCATGACAAAACCCGGCTAAAGACGCTAGGATTGATTCGCTGCTACAGCCGTAAAACACTAAAAATAGGCTACCCCATCAATTTTAAGATTGTTGCCTCTTTGTCTTTATTTAAGACTTTTCTTTAATATCCCAAACGGATTTTGTTCAAAAATTACTAAAACATTGTTTATTTTGTTGATTTTGATAAGGGTGTTGATCACACCTTGCTAAAACAATGGCACTAATTGACCTTCGATACCCCAACTTTTCTTGTCCGACTATGAAGGGAAATCCCCAATGTGGATTGATATATTACGTCTGGAGGGTGAAAAGTCCCTATTGGTACTACGTTTTGGTACATAAAAGTGTGGCGTATGAATTTTTCATGAAATTCCTTGTTCCGAAGCTTGCTTGTGACACAAGTTGTGTTCGAATGTGTCTCTAGCCGGGTCGTGAAAAACTGAAGTGTTTCCTATAGATTTTCGACGATTTTTTAGTTCAAAGTGAATTTTTTAATGTAGATAAACTCATCATACATCTATTTCAAGTGTTTTCTTGCAATATTTATGTTGCATTTGTTAGAAACAATTTGTCAAAGTAAGTGACCGATTCTTTTTGGAAACCGGAAGTGATGGCTTCGTCTCCAGCGTCAGTAGATGTGTCGTCTGCTAGAGTAGCTAAGGCCTTGAATCGACCCGGTTTTGCTTCTGAAGAGCTCCAAGACCTGCTTTCAGACTATTTTTTATGATGGTGCCAGTGGGAACTGTGATGAGGATTATGATTCTGACGAGCAGAAGCTTGATCCCGTTATTAAACGATACTGTTTGTTTTCAGTCAATGATTCATGTTTCGTAGGCCTCTTCGCTATTGGCGTGTCTTTAATAATCCGTCATTCTACTTGCATAGATTTAGGTAAAGGTTGAAAAGGCGATATCAGTGAAAGAATTACAGTAGGAGTGTGGAAAATATTTCAGTAGTATATTTTGTTGGGTGGAGGTGGGGTGGGGTGGGGTGGTTGAAAAGGTAAGTAGTCTGGCCTGCATTCAATATTACTAGCATGACAAGTTGACTATGTTCTCAGTATTTATTATTGTTGGTTTGTCTGTTTTAGGAAATGAACATGGGGACTATTTACCAAATTACTAGTAATTAGTATTTGCTTTGATATTTGTGTTTATTTAAACTTTACATAGCAAAATGACATGTTATTTTAATTTACACCTGTGACGCGACAGATTTATTCGACGTGCGGAAGGGAGTGGAGAATCGGGGAATTATTAAAGCTTGATTATTAGGACTGAAAACTACCTAATGAAACTTTTGTTTTAGGTTTGTAATCTTTGTTTGACTATTTGAACTGAGCTGATGTAGCTGCTTGCAATTAAACAAAAGATTACTTGACGGACGAGGGATTTAAGAGGGAGGGGGGGGGGGAAGGGGCATTATGATAGGGTTTATTTTAGAAAAATGATTGATTCAGGCCATGTTCTTGATATATTATTATGTGTTTGAGTTATAGACTTGCTAAACACTTGTTTTATTTCTAATATGTTTAAAAACACTATGCATTATGGATGGGTACAGAATAAAATTGTGCGTACTGTTTTAATTTGTTTATGTTCAGTATTGTGTGAATGGTGTATAATGTGAATTTTCTCATCTTATCTCAATTCACTGCCATATTGCTGCCATCTTCCTGATTGTTTTGATACCAAAATACATGCATGGGAAAATTCTGGTTGTGAAGTAATGATCATTTTACAATTCAAAACTTTGAACGCAATTTCTGGAAATTAGCCCCCGAGAAAATAAAATATTAAAAAAATCATAAAACATCAACCAATAAAGATAAAACAATTCTGTTTTTTGCATTTTGAAGATTATTTTTAGTACCTTGTTAATAAATAAATAAGTAATTTTTCATATTTTGACACTTTAGCCTGGTTTTCTCATGCTGCAACACATATGTGTGAGAAACATTCAGGAAAATTAAAATTATACAATGACAGATCCGTTTTAGAAACAGGAGCTGCTTTTGTTATACCAGATTTGAAATTATCAGAATCGTTTTATATAGGGAAAGGTTATTCGATTTTTACTGCAGAATTAATTGCTATAATAATGGCTCTAAATAAAATTTATAATTTATGTCTGAATATTTTTAGAATAGTTCTGTGCGTAGATTCTGGTTTAGATGCTTTAAAATCTCATATTAACTGTGAACGAAAAGATTATTTTTTTTATATTAGGGATCTTTCGAAAGCGGGTGAAAGTGAAAGTGAATGTGAATCGGGACTACTTATTGTTGTGACGTCAGCAATTTATGTGACGCTTTAACCTCCCGTGGTGAAAGGTCACGAAGTCTGCCTACCACAAGGAATAAAACTTCGTGGAAAACCTGATTTCCACGAACTAATGCTAGTGAGTACATTTTGGTTATTAAATCGTTTGTAAAATGTCCAAAAATGATTTGAATTTGTATATGGTACATTACTCAACCATTTTAGAAGGAATAATGGGGATCTAAACTCGGTCTCAGACTTAAAACGTATTTTCAAACGAGCTACTGAAAAGCCGTCATGGCTGTCTAGAATCTATCTATTCTGTATCACCAATCAGCAGTCCAAAAACTGTTTTATGTGACAAAAATGAAACTCGAAGCTAGAATGTAAAATATCTTCAATGTTAGAGCACTAATCCATCTTTAAAGTTCAACCTAATCGTTACATTCGTGTCAAATCATGATTTGTTAGAAGAAGCCTTACGTAGGCATAATAGTGCTCTGCCTCTGGGCCTGCCCTGTGTGTGCTCAATAAAATCACAACGAAACTAGGTGCTGGAATCGAAAGCGCACAGAAACACGTTCGTTTCGTTTCGTAACGCGGCGTAAGAATCTCCCGGCGTGCCTCTCGTTGGACGAAGCGAACACACAATCACTTTCACTTTTACCCGTTCCGAAAGACCCCTATTAAGAACGTTATTCTTGGTTTGATAATTAGTGGTACTGAAGTGACCTTTTGCTGGATTCCCTAACATTGTGGAATTTTATATAAAGATTAAGCTGATTGTGCTCCAAAATTAGATGCTTTAAATAGTATTTCTCTGTCAGTTAAAATAAATCTGTCTTCTAAAAAAAATTTAAAACAATATTAAAAATTAGGGACTGCCAATTCAATTAAAAAAGTTGCCGGGAAAGACATATCTTGAAAATCACTTAAAATGTGTGACGTAAAACGACACAACTTGATCTTCGGCACCAAATCATGTTTACTTTGATCTGCGTAGTAGCCTGTGGAACGCGCGTTTGGAATTTTGACGTCACACTCTAAATCCGATATAATGGCAGTGAATTTGAGTGGCCAACTGTTCAACCTTCAGCCAATGACAACGCTTCTTTATCAATGTGGAGCGATGCTATCACTATGTATGCAAGTATATTTATTAGTAAAGTTAAAAATGAAATGTTGCTTATCCGGGGCAGGTTTTGTTGAAAAAAATTGGCAAACCCTGAATATTGTAAAGAAACTTCAGTGCAATACAAACTATAAAAATCTTCTTGTAATTCCCAATCAGTTTCATCTTGGTTAACAGAATATTATTAAATTAGATGAAAGACAAATTTTGTAAAAATGTTACGTGCATGTGACGAACCTTAACTCAAAACATATTTTTTGATTGTATTCACGTTCTTATATGCTTGCGAAACATGGACCCTCACAGCAGTCCTACAAAGAAAACTACAAAGCATGGAGATGATGTGCTACAGAAGACTTCTGGGCATTTCCTATTTTTGAGTGTATATGAGAGAGATGGAGATAGTGAGTGCTCACGTGTCTTGTGTACATGTGTGCCTGTTTAAATGCGCGAGTTTGAATTTGTGTGTATGGTCTTTATCATTTTGGTGAAAAAAGACGTTAATAAAACAACCAACCAAAGGAAATAAAAATACGGTTATATTAGACATACCAAGAAATTATATTAAAAAAAAACAGTTAATGGTTATAGTTATACATAATAGATTACACATTAAAGGAGTAGATTTCCTTTCTGTCTTCTAATAAAGACGTTCCTTTACACCACATGTTTGAGTGATGAATGTTTGTTGTGTATGTGGGAGTGTTTTAACATGTGAGCGTGTATGTTGGTTACAGATCGCCGCTCTTTTGAGTCTGATTTAGGAATAAGGCGCGTATAGCATCCAGTATTATTATTATTATTATTATTATTATTATTATTATTATTATTATTATTATTATTATTAAATAGTAGCTCCCGAGAGAGACGGGGAGATGGGTGGTAAGTGGAATCAAGGGCATGCACGAATAGAGTCACATGGTTATTCTAAAGATGCCCATCAGTCTGTTTAATCAAGTTCCAGCGAGATGCTCATGGCAACCGAGGGTAAGGTAACACTAAATCTGTCACGAGCATGTGTTTCTCCCATCTCTTCCTTTACCATATGCCAGTATACACCTACTGTATACTTTGATCTTACAAAATCCTCAGTCTAGCAAATACATGGCATTCGGGTTGACTAAGCTGCCAACGACTCGTGTACGCATGGCAGGGCGTGAACTATTCTAGCAGAGAAGATCTGGTCCATCTAAACGTGCGTTCCCTCCCTCCTAAATGTGGAAAAGAGGTGAAGACTATCAATGATTCCAAAAACAGCTGTCTTCGCGGGCTCTAAAAAAAGGATGACGCATGATGAGCGATAGCATCGGAGAACAGTTCCGTTTGGATTTTCATCTTTCCTTCTGACATTTGCAAAACTAAGCCGATACAGTTAAGCTTATCTCTTTCTCTTTTTTAAAACACTCATGCACAGTCCTCTCTCACACCTCCCTCCTCCTCGTTCCACAGGCAAAATTTTCCCCATATCCCCACACACAAAAACAACACCTCCCCCCCCCCCCCCCCCAAATATTCTGTTTGTCTCCGGTCACTCATATCTCTTCAGCACAGCGTCAGAGAGCCCTGAAATCTTGGATTTGCAAAATCCAATGCCAGGTCTGATGATACCGAGCGAACAGTTTTATGAACCAAGTTCTTTTAACGTCCAGTCTATGAAATCCCACTTTCTTTAGTAAATTAACGTCCCCGGACACATTGCGTATAGGGGACAAAAAAAAAATCCCACTAAAAAGGGTAATTGTAGATTATAGTCACACGACACCGGAGCGTATAGGCGACTACTGTTCACATTATTCTGACACCAGTGAACCAGTTGATGGTAAGGGGAAAATAATATGGTCACACATTGGCCAATCCGGGATTCGAACCAGGTACCTTTCAGTTACTAGTAAGCCGCTCTACCAACTGAGCTACCCGGACCCACTAAAGAAAAAAATCCCACGTCCCCGGACATTTTGGTTGGTTGGATAAAATTAAAGTCCCAAGACACATGAGCGTATAAGGGACGTGAATAAAATAGATAAAATGTAAACATAATCTTTATTTTGATTAAAACTTTCCAGGACCACATATTAAAAGCCAATGTGATAGGAAATTGGGAATACATTTTGACATTCGCACGCTAGAAGAAACAATGAGCATGATGAAGAAGTTAAACGCTAATATATTTTCCCATAAGTTAAGATAACATTGTGAACAAAACAGGCCTTTATAACTAAGACGCTTAATATACAAAATTAACTAATGCGGCCTTTAGAATAAAAGGATAACCATAAAAAACGAGATCACCACAGAAGGGTTAATCGCCACGTGTAACGTAGGGGAGGCCGGCCGAGGCCGCATCTCCTTTACATATTATAAAACTTAAAACATGAAACATGAAAAATAACTTATGCTAAGACCGCCAAAAATATTGGCTATTCGACCACTAGGAAAAAAGAAAAAGGGAAATAAGGTCGTCCCCCTTGCATACCTCCGGTCAAGCCGGGGTGCCACACGCAATCACTCTCTTCATATTCAGTAAAATCTTATCTTAAGACATAACATAACCCTGTACGAGGGAGTAAATTATAAGTTACGTAAAAGCAAAAAGTAAAAAGCAGGCATCCATCCAAGGAGGATATAATACAGAGGGGGATAAGGCAGGTCCACTTGCTTTCCTCCGGTCAAGCCGGGGTGCCACACGCTTACACCATCATACATACAGGTGTACTGTCACAGAGAGGCAGTCACCACTCTATTATACGCAAGTTAAAAACTGGTTAAAACTAATAGGGTGTCGTCCCACAGAAAAAGAAAAAAAATCAAAGTCCGACTAAGGTCAGAGCAAGTGGCCCACCGGTGACTGGTGTACCAGGGAGGCCACTCTGACCAGGAAGGACAGTCCCATGGTCCGAAAAGTCAGACAAATGCCCTCCATATCCAGAGGGTGCCCAAGCCCTGACACGACCTCCACCACAGTGGTGAAACATGGTATCAGTTCAGGACAGTTAAACAGGCAGTGCTCAAAGCTCACCGGAGAACCACACAGGCACACAGCCGGTGTGTAGCGTGTCTTCCAGTGGCCTGAGCAAAGCCTGAGAGCCACATGTTTGATAAACACCGGTAGGTTTGCGTTGAGTAGGGGGGAGAGTCGTTGACCGCGAAGGTCAAGGACGCTCTACCAGTACTCCAGGATGAGAATTCTTTAGACCAGTCAGCCCATAGGCGTCTCCGAACTCCACCCACCCACTCGTCTACGGATGGGGGAATCTCCCCGGACACATTAAGCAGGCCCTTTTATACCGAGGAAGCTGAAGAAAAAGAGGGCGCGGGGTGTGGTGGGGTACGATAGGGGGACTCCTGCCTAGTAGCTGCAGACGACAGATGCAGAAAACTCGAGCAACCTTTCCTTTATACCCCGTCGGGGCCGGTAACTCAGTTGTTAGAGCGGCTTACTAGTAACCGAAAGGTCTCTGGTTCGAAACCCGGATTGCCCAAAGTGTGACCATATTATTTTACTCTTACCATCAACTGGTTAGATGGCGTCAGAATAACGTGAGCAGCAGTCTTCTATATGCTTCGGTGTAGTGTGACTAATCTACAATAACCTGTTATACCAATTTTACTACCCTTATCCATTTTTCATTGACTGGTCCATGATAGTGTATGCACAACGTTGCATGAAAAGCGATTCCAGATTTAGCCTCTGGGGCTAAAGACAAAACTTGATAACTAGGGGAAGTGCGGGATCGCTAGCTGTCTGTTTAGTTCCATTTTGGCCCCACAGGGGGCGTTTAGAAGGCCACAAGAAGCTGGTGCAATCCCATTATGACAAAAGATCTAAGTCGCACTGTCAAACCGTATACTATCCTATCCCGTAACTCGAAGGTCGTTGGGGCACCAAAGATGATCGTTTAACCAGCGTATTCCATCTTTCTCTGTCCTCAACAACCCTCATGGCTTCGCTCAGTGTCAAGCCAGTCCATTCTCGAATGTTGTCCACCCACCTCTTTTTCTGTCTCCTCCTTCTTCTGCCTCCTTACACCGTGCCTCGCAGGATGGTCTTTACAAGACCTGATGCTCTGGTGACGTGACCATACCATCGGAGTTTCCCTTTCTTCACTACTGTGAGCATATCATCGTGTTGTCCAATGGCTTGTATGATGGTCTATCGGACTTTGTCATTGGTGATGTGCTGAGCATAGGAAATGATGCACCTCATCTCCATACTCTGTATTCGTCGTTGTAGATCTGCGGGTCCATGTTTCGCAAGCATATAGGAAGATGAAGATGACAAGGGAGCGCAGCAGCCTTACCTTGAGCGTAGACTGATGGTCCTGGTCTTTCCAAAAGGGCTTCAACCTTGTCAGGGCAGCAGTTGTTTGTGCGATCCTGGAGAGGGATTTCTATTGGGACCCATTGTCTGATACAATGGCTCCTAAATATTTGAAGCTATGCACGGTGTTGAGGGATTTGCCTTGGTTTTTGATGTCCATGTGGATGCCATTGGTATTGTTGGTCATCATATTGGTCTTCTCTGCACTTATTTCCATTCCATAGGCCCTGGAGGTGGTTTTAACCCTCTGTACGAGCTGTTGAAGCTCTTATTCCTCCTCAGCCAGTCCATCAATGTCATCCGCAAAACGGAGGTTGGAGATTGCTCTATCCCCTATGCTGACTGTGCCTTCGTGATCTGCAAGGGCATCTGACATGACACGCTCTAGGAAGAATGTTGAAGAGTGTTGGAGAGAATAGGCATCATTGACGCACCCCAATTGTTGTTCTGAACCAACGCTTTCTTGAAGTCTACAAACACATGAAAAAGATGTTGGTGATGTAGGTATTTCTCGCAGATTCTGAGGTTGAAAATCTGTTCAGTGGTACTTCCGTCCTGCCCTGAATCCTGCTTGTTCTTCAGCTATGATTTGTTCAGCTTGGGGTTTTAACCTGTGGAGTATTATTTTCAGGAGGACTTTGCTGGGATGACTGATGAGCCTGATGGTGCAGTAATTTTCACACTCCTGAAGGTTACCCTTTTTGGGAAGAGCGATAACAAGTGACGGTCCATGGTGTAGGCCACTCCCCACTTTGCCAGATCTTGTTACAGATCATGGTGAGCGCGTCAGTTATCGCTTCTCCTCCTGCTTGAACCAATTCCGCGGGTATTTTGTCCACTCCCGCTGACTTCCCCTTCTTCAGCGATTGCACTGCTGCCTCTACTTCTCGCAGAATTGGGAGGATTTCTTCTTCTCTGTTTTTGGGACATGGTAGAACTGATGGGTCTCCGTTTGGTATGTAGTTGTAAAGGTCAGAGCATTACTCTTTCCATATTTCCAAGACTTCTTGTTCTTCTGTAAGGCATATGCCAGACTTGCTGTGGATCGTGGAGACCTTGGGCAGTTAACACTTGTCAGCCGCTTCACAATCTGGTAGGCTGTTGTTCTTGTTCAGACTCTTCTCTGTTTCCTGGGATTGATCTTCTATCCAGTTCTCCTTTGCTGTGCGCATGCCTTTTCGGATGTCTTTGTTGATTTTTCGTTAGGCATCAGCTCCCTGTGAGGTGTTCTTTTTCTTGTTCATCTCTCTTCGTTTGTCACACAGGTCCGAAAGTTCAGGTGGGATCCACGGTTTCTTCTTTGGGCAGCGCTTACCAAGGATCTCAATGACGGCATCTGTCACAGCTGAGTTGAAGGTGATGGTCATGGTGTTGACACCTACTTCACCTTACCAAATGGAATCACATTTTGTGAATCGACTAGCCAAATAATATTAAAAATAGAACATGAAAATCTAAAAAATGAAAGCGATACCATTAAATGGTGCATTATACGATTTATTGTAGAATTCTCGAACCATCCACGCCCCCCAACCGCCCAATGGAAGCTCTATTTTAATTATACGTCTGCAGGCAGCAGTGCTGCCTCATTCACAAAATGCTATTTTCCTTCCGTTTTAAGAAGAATGCATCTTTCAAGTATCTGAGCGTGTCAGCATAAACTGTCTCTGTTGAGAAACGGCTTACACTAGAAGCGAGGGTGATGTAAACCAGAAGTCAATGAAGCCAGCTGAACGATGCCAGACTGCAACAGTGAAAGTCGTTTTGTATCGCCCAGTTGCCATTACCTTTGCTCTCCGACACTCATATTCAACAACGAGGCACACCACCCAGTCGGTCGGTATATGTCCCTTGTATCAACTCCTGCTCCAAACTGTTTGAGTCAGTTAAGACATAGGAACCAACAACACAAACGCCTGGGACATTCCCGACCCTTCCAGAAAATCTCCTCCAGTATCAATTTACTTTTCTAGCAATACTTCCAGCAAACTAGCGTGAAGTGCATACTTGAAGCGGAAAGAGACGGGGCCCAATGGTGCCTTGTGGGGTAGAACCGTTGTCTTGATCTAGAGGTGCTGAGGCCCTTGGCAATAATGGGGTAGCTGGGGATACCGCTGCAGCAGTAGCTTATCATTCGTGACAGATAACACATTGTAGCGAGAGGAGATAAACTGCGGTGCTGACGGACAGCGCGCCTGCTGGCATCCACATTCGCCCATCAAGGTGGCCCACTAGCCACAACAATCTGGGTCAAATTATAAACAGCGCGATGTTGGTGCAATAATACAATGCCATTTCATAGAAACCGTGCTCGGCAGCAACGCCAAACATTTGTAAATGTCCTCAGAATGTAATACTTATAACATTTCTGCAACCAACATTTTATAATTTTAGTCATTTTTCAGGATCAAGAATAAATACACGATCTCCTCTCTTACGAAAATCATTCATAGTCCGCAAATATCCCCTGCCATATATCAGAAGCAAAAATCACAATTATGGGAACGCTACATATAGTTTTCCATGCATTCAAAATAATTACTCGCAATGAGCACTCCCTAAATGTTTTATGATTCAGTGTGTATGAAACTAATTTTCAAAATCAGCCACTTCATTCTCTTGAAAAATTAAAAAGAAAAAGAAAAAAAAATAGAAAAAAATAAAGCACGTCCTAAACAACAGTATACTCAAAATGTTTGTTTTGCTTCCCACGCTTCGTTTACGTTTTCATTTATCAAAATTCGTTTTCAGTTTAAAAATAATTTACTAGGCAACTTCCTCCCACCTACCCCCACCCCCTTTCATTCCCGGTATTGTTTAACTGCCTAGATGTGTACAATCACTTAAAATAAAATTAACGGAAACTTCTTAAACCAATACTGAACCATGAAAGATTGCTCCGCTTCAGAAGGCTTCAATGGATAACGATGTGGGCCACAACATTTTCTTTTGTCTTTTATGTCTTACCCTGTAGGCATTCCGTGTGGTGGTGTGGCCATCACAAGCGGTGTTGTCTTGAATCGATTGTTAAAAATCAATATTCTCTGTGCTTAGAGATGGCTATTTTCATCTTGACCTAGACCCTATTTTCACGCTTGCGAATCCAGCCTTCCTCAGTTATCAGTAACACATAACAATGCTGGAAACCATCTTGTTAAGTCGAGTTCACGTCTCTACTTCTGTTTACCACAAATATTTAAGACAGTGGAGTCCAGGTATTGTTATGCAGAGTATATTTTTATTGAATGGCCAAGCAACAGCACCCGTCTTCGTCTGCGGTTTCTGATGACGCAAAATTCTAATCTTTACATGAACTTAATATAATGACGTCATTAGCTTCTTATAGAAACATTCCTAAACATCTTTTCTTTTGAGTTCGGAGGAACTTCACAAAACGATCGACTGCAAACTATCAAATTCAAGAAGTTAATATACCATAAAAGTTATGATTTTTATTTCGCTGTTAGTCTTTTTAAATCTTGTTACACCTCTGTCATTTCATCTTTGTAACTCTGCAACTTGTGTGAATAACTTTAACTAGAAAGCAGTCTAACACGGACTAACATATTAACTCTGTATTCTCAAAGCCCAAGTCAACAACAATAATCCTCAACAATGTCGCTGGCATGGAATTAATTTGGAACAACAAGGCTGGCGCCTTTCTTTGTCATTGAACGAGTCACGGGTCTCCTTGGGGTTTCTGGTGGAGATGGGTTTGTAACTGGCTTTGGCGTTTCTGTAACACCAACGTCGGGAACGTGAGTGGAAATGTCCTTCCTCGGCTCATCCTACGATTGAGGCATAGGGGTTGTTGTCGTCATGTTTGGTGGCGTCTTCTGTAAGTCTTTGCGGTTACGTCGGAGTACGCCACTGGGAGTGTTTACCAAGTAAGTACTGTTCTCGGGGTCGGCGGCAACCACGATACCGTGGCGTCAGTATTCCAGTTTTTCTCGTTAGGGCTGGAATGGAGAAAGACAACATCGCCTGGATATAGAGGCGGCAAGGGTATTGCTCCCTTCTGACGGTTGTAGTTCTGGCGCGCTGTTTCTTTCGCCTTTCCGTCCGCCTTTCTGATGCAATCGTCATCGCGCAGTTGTGACATCAGATTCTGTGGAATCGTTGGAATTTTCGTCCTCAGTCGTCTTCCAATCAAAGCGACCGCAGGACTGACTCCAGTACTTGAGTGGGGCGTTGCTCTATAGTTCAACAGAGCTAGTTCTGGATCTGCCTGTTGATGCAATTTCTTGGCTGTCTTCAACACACTCTCCGCTTCTCCATTAGCCTGGGGAAAACCAGGGCTGCTGGTTTGCCTGTGAAAGCCAAAGTCTTTCGCAAACTCGCTGAATTCAAGGCATTGAAACTGCGGACCATTGTCACTTACAATGACTTCTGGAATGCCGTGCATTGCAAAAATCAACTTGAACTTCTTGATGTCAGCTGCGGATATCGTAGAACGTAGCTGGTGAATCTCCAGCCAGTGCGAATAGTCCACCACTATCAGGTAGTCTTTCCCTCCAAGGGAACACAGGTCGGCACCCAGTCGTTGCCACGGACGTTGCGGCAACTCTGTGGGACGTAATGGATCATGCCGCTGTGCTGGTCGTTTCTCTCGACACTCTCTGCACGAGTCAACAAGTTCCTTCAGTTGTCTGCTCAAACCAGGCCACCACACTGAAGCCTGTGCACTCTTCTCGGCACTTGTGTGTCAAATGTGTACGCATGGGTATGTGACTGGATATCTGTTTATGCATGTGTGCTAGTGTTTATAGATTTGTATTTTGGTATTGGAAGTTGTGTTTGATAGTATATTAAATTTATTAATATTGTATGTCCTTCCTTCTTGCACTGCTAAACAAATATCCATGCCATGTGTTTGGACAATAAAGAATCTTGAATCTTGTTTAGTCCCTGATGTGTTTCATGTAGTTGGTACATGTGTTTTCGCTGACCTGCAGGGACAACAATGCGATGGTTGTACAGTACCAAACCGTCTGCTAGTGACAACTCTCCCTGTACCTGATAATAAGGTCTGAGTTGTTCAACTACCACTGTTGGCCAACCGTTTAGGATGTATTGATGACTTGCTGGAGCTCGGCGTCGTGAACCGTTTCAGCACGCAGTGCTTCCATGCGGCGTGGCATTACTGGTCGCGTTGACATCACCGCTGTCTACGTACGCCGTTACTTGTTCGGACAGTTCGATGTCGTCTTCGGTGTGCAATATAGGGTTTCTGGACAAGGCGTCTGAAAGGATGTTTTCTTTTCCTGGCACATGGTGCACTTCAAAATGTGAATCTCGTGAGGCGAATAAGAAGTATCTGACAACGAATTGGTGCACTGTCGATGTCTTTCGTGATCATGAGTGGCACCAAAGGTTTATGATCAATCAATAGTTCAAATTTGTCCAACCCTATCAAATACTTGGAGAACTTCTCACAAGCATACACTGAAGCGAGGCATTCTTTTTCAATCTGGCTATATTTCCGTTCTGCTTCAGTCAGTGTTCTTGAAGCATATGCGATTGGAATCAGCTTGTTATCATGCCACTGCATCAACGTCGCTCCCAGCCCATAACTGCTGCTGTCAGCACTAACAACAGTCCGTCGACCTAGGCTGTAGAAACCCAACGCTGGCGGTGATGATATCTGGCTCTTGACTTTGTCAAAGGATTTTTGTTGTGCTGGACCCCAGCACCACGCTGTCGTCTTCTTCAGAAAATTGTTGATAGACAGCATCGTTGTCGCCAGACGTGGCACAAACTTGGACAGATAGTTCAGCATATCACACAGCGTAAGCAATTCTGTCACTGAGATAGGGGGAGGCATGTCCATGACGGCTTTCACTTTGTTGGGGTCTGGACTAACACCAACCTCACTGATCACATGGCCAAAGTACTTGACTTCCTTCTGTCTCATGTGACATTTTGCTTTGTTCAATTTTAGTCCCGATGTTTCAATTCCATCTAGCACGGCGTCTAGTCGTCGGTCATGCTCTTCCATGGTACGACCATACACGATTGTGTCGTCCATGATTGTCTTACATCCTTCCAGGCCATTGAGCATTTCTTTCATCTTCGTCTGGAACACATCTGGACTCAGCGATATGCCCATGGGTACTCTCTGGAAACAGAATCTACCGAAAGGTGTGATGAAAGTAGTGAGCTTCATGCTTTCTTCGTGTAGCAGAATTTGGTAGAATCCAGAAGATGCATCGTCAAGAGTAGAAAAGGCGGAAGAACCTGCCATTTTGGGAGCTATGTCTTCAAGATTCGGAATGTGACAATGCGGCCTCTTCACAGCAGTATTGAGCCTTTTATAGTCCACGCATATATGCGGATACTGCCATTCGGTTTGACCACTGGCACCATAGGAGCGTACCAGTCTGCTGGCTTTTTTACTTCACGAATTATTCCTGCTTCCTGCATTCGCTTTAATTCTGCTATCACTTTCTTCTGGATCGGAAAGGGAACTCGACGAGCCGTTGGCAGACAATACGGAGTTACACCCTCATTCAGTTCGATGTGCACTGGCTCGGTCTTCAAAAGTCCCGAAGCTCCGAATACATCTGTGTATTTCTTCTACTCTCTGAATCATGCCCATCTTGACGGCTGCATTTCGGCTCAACATGTTGCTGCCCACTCTGTTGGCTACCACCACTACTCTGAACTTGTAGCGTGTTTTGTTGTAGCTAGTTCTGGCATAGAACTCACCACGGACTTCCAATCGTCCACCTGAAGATGTCAGTACTGCAGTTGACTTGGACAGCTTGGGTTTTCTCTTCAGCTTCTGGAATGTCTGTTCCGACATTATGGACACATCGGCACCAGTGTCTATTTTGAATTCGATGCTCTGTGTCTTTGATTTTCAAATTCACTGTCCACGGTTTTCCACCATCTGACTCTATCGAGTCAATCACAAAGCTGGAACTTTCTAATCAGGAATCACTGTCACTGTTATCTTTGTCACCGACTACCTCATGCACATTTGTGTGGCACTTCCTTTCAAAGTGGTTCTTCTTGTGGCATTCCCCACATCTCTTCCCAATTGCTGGGCATTTCTTTTATTTCCGTGGTTATACCCGCATCTTCCACACTCTTTCCTAACAGCATTCTATTCACTCAATCACTGGCTTCTTTCTTCCCTTTCTGGGGAGATCCAGAGCCGTGACGTCTGCTGGTACCCGTGTGCGACTGTCTCACACTACCTCATGCTGCACTGCTGCTAGCCTCACCTAGGATCTTCATCTGGCTTTTAACCTGCTCCTGTTGTCAGGCAACCTCAAGGGCTTTGTTCAAAGTTAGATCTCGGATCAGCTGTAGTTTTTCTTTTATACGGCCATCTACAAAACCTACCACGAGCCTGTCTCGGATGTGGTCATCTTCATTTCGATACTCACAGTGCTGAGCAAGTTCCTTCAGAGCACGATAGAATTCTTCCATTGTTTCTCCTTGTTGCTGTCGTCGTTGCTGAAACTGGGATCGCTCGTAGATCACATTTCTTTTGACCACAAAATACTCGTCGAATTTTCTTACCAATGTGTCAAAGTCTGTGTCTGCCTCGCGAATCTCCTCGTTGTTCGGACCTCTCACTGTGCCGAAGTGGAGCGAAACAAAGATTTTCTCAGCGTCAGGACCCATAACATACAGCAAAGTGTCTCTCTGGACCTCTCCGCTTTCTTCTGACAGTTTGGAAGCATTTCTGAACCGTTTGAACTCTCGGACTCACTGTGGCCACTCTTCTGCCTTGAAACTAAACCTTTTCGGTGGTTGTCGATTTATTTTTACTTTGACACCATGCTTGTTTACCACAAATATTTAAGACAGTGGAGTTTAGGTATAATTGTTATGCAGAGTACATTTTTATTGAATGAACAAACAACAGCACCCGGCTTGTCTGCGGTTTCTGATGACGCAAAATTCTAATCTTTACATGACGTACTTAATATAATGACGTCATTAGCTTCTTAGCAATATTCCTAAACAACTTCGAAATTAATTATTATAACTTATATATTCATGTATTTCATGTATTTATTTATTTATTTATTTATTTATTTATTTATATAGTGCTGTCGAAATTCGCGTAGCAAAAATATCTTTTTAGTTTGGATAAAATGAAACCAAAAGAACAAAACAATAAGATTAGAAGTAAATGTAATCTCATGAAAGTGATAAAAGCAAAGAGCCAGAAGCAAACACTTTTATTATCCATCACAATCTTGCATAATTGCGGTCTATTACAGATCTCATACAGCTGATCGCCACCCCCGAACCAGACATGCAGCTGATCGCCACCCCCGAACTAGACATGAGAAAAGATGCGTTTAAATGAGGTCTGGATATTGTATTTTTAGGCAAACAATACTGAGCTCAATTTTGGAAACCCTTCTCTCTCTGTCGGCACTCTATCCATGTTGTCAATGCCTTCATTCATCCCCCCTTTCTCACAGAAAACAGCTGAGCAGCGCTTCAGCAATCCTTTTTTCTACAAGAATGAACAACGTGTACAACAGACTGCAATTAGGTGCAGCGCATCAGCAAGCAGACAGTCCAAAGTTGGCGTCAGTGCTAAAGAATGGAGCAAGGAAAACGAGAGGAAAAGGCTTTTCATTCCAAGACGTCTCTTTGGGGAAAGCGAGCGTTCCCCACGTGGCATTATATGTAAGAGTATACAGAGGGAGGGGTGAAAAAAGCTGACGGAACTCTGAATGTCGAGGCTTCTTCACAAGTTACCCCCACAGTGGTAGGGAAAACACGAGAGTATCTTTTTTTCTCACCCCATCCATACAGCCGCGCATGCTGCATACACATTTTGTTTTAGGTCGCGCTAGGCCACGAGTACACCAACCCTGGCTAGAACTGTTTTGCTGTATAGTATACAGCAGATCGCAGACGGAAGGCAGATTCCTTGTGTTATCTTTCCTCCACAACTACCAGCAGGACGCTTCCTCTTAATGAAGACTAACGATATGGACAACAGAGGGTCATGTCTGAACTGTCTGGGTACAAACTGTACTGAACAATCCCGTTTTAAACAAAGGCACATGTACCGTTTCTTATAACAAAAATCCTGTGCTTATCACCCGGCAATCGTCCTCTTCCAACAGATTTCCGAAATAAATTATGCACGGGGAAGTACAGGACGGGCACACGTTGCGGTATACATGTGATTCATTCACAAGATGAAGACAAAGGTGTGCTGTTCAATATAATTGTAAAAGATCAATACACGATTATAAGATTCAAAACAACTTATAGAATTAAATTCACAGTGTTGCACGCAAGAGAGTTAAATTTTGAAACATAATTATATGAACACTAAACCAGCACTAGTAAGTACAATATTAAGTTGGTGATACCGAGACATTTCTAAATATGGTAAACAATCAAATACAAACTGTATGTGGGCAACGACTACACAAATCGGGGATCGGGGTATGAACTAACGTACTGCCAAACGTTGTCATCATGTACTGAGAAAAGTGACCCGATAAAACGCCACGCAGTACCCAAAAATAGCAGCACGCCACTCAGCCACCGTTAATTCTCATTACAGGTCACACCTTCACTTTCCTACGTGAAGTTGGCTTCTTTGTTTGAGTTAAACATGGACATCATAAATTATTTGGATACCAAAATAGCAAATCTCTCTCTCTCTCTCTCTCTCTCTCTCTCTCTCTAATCTAAAGTAATCTAATCTAATCTCTCTCTTTTTCCCCCCCCCTCTCTCTCTCTCTCTCTCTCTCTAACTTGAATTGGTTAATTTTTCAAGCGATCTGACTCGGGGTCAGAATAAGAACAGCCAGTAATAATAGTAGCAGCATTTTGTTGAAAGACAATGGTTGACGTCTTGCAATGTCAGTATATTTATAATTTCATCAAATGGTTTCTCAATGTGCCTCTCCCCCTCCCCTCCACACCAACAATTGCCTTTTTAAACATTAACGGTAACCATCGATTGTTTAACGCCAGGCGCCACTATCTTTATAATTCGTGTACATTTATAGATTTTACTAGTTTTGAAAGCAATGCTGATAACATAGAACTTCCTAGTAAATGAGGTATTCTCTTCATGAAGTGCATACGGAGCAGTTAGGACTATTACAACACTAGTCAAAGGTGTATTGCAGAGATAGGGAAGCTGCGGTGTTGCATAAACGTATCAGCTGTGATGACCGCGCCAGCTGTTACTTGGACTGATCTTTGTCTTCCCTGTCAACCCTCTCACAAAACTGCCGCTGAGCGCGTTGAAAATTGGAAGTCGCCGAGGAGCCGTTCAAAGCAAACTCACATAGGTCAGGTCGAGTTTTTACTACCCTGGATGAGGCAAACGGCACACATGGTCGGACATGAAAGCAAGACGCTACTTTCCAATAAACTTATTATATTATTAATTAACTACCTTCCTTTTGTTCTTTTCTTCCAACCGAAAGATTGTTCGAAAGTTATTAGAAAGTCTATGTAATCCACATGAAATAAAAATGTAGTTCGTCTGGAAGTTTTAAAACATTCCGTCGGTTTATATGATAATCTTTTCTACAACTGCTAGCCCAAAATGCCATGCGAGATCTGACCAGAATATGACAGACATCCTGGCGGATGACAATTTACTAGCCTTAACCCACTGAACTGAAAATAACCAGGTACAGGCAACGCCGTCCTGAAATAAGAGCAGCGAGGTTAAATTAAACATGAAGTAGAAGAGGAAACCGACAGCAGCACTAACTGCCTCCAGTAAGCCGACAATACGCAGCGTGCTAAACTACTAACTGTTGTGTTTTAGCCAGTTAATTTCACGCCGCAGGCAAACACCTTTCAAAAACACAGCCAAAGAAACAATATGACCCCTTCACAAGAACAGTTGCCATGCCGACCGTCCAAAACTGCAGATAAAAAATAACCTAGTTCTTTCTTCTCCTCCCTTTGCTGCTGTATTTGAAAGGAAGCTAGAAAACAAACACGCGCCATAGTCATCAGTTAGGATTTCAGACCGTTACGTCAAAAACTGCTGCACCAGACGTTGAACCCATTTTCAGATTTTGCAAGAATGACATTTGAGGTAGCATTTACAAGGCTTGTTACCTTAAGGAAAAAATACATGCCAGCTCTTGGATAAAACGGCAAATGATTGAAAACAAAACCGAGTATGTTAAGGGCGGGGATGAGGGATGGAGGTGGTCAGGGTGTGTATGTTGGGGTTGGGGAAATGGGAGCGGGGGGTGTTAATAAGTGAGACAGCATAATGAAAGACAAGTTCGGAAATGATGGTGGAGTTTCTTGTGAGACGTGTGGTGAAACGCAATCCTGACACTGTCAAATTCCACTACTGACAGATAAATAACGAAAAGTACATTAAAAGTTTCCCCCTTTTTGCGAAGAGGAAGACGGTACCCTTCACGATGTGAGTCAAGAAGCAAAGAGTTTTGTGTACTGGATTTCATCAGAAGCAGAAAAATCGATAGAGTGGCGTTGTAGCGTGCCAGAATCAGATAAAAAGCGGAGCGCGAGCGAACCTCTCTTTACAGCAAACATCAAAAAGTCTTTTTTCCCCCTGTAATGTCTCCTGGTTCCAAACACAGTAAAGCACAGTAAAACAGTATGTGTCCTAGTCTTTATGATACAGTCATAAGTTTAACCTTCGTCATTCCCCGTCTTCTTTCTCTTCTTAGAACTTTATAAAAGGTTCCTTGCATTCTTACCGCCTCTATCCCTCTACCCTACTCCATCTCCCATCATATTGAGAACGCAGAATAACAACAAAACACAACTACTAATACTGCCAATAAAAAATAAAAAATAATAAAAAAATCCTCGTCTCTTCCCTCCCCCTTCACCCCCCCTCCTCATCGCTCCCCTGCCTTTCTGGCTATTCAATTATACTATTCTGTTATGCAGAATTTAACTTTGCTGTCGATTCTGTAACCTCGGTATTTTTCTATTCCCCGACTAAAAATAGTACTTGAACTGTTCGTATTATCCTTCATACACGCACACACCCAATTATTCATGTTTCATTGTGTAAGTCTACTTTATTAAATAAAAAAAAATCTTTCAGAAGAGCAGACTGATTAATAACAGATTTTATAAGGGATCTGCTAATAAAGTTCCCCTGTTACCCCAGTGCTTGCCTATCTATTCGTAAGGCTGGTTTTTCTTGTACGTCTCGGTCTTTGTGTGCGTGTACGTGACAAAGCCAGCAAGGCGTTCAGTCTGGCACCGGCTGCTGGTGTCCAATACTTCTCCTCTTTAGTCTCGTCTGGTCTAGTCAGCAACGCGATCAATGAATGAGACTGAGTGGAGGGACTTTAACACCAAGACCGAGAAGAGAAACCACGACCGAGAGAGAGTGAAGGAGGAAGGGAAGAACTGAGGAAGGAAGGAAGGAAGGAAGGGAGGGAAGGAAGGAAGGGAGGGAAGGAAGGGAGGGAGGGAGGGAGGGGAGAGAGAGAGAGAGAGAGAGAGAGAGAGAGAGCGAGAGAGAGAGAGAGAGAGAGAGAGAGAGCATGAGACAACGGTGCCGTTGTTGTCGGCTGTCTTTTAACCAGGAGATGTAAGTACCAACGATGATTTTAGAATGGACATATGAACATTCTTGTGTAACCAATCTTCATAATGGACAAGCCAGTAGTACCATATCGATCTAGCACAACCGACGAGGGCGAACCTGCCACATATAGACGACGATCCACAGCACCAGAGGTCCCAAGAGAAAGAGAATTCTCCGCAAAAATGATTATGTCGGGCACGGCAGACAGACCAAAAGACTGTCATAATAGATTTCATAACCACTTAAAATAACTGATTGGCTACAGAGAGGTAAGGAAAAGAAATGTTGATGCTGAGAGAGAGAGAGAGAGAGAGAGAGAGAGAGAGAGAGAGAGAGAGGGAGAGGGAAAGGGAGAGAGAAACGTAATACCGTGCGACTGATCAATGGCTATGGCTAGAGGCAGTAGTCTAAAACGCAAATGCCGCACTAGTATCGCATTTTCGATCGGCCGCTTCAACCTTCCCCGCAGTGTAAGATATAAAAACCGTTGATGGAAATTCTGAATTGTGGATCGACAGAAACACCTGCTCTCATCGTCTCGCAGCAGACATGCTTTTTCTAGATATAGCAGCTGTTGGCACGAGTCCTGTCTACAAATGAGTGAAGTGACGTCTGACTATATCCACCCTCCAACCCCACCCGCCCATTACAAAAAAAGCAAGTTTTCCGTGTACTTCAATTACCATACAAAAATGTCGTTGTAA
This sequence comes from Oncomelania hupensis, assembly GCA_036898135.1. Lineage (NCBI taxonomy): Eukaryota > Metazoa > Mollusca > Gastropoda > Littorinimorpha > Pomatiopsidae > Oncomelania > Oncomelania hupensis. The sequence continues at coordinate 52,101,113 of CM072516.1, read as the reverse complement.
TGTAATTGTACACACAATTGATCTAAAAACGTCTGTGTCATTTTCAATATTTTTTTCAACGTCTTTTCACAACAATGTGATTTTAGACAACCATAACAAACAAAGAAACAAACAAATAGAAATTGTTAATTATATTAATTTAAATAAATATGGAAGTTCCAACAATGATACGCGCGATGTCCTGTAACATCGAACTATATAAGTCAAAGATGACTAATATCGTCTTGTGCACATAAAATAATTCCATTTTCTGTGTACAGTGCTGTTTGGTCTGTGTCATGTAATTTAACAAACATGTATTTCTAACTTGCATAAAATATAAATCAGATTGGCGAACTAGATGCGCTAAGACAGTGAAATTACATTACATTACATGGTTATTGCTTTAGATCCAGCGGACTCTTCCGAGCCAAATCAGGACCAGGGAAACGTTACCCTAAAAGTTCAAACAAGCCTGTTACTCTAAAATATTCAAACAAACTTTCACACGCAACTTCTTGAAAAATCTTTTAAATCTGATGTATTAAAAGTACGTTCTACTTCTTCAATCAAATCACTAAAAACAGTCTTACCAATACAATCCCAACAACAACACAAAACAAAGCGACATGATTTATATGTGATAAAACAAACCAACATCGTGTAAAAAATTAAAACAGGTGTTGACCATTGCATACTTTAAAAATCTCTTTGAAATGTATTGAACCAAAATATTTTTCTCTTTCATCAAGCAGATCAGTACATTCAGACATGAAATGGCGAACGGAAAAGGATTTATCACATGAAAAACATAACGGTGGTTCTTCTTCTTTGAAAAGGAAACTGTGAGTGACATAAGTATGCCCAATATGAAGGCGAGACAAAACCGTTTCTTCTTTGCGAGTGGATGCAAAGTTAGGCAAAGAAGCTGACAAATCGGGAAGAATTTGAAATAATTTGTTATAGACAGTGAAATGCGGCCGCGCGGGTGAACAACAAATTGCACAATTTTCTTTTTCTAAAGTAGTTCCGCTTATCGCGTAAGTAACGGTTCATTTGATAGAGTACGCTTTCCGAGGAATTTTATCCTCGCCCTAAGCTCTCGTTCTACCCGATACGCGACCTTTGTCTGTACATGATCCGTACCTAAGCAACTGAGGCGAGCACTGAAGTTAGAATAGCACGATCGGCAGCTGCTACAGAAACCCGAAGCGTTGTTCTTTGCATGTTGAGCCAGCTGTCCCCAGAAAAGGAGGGAAAACACGGATAGGTGACGGGTGAGCTCAAGGGTACATTTCTCCCCTAACGTCATTAGAGCACGCGTTTTAACAATAAATTTTAATTTATTTATTTAATCACTTTTATATCGCGCTTTTCCAGCTCAAGAGCTGCTAAGGGACTTGCCGATACAGGATCTAACTCAAGCAGACCGAGGCGAGGCGCCCACAAAGACCAGTCTTTATACTATATGCTGCAATGTTGAACCCTTATTTCAGTCAGGCCTGATCTTTCCTATTCACTATTTGACTCCGATCTTTCTTCGCGTATCATCAAACAACATCGTGTGCTTGAGAAAAAAAGACAGAATACCAAATACCAACAAAGTGCAATTCGCGGTCAAATGCTCACGGTCTTAGCTTTCGGTTGTTGAAAAAGAAATGTTAATGCTCTTAAACGGATACTTATTTACCGAGCCAGCCCAATCGAATAAACGGGATCGGGAGAAGATTTCGAGACTAGCACTTTAACCTAGAGGAATCATTTGTCTACAAACTACTCCTCTAATCAAGCTAAAGTAGCAGACGAGTGGCACTTACTTAGCCTGCCTAAGTAGACTGGCACGAAGACAAGCGAAAGCGGTTCTCAATCATCCTATTCAACTCCGTCGCTAATCAGTCCAAAGAGGCAACGCGGTCACGATGAGCTTTTAAACATTCCTCGTTAGAAACAGACTGACGGCTCCTTCCTATCCAGACACCCCATTCAAGTTATGAGCCAATTATACGGAGGCGATAAATTAACGTTTGGGATACACTGCTGACTGCGACGCTTATTTACCTCTTCGAAAGCCTAATAGTAATAGTTCATGACTTTGGCAGTTGAAAATAAAAATTACCGCTCTCCGAAACAAAGCTGTCCCCGACCGCGCATTGCTATTACGAAATCTACAAAACAATTAGGCCAAGATTAAAACCGAAAGGCAAGCCGACAAATCGAGTACGGTGAAATTAGCTCCTTAACAAAGAGCACGTGCATCAAAACATACAATAAAATAACTAACTACTTTTAACTTTTAACAAATAGAAAAAATTTTGTCACCTGAAAACTGACCTGTTGGCTTGTCTCGGATCAGTTTGCAAGACTCCAGTTCGCCAATGGACGCGAAGAGGGAGCGGATTTCGTCCTGTGACATGGTCTGCGGCAAGTAGTTGACAATAAGGTTTGTTTTGCTGGTACCGTCATCCTGTAGGCCGTTTGGAGAAGTTGTGCCGTTAACAACTCCACTCACAGCATGAGAGTGAGACGCGGGGGTCCATCATGCTGGTTTCGCCCAGTGTGATCTGCACAACAATTGAGAGAAATGAGACCATAATTACATTGGCGACCTCTGCCGATACACTGTACGTGTACCCACTATAAAAAAAAGTACAAGGTCCGTTTGTCTTCGTTGTTACATGTAAATACATGTTTCTTATTATACACCGGAAGCACTATTTATTTAGTCGCCCTAGCCAAAAGCAGATCCAAGTATTTTTGACTAAATGTTTGTCAAACAGCCCTGCATCACAAAGGGAAATCAATTTTTCTCAGTCAAGGCATTCGACAAGACTGTTCTCTCTCGAATTTTCCCGAAAACAGTGTTTCATTATAATATTAGAATATTATTCTAAACAAGTAAGGTTTTTATGTTGTCCCCGTGTTCTCTCTCGAAACCAGTGTTTCATTATATTTTAAACAAGTCAGGTTGTCATGCTGTCCCCGGCTAGTGCATAATTATGAATTACGATACGACCGCACGTTGGCAACAGATGGTAAAATAATGCAGCCTCAACTTGTATCATTCTCGATCTGTATAAGCTACAGGTTTGTGAGCTTAGTGTACAAAAAAAAAAAAAAAAAAAAAAAAAAAAAAAAAGCTGTGACAACGCTTACAATTGTCAGCATGTTTTCACAGTGTGGTCTAACTGTATAGACTATAATAATATTGCTATGTGGTCTTAATTGCTAATAAGCTTACTCAGTAATGGTTCATTCCCTGCTGTTAAAACGAACAGTTGCCATTATTTTCCCTACTTTCTAGGTTGGTATGTGATAATTGTACAGAGAAATGGCTGCAATTAATTCTTCTCTCACTATAGTGGTATAAGCATAACATAGTTAAACAGAATTTACCGACTATTATTACTTAGGCTAGACTGCACACAATGGCCAGTATTTCTGATCAAACCCCTTTCTTATAACAATAGACCTAACTACGAACAAAGACAAAGCCGGCTACAAGTGCATTAAAAAAATTCTTACAGTATCTTTTGTTACTTTAATATTCTATAAGCCATGACAGTACTAGGGGCGGGAACCAATTTTTACAATGAAACTGTGAAATATTGCCGTTCTTTTCGCCATTCCTTAACCAAAGCCAGAACGTTCCTGCTTATCTTTGTAACCAAGACAAGCCTCAGAAACGCTTGCACTAAAGCAAAGCGTGAAGGCTGATGATTCACGCCTGCCACTTTCTCGCCTCCACTTCTATTGATTTCGCCATTACAGCTGCCTCAGCTAGCAACACAAGGACGAAGCGTACTCCAAGACAAAACGTGCCCAAGGCTTGGCTGGCCTTCGTGCCACTGACTGAGTCAAGATGACAAAAAGAATGGCATTGTTCTAGCAGCATTTAAATTAAAATACATTGTAAAAACAACCAAGAAGTAAAATACAATGTAAAAACAACCAAAAAGTAACAAAAAAATTGTAACAAAATAAATTGTTTTTAAAAATCAATAAAACTTACATAAAATACTTTTTTTTAATTATATAAACTGGATTACAATAATATATGAATATGATGATAGAATGCACCAAAACCTAGGTTAGATTTATGACAACCACAAACATAATTATAGGAAATAAAAAAGAAAAACATCAAACACATTCTTGTTACAAAATTCAATGCAAAACAACAACCAAAGTGCCTCTTGAGTCAGTCTCAAAACAATTTCAAAATGCAAGAAAGAAAGATGTAAGGATTGGAAAATGAAAACTAGGAAAGCTAAGGAAAGCAAAACGCCAAAAAATAAAACTTGTACCCAAGTGTAAAACTAAAAGAAACCGAATCAAAGAAAAAGCAGCTGAAAAGACCCTCAATAGCTCTGTCAGTTGCAGCAGATCATGTGGGGATAAGAACGCAGACAGATCATGGTGATGATGATGGGACTCGGAACCCCGCAACCACATGGTGTCACTTCTACCCACACCCTCGTGAGCGTCGTCTCATACTCACCATGACAGGTGCACACAGAGGGAAGCTAGCAAAAGTGCAGTTTTGAGCCATTTAGAACACTGTCGATTTTTTTCAACACCGACTTCAATGTTATGTCCTCCTTCACACAGACGTGCCCTCAGGAGGTCTGCTTTACAACCGTGATCCTGAACTTGATCCCTTGAAATTACAACAACACGTACTTATCACAATTTGACAATTTTATTTTTAGCGAGACTGACTCAAAGGGGACAGTAGAGACACTCAGCACTGAAGCATACAAAAGAGAAGAAACATTGATTGGAACAAAGAGCGGCCTTCCTCACAGGCACACATGGTGGGGTACATACCTGCATCGAGACTTTAACTTTCAAGAGTTTGGAAAGGTTTCAAAGAAAACCTTACAATTTTAACACACCAAGATCTGAGAAACTCCACAGAATTATAGAAGCCCTTCTTGAGGTTGATGCAGAAACGACAAGAACGTCACACCAACAGTTGTGTGAAGACAAATCAATCTTTTATGTCTGTAGCGTCTCGGACTGAGAAAACACGTTGTACTCCCAGCAGCAAAAGCTGACGAGACGAAGGAGCAGAGGTATATAGTGAAGGCAATGTGCGATGTTGTAACGTGAAGAGCGTTGTTGTTGTGAAGTGGGATGCGGCATACACGGAGCGATGCTGCGGGCAACAGCTGGCACGGGGTTTGAACACGACAGAGGCTGATTGGTATCGGCTGTTACACTGTACACGATCACTACCGACAACGGTCCTTCACCCTCACACCATTCAGCACCGAAGCTAATGTGAGCACTGACTGAGACCGTTTGCTGCCTCAACCCGACATAAATAGCTTTAGGCCTCCGAGCGCCAGAAAAAATTAATGCTGATGCTTCGGCAGCCAATGAGAGCTCGGCGCTGGGGCCGTGCAACTGTCGGGTGGCCTGCCAATCCACTCCCATCCCCACCTCCCATGGGCTCTGCCTCCCTCTATCTCATTCCCTTCCAGTGCCTCGGTCTGCTTCAGTAGTTTTACAATGCGTGCTACCGCTTCAGGATGCTCCATGCAGCCTCCTCTTGCTCTCTCTTCTCGATGATCAGTGCGGCATGATCAGAGCAACTTCAGCATTGTTTCCTTATGACTAACACCCTATATGTCATCTGCTTACACATCCAAACAAACATAATAAAGGATGAACTACATCCTCCCATCCTCCATCATGTCTATACAGCTTAAAAATAACTTTCATTTCTACTCCAAAACGGCAAATTTCCCAGTTTCGCATTGCTGCTGGAAGTGACCCCTAGAACAATTCGTAAAGCCATGAAATTCATCCACCAAATAAGCCAAGCAGTAACAGGGAAAAAAATAAAATCTATATAAAGTCGGTCTACGGGACAATCGCGTGTTAGCTTAAATCCTGCCGCCAAAATCATGCCATGAGCAAAACACAGCAATCACAAAACCACAAACAATCGAGGCTGGGGAGGGGCGAGCAAAATTTGATCGACCGAGAATTTCAGTTCGATACGCCTTTTCTACTTTTTATTATTTATTAACTAGTAATATAGCAACAATGTTTATACATAGAAGAAATAAGAGTATGGCTATACCTTAGGTTGAAAGGTTCCTTCCTCTATGCACAGTCGTTTTGAAGTTAATATGTTATCCTCGATATCAGCGAATCGTCGTTTTGACGATAAACAAAAGTCCATCGGCACAAGTTGGATTGCAATCATAATTTATTAAAACTGTAATAACAAAATAATTTGATATCACTGGGTAACAAAATGTAGAAACAGTAGAAATCCAGCAGTCCCCTCTCTCACTTTGTACAGCTGCCTGCCTTGTTCCGCTTCGTAAGAGGCAGAAACACGGGGCACGCGACACCGTTTGTTGTTGAAGCTACTAGGTAGTTCCTTTGTAGAGCCGACAGCCACGCGACTACGGAATCCCCCCCTGACCCTCACTCCTCTCCAAATTTGACAGGTGCGGGCACGTGGCAGCCTCGCTTGGGGGACTTTAGGCTACATTGTCCCCGCCCACTCCCTATTCATAGCGGCCGCGAAGTTAGAGGAGCTGACAAGGTGTGCAGGTGATAGTAAAAACAAAGGTTATTCCCCACACCCCTCCTTTGTTGAGAATTTTATATTTGATTTATATTCTATCTTCAGCAATGAGGCTTATTATAAAATTTACTTCGAAATAAAACTAACAAATAAATATTCGGCACCCACCAATGTTCAGCACGTCCCATATTTTCAACTCAGAGTGGATTTAATATTAAACGCCCAATGACCGTGTGTTAGTTACTCCGAATGAGAAAAAGCACGGGATACCACAGACAGCGCTGCCCGTGCTGTCCCGCACACGGGTAACACGCGACATGTGTCGCCTGCAAACGTTATTTTATGAACACATAGCAAAAAATAAATCAATGAATGTAGAAAACAACACATTTGTTTGCAACTTACCCCAAAGAAAACTGCCCTAACTGAAATATCACAGCTTGTTTACACGAGACACCAAAAATCGGTGTCAGAATCAGCAGCAATCTGGAAGCTTTCACGACAGCATCAAAATCGAAACAGTTCCGTGCTATAATTTCCAAATCTTGGTCCTTTGCTTTGGAACTCGAGTATGACGAAAAAATTTCGAAAGAAATACACTCAAATACTAAATAGAATGCTGCCCAAATAAAGTGCCACTGTTTTCACTGGAAAAGAAATTGTGGTTATGAAGAAATGCACGAAAGAAAGGAACTAAACATAAAACCAAACGTCCACGCAGCATCTACGCGAACAGAATGTGCTTCAAAACTGAGGCGCACTTATTCTAAATCGATGCTAATCGATACAATGGTGAAGAAGCTCGCGACTACTACAACATTATTGAACACAGCTTCAAAAATCTATCATAGATTAGAAAATTTAGTTTTCGCACTCTATTTCGCAACTGAAGTCAAAATTCAATAGCAATTTTCAGTCGGTGCAAGTGTCGTCTGCTAAGAACTACTTTTTAGTGCGCATGCACATTGCAATGCAAAGAGTAAGTGCCCCTCTAGGAATTGACAGACTTTTGACAGAAAGTGCTTCTTTTCTGACTGAATAATTCTAAAACATGATTTTCTGAATTGCAAAAAGCACAAAAAGAAAATATTGTCAAACATTTCTTCCAAAATCGTTCAACCACATGGCGATCGAAGACAGTCTGTGACGTCAAAACAGCGACAAAACTCCTGCGCGTAAGCTAGCCCCGAGTTGTATAGAAAAAAAGCGCCACAAAACGTTTCGATTGCTCGCCCCGAACTATTTTTGCTTCTGGGCAACCTTTGGCCATAAGCAAGCGCTTGAACATTGAGGTTTAACGTCTACACCCACCATTGGCGATATGGCAGACGAGAACCTGAATAAACACTGACCCACCAGAGCAATCATGCTGCTAAAATGGACAGTGAAAATGGCCACTTTTTATATCGCCCACCACGGGATTCGAACCAGTGGGTCCTCGGTGTGCCAGGCGAACGCTGTATCACTTGAGCTACGGCGGTGGTTTAAAGTCCCCGGAAAACTATTGCATATAGGGGAGTCACGGCAGTGGGACTGCGCAAGCGCTTTTAAAATGTCGCAGCACATGTTGACTGCACAACAGCCAATCAAAGTAAAGTTGGCTGAAAGTGAAAGTTACTGTCAATCGCACTGACGACATAACAATATTATCAAATGTAAATACCAGTTCATACAGATTGCACATAAACATAATTATGGAGGCACTGTGGTCTAATGGTAGTGCTTCGGCTTGCGGATCTGAAGGTCCTGGGTTCGAGCCATTGTGTTGTGTCCCTAGGAAAAACACTTTACTCCTATTTTCCTACTCCTTCGGATGAGAGTATAAACCGAGGTCTAGTCTGTATGTCGCATACATTCCATCATAACGGACTTTAAAGATCCTGACGCTCATGTCCTAGACGGGTGAGTGCCGGTAACAAGAACACCCCCAGCATGCACTTGGTCCTTCTCCCCCATCCCTGGCTGCCCAGGATTGTGCTCAGTTGTCCGGGCGTCAGACCATGCGCCCAAAGGCTGCGGGTGGGCGTCTCGGGCAGTTTGAGTTAGATCCTGTATCGGCCAGCGCCTTGATCCTTAGGATCTCAAATGACGAACATTATTATTATTATATTCCGTCAAATAACAAGTACACAAATCTTGTCAGTCTTATCAGACTAAAGTCCTCCCTTGCTATTTCTCCATTGAACACATCGCCTTTCGCAAATCGAAAGCCCACCACTCTGGCCGCCATCTTTTTTTTCTTCGCAAAAAAACTTTCGAGACCGCTACAGAGCGCTCTCCGCGGGCATGCGGTTGTGCAGCCTTTCCCCCAAAATAGTTACGTAGCGTTACGTAGCGCTCTGCTTAGGCAACTTGGGGCTGAAACTAGTTTCAGGGAAAAAAAAAGGAACTGGTGAATCTAGGTCACATGGTTTCCATTTAGTCCAATCAGCAAATTCGTTTCAAAGTCTGTTGGAAAGTCATGGTTTGAGGCAAGATGGCCGACAAGCGCCCCGATTCAGGTTTGTTTACAGTTGCCAGGTTACTTTACCGTATTGCATAGTCAAGTGAACACGTAAAAATTCTCTTTAATTGTGTAAATAAAGCTTTTATTACAGATTTTAAAACTGTTGTAACTTTTGAGTTAGATGTTAAGGCAGGGAGACGAACTTTAAACTGGATTCAATGTAAACGGTATACATGCATCGTTACTCCGTTACTCGTTGTAAATTCAGAATTTCTAATGCAGTATCAGTTACCTTAAATGAGTTTGGAATAAATCAATGCAACTTCCACACGAATCTCAACATATTCAATATTGATCAGTTTCTAACGTCTCGCTGTGGCTACCTCGGCTTTGTTCGCCGTTATGACTGTAAACAACTAGCAAAACAAGTTGTATGGTCATTGACTGAGGATTAAAAGGGTGCCATTCCACCCAATTTTCATAGCATTAGCTGCCCATACATTTGCCAACATTCATTACAATCATGCACAGTCAGTATTTGTATACAAATTTTCAATTTTATTTATTTTGTCTGTCGTAAACATGCTCCCTCCAATTTTAAATAAAAAAACTTTTGTCAAGTTTCATTAAATCATCACTTTTTTTTCTTCTTCTTCTTCTTCTTCTTCTTCTTCTTCTTCTTCTTCTTCTTCTGCTTGCTGTAGACTACCACCTTCATTCTAGTGACTTTGTTGACTGGGCCCAAAACCCGTTCATCCACAGCAACATCAAGTACAGATCCAGAAGCTGTTGTGCAGGGTGCTCTGAAGGAGTTTGCAGCAACCAAGCGTCTCAGGCTTAAATAAACATTTAATACATGTTTTAATTTTTTGGTTTTATATGATTATGATAACTAATGTGACGCTTTAACAGAGTTTAAAAAAAATAAAAAAATGAGGCTTGGACTTGTTTTTACATTTCTTTTTCCGATTTGGGGACTCTCAAAATTTGCACAAGGACTCTTAAAATTTTATACCTGGGAGTCCCAAGGACTCTCATTTTTTGTGTGTGGAGGGAACACTGTTTCCAGTCGTGTTGCTACTAACTGGAACGAACTACCCATTTCTCTTAAGAATGCACCTTCAATTAACTCTTTCAAAAACCAGTTGGATGAGCTGCCTAAGTACAAAAAATTGTTCTCTTATTTTGATGAGCGGTAATGCGTTCAGGAAAATTGCATGCACTATCAGACCCATGTAAATCATATGAAAGATGGGACATTCAGAAAGGCCCGAGGGCCTGTTTTGTCCTCAACATACTACTACTACTACTACTACTTAGTCACGCATACACTAACAGAAAACAGCAATGACCAGTTCATGTACATACTTTATTCACATAATTAATGTTCCTCTCTACCCCTTGCACACCAACATCCATTTCAAATTCATGTGTATATACACTCCCTTCTCATACCTTCTCAGCTCAGTTCTGTCTTGCTACATCACTCACTCAGTCACTGTCACTATCAGAGTCTTCTCGTGGTCTTTTCTTGTGTGTGTCATTGTACTTCTTGGTTGCTGACTTAGCTGACTGAAGGAGTTATTTGGGTATAGAAACACTGTGACATGGGTCATCACAATTGATCTTCACCTGGAGGAATCCTGTCAGTGTCTTGGGCAGCATGCTCTTTCTATTGTCTGTGTGGATCTTACAAAACTCAATACTGCGCAGGCGCGTAGTTTGCGGTATTTCGAAGTGGGAGTTTTCGCTTCCGGTTTCCGGTAATCGAACGTCGTCTGCTTCATAAAGAGAGCGATTCTCGTGAATTTAGACCCCTGGTTTTAATTTTACCGTATTTATTATTTTTCGCCGTACTATTATCGGTAGTACGCCGTATTAGGAAAATCACAGTTTCGCCGTTCAGAAAATACGGCCAAACCGTATAGGTTGACAGGTCTGAATGGGCTCCCTCCCATTTTCAAGTTATTTTTGTCCATTGAATCATGCACAGTCTTTCAGCGTTTGTATACATTTGTCAGTTGAATTGTAGGTGACTTGTAAACACACTAATGAGAATTCTGGCTGACAACAAACTTTGGCTTGGGCACTAGTCCAATGTGCAAAATTCTGGAGTTCAGCATCTCTGGAGTCATCGTAACTATTTACTCTGCTGAACTGAGCATGAGCAGTCAGCCAGAGCAGTATCTGTGGTAAATATCAAAAAACAAAGCAGCTCGATCCAACATAACATTAGCAATGATCAGTCAGCTGTTCCTCGGTGTATACTGAAGAAAAGAAGAACCTTGTTTTTCTAACACATAGCCGGAATGCTAACCTAGAAATTCCAACTCGCCCACTGGGCTAGTGACTAAGGCAAAACTAATTGCCTGCAGCATTTCCCACTAGCCTGTAATTATTTGCAATCCTGCGAAACTTGAAATTGTGGCCAAGTGGGCTAAGGCGGGACTAACTTGCCTTGTCCACAAGCCAGAAACCAATGGCGCCGACAGGTGTGGGTTCGATCCTGCATCTGGGCGTTATGTTTCTCCTAATATTATTTACTTTCGACTCGGGCAACGTCTCGGGGGTTTTCTCTGGGTACTCCGGTTTGCTCCCCCAGCAAAATTTCAAAAAATCACAAAATAATGTTAGGTAGGTTGGGTTTGGGCGCACCACTGGCTGCGACTACGCCTTCCCTAGGGGAGGCGGCCCAGAGTTTCCCGATAGAAAGGGATAATAAACTGTAGTAAAAAATAATAATAATTAAAAAAAATATATTATTTTGAAATAGACTAGATGTATGTTCTAATGGTTAGCAAAAAACAATTCTGTCAGGCAAGTTGGCTAAAATGTTTAAGTTTATCGAGAGGCATTTTTCTTGTGTCTTAGCAACCAGGAAAGGGAATCCTTTCACCAGGTTTATGTATAGTCTAGTAGGCCAAAAAAAATATTCTGGTTTTCAGCATACCGAGAGTCATCATAACCATTTACTACTGAATCTGTTTTCCAGTATTATTGATTCCATCCTGTAATTGCATTGCATTGAGCTGTTTGTGTTTGACAGGCAGTGAGTCTGACAGTACTGAAGACCCAGTGGTTGGTAATGTGAACAAGTTTGCTGTAGTTCCACCAAATTACACTGGTAAACCCAAGAAAGGACATCTTATCTTCGATGCCTGTTTTGAAAGTGGTACGTTAGCAAAATATTATCGTATTTACATATAGGTGCATTTAATTACTGCTCTTTCTGGGCTATACGATGCCGCTACCTTTTACATCCGTTCTGACCCCTGCAGCCTATCAACTGGTCAAGCTAATATGAATATTTAATTATTTTTTACGTGCTTCCAACACTGGAGCACATGCATTACTCTGAAGATGTGGATGCAGTGCATTATAGTCCGCCGTCATTTATATATGTTTTGCGATTCATTTGCTTTCCCTGGACTCATCATACATGTGCGAAAATAATACTATTAATAGATGATTATGTTCCCATGTATTGCTCATGTATCCATCCAAAACAAATGTTGATGCAGCAAAAACAAAACGAAAGATGATTGTTGCTTGCCTAAAAATGCTGTTTAGTTGGCTCCTGGCTGCTGACAATGCTTTTTGTTAAATCTACATATGCGTGATGACCTTTGGCCTGGTGCACTTTGTTTTGTATAACTTATCCAGGGTGGCCTGTTAGCGCAGTTGATAGTGAACTGGTTTCCCATGCCATAGGTCGCGAGTGCAAACCCCATGTGTGACAAATTACTTACCCACAAGTCTTTTCAGGACACTGAGGGTTTTCTCTGGGTAATCCGGTTTTCTCCCTCCATTCAATATTGGATGCATTCAATCTAAAATTTAAAAAAAAACACCAACTTATTTATATTCCGACTTCTGTAATAGCTTTGAGTTTTGATTGAAGAAAAAGCGCGTGATAGCGTCCTGTATTATTATTATTATTATTATTATTATTATTATTATTATTATTATTATTATTATTATTTTCCAGTTTTGTGTTTTAACTGTTAAATGTCTGTTCCTGTGTTGTGTCATTTTGCAGGGAACCTGGGCAGAGTTGACTACATCACTGAATTTGAATACGATCTCTTCATCCGGCCAGATACTTGCAACCCAAGATTCCGAGTATGGTTCAACTTTACTGTGGAGAATGCCAAACAAGAACAGGTATTTATTTATTTTGTGATTGAGTCAAGACAGCATGCTAGTTCTGCTTGCACTGTGATGGCAGTGTAGTGTATTGTTATGTACCACACCATTATATGAGTGATGAAATGTGTGTAGGGTGTTAGTGAATAAGTATAAGTGTTGTTAAATTAGATACTAGGCCCCTACCCTGCTTCTGTGTGTCTGAGTGTGTATGTTTATCCAATTCCTTTCCCCCAGTGCTGCAATCATGTCCTTGGGCGTGGAGATATTTGGGTGCTTTGCAAGTTATTAATAAATTCATTCATTCATTCATTCATACGTGCGTCTTTAATAATAATAATAATAATAAAAATAATAATAATAATAATAATAATAATAATAATAATAATAATAAAAATAATAATAATAATAATAATTATTATTATTATTATTATTATTATTATTACAACAACAATAATAAATAATGAGCTCATTTATAAGGTTTCTCTTCCTGAAAGATATACAGTTCAAAACGCACATCACACGCAGATACTGACACATCTTGTGCACATGCAAAAGCTTTGAGCTGGAATTGACTACATCAGAACATACAACATAATTTGATCTTTCCTAGAGTTTAATTATTATTGTGTATTATTTTTGTTTCTCTTTTAGCGCGTCATCTTCAACATTGTCAACTTCAGCAAAACCAAGTCTCTGTACAGAGATGGAATGACACCATTGGTGAAGTCCACCACAAGACCAAAATGGTGAGTTGCGGCAGATCTGAAAATGAAGAGATGCAGAAGGCTTACTGGGCATAATCTTGACTGTGGGCTAATTTTTTTTTTTTTGAAAGTGGGCTCAATATTCCTGTTTGAACTGTTAACTGGGATTCCAAGTGGAAAGTGCTAGTGCAACTCCTGAAAATTATTATTCACTTTTGGCAGGGTCCGCATACCAACCAAGTACGTGTACTACTACCGATGTCCAGACCATCGCAAGAACTACGTGATGTCCTTCGCGTTCAACTTTGACAACGAGGATGAGGTGTACCAGTTTGCCTACTGCTACCCATATTCCTACACCCGCTTGCAAAACTACCTTGACAACCTGGAGAAACGCAACTATGATTTCTTTACTAGAGAGCTCCTGTGCTTGACCGTGGTGAGTGAAGGGAAAAAAAAGTGGGTTTAAGTTATGACACAGCTTCAGTTATTATTAATGCATGCTGATGTAAAATACTATAAGCAGTGATTGATAATCATTACACACAGATGTGTAAAATGCACGCAAATAAAATGTGATGCCCCGCTCGTTGAGACCAGTTTGTCACCTTGACAGGCCAACTTCCTTTTTGATGGGTTTTAAATTCTTTTGTTATCATCATGGCTATTTCGACATTGTACTTGTAATGTGCAGACCGCCGTACTTTGAGTTTGACTGAAGAAAAAAGTGCATGATAGTGTCCTGTATTATTATTACTATTGTTAATTTCAGCAACAACGTCGCCTGGATCTGCTCACCATCACCCATCCCGACAATCTGTACCCTCCGGAGGGCGAGAAACAGAAAGTCGTCTACATTACTGCCAGAGTACACCCCGGTGAAACGCCGTCATCATTTGTTTGTCAGGGTAAGTCAAATTTATTGATTAGTAGTGAGTATAGTAACTGGTTAAAGAAGACTGCGCGTAAATTGTTGGTGCCCAATGCTGCAAAGTTGTGAAGATACTGCACTCTTTGAATCCGACTCTGTAATAGCGATCGATCCAGATGGCCACGCGTTGAGTTCGATTGAAGAAAAAGAGTGATAGCATCCTGTATTATTATTATTATTATTATTATTATTATTATTATTATTATTATTATTATTATTATTATTGACCTATCATCTAGGAAAAATGTTGCCATTGTGTATGTGGCGCTCATGTCCTAGACAGTTGAGTGCCAGATTTTAAAAAACACCCCATATGTTGATTCTTTTCCTGTTGTTCTTTTGTTTGCAGGTTGTATAGACTTCTTAGTGAGTAACCATCCCATTGCCAAAGTGTTGCGTGATCACTTGATATTCAAGATCATTCCTTGCTTAAATCCTGATGGAGTCTACCTGGGCAATTACAGGTGAGAAGAACGTAGAGTAAATTTAGAATGTAGTTATTTTAATGTTCCAAGTGCAATGATTTTGTAAAAGCTCAGCTGTGTGTGAAAGTTCAGTGATGTATCTGGGTTTAGGTTGGCTATTTTTAGACTCGTCTTACCACGTATTTGTATGAATGAATGGTGGAAATTGAGCTATAGCCATTACAGGGACAGAGTTCAACTGTTGTGAAGGCAGAAGGACAGCATGATTGATGCATATAGTGTGTGAAATGGTTATGTTTGGAGCGACAGTGCATCAGTTTACTGACTTTGCGAGCATGCATGGCACGCGTGCATGCCACTTAAGGTTTTAAGTCTGATCAGTTGTACGTACATAAATATTGCTTTACTATGAATTTGCTTGGCGGGAAATTTTACGTTGGTATAATTTGGGCGAATAAATCTCTTATGTGTTATATCTTATGAGTCGATACTGACAGCGTACATGTTTTCCTCCCTCAACAAAATGACTTGAATTATTTTTTTTGGTAAAGGGCTCTGTAAATATCGAAATTATAATTTTATATTTAAAACCTTATAATTTAATTCAGTGACCTAGCACGGATTTCCAATAGACTACTGCAGGTTCAGGCAAAGGTGACATGCTGCCAGTGTATAGTGGCCGGCAGCTCAGTTCGCCCAGGAAACAACGCGGAACCAAATCTGAATAACAGAGGGTGCTGAGGTATACTCCTAGTCCTACACACAACCTGTATATGCTTGACACATGTAGATGACCTCTGACTCTTAGTTTTCTCGGAGACAAGGGGAAGGTAGACTTTAGTAGTGGAGACTGACCTGTTGGGTGTGTCTGAGCTGTTAGCGCCTGTTTCAGGTGTTCGCTGATGGGATTTGATTTGAACCGACACTGGCAAGAACCCTCACCCTGGGCCCACCCCACCCTCTACTCCACCAAGAACATGCTCATGGAGCTGGACCGGAGCGGGGTATGTTCTTGACTCGCATGTGTGCAGCTATTCGAGTCTTACGTATACAGCCTAAAAATCAAAATTGGCCAGATTTCAACAAATCTGCGCAAGTCCGAAAATAATATAACGTTTAAGCAAAATGTGCATCCATTCTTTCGGTCTATCCATCTGTGTACGAAAACTTGAAAGTTGTCAATTACTTGAAACCTATTGAAGCTATCCAAACCAGACATATTTTTTTGGATTTGGGATAATATTTTGTCATGCGTGCAAAATTTGGGTTGCTTTCTTAGCAAAAGTGCGGCAGTCACAGAGGGGTGCGTTACCCAGGACGAGGGGGAATTTGACACTGCTTGCTGGGTGTTTTTTTGTATTAGACACACATCCATGTATGACACGAGCATCATTGTGTTTGAAGACTGTGTTATGAAATGTGTACTTGAAAAGACTAGACCTCAGCTTATTCCCTCATTTGTATTGCCTTGTTGTTTTCAGAAATACGAAATTGACTTCTACATAGATCTGCATGCCCACTCCACCCTGATGAACGGTTTCATGTACGGCAACATCTATGATGATGTGGATCGCTATGAGAAACAGTCCGTTTTCCCGAAACTGCTCGGAGCAAACGCTGAAGACTTTTCGCTGACAAACACCAACTTCAACCGAGATGCTGTAAAAGCAGGAACCGGCAGGAGGTAAGGAGACTTGATTTTGTTGTTGGTGGTGACATGGTTGCTGTTGTTGTTGTTGTTGTTCTCGCTCTCGTAGGTGTTAGTCATTGTTGTTGGTGGAAATTTAGTGCGTCTTTCTGTTGTTCGTGTCATTTTGGGTGTTGTTCAACGTCTGCATAGAGATGAAGTGATTCCGAAAGCCCCAGTCTCCCTCTGACTCTTATTCCATGTTCAAGATGCAAACCCTTCCTCCAACCCCCTCCTCTCCCTCGCCTCCCTGTTATCCCCCCTCGCACATTCCCCATCCCTCCACCCCCACTCCCCTTACCAACCCACCAACACAGCCTTATGATATTTCATGACAGTCTTTGATGTCGTTGAAATCTAACAAGCGCACTCTTCAGCTAATTATCTGTAAGAACACTAAACAATTTATTATCTAGTTTGTATTCACATTCAAAGCAGTGTTTCCTTGTGCTGCGTTTGTTTAAGTGGTTGACTCATTGGTTCATTCGTGGTTGTATGAATATATGTGCTTGTTTTATACAGACATTTGAGGCCCTCAATTCGCAGTTTTATAGCCTGTAATGAGAGAAGTGCAGATGTGTTCTCGTTTTGCAAGTGCCCTTTGTTTTAACCGGTCCAACAGAAAATCATTAATTTATGTCATTCTGCAAAAATCAGGTTGAGGTGTATCTTATCCATATTATTGAAGACACAATTGCTTTTTTTTCTTCTTCTATTCTGCATTATATTATGTCCAATGCATAGAATTGTTAGTATTAGGAGTAGTAGTAGTAGTAGTAGTAGTAGTAGTAGTAGTAGTAGTAGTAGTAGTAGTAGTAGTAGTAGTAGTAGTAGTAGTAGTAGTAGTAGTATAGCAGTTTTATTATTATTATTATTATTATTATTATTATTATTATTATTATTATTATTATTATTATTATTATTATTATTATTATTATTATTATTATTATTATTATTAAGGCAAAGCCATTCACTCATTGCAGCATTGTTCTTATTAGTGCATGCATTCTCCAAGAATCAAGTTTTGGTTTTTATCCATATGTCTGCAGCGTTAAGTGGATTTGTGTGTGTGTGTTTGTGTGTGTGTGTGTGCATCATGGCCTCAGCGAGAAGGTCTTGCACTCTTTTCTTAGCTTTGGTCTATTTTTGTTGCCGTGGTATTTGGTTTGCAACCTAAGTGATGGCACTTGTAGCATTGCTTTGTTTTGACAAGAGATCATCTGTATTTGCATAGTCATCAATCATGCACAAGTTTTTCTTCTTCTTCTTCTTCTTCTTCTTCTTCTTCTTCTTCTTCTTCTTCTTCTTCTTCTTCTTCTTCTTCTTCTTCTTCTTCTTCTTCTTCTTCTCCTCCTCCTCCTCCTCCACCTTTTCCTCCTTCATTTTGCTTGTTGTTAATTATTGTTGTTTTTCCTTTTTCTTTTACGTTTTATATCTCATCTTCATCGTTCTTCTTTCTTCTTCCTTTGGTTTTTCTTATCATCGTTTTCTTATCTCATTCTTTCTTCTCGTTCTGCATCTTTTCTTTCTCTAATTTTATTTATTGCTATTTCTTTCTGTCTTTCTTCTTTTTTTTTTCTGACTGTTTCTTTCTTTAATTCTTGGTTTTTTTTTGGGGGGGGGGGGAACCCAAATACCTAGCAAGGCGTCTTGAAAATGATCAGTGAATGAATGACTTCAAGGTCAAGATCACCAAGTCATCAAATGTTAGTCCGAAAATGAAAAAATTTAAAAACAATTTCACTTTTTTTCTAGGTTAATATTGAACTTATGATTCTTTGATGCATGATAGATATCAATGAGACACACATACTGTGCAAATTGGTCAACTCACTCCAAGGTCAAGGACACTGGAGCTGTCCAAAGTCGGTTTGAAGTAAACTTGACCCTAAACTAGGAGAGATTTTAAAGTCCAAACTTGTTGTATTTAGATATGACAGATTGATCTTTCATATGTGTTCCGTTTTTGCGTTGATCTTGAAGGTCAATGTCATTATAGGCCTTGTAAAAACATTTTTTAAAAAAAGGTAAGTGTACAATGGAAGGACTGTGTATTTAACCCATAGTATGCAACATTAGGTTATTTTATCAGGCGTGCAGGAGAGATCACGTGAGTGTTAAGGTCATCCGAAGGTCAGTGTTACCGAAGATTACATATTTTAGCATAATACAACTTTTGCTGTACTTTATTTGATAGTACACGAGTGTATTTGAAGCCAGAGGTCAGTGTCATCTCAAGGTCAAGAGCATAGAAAGGTTAAGAGCATAGAAAGATCAAAGTCGGTATTTGCATTTTAATGCCACCATTTTATTTTGTTTTTCCTGGGCATTCATTTTCATGTTAAATATTGAGTTCCATAAGGAGCATGTGAGTCATATGGGCTTTGTCCTTCTATTTTGTATTTGGTCTTCTTTCTTTCTTTCTTTTTTTATTTATTTCTTATATTTTTTTTGGTTTTGTTTCTGTGTCTTTTCCTCCTCTGTCTCATCCTCCTTACATCATCATCATTATCATCATCATTGTCTTCTTCTTCTCATCATCATCATCATCATCATCATCATCATCATCATCATCATCATCATCATCATCATCACCACCATCATCATCTTCTTCTTCTTCTTCTTTTTTTTCTTCTTCTTCTTCTTCTTCTTCTTCTTCTTCTTCTTCTTCGTCTTCGTCTTCGAACAAACTCCTTTTAATTAATGATTAATCAATAATTAACTAACGAACTGACAATATCTTGTACTTGTTAAATAGTGACTGATTACCAGAATCGTATTTTGTTTTTAGAGGAAGGGAAGGAACTAAACAGTGGTATCTTGGGGTGGGGGTGGGGGTGAAGTATTGGGGGTTTCTGAAGGTGGTGACGGGGTTGGGAGGTTGGATGGGAGTGGACTGGAGGGTAGGGGAGATGGGGGTAGGAAACATGAGGGCAACATATCAAAGAAAATGTCAGCAAGAGGGTTAGAAGGAGAACCTTTTTAGAAAGAAATAAGGGCTGAATTGCAAGTGGTATCAGAAGAAAGAGAAGTAGGCTGAGGGGCTGCTGGGTTCTGAAGTAAGGCCTTTTTGGGGTGGTGTTTGTCTGTCTGTCTGTCTGTCTGTCTGCCTCACTGTGTGATGAATAGGGTGCGGGTTGATGACTAGGACATTGGCCTATCAAACAAAAAACACGTCACTGAATGTTGTAAGAAGCAGGCACCAACTTCTTCTGTAGCAAGATTTCCGCTGCCTGCTTTCTTTTTAAGGACAGTCATGCGATGGTGAATAAAACACATGTCGCGGAGTGTAGCACCCTGGGTTGATTGGATCGTTATCTACGGACTTTCTCTCACTGCCCTCATGAATCATGCATGCCTACCCAGCTAGGTCTGTTTGCATGTTGCCTCATCGCTACTCCAATGACAACGGATCCCCGTTGCTATCTTCTGTTGTTGTAAAGTTATGTACGTAGTGGTGCTATGAGTTATTCTGTTTTGCATGCTGCTTTTTTTGTCGCTAAATGATGAAATTACCACCGATACTTTATTTTGTTAGTAGTTGTAAGTAACGCAAGAAACTTGTCTGAGGGTGCGGATGGCATGTGTTGCTTAGTCTAACTACAAGTAAATGCTAGAAATGTCGATATTTATAGTCTCTGTTTGCATGACTGTTGCATTAGTTATCGCTAAACCAGTGACAACTGATGCCCATTTCTCTTGTCTGTTATTGCAACTGCGCTGCAAGCAAATATACATTATATGGAGTGTATTCGCGACCTTTGGTGTTTGCTTGTTGTCTTGAACCATTGACCACCGAACGTTTCACTTGTCTGTTGTTATAAAGTGCTGTAAATAGTACCAGAGTTATTCTGTTTGCTGGTTGTCTCAAAGCTATTACTGCTGACAACTGATCATGGTTTCTCTTTTCTCTTGTTGTAAGGGTTTGGTTAAGTAGAGCTAGAAATTATTGTATTTGCCTGTTGCCGCGTCGCTATACCCAATGATAACTCAACCTCTTATCTTTCTATTTGTAACTGTTAAGTACTGCTAACAACTCAGCTAAAGAAGGTATGATCGCATACATGCTGTTTTGTGTTTGCAATTGTAAAGTAATTTTAGAAATTCAGATACTATCAGGTCTCTTTGGCCGTTGCCTCACCTTCGCTAAGCCAAAAATGTCTACTGATATTACATGCAGTATCTTTGAGCCTGCTAAATCCATAAGCCGTACATTGGTGACTCTACATGCTGTGATCCTCCTTTTCTCTCTCGTCTGTTGCGTAACGTAAGTAATGACTTCTTTCATGATCTCTGAAAGAAGACATCTGTAAAAAAAAAAAAAAAAAAAAAAAAAAAGATGGCGCTGAACGTTTGTTTTTGGGCTGTGGGATGATGGAGTTACCTGCCATAGCGCACCATGGACAACAGAGCCCTATGGCCCACACGCTCTTGAGACTTGACAGAACTCCCACATTAAGGAAACAGTGTGAAAGGAGAATAACTGGTGTTTACATGTCACCCGATAGATCCCTACATTTAACAGTTTTTTTGGGCAGAGCGAAGAGGTACTGCAAAGCTTAACATTGTCTGCAGCAATATGCCAGCATTCAAAAACCACAACTTTCAGACTTGATAGAATTGTGACAATCGTAGGACTATAGCATGGATGGAATTGCGCTAGCAATGTTGACCGGCCACCCGATTAGTCAGCAGCTTATGAATCAGTCCATCAAGTCAACGAGTCATTATAAGTTGTCATTCATTTATTCATTCATGCATTCACAGTTTAGACTATTATTCCAGTTGTAGGTAGGAATGCGGTTTTATACTGTCTGATAAGGTCGGGGGCAAAAAAGCCATCTTAAGAGAGGAGACTGTACCGAGGGGGGAGGGATATATAAGTAGAGAATTGTCACGTATTCTATCCCACTGCTTCTTTCTCGTCTTCGTTCTTCTCCTCTTCCTGTTCGCCGTTGCGATCGCCTTTGACTTCGCCGTCTTTATCGTTATTGCGGCTCGCCCTGTTTTGCAGAATT
Source organism: Oncomelania hupensis (assembly GCA_036898135.1). Taxonomy (NCBI): domain Eukaryota; kingdom Metazoa; phylum Mollusca; class Gastropoda; order Littorinimorpha; family Pomatiopsidae; genus Oncomelania; species Oncomelania hupensis. The sequence goes on along the minus strand of CM072516.1, from coordinate 52,079,227 downwards.
GTTCATGAATATGCATTAGTGAGCTGTTTTGTACATTCTACTCCCTTTCGCCCTCTTCTTCTTCATCGCCATTCCCCTTGACTTGGTCCTTATCGTTATGGCTGCACGTTCTTTTCCCTTAGAATTGGATGTAGAATTGTTAATGAATATGTATCAGTGAGGAATTGTTATCCGTTTTCCTCTTCTTCTACTCCCGCTCCTCCTCCATCTCTCCTCCCCAACGCCATTTGTATTCGCCTTGATCATTTTCATCGTTGAACGCGACGTCATTATCGTAACGTGCTCTCTTCGCGCGAGTGTGCGGAATCTTCTTCTTCTTCTTCTTCTTCTTCTTCTTCTTCTTCTTCTTCTTCTTCTTCTTCTTCTTCTTCTTCTCCTGTGTGTCTCCGCCGTCTGCCTCTATCTCTGTCTCTTTCTTCTCCTCTATTCCCCTCTCTCAACAGAAATCTCTACACGCCTTTATCGTTATTATTCCACGTTATTTTTTGCTCGAAAACAGGATTGTTCCTGAACCTGTAGTCGTAAGAGCTCGTACCATAGAAGGAAATGGAAGTACAATACAAACTATATTGAAGAGTCCATGAGAAGGAGGAAGACAAGATAAGAAGTAGGAGAGAGAGAGAGAGAGAGAGAGAGAGAGAGAGAGAGAGAGAGAGAGAGAGAGAGAGAGAGAGAGAGAGAGAGAGAGAGAGAGTAAGTATGGGGTTGCAAAAGAATCTTCACAAAGCTTTAGAAAGAGGGGTAGGAGGAGGTGGGGGCGGGGAGGCGGAGGAGATGGAAGAAGAAGAAAGAGGGTGATATGGGGAAAACGCGGAAAGTATTGGGGTGGAAGGTGGTTGGGGTGGGGAGGAGAGAAGCTGTGAAGAGAAGAGGGCAAACTTTGCGTGCTGGCGGCGGTCAGCTGCTCAGTGTACCTATTTATTCATCACCATCAGCATGCATTGCACCGTTCAGTTGCACGGCCATCCAGATCAGTGAGCATAGACATCGCTCTAAGTTGTTTTAGTTCTTTTTTTTTCTTTTTTTTTTTTAACTACGCGCCACCAGAATATGCCCGCTATTGTGAGGACGATGGTTATGGCCTTTGCGTATTAGAGTGCTTAGCCTTGATAGAACTCTGACACTGTCAGCCAAATGTTTTGCTTGAAAGGAAATAATCTCTTTTAGAAGTCCTGGCTTTTAACCGGCCTGAACGGCTGCAAAGGGGCGCGTTTGATGGCAGTCCCTCCTCCTGCCCCTCTCTTTTTTTCTTCTTTTTTTTTCTTTTTTCTCTTTTTGTAAATGGCATGGAAACAAGTTTCTCATATGATACAAGAGAGGAAAGAGCGATTGGGTACATGCGTTGCATTTGAGACCATCGGAAGCAAGCCACGGGTTTGCTCTCCATTATTGTGTTATTGAGTTTCTTTCACGGATACTCAGTGTCCGTCGTATTGGAACAGTTTCCACGGAAACCATCAGCAGAAGCTGTTGAAAAATGGCTTGTTGCCCTGCTGTGCTCGGGCCGGCCGACCACCGTTACGCATGCGGTAGTCCTCTGCGAGTTAAGCGAGGGGCAGTGAGTGCCCAACACGGGCCTTTGCGAGTTTGGCGAGGGAGTGAAGTTTCAACAAAAAGGCTGTCTCATGGCTGCGAGGTTGGCAAACGTATAATGCAGCCTTTGCTTGAATGTCGGCTAGGTACCTTTAGGATATAGTTTCCTGGAATATGTCAAATGGGATATAATTATTATCTTGGGGGTTAGTTCAGAGTGGCTGGCTATTAAAACAATATCCATTGTTGGTCATTTTCTGCAGTAGGGACATGGTTCTAGACATAGATCCATAATAATATCAATGTAACACTCTTCTTACTACTGTTGGGGTCGTTTACTGAAGCATCATTTTATTTCAAACGATATTTCTGCTCAACTGTTGCCGACATACACTCCCATTGAAAAGTTATGTTCCAAGGCAAATACGCGTAGGTGGATAAAGGGTCCAAGCTGGACTGTATGTTTAGCAACTTCATATAAGAAGAAGAAGACCATTTCCGCGCAGCTATCAAGCGTAAGTTGAAGGCTTTACAGAACTGTAGTCGTATGACCGTAACTTGCAGAATCGTTCCTTCTCTAGTTCAGTTTTCTCTCTTCTCAAAAGAGTAGAGTTAGGGGGTAATGTTATCCCGCAGTTTGTGCGCGAAGCCAACGTGGGCCAGCTATCGTGTGTTGGGACGCAGGACAGCAAGGATCGAGATCCATTGGATGTTGGCCATAATGTGTACAAGAGGGTGGGGGAATACCAGATCAAATAAAAGACTATCGGACTAGGGTAGGATGGATGGGAGGAGCGTGAGAGGGGCATGGAGAGAAGAGAAAAAAAAGAGATAGAGAGATAGAGGTTGTGGGGAAAGAAAGAGAGATGTTTGAACTTTGCGCTTCTAATATTTTAATAATATGAAAGATTAGAGAGAGAAAGCGAGAGACAGAGAGAGACAGAGAAAGAGAGAGAGAGACAAAGAGAAAGAGAGAGAGAGAGGGTGGGGTGGTTTAGGATGAAGTAAAGGTCCGACGTACAGAGAACTGTTAACCGGTTATGTGGGGACATTTTATAAGCCTATATATAGATAGATAGATAGATAGATAGATAGATAGATAGATAGATAGATAGATAGATAGATAGATAGATGGATGGATGGATGGATGGATGGATGGATGGATGGATGGATGGATGGATAGATAGATAGATAGATAGATAGATAGATAGATAGATAGATAGATAGATAGATAGATAGATAGATAGATAGATAGATAGATAGATAGATAGATAGATCGTCTATAGATATAGATAGATAGATATATAATTAAAGGATTGAGAAAGAACGAAGGTGAGGGTAGAGGGGGTTGTGTGTGCATGGAGACAAAAGCGGGCGGTGCATTCTTCTTGCTGACTGCAATTGGACAGCCATTTGTAGGATGAGGGAATGAGGGCCTGAGCACTGTTCTATAAGGCTGCGAATCTTGTCATGCCCCGCGAGAGAAGACAGGAAGGTGGCCATCTTTCAGTATACCCGTCCATCGTCACATTCTTTTATATCTGATCTGTGCGTTCGTCAGAAAGAAGAAGAGAAGTAATGTAAAAACAAAGAAGAAGAAGAAGAAGAAGAAGAAGAAGAAGAAGAAGAAGAAGAAGAAGAAGAAGAAAGATCGAGGAGGAGATTGCCACAGGCATTATAGAGCCTAGTACACCACATCGTTGTCGCCGCCGTCGCAGTCATCATCGTCGTCATCGTCATCCTGGGCATCCTCATCCTCATCATCGGCATCGTTCTCATCGACATCATAAAGTCATAGTCGTGGTAGTCGTTCTTAGTTTGGGACGATGCCTGGGATCTGATGCATCATTTTACCTTCACTCCCCTACTTCTCCTCCTTCTTCTCCTCCTTCTCTTCCTTTATTACGTCCTCCTCATCCTCTTTTCGGTGTAACTGTAAGGCGATTCTGAGTACTCTCTGTTGTTTTGCTATACATCTAGATCCTTTCGTATGAAGGCCTGCATTTTGCTATAATATATAAGGGACCCGAGATGCGCCAACCGCATTCACTCTCCTCCTCCCTCTTCTCCTCCTCCTCATCCTTCTCATCTTTTCTGCTCATTCTCCTTCTTCTCTTCAATGTGGGACTATTCCCTCATGCTACTTTGCTCTACAGTTGGTCACTGTCGAGGTCTGCATTGTGCTAGATGGGACCTGATGCGGCATTAAGTCGCATTCATTTGTTTTGCCGCCAACTGTCGCAACCGATCCGTTCCCCGCTCCCCGCAGCCGTGAGACCCAGGGTGGGGCTTGTGCGCCAGGGAGGGGGTAAGGGAAGAGAGAGTGTGTATGTGTGTGGAGTTAGAGGAGTGTGGATAGTTGGAGTGGGAGGGAGGAGTGAGAGTGAGGAACAAATAGTGAAGTGGTTGGTAAGGGAAAAGAGAGAAGAGTCAACGACGACGATGATGATGATGATGGTGATGATGATGTTAATGTTTGAAAACAAGGACGACTACGATGATAATGATGGCGATATTGATGCTTGAAGATGAAGAAACCACGACCATGAAGATTCTGGACGAAGACAATGATGATGATGATGATGATGTTTGAAGAGAATTATGACGGTGATGATTGGTATTGGTAAATTTTATGGTGTGGTTGATGATGATGACGACGACGAAGATGATGATGATGATGATGACGACGATGATGGTCAAGAGAGAAAAACGCAACATAAATACATCGAGTTTGGTCCTGCTTTAGGGAGTTCTTAATTGCCTAGCTGGTGATTTTGTTAGCGCAGTAGGAGAGAGGGAGGGAGAGAGGGAGGGAGAGCTAATGACGATGGACTGTGGTGTTGTGCATGTTGGAGTGGGGAGGGGTGTACCGTGTATGATTAAGAGAGAATGGAGGGAGGGAGATTATATGATAATTTCTAGATGGATTTCCGTCCCTAGGTGATTTCGGCTAATTCTAAGTTGTAGTGCCGTTTTTGCATGGCATACACACTTACACGAATTTTTTTTTATTGTTGTAGGGTTTGGGAGGCGGTAGAGCATGTGAAAGAGCAGGATGGGTAGAATGGATGTAAATCATTTGACAATTTGGTGGCTGAAAGAGTTCGACAAGATTTTTTAGGTGGGGGAGTGGAAACACACTTTGACTATTATTTCGGTGGTTGGGGGAGAGAAGAGGGAAAGATGGGTTGGTGGGAATTCATACTTTGTCCTTTTTTGACTCACATGCATAGCAGTGTGAGCCTTTGTTGAAAACAAAAATCCAGATTTTTGTAAATCTGTGCGAGATAAGTCCTAGATAGTCCAAAAATGACATCTTAAAAAAAAAAAAGCCCGTCCCTCCGTCTGTCTATCCACCGTCCGCCGTCTGTTTGTGCGAAACTTGCAAGTAAATTAATATCTCAGAACCTATTTCAACTATCACAACCAAACTTGGTAAGATAGTCTACTGTACACCATGAGACCTAATAAATGATCAGTGAATGAATGACTTCACTTCAAGGTCAAGATCACAACAAATGTTTGTCATAAAATAACATTTTTTTCAGAAAATGTCACTTTTTCTAAGTTACTGAGACACATATACTATGCAAATTTGGTCAACCTCACTCCAAGGTTAAGGTCACTGGAGCTGTCCAAGATCAATTAGTATAGGTACTTTGAAGTGACCTTGACCCTAAACTATGAGAGATTTAAAGTCCAAACTTGTTGTATTTAGAGATGATAGTGTTACGTTATGTTACGTTGAAACGCGAATGGTAGTATGTCTGAAACGCGCACGATAGATCTGATCGTTTCGTTTTGCAAAGCATTCAATAATAGAGTGTATTTACCTTTGATTTGAGTTTGCGTTGTTGTTAGAAGAAGCTTTGTATAACGTTGGTAATTTTTGTTAATCGGTATTATTAGAGAATTCTCTAGATTCGCGTGTTTACTGTCGAAAGAAACTTCCTGATAAATGTCGAAGTTTGAGAACGTTCCTGGAATGTTTAGATATGTATGACGTAAGTCAGTGATGACGATCTTTAGTTTGATTGGTGGTATTGCGTCATTCTACCGTGTTCTAAATTGTTCGGGAGTATGAAGAGACTATATAAGTGCCGCACTGTTTCAAAAGGTTGTTGTTGTGCTGTTGATAGTGAGTTGAGTCGAGTTGAGTTGAGAATTGTATGCAGATGTTGATGTGTGCTGAATAAAAGTGGAAAATTTCATACGAAGACTCAGTGACTTGTATGCTGATTGAACGGGTTACGTGAATAATCGAATCCGAGATTACACTCATCAGGAGCATTCACGCATTGGGGCTGAATCTACTACTAATTGAAAACACCACCATCAAACGGAGTGTAACAGATAGATTAAATTTTCATATTTTTTTCTTTTTGCGTTGATCTTGAAGGTCAATGTCATTTGAGGCCTTGCAATAACATACAAAAAATAACCCAAAGTATACAGCAACATTGGGTTATTTGATCAGGCATGCATGAGAGGTCACTTGAGGGTCATGGTAATTCCAAGGTCATGGTCACTGAAGGTCAAGGTCATCCCAAGGTCAGCGTTTGTTTTTTTGGCATAATGCAACTTTTGCTGTACTTTATTTTATATTACATGAGGGCATTTGGAGCGGAGTTTCAATGTCATCTCAAAGTCAAGAGCATAGAAAAATCAAAATTGGTAGTACTTTGCATTTAAATGCCACTGTTTCATTTTGTTTTTTTTCTGGACACACATTTTCTTATTAAATATTGCGAGTTCCATAAGAAGCATGTGAGGCATGTGTGCTTTGCCCTTCTAGTTGTAAATTTTTGTTTGGTATGAGGGAAAGGATTGGAAGGGAAGCATGGAAATTGATAAAACACTTCGATTGGTGGGGGCAAAGGGAGTGGAAAGGGAAACAGGAGAGGAGGGGGAACAAAAGGTTAATGGCGTTATGATACAAGCATCCGATCCCAGTCGAGTCTCAAGTGGGGCTAGTTTTGTTTTGTGCTCAATTCACTGAAGTGGAAACCCCCGTCCTTGTGGGGGATATTGATAGTTTTGCAATCCGTAGACCGGTTGCTAAGTGGCGGCAGTTTTCAAGTCGTAACAAGCTTGATCGTCGTTTGTCACTTCAGCAGACGCTCCTGAGAGTCCCCCTTGTTCCCCTGACGTCCATACTGAACAGGCTTCGTTTGCATCTCACACGGACTGAGTATCGGCCAAGAGCCCGTCGGTATCGGCCTCGGGGTGGTTTCTAGGGTGTTTGAATCCATACTAAACAGGTTGCTTTTTACACGGACTGAGTAGCACTGGCAGCAAAGAGTTTGTATTGAAATAGTGGCTCTAAATGTTTCTTGGGGTATTGCATCGTTGGGGTTCCAGTGATGCAGTATAGTCGGGAGCTTCTAGGGGATCTGTAGGCCTATTTATGGGTTCAAGGGGGAGGAAGGGGAATATAGTTGGAGGTTCTAGGGGAGAGAGAGAGAGAGAGAGAGAGAGAGAGAGAGAGAGAGAGAGAGAGAGAGAGAGAGAGAGAGAGAGAGAGTATTTGACAATTTGACTCTTTAATGTCTTTAGCAACACAGCCCTCAGATTACCAAACATTTAAAGAAAAGTTCTACATGTATAATAATTAGATAATGTTAATTTTTGACTCAAATACATAGAAATGTGAGTCTATGTACTCATCCACCCCTATCCGTCCCCACTCCCGCCCCAATTTAAAAAAAAAAGATTTTTACAAATCTGGGCGAGATGAGTCCTAAATAGTCCAAAAATGACATTTAAAAAAATTCCAGGCCGCCCGTCTGTCTGTCCACCGTCTGGACGTGCAACACTTCCAAGTAGATTAATATCTCTGAACCTATTTCAACTATCACAACCACACTTGGTAAGATGGTGTATACCCATAAAACCTAATAAATGATCAGTGAATGAATGACTCCACTTCAAGGTCAGAGCCACAGGGTAAACAAGTGTTAGTTTTAAAAAAAGACCAAATTTTCACAAAATTTCACATTTTTCCAAGTTATTACTATTGAACTTATGATTCTTTGATGCATGATAGTTATCAATGAGACACACATCCTGTGCACATTTGGTCAACCTCACGCCAAGGTCAAGGTCCCTGGAGCTGCCCAAAGTCAGTATAGGTACTTTGAAGTGACCTTGACCCTAAACTATGAGAGATGTAAAGGTCAAAATTGTTGTATTTAGAGCAATGTTGTATGTTAAATGTTCCTTATACTCTTATGCAGGGAGAGCTTTGTTAACTACCATGGTGTATAATTCATCCTTGGAAAGTACTCTCAATTTGCCTTTTGCCTTGAAATACCTCTCATGCTCCCCTCCCGCTCCCGCTCCCTCTCCCTTACCCAATGGCGTGACTGTAGTAAAAAGGTCAATGTGTTGGTCAACGGGCCCAGACTGATGAGGGGCTGTCATTTTACCCAGTGATAAATAAACATGAGGAAAAAATGAGCGTGGAACCTAGGGACGATGAGAGGAGAGAGCAAAGGATGGTGATCGACGATTATAGCCCATCGTCCTTGGGTCTGATCTAATTAGGCGTCTGGCTTGAGTTTCATCGGAACTGTGTCCCACCTTCATACATCAAGCGTCGTCCCATCTCTCTTCGAGACGTCGTTATTCCCTCAGTCGTCATCGCACATCGAGGCGTCCTTATTCCTCAGTCGTCATCGCTATCGCCATCGCTCATCGAGACTTCAGTGGTCATCAATCGTCGTCATGATCCTTCATAAATCAGCTGAAGTTATGCGTCAAATTCGTTCGTTATCTGGTGATCATCCTATATCAAACAAACCGGATAGTTGTGTTTGCTATTTGGAGAAACACAATGGGCTATTGACGACAGCAATCATAGCATTATTGTCCGTCTGCTAATCTCAATGTCTGTCTCCGTCTGTCTGTCTCTCTGCCTGTTTGTCCCTCTCCCTCCCTCCCTGCCACCCCTCCCCACTCCCTTGCCTCCCTCTTTCCCATTTTCTCTTATATTATTGATTGTTGTCAAAGACAAACAGAATGAAACGTCCTTTAGTTTTTTTTCGCTGTCTATTGCCTCTGGGCCCAAAGAAGATGCAACGGCCTTTTAATGCAATAAAGCACTTCCGTCTCACCAAGTCTTATCTGTAAACCTGTTTATTTGTTTTTTTATTTTTTTTTAAAAATACATAATTCGATCTTTCTTTATTTAACCACCTTTCCCTTGATGATATCGTCTAAGAACATTGAATCTAGGTTTGCACGAGGTGCAGCTTAGAAGAGTGATAGAAGGAGATTGACTGGGCTTTGGGGTGGAGGGAGTGGGGTGGGGTGGGGTGGGGGTGGAAGTAGCGGACAGTGTAGAAAGAAGAGGGTTGGATGATTGGGAAGCGAGAAGGAGATGTGTTGGGGAAAGAGTGTTGTTTGGGGTTCGAGAGGACTAAAGGATGGATAGTGTCACGAACTGGCTAGTTTTACTCTGCCTATGTACCATTTAGCCTTGTGTAGTCATTGTAACATTAGAGAGTTAGTGTATTACACAGCAAGCAATTACGAGTAAACATAGGTCCACACACTGCGAGGCTGACCCACGCTGACCCACGCTGCGTAGTTAGTCAGCACTGTGGGCGAGAGTCGTAAAAATTATAACCAACCAGAGCTCAGGCAAAGCGGTTAGAGCCAGTTTGACTGGGTCAAAACCTAGCACAGTTTTAGTCAGTTGTGTGTGAGACGAGGAAGAGTTAACAGCTTCATAGCTGGCAGAGAAATATCTTCACTCATAGACCAGGAAGCAGGACTTAAGAATCTTAGAATTCTATCAAGTCACCACGGGCCTGAACTTGTCAAACAGGTAAATGAACATCCTTCTGTTTCATCGTGATATATTTATATTATTGTTGAAATTATGTTTGTGGAATTTGCTATGCATAAATGTGAATTATTAATCCGAATTTGCCGTACCACGTGGAAGAGCTGACTACGAGGCGAATCACGACCGGTTGCGCCGCCATGTTGTATACCGTACGGAACCACTGTTGTTTAACTTATGTGTATGTTTGCAGACCAGTGGTTGTACCACGGAATGTTTATAATATTATTAATCCTGTATGTGTATAGTTAGCCACGATTTATATTTATGTATGTATAGGAATTTAGAGTGAGATTCCAGTGGACCCCGGAAGTAGCAGAATGTTCGTCGCTTATGTATAGAGATGTGGAGCTATCACTGAGGGCTACTTTGGCTTTCAGTGAGACGCTCTGCACAAACCGCTTATTCAGGGTTGTGCAGAATTTCGTCTCTTATATTACAGACGAGCAGGCGAGCTATCCCGTGCGCCCAACTCCAAGGAAACGACGAGTTGTCTGCGTAGCCTCTACCGCACAAGTCGGAGAGAGCTAACCTGGGAACAACACCCTGCAAGACCCCACAGCGTGGCAAGGGACCCAACTACACAACGACAAAACGTGTACCAGAAGCTACCTCACAGAAGGACTTCGAACGGACTACACGGAAGCTAAGTGCATAAGTAAACGTGCACCCAAACTGTAGAAAAAGGACCACAGTAGTCCACTCTTCAGAAACTGTAAAACGGACCACAGTAGTCCAATCTACATGCAAGCTAATAGCAAGTGCCCGATGAAGATATAACAGCTGCCTAGAATATCAGCGATCGAACTATTTACATTGACTGAGACTTTTTAAGTTAGATTAGTACCTAGAAAACCTTGTATAGAGTAGAAGAAATAAATGTGTGATTTTAACTGTTATCAAGTGGCTGGACTACATATGATTCATAGCCGTGTGAAAGCTAGTGTGACAGTAATCTTTTACCATTTTTCTATCTATCTCTGTACCCCAACCTTAACACAGAACGAGCTAAACAAATAAATTTATTAAAGTAATTCATAGGGTGACTACTAGCAGTTCCCACCGAATAAACGTGAGGTTCCATAATTCCATTGTGCAGAGCCCATAAACCCCGCGTGACAGATAGATACAGTAGGTGGATAGATAGAAAGATATTTATTTATTTAGTTAATCACTTTTATATAGAGCTTTACCAGTTCAAGAACCGCGCAAGGCGCTGGCCGATACAGGATCTAACTCAAGCCATCCAAGGCGCCGTTTTTCTCTGCCTTTTGAGCGCATGGTCTGACGCCCAGACGACTGAACTTAATCCTGGGCGACGGGGATTGGCTTGCTGGGTGTATTTGTGTAGCCGGCGCTCACCCGTCTAGGACATGAGCGTCATGATCTTTGAAATGCGTGCGTGCACAGACTAGACCTCGGTTTGTGCTCTCGTCCGACAAGATAGATTGATTGCAGTTCGCAGAAACTACTAGGGGTGGCAATGGAGGATGCCTAAATGAAGAGATGAAGAGAAACCAGAGAGGATTGAATGGTCGAGAAGAGGATGTAATACGGGAAAGAGAATGATTGGGAATGGAGAGGAATTCAGAAAATAAAGATGCAGTTAAAGGGACACTGATAGTGGCGGGTGTGGAGGAAAAGAGTGAGGAGGGTAATAGAGGAAGAAGAGGATTGGATGATCGGGATGCGAGAAGAGGATGTGTTCCGGAAAAAAATGATGGTTGAGAACTGAAAGAAATAGCTGACGGAGTCGGATTTGGTTTGTTGGGAGTAGTGGTAGGAGAGCAATGAAGAGAAGAACCAGAATTGGTTGTCGGGGGAGTGCGTGTCGAAGACGGAAATAAGGAAAACGAAAGGGGGTACTGCTTACAAGGAAGTTTTGCAAAAGTACTGGCCAAACTTTTTGATGAGCCGTTCGGCATAAAAAGAAAGTTGTAAACGCTGCCTTGATCAATACAGTACATGCCTTCGGACAAATGTTTTCCCCTTCTTATTATCTGCAGCCATTGCTGACCTTTTCCGAGTTAGGGCTAGACCGACTTCAGCAACAGTTGGGATCGAGTTTTTTTGTGAGGTTTCAACTTTATGAAGTCCGTGTGTGAAAGACTGCGTCTAATAAAGGTTATATACAAGAGGCTATCGTAACACTCCTTAAAATTAGACAACTTTCTTCCTGTGTGGTGTACGCAGACTTTTTTTTTTTTTTTTTTTTTTTGGTGTCCTCCATTTATTAAAGTCACTGCAGCTTATTTTCGCCCTTCTTGTGAATGGTAGCTTTCACTCAAGAAGTGTATCTTTTGTTTGAGGTACATGCTTTAATACTCTATGGATTTATATGGCACCATGCAGACTGAAAATCTGGCACAAACGTCGCACGTAGCAGAGTAACAATTCAGGTCATGATTCACTTCATCCACTCTTGCGAAGTCATTATTAGTGTTATTAATGGTTGTAGCAGTGTGGGCGGAGTCATCCGAAACCCGTTCCTATCAGGGGACCGCTCATTTGAATGGTTGTTGCGGAATATCAGCATGTCCATGGAGAGATGACCTTAAGCTGTTGTTCCTCGTTGCCCTTCTCTCCCTCCCCTCCTCTTCCCCACCCTCTTCCCTCTAAAGTGTATGTGGATTTGGTACAAGTGGTATCGAATTCAATTCAATTCAATCAATTTATTTAAAGTCTGTTAACAAATTACGTGATTTTAGACAATGAAACAAAGAAAGTAATAATATAAAAGATAAATATAAAAGTTAAAGGGGAAAAATAAATTCAAATAAATAACTAAATAAATAAAATAAAAAATTAACAAAAATAATAAAAACAACATCATTAACAACAAACCCATAATAACTTATAATGATTAAACAATGTAACTTAACATTGGAGCACCATCAGCTTAATATCTAAAATACATCGAATAAAATTATAACACTTTTTCTATTTGTGCACACGATATTGTCAACATCAATTCATGATCAGCTAATATCTTTTTTTTAATATCATTATCCTGTGTGATAACAGTATTAATATTATTTTCTGTAAATAATTTGTTCAGACATGGGCAATGTAATGTAACCAAGTGGCGTAGCCTAGTTAAGAAAAACGCTAAGGTGTTAGATATTAGGCTAGACACTATTTGCGGTGCCAAGTTTGGTAGGGATGGGAGAGAGATGAAGGTGCGGAGATCAGAGCGTCAGGTTTCCTGGGTCTTGTCGGTAGGCAGTTGCAAGCAGATTTTTTTCTTTTTGAAAACTTCTTTTAATATGACTAGAAATTTTAACTATATGGACGGTAGTGCTTCGGCCCTTGCAAAATCTTGCTTGATTAACTTGAATTACGTTATTATTTTTTTATTACAGTAAATTAAAAGTCTCTGATTATTTCTTTTTCCATAAGTTTACCCACTTGTGAAGTAGGCCTATAACTGTTAACAGATGTAGAAGGTTTACTCTGTTTGAGGATAGGAACAGATGTAGAAGGTTTACTCTGTTTGAGGATAGGATTTATTACAGACTGCTTCCAGACTACTCATACAGCTACACGTTACCAACATGTTTGGTTAATTGAGTGCAATAACTTCCTCCAGTGTTGGACGCTTTCTGCCGGGTGGTCACTAGGGCTTCCTATGATGTTATTATTTAGCAATATAGGCATGTTATATGTATATGTTTTGTTGATAATTTATAATGATGTTTGTATTCTATTTTGTTTTTGTAACCGGGGGTTCGAGTAGTTGGGGTAAAGCCTCAGCCGTCCCCTGCGTGGGATGTCTTTATTGTAAAGTGGCTGGCCGGTGGAGGGCATTCAATTTTCCCACTAGGGTTGTTTCAGCAGATCTTTTATGCGGATCGGGGGTTGTCCGGTCCTGATTTGGCTCGGAAGAGTCCGCTGGACCTAAAGCAACAATCAATCAATCAATCAATCAAAACTTCCTCCAATTTAAAATCTGATAAGAGATACCGCCAATCCTAACTGCTGAATTATTATTTGTAAATGAATTCAAATCTTATATCATCAAAAGTTATAATATAGGAATATTAATATTTAATTTTTGATCCGGAATTGGGTCTTCATACTGTTCGTTCCTTTCGTTGTTTAATCTGTATTTTAAATTGCTTTGACTTAAATTACTCGACATATTATTTTCAGAAAAAAATCTAGTGAATTCCTCAGCTTTATCTAACGAAGAAGGAAAACAAGTGTTTTCTAGTTTAACGAGGTAACTTGTAAACGTTCTTTATATCCTTGATCTTTTTTAATACTTTATAAAAATATCTGTAGATCATAGAACCTATTTTTTGCAAATTTGTATCCAGTGACTTTGCTTTAGCAAAGATTCTGTTACACTGTTAGCTCTTTTCATATTAATAAAGTTTTCGTCTGTTTTGTTTTGAATCCACTGTTTATATTGTTCTTTCTTAAATTGAACTGCTGCTTTGCAATCTTCTGTCCGCGTCAATTGTTGCAGTTTCTTGGTTGAACTTTAGAAATAGACAAATCTGCAGCTTTCAATATAGCGTCACGAAAATTTTCATTACAAAAAGATTCACATTATTATTTTCAATATTTACAATATGATATCAAGTAATTATACAACGTTTCCCAATCAGCCCCATTATACAAAAATGTCGGAATAAGTGGTATCGAAAAGGTTTTTACAAGTCTCTAGAGGGGTGACCTATAATTGTGTTGCCCCCAATTGTCCCTACCTCATACCCTGTCATGGTTGTTTCGCCCTTCATTGTCCAAGAGGTTTATTATATTGCCGTTCTCCAATGGATTTTTTTTTTTTTTTTTTAATGGATGCGCGCCAACTGGTTTTATATGCACGCCCTAGCGGTACCATGGCATCTCACCCCCACTCAGTTTCTCCTTCAGAGTAATGCGTTATGAAATATCGCCTCAGCGGTGAGGTCGATCCGCAAGTAGTCGGTGGTGCAGTGCAGTGCTTGTGGGGACTATCGTTATTACAATTTTTATTTTATTTTGCCATTCTCCACACTCTATTTCCTTTCTCCTCCCCACTCCCCACACACACAGACACAAGCACGCACGCACGCGCGCGCGCTCTATAATATCGCCATCATTTAGGCACTGCTCTTCCCCGTTCCCAGTGGCAGGACATTAGGCACAGGAGTTTGTGCAGTGTTCCACCAAATCCGCCACCCAACTCCTGTACAAATACACGTCATGCACCTACGCACACATGCATACACGCACACCTCAACACACACACACACACACACACACACACACACACACACACACCATCTCCCACGCACTCCTCCTTTATTGACCACATTCTTGCACCTACCATGATTCCTTTCTACTCCCCAAATTATACGTTCTTGTCCGGTAGTTGAGTTGGTTCCTTCACCCTCCCCACGGGAAATATGCAGATAATTTTAAAGAGATGGATTATGGATCATCATCATCATCATTAACATCATCATCATCATCATCATCATCATCATCATCATCATCATCATCATCATCATCATCATCATCATCTTCTCTCCACCACTCCCTTCTCACCCCCACAATCTCCAGTCCCTAACTTCTACCGAAGTATGGCAGGGTTCGAATGGTTATGGCATGGGTCAAGTTTGGACTCATAAAACTGCCGTTTTGCAAGCGAGTTATATGACACTTACGAGCGGCTTAAAAACGCGTTACGAAAGAGCTGAACATCGGGGAGGTTTTATGTAACGTGTAGTCTCTTGTAATCAATTCCTGTTGAATCTATTTTGTTCAAGGCTATCAGTGGGCGCGCTTCGGGCAGCTTGAGTTAGATCCTATATCGACCAGCGTCTTGAGCAGCTCTGGAGCTAAAAGAGCACTATATAAAAACGAGTACATAAATAAATTAAATGAAATTTAAATGTAAAACGTTTTTGGGTTTCGATACCTGCAGATTAACTAGCTGGCGGCAATGTGTGATTCTAGACTTAGAAGAAATGAGACTAAGAAGGAATAATTGTAACAGGGTGAACGAACGAACATTGAGGTTTAACGTCTACACCCACCATTGGCGATATGGCAGACGGGGATAACCATCCCAGGAAAAGAGGGGTAGGGACCTGAATCAACACTGAACCACCAGCGCAATCATACTGCTAAAATGGACAGTGAAAATGGCCACATTTTATATCGCCCACCCTCGGGATTCGAACCTGGGTCATCGGTGTGCCAGGCGAAGGCTCTACCACGTGAGCTACGGCGGTGGGACAACAGGGTGAAATGCAACATCAATGAGGAATGGTTAATAGGAGGGGACCCTAGTTAATAGAGGGTAAAACCACTGTTTATTCGCAATAGTATAGGCATAAGAGGTTTGAGCATGTACGGCAAGGTCAGATCTGAGACTTTTAGACTTGACTGGAATAGATCTAGCGGTTCCCCATATAACTTTTTAAAAAATGCATCGATGAATGAGAGATGGTTGATAGAGGGGAGAGAGAGAGCTAGAGAGAGAGAGAGAGAGAGAGAGAGAGAGAGAGAGAGAGAGAGAGAGAGAGAGAGAGAGAGAGAGAGAGAGACCTTTAATAGAATAATAACATTAGGTCCTATGGACCTGTCTTACAGCTAGTCCTTAATAAACAAGGAAGAACAAACAAAATATTTCCTATTTCCTATTCTATCCCGTAACTCGAAGGTCGTTGGGGCACAACAGATGATCGTTTAACGAGCGTACTCCATCTTCCTCTGTCCTCAGCAACCCTCATGGCCTCGCTCAGTGTCAAGCCAGTTCATTCGCGAATGTTGTCCTCCCATCTCCCTTTCCGTCTCCCCCTTCTTCTGCCTCCTTGAACCGTGCCTTGCTGGATGGTCCTTGCAAGGCCTGGTGATCTGGTGACGTGGCCATACCATCGGAGTTTCCGTCTCTTCCCCACTGTGAGCATGTCATTGTGTTGTCCAATGGCATTTGTGATGGTCTGTCGGATTTCGTTGTTGGTGGTTTGCTGGGTATTGCAAATGCCCATAAGTCTTTTGTAGCATCTCATCTTTATGCCTTGTATTCTTCCTTGAAGATCTGCTGTGAGGGTCCATTTTTCGTAAGCGTATAGGAATATGGAGTAGACAAGGGAGCGCAGCAGCCTTACTTGGAATGTAGCTGATGGTCCTGTCTTTCCAAATGGACTTCAACCTTGTCAGGGCAGCAGTTGTTTGTGAGATCCTGGAGAAGATTACATGTCTGACACAATGGCTCCTAAACACCTGAAGCCATGCACCTCGTTGATGGATTGGCCCTGGGACTTTGATGTCCACAAACAAAATAAGTAACATAAAATAATTTGAAACAAATATATTTCTTAACTACTGTAACAAATCACTAAGCAAATTATTGCATTTTAATACACATACTCCCACCCATCTCCCCCTCACCATCCCTTTCTTCCTCCCTTCGCACACACGCGCACGCGAGAGAGAGAGAAATAAAGGGAGGGAGGGAGAGAGAGGGGAGGTGGAAGTTGTAGTTATTTGTTTATTCACTGTTTCCGTCATCTAAGTAATCCTATCCTATCCTATCCCATAACTCGGAGGTCGTAGGGGCACCACAGATGATCGTTTAACCAGCGTACTCGATCTTTCCCTGTCCTCAGCAACCCTGATTGTTTCGCTCAGTATTAAACCAGTGTCTAAGTAAGCTTAGCATTATTTTGCTACAAGGTTAAATCGTAGACTTGACAAGATTAGATCTTACAGCCTGAGCCCTCCTCCTCTCCGGAAAAAAACCCATCCCAAAACAGCATCAGTGAGAGATGGTTGAAAAGAGGGAACTGTAGATTAATGGAGGAAACGAAAGCTGTTTTTATTCGCATTTGATGCTTGTTAGCAATTTACGACAAGATCACGTCGTAGACTTAGCAGAAAATAGGCTTCACAGGAAAGAAAAGAAAAAAACATAAAGAAGACTGCCTCGATGAGATGGTGTGATAAGGGGAGGGGTATTGTGGTTAATGGAGAAAAAAATCGCTGTTTATTTGCACTGTTATAGGCATCAAAGCTTTTAGCTCCAATGTCCTCTTGCCTGGTGTTCGCGAGCCAGCAAGAAACCGCAACTTGTGATTTAATGACTCCCTATTGGCTAGGAGAAAAGGAGAAGGAAGAGCAGTGAAAAATAGTTACAGCGCTTTTCCAGCTCAAGATTTGCTCAAGGCGCTATCCGAGAACGGGATCAAGGGTCAAGCTGCCCAAGGTGCCAACTTGTATCTTGCTTGATGCGAATCGTCTAACGCCACAGACGACTGAAAATGTGGTTTTAAGAGGGTCTGCAAGAAGAAAACGAAGTCTACCTACGACAAGTACGATGATACCTACGACAACGATGACGATGATGATGATGCTGGTGCTACAACTGCTGATGATTATGAAAAATAGATGACGACCACCGTGATAATGATGGTTACTACGACGGAGACGATCTTGCTGCTGTTGGCGATGATGACGACAAAGACGATACTGTTGCTGTTGCTGCTGCTGTTGCTGCTGCTGCTGCTGCTGATGATGATGATGATGATGATGATACCAGTCCTGGTGCTATTGTGAATTACTGTGTCACGTTGCCCATTTGAAACCTAAGGAAAGATTGGCAGAATAATGTAGACAGGAAAACTTGAGTGACGGAATTGCGCCTGAAGGGTTACTGGGAGTTCGAAAGCATCCATTTCAAGAAGCGAAACATTTAAGAAAATTACAGAAACTGTTATCTTTCTGATCTTCTTCTTTTTCTTGGCGAAGAAGAAGAAGAAGAAGAAGAAGAAGAAGAAGAAGAAGAAGAAGAAGAAGAAGAAGAAGAAGAAGAAGAAGAAGAAGAAGAAGAAGAAGAAGAAGAAGAAATTATAGTAAGAGGAGAAAACAGAACGCAACGATGTTTTTAATAATGATGTTGTCCGTTCACAGACTGGTCAGAACAGAGCATAGATAGATTTTCCGTCATTGAGCTTACGGAGAAGTCATGGGGAGGGGAGAGGGGTGGGGAAAAAAAAGAAAGTCAGGAGAAGCAGCAAAAAATAAATTAAAAATAAAATAAAATTATATAATATTACAAATAGGAAAAGACAAAATGCGACGATGTTATTGATAAAGATGTCCATCCAAAGACCTGTCAGAACATAGCCCAGATGATTTTGTTGTTGTTTGTTGTTGTTGTTCCTAATGTTTCATGTATTCCAGCTCAGTGTTGCTCAAGGCGCAGGACGCCGAAATCCAGTCTGTACTGGATGGCTGACCGCTGTTCACTAAAATAGTTTAAGTTTTTTTTAGGAATGTCCTCATAAACAAGGATTTATAAGTATATATATATATATATATATATATATATATATATATATATATATATATATATATATATATATATATATCCCCCGTGGGGTGCCGAGGGTTTCTGTATAAATAGTATCCCCACTTTTTGGAAATTTAGTGCTTTAAATTCCCACTGTTGCTGTCTTTCTCCTTTGTTCTTTCAAATTCCTATTCTGTTCTATCAATCTACGATACTACCTTCTTCGCTATATCAATCACCTGCTTTTTTTGTTTTGTGTTGTTTTTGTTTTTGAAAACTCTTCCGGGACAAAACTCCTCATTTAGTGTTGGATCAGCTTGGGAATATTGGACGCTTTCTGCCAAGTGGTCACGGGGGCTTCCTATGATATTATTTGGCAATGTAGGCATTTTTTTTATATGTACGTATTTTGTTGATGTATATCCTTTCTTTCTTTATATATATATAGGTTAGGTCAAATCCACTTAGACCTAAGACCATAACTCGTTGCAGGTTAGTGCACTGTGTAACGGTGTAGACTGAAGTCAAAATCGAATCCACTTAGTCCAAAGGCGCTCATTTGCTTGCATGTTAGCGCACTCTTTAAAAAGCATTTACGACTGAGCATCCTACTCGGCCCTAAGAAGCAGTAGAAAACTGATGCTGAAGCTGGCGACACTGATCTTACTCGGAATGTCGTGAACGCATTACAGACCTTCTTCAACCAATGTCTGCCATATATTAGAGTGTCTAGTTGGCAGAAGAAGAAGATTCAGTGTCGTAATAATATTTATCTGAGACTGCCTGCTGTATAAACCTTTTTTAAGAAGAAGAAGATATTTGTTACTTTTTTAAAAAAGATGTTTAACGTGTTTTATCTCACAATGTTGTACCATATTGTTTAAATATTTATTCTTGCGAGAGAGAGAGAGAGAGAGAGAGGGGGGGTGTATGTGTGTGCATGTGTGTGAGAGGAAGTGTGAGTGTGTGGGATGGGGTTGCGTGTGAACGCTTAGAGCAAGTTTTAAGTTTGGTTTTGTGCTATATAAAATAAATTATTATTATTATTATTATTATTATTAAACTACAGTATAAACATATTTTTCGGAACGACTTTGTTTTTGCGTAGTCTTTTCGGGAGTGAGAAGAAGAAGAAGAAGAAGAAGAAGAAGAAGAAGAAGAAGAAGAAGAAGAAGAAGAAGAAGAAGAAGAAGAAGAAGAAGTATGAAGAAGAAGGGGAAAAAAATCAATATCGCAATAAAATGCTGTGTACACTTCTTTATTTGCTACAATTTTGTTTTACACCTCCATCCCCTTTTTTCACACCTGTTATTGTCGTTCTATTTACCCTCCAACTCCTCCCATCAATGTGAGGACCTGAAAAGGGCTGACACCAAATTGCAAAGAAATTTGTTTGAAATGTTTGCTGGATAAATTCTTTCCGTGACATCGATTTGATTCCCCTCCACTCTCGAACCCCACTCTCACTGCGTCCAAGCTCCATTTTTATTTGTTTACGAACACAATTCAGTTAATGGTTTGGTTTATGTTCTCTCTCAACGAACTGGTGAACTGGTGACCCAACGTCTGGCTTAAAGCAGGACACTTGACGCTGGGCGGTAGTGTGTCCGCCGAATAAAATGCCTTCTTTCTTTTTGACGGCGATGTGGTCCTTCTCGACTCTTAATGTCTTTTTCCAACAACAAGCAAAATGTTTTGCTTTTAGACAATCCCCTTCCCCCTGCCCCCTCTCTCTCCCTCTTTCTCTTCCACCTTCCTCTTAGTCTCCATTTGGGCACTGCAAAATAAATCCCATTATACAGCATTTTATTATTGATGTCCATATTTTTTTAAAAGCAAATTCCAGTTATGCAAACATGTGGGTTATTTACATTTTAAAACAAAATCACACTGCTTAAAACCGTTTTCTGTATTCTTTCCACCTCTACATCCATTCTCACTTCCTTCCTCTAAACGAACTACGAGTTGTATATCTTGACTGTAAAGGACAGCAGACACCTGACCCTAAACACAACAACAAAAATACATCCTCCTCTTTCTTTGACACCGATTTTGTTGAGCTATTGTCATGTTATAAAGACCATTCGATTTGTTCTCCATTTAACACCTCCATTTCCCAGTTTCTGGCCCAACGTCTAAAAGGATTCCCAGACACTATCGTATACGTATTCGAGATCAGCTCATTTTCTTTCGTGTATATTTTTTTATACTAGGTAATGCCTTTATCCAATAACAATAACACACAAAAATAATAATAAAAGAAATAAATTTTAAAATAATACGGTTTATAGTTGTGTTTTTGTCGATCGCTCTCGACGAACAGGTGACAGAGGCCCTGTTGTCTTGGTTGAAAAGTACATTTTGACGCAGCCTAGATAAACGAGGCACAACATAATATATATATATATATATATATATATATATATATATATATATATATATATATATATATATATATATATATATATATATATATATATATATATATATATATATATACACACACATGCATTACTTCGATTTTTTAACTTTAGGTTTGACTCACATACGTAGCAATATGATTCTATGTATTCACCCCCTCCTCACCCTCCTCTCCCCTCTCCCCTCTCTCTCACTCTCTTCTCTCTCTTTCTCTCTCTCTCTCTCTCTCTCTTTCTGTGTGTGAACGGCTGGTCTTCTGTCTGGCTTAAAACTTGACACTAGTGTCTATCGTATAAGCCCTCTTCTTTCTAATATTTTGTTCGCAAATTCCTTGTAAAATGTGATACATATTTTTGTGTGAATTGAATGGAATATCTTTGTACTAGAAATCGTTCGGCTTTTGGCCGTCCTCACCCCAACCCCCCGTCCCCACCCTCCCTTTCGGTATCTCTCTCAATGAAGTGTTGGTCTTAGGTCTGGTTTGAAAAAGGCAATAGACACTTAGACCCAAGACACAACACAATACACTAGACAGTGTCAGGCCAGCAACGTCCTAACCCTGGGCAATTGTGTCTCGCACTTTGTATAATTGGTTCCAGCGCTTGGGGAGACCCTAATGGTCCTTAGCTTTTATAGAGGTCCCACAGTACAGATAACGAAATGTAGCTTTATTACAGGTCCCACCGTGCAATAATACTTTGTAACCCGCGCGGGGTGGACTTCGGTGTAAGGTTGCTTTCACAGCTAAAAGCACGGCAGCAAAGGAGCAGCGCCACTCAGCACAAGAGGAAATTTGATCACCGAGTTCGTCAGTTCAAATTTGCACCTAATCCCACCCACCTACCATAACAACCCATCGGACTGAGGGAAACAAAGGTAAACCAGGCATGAAACTGACGGAAATCGTACTGTGACCAGTGTCCACATCTTGGTGGTGGCAACCTAGATTCGAACCAGTGATCTGTGACACACGGGCTCGACGCTCTTCTGACAGAGCTATTGAGACTAGCCCACCTTTTCCCCCTTCATATTCAAAAATATGACAATTTTGTGTGTGCGGATGTCGATGATGACCATTTTTTGTTGTTGACTGTTGTGCTCTCAATGGGTGCTATTTCTGGTCGTATTCTTCAAGTCTTTTTATCTTCTTGGACCCTATAAACATTGATGATCTTATTATACCGTTCGGAAAAATAAATGTCTTGAATTTTATGATATACGCCGTTTTATTCAATTGCAGAAGGTTGAAGACGTCTTTCTTCTCCGATTGGTTCCACCCCCACCCCTCCTCATCCTTTCTCTCCACCCGTACGCTCCCTTTACTTGGGGAACGTGCAGAAGTTTGAAGATTACACTCTGGACGCCTCCACGTGCCCCTACCCTATCCCTCCTAGTACGACTTCCCACCCTATCCTCTGGTCTCTCTGATGTTCCCATCACCTCCGGCGAATTGTTGGATTCGTCGTCGCTGTCGTGTTCGGGGGGCATCCGACAAAGGGCAGGCAATCAGATTATTGCTTTATACAATCAGGTTTTACTTCCATTGACTCCTTTCTTTTGTTGTAGAGGCATTTCTTTTCTTTTTCTTTTTTCTTTAAATAAATAAGAGAAGTTGAGGCAGCAGTGCAATCGCTGAAGAAAGGAAAGTCAGCGGGAGTGGACAACATACCCGCTGAACTGCTTCGAGCAGGAGGAGAAGCGATGATTGACGCCCTCACCATTATATGTAAGACCTGGTCTATAACGATGGAGTACGCTGGTTAAACGATCATCTGTGATGCCCCAACGACCTCCGAGTTACGGGATAGGATAGGAAATAAGAGAGTGAGGATTTTGTTAAAGGTAGTTTTGTGTGTGTGTCTTGTTTTGTTGTCCACGCGTTTCCTAGGTTTCATTCCTAACCCCTTTTCTTTGTAGACAGTTCTTTTTCTCTGATGTAATCTTTTCTGTCTACTGGACATTTCTCCGTTTATTTATTTTTATTTATTTATTTATGGGTAAAAATGTACAAATTCATATTAAATTCAAGTTTTCCTATTAATTTTGTACTTGGATATTTTTCTTTAAAAAAAAAATCGGCTGTAATGAAGAATTTATTCTATAAAAACTTCTTAGGGTCTGTGGATGAACATCTTTCTATATAACCTGTGGAGTGGGAAAGGGATTAGTGCTTGAGTGTATCCGCTTGATCACCTCTCCCCCCCCCCTCCTTCTCCAATGTAAATGGCAGTTTATGTGTGTGTGTGTGTGTGTGTATGCGTGTGTGTGTTTTCGTTGAGATTTGTGTTTTTGTTGTTGGTCCGAGTAATGTGTGTGAAAAGCACTTTGAGCAAACATTGTGTCTGATTTTGGGCTATACAAAATAAATAAATAAATTAATAATAATAATAATAATAATAATAATAATAATAATAATAATAATAATAATAATAATAATAATAATTATTATTATTATTATTATTATTATTATTATTATTATTGGAATTCTTCTTCTTCTTCTTCTTCTTATGATTATTATGATAATAATAATAATAATAATAATAATAATAATAATAATAATTATTATTATTATTATTATTATTATTATTATTATTATTATTATTATTATTATTAACTTAATCCAGATACCCATTAGGTCGAATAATAACTTCTTCTTTGGTTTAGGGAGACAACTTCTATGTGTTGAAGAAACTTTGCTGCACGGTTTTCTCTATATGATATGACACATTATGTAAGAACAATCTGACAACCTGTACACCATCAGAAGTACAACAAAGTTTTACATCCAGAGTTTAAAAGGTTAAAATGCTTTATCACGAGGGCAGGGGATCTACTTGTGTGTTGTGAGCGGGGTTGGTGCTGATGGTAGTTAGCTGGAGATGCCTGATCACCAACAAAAGAGGTTAGTAGGTTCGTTAATAAGTGAGGGGCTGGGAGGAGGTATTTTATTATTGGTGAAAAAGAAATGTTGGATTTTTTTAATCCCAGGCGGGTGAAATTCTGTTTGCTTCGTCCGTGAAGCACGGCAGCCACAGCGTAGAGCCACGCAGTACAAGTTAAAGTCGAAGATCCAGGGAGTCATCCTAACTGAAACCTACCCTTAAACCCACCCCACTATACATTGAAGAGAGCCACCAGTCTAGATAACAGCAGTAAGACGGTCAGGGCCCACAGTCAGTTTGAATGTCAGGGCAATCAGGAATCGAACCCGGCACCGAGGAAGCTGCAATACGAACTCGTCTCTCTGTTGCATAACTTTGTGGAGTCCTGAAACAGGAAAACCAGACAAATCAGACAAGGGCGTGGAGCGAGTGGGGGACGGGGTGGGGGACGGGATGGGGTGGAATGTGGGGATATTGGTGAGCAATGGAGTTTATGGATTTTCGTGAAGGAGAGGGTGTGCTGGGACAAAAGGTAGGTCCTGATGGACATCGATCCTGTGTACTAGCCTTTGGGCTTCAATCAGCGGTCACTGAGGTCCGGAATCAACAGTCTTTGTCCACTCCAATCTCTGTAGCTTGCCTGATGCCATGCACAGTTTGCCCTCCGACTTTTGCACGCACCCCTGGCCGCGCCGGAGTATCAGTTACCTTTGGAGGCCCCGTACTGTCTGGGTTTGTTTTAAAACAAACAAACCGACAAACATTAAATAAAAAAGACTACAACAATAAAACAACTATAAGCTCGTAGCGTCTGAAAACAAAACGCAATTGAACGTCTCGAGATAAAACAGATCTTTCGGTTTACTGATTTTTTTTCTCCCTCCGATTGTAAAAACACAGGCCAAGTATATAACAATTGACAGCAAATACGTATTTCGATACGTACTGTGATTTCGATGGTTAATACTTTTGTGAAATCCAAATAGTCGATTGGCCCTTTGGTAAATTAATGGTGAGTGCTTTGAGAATTGGGAGAACGTTTTGGGTCGAACCTAATTGGAAGAGCTTTTGTAGATCGATAATACCGCGTGACTAGGTATTGATGAAGCATTGATCACCGCTGGAATTCATTTCACCATCTCGACTTTACTTCAAGGCTTCGGCAGACGTTTTTTTTGTTTTACCTATTATAATAACAGTCCTTTGTCGCATTTGACAACATAGAATGATGAGTTCTATCATTTCTGTTTAGCACTACTGTTGGTTTTCGGATGCTTTGTAGCACTTCTGCTGGCATTTAAATATCGGGTGCATGGAGTAGCCTAAACGACGGTCCTAGACAAAAACAGCTATCCCAGTCCTAACGCACTGTAAGCGATGATGTTTGTCCCATGCAGATTTAGTCCTAGACTTACTGTTGTCCTTTGTCTGTGCATCGCAATACAAGTGCATGTGCTGACAAATACACCCATTAAAGAAAATTACCATCAATCAGGTTGTCAGATTCCCAGTTCAATTCATTTCAACAAAATTGTATTACCTTTTACAAGGAATGATGAGGTTCCCGAGGCTTGATCGAAAAAGTTTTCATAATAAATGTAGAATCTATCGGAATTCCACTTAGTGGAAAATTTTAGTGGAAATTTTAGTGAATGGATATTTTATGCTGGCTATTGTCGTGGCCCAATTTGTCGTTGTTGTTTTTTTTAAATCTGTTCAGCAAATATGCTCCCATAACCCCCAACTTTGTTATCTTTCTACAGCATTAACGTCACAAGAATAATAGTTTTGTACAAGTCTAGGACAATCCCCCTCCAGCACCACCCAAATTTTCAGCCCACCTCTCCATCCCCCCTCCCCTTCTTCCTCTACCACCAATCACTTCCACCGTCCATCTGCGAAGTGTTGAGTGGTAATTGCTAATTTGTGGATTAGTGGCTACTTCCGCTTTAACCACTCCTTGGTGTCGTTGCTTGCGTTTTCGTCGTCGTCATCATCATCATCGTCGTCATCATCATCATCATCATCATCAATTTGAGGATTATGAACCCTCCCTTTTTCTCTATTTCTTTATTTCTATTTTTGACGCCTGGTAGTCGTCGTTGTTGTCATCATCCTCATCGTCGTCATCATCATCATCATCATCATCATCATCATCATCATCATCATCATCATCATCATCATCATCATCATCAACATCATTATCATCATTTCTTTCCGATTTATTAGTTACCTTCTTCTTCTTCTTCTTCTTCTTCTTCTTCTTCTTCTTCTTCTTCTTCTTCTTCTTCTTCTTCTTCTTCATCTTCTCCTCCTTCTCCTTCTTCTCTTCCTCTTCATTCTTCTCCTCCTCTTCCTATTCATTGTGAAATGCATTAGCGCAAGAAAGACACGAACAGAAAAGAAAAACAAAATCCAAAGAACTTGACGATTCTTCTTCTTCTTCTTCTTCTTCTTCTTCTTCTTCTTCTTCTTCTTCTTCTTCTTCTTCTTCTTCTTCTTCTTCTTCTTCTTCTTCTTCTTCAGAGTTGCAATGGGACAAGAATGGCATAAAAAAACAACCTTAAATTGTTGCAGGATGGAGGGAATTTGATAGAGTGTTGGTGTAAATAGCTAACAGAAAGAAAGAAGGAATTGAATGAGAGTCGAGGGCCAAAAAGCGGAATCGAAGTAAAAACCACTAAGAAGAAAAAGAACAAAATTATAAACCTAATGGAATGTACGATGACGAGAACAACGACGACGACGACGACGACGACGAAGAAGAAGAAGAAGAAGAAGAAGAAGAAGAAGAAGAAGAAGAAGAAGAAGAAGAAGAAATAAACCTGAAGGAATAATGAGCTTGGGGTGTCGGATAGAGCAGTGGTTGGAGCACTCGCTACTGTGTCGCAAGTTAAGCACCGTCCAGTGCGGTTAGCACTTGGATGGGTGACCGCAAAAACGTGAAGCGACAAATAACAACGCCCCCCAGTTGACTCAACTGTGACTGAGTACCTACTCTCTTGAGGGTGGGGAAGGTAAAGCAGCGAGGGAGAGAGATGGGCATCACCCTCATTACGCTGGCCCAAGATAAGTGTGATCTCCAACATCACGCTCCCCTACGGCCACAAGGCTATGGGACTACCTTTACCTTTACCTTTTAATAATGAGCTGACCTTATGTTCGTGTCTTTGTTTGTGCGTCTGCACTTTATATGAAAGCAGTTTAAAGCAGAGGCCAAGGAAGAATAGGAAACTGGGTGGAGTAGGTTGTGGGGGTTGACAAGGGTGGCTGAAGGTAGGAGGATTGTACAAACTTGAAACAGGGAATGCGTGTGTGTGTGTGAGTGAATGCGTGCGTACGTGAGTGTGTTTATGTCGAAATCACCAGAAAATGAAAGAGGGTAAAATGGCGGACAAGGGGGGGGAAAACAATGACGGAAACTTGAGCCGCGGAGTGAGAATTGTTTTGAGTGATCAATGTCTTCTTCAAATTGAGTTAGGGGCCTCGTTGTGTGAAGACCGTATCTCGGGGGAATAGACGGAGGTCCGCCAGAGCCAGCCGTGTTAAGAGAACTCCAGTGTTTGGCAGGGGCAAATGCAGTAGCAGCTTGGATCTAGATCTATTTCACGCCGAGTATTAGGGGCGAGTTGAGTTATGGCTATAGGAGAGTGTGGGGTCGGGAGGGGTCTAGTACACAGAGGGTAGAGGAACGCCATAATCTCCGATGCAAAATTGTCCAATGCCGAGTGTGGTTGGTTCGGTCCCCGCTGTGGACGTGTTACTTAACCTAGGTATGAGGCTGGTTCAATTCAGTTCCCAATAAACCATGCTCGGAAATACGAAGGGAATAACTTTGGCCGGCTTGACCGCATTTTGCGCCAGATCTGTCTAATTTGCAACTAACGTCTCTTTGCAAACGAACACAGTTTCTCGCCTAAAATTTCTGCTCTGTCCTCCTTGAAATCTTCCGGATCAACCGAAAGGTTGATTTCAGTTGCCAATTCTAGCTAGCTCCGCTAGTTCGGCCTTGCACTGCCAGGAAACCACCACCCTTCTTTCCTGAACGTAAGCTTGCAGCTCGGGGTAGCTTTCATAGTGTGCTGAGACCAGATGTCCGCCCGGATAACCCAGGTAACTAAAACGAAACAAAAAGACAAGTTACCTCCCATCCCCGAATAAGGCCTGTTCAATTCAAATCAATTCAATAGATTTATTGTTTCTATCGGGCCTCTAGTAAGATGATATAGGCAGTCGGCCCGAATGTGACGCTGACCCCAATCTGAGTGTCCGAGGCTGTCGAGTGCCTACGCCTATACACAGCCTACATTTGATAGATCTCTGATACTCGGGCAGCGTCAAGATCGGCTGTTGTAGTGGAAACCGGCCTATTCAATATTTTATGTTAACGTCTGTTGACGTACAGGTGATGTTAAACCATTTCATTCTCTCACGCTTGGACATTCAAACGTAATAACAATGTAAAGTTGAACTGCAACCTTAAAAGAAAACATTATTACAAAGGACCACATTCGGTCGAGACTTGTCAGTTCAAAGTGTTCTTTTTTTCTTCTTCTTTTTTTTTTTGGTTTTGTTTTAACCGAGCGATCCAGTTATCTTTTGAAATGTTGAAGAACTGCTTTGATTAGTTTTAGTTCTAGTTTGTCGTTATTTATAGGGTCCAGCGGACTGCAGAGAGCCGAATCAAGGTCACAGCTTGGTTGAAAGAGGTCTTAAAAGATCTGCTAAAATAACCCTAATGGTAACTGAGGACTAAAAAATCTGCTAAAACAACCCTAATGGTAACACTGAAAGCACTTCACCAGCCGGTCTCTTTACAATAAAGGCATCTCATGCAAGGCACGCTGAGGCTTTAGTCTAATTTATCGATCCTCCGTTTACAAAAAACAAAATAGAATATAAACATCATTATAAAATAGTACAAAACACATACATATGAAATGCCTACATTGCTGAATAATAATACCATAGAAAGCCCTAGTACCATTTGGCAGAAAGCGTCCAATATCCCCAAGCTGACCCAACAAACCCCAAACACAAATGAGGTTTGGGAGAGTTTTCAATAAAATGAAAAAGGTAGATGACTGGTTTGGCGAAGAAGATAGTAGATTTAATAAACAGATTAGGAAAGAGATAGAACACATGAGAATGACACAAACAGTAGTAACGTAAAGCACTAAATGTCCACAAAGTGGGGATATTATTTATACAGAAAAAAATCCCGGCACCCCAAATGTGTGACTGCTGTAATCGGTTTAGTTCATAAAGATATACTAGTAGGTATATGATGTAGTTTCTGATAATCAAACTCCAGACTAATCTCCAATACTCAAAACACTTGGTGAGAGCTATGTTTTCTATTGGGACAGGATCCATTCTTCCCCCGCCTGGTCGGAAAAGTGCGTTTTAATTGCCTAACCATGTCATCATATCTTAGACTGGGCGTCCAGCCAAAGCACATTTTCATGTCGCTGTAATATTGCCCAGGTTATTTGTCAGCTCATACCAAAAAACAGGATGCCAGCACTGGGGTTTTCTGTTGTGTGTGTGTGTGGGGGGGGGGGGTGGATGTGCGTGTGTGTGTTGTGTGTAAAGTTTGATGCATAATAGAGCACATTTGATATTTAGAGGGAGGGATTGGGTGGGAGAGTGGGTTTGAGGGTTTGTCCAGTGTACAGTGTCTGTATCTCTCCGATGCTCTCTGTCTCTCTTTCTGTCTCGCCTCACAATCGATCTCTCTGTCTGTGTTACCTCTTTATGTACGTACACACGAGCTTTCTCTGTATATGTCTGTCTGCCTGTTTCTGTCTGCCTGTCTCTCTCTGTCTCTATCTATCTCTGTCTCTATTTCTCTCGGTCTCTGTTTCTCTCTCTCTGTCTCTGTCTCTCTCTCTCTCTCTCTTTCTCTCTCTCTCTCTCTCTCTCTCTCTCCATTCATCCATCCACCTTCTTTCACACGACCTCTCTCTGTATTTCTCTGTCTCTCTCCCCTCTCCCCCTCCTTTCTTCCCCTCTCTATCCACCGTATCGTTCGTCCACGGCGTCTTTCTTTTAATTGATTTCCTTGGTTTTGTCTTTACATTAAAAGCTTTGTCGTCGTGTAAAGATATCCGACCATTAGTGTTGGTTCTCCATAAATGTCTCAGCAACGTCGATCTTTGTCCTCGCTCCTGGGGAATTATGGAAATAGGAGAGGACGAAGAAAAAAGGCGAAGACTATGAGAAGACGACGACAATCTTCTTCTTCTTCTTCTTCTTCTTCTTCTTCTTCTTCTCTTCCTCCTCCTCGAGTCCTGTCATCATCATCATCTGCATTATCTTCATCGCCGCCGACGCCGTCCTCTTTCTACCTTTTTCTTATTTGTATACAATACAATATAGTACAATACAAGATGTATAATACAGTGCAAATACAAGTTGTATTGTATTAAAAAACAACAACAGAAAGTTAGACAGAGGACGACAACAGCGATATGTATGATGATGTATGAGGAGGCGGAGGAGGAGAAAAAGGAGGAAGAGGGGAATGATGATGATGATGATGATGATGATGATGATGGTGATGATGATGATGATGATGATGATGATGATGATGATGATGATGATGATGATGATGGTGATGGTGATGATGATGATGAATGGTCTGGAGGAGGAGGTAGAGGAATAGCAGGAGAAAAAATATATTCAAGGAGGAGGAGGAGAAAAAAAAGAAGAAGAAGAAAATGATGATGAGGAGGAGGAGGATAATGATGATGATGATGATGATGATGATGATGATGATGATGATGATGATGATGATGATGACGATGAAGAGCGGTCGTGGTGAAGAAAGAAAGAAAATGAAGGAAGAAAAGAGGTTAGTTAGTTTATTAGTCATTGTTTATGTCACGTGGGGTTTATGGGCTCTGCACAATGGAATTATGGACCCTCACGTTTATTCGGTGGGACCGGCTAGTAAGTCACCCTATGAATTACTTTAATAAATTTATTTGTTTAGCTCGTTCTGTGTTAAGGTTGGGGTACAGAAATAGATAGAAAAATGGTAAAAGATTACTGTCACACTAGCTTTCATACGGCTATGAATCATATGTAGTCCAGCCACTTGATAACAGTTAAAATCACACATTTATTTCTTCTACTCTATACAAGATTCTCTAAGTACTAATCTAACTTAAAATGTCTCAATCACTGCTAATAGTTCGATCGCTGATAGTCTATGCAGCTGTTCTATCTTCATCGGGCACTTGCTAGTATATCTCATGTAGATTTGGACTACTGTGGTCCGTTTTACAGTTTCTGAAGAGTTGGACTACTGTGGTCCTGTTATGATCAGTTTAAGTGCACCTTCGCCTTATGCACTTAACTCATGTGTGGGGTGTTCGAAGTCCTTCTGTGAGGTAGCTTCTGGTACACCTTTGTCGTTGTGTAGTTGGGTTCCCTTGCCACGCTGTGGGGTCTGACAGGGTGTTTTACCGGGTCGCTCGTACCGTCTTGTGCGGTAGAGGTTCCTCAACCAACTAGTCGTTTCTGTGGAGTGGGGTGCACAGGATAGCTCGGGATAGCTCGCGATAGCTCGGGATAGCTCGCCTGCTCGTCTGTAATATAAGAGACGAAATTCTGCACAACCCTGAATAATCGGTTTGTGCAGAGCGTCTCACTGAAAGCCAAAGTAGCCCTCAGTGATAGCTCCACATCTCTATACATAAGCGACGAACATTCTGCTACTTCCGGGGTCCACTGGAATCTCACTCTAAATTCCTATACATATATAAATATCAAACGTGGCTAACTATACACATACAGAATTAATAATATTATAAACATTCCGTGGTACAGCCACTGGTCTGCAAACATACATATAAGTTAAACAACAGTGGTTCCGTACGGGATACAACATGGCGGCGTAACCGGTCGTGTTTCGCCTCGTGGTCGGCTCTTCCACATGGTCACGCAAATTCGGATTAATAATTCACATTTATGCATAGCAAATTCCACAAACATAATTTCAACAATAATATAAATATATCACGATGAAACAGAAGGGTGTTCATTTACCTGTTTGACAAGTTCAGGCCCGTGATGACTTGAGAGAATTCTAAGATTTTAAATCCTGCTTCCTGGTCTATGAGTGAAGATAGTTCTCTGCTAGCTAAGTAGATGTTACTTCTTCCTCGTCTCACACACGACTGACCAAAGCTGTGTGTACTTTTATTGCTACTGTGTAATTTACTGACTCTCTAAGGGTACAATGACTACACAAGGCTAAATAGTCAACAAGCAGAGTTAAAACTAGTCCTAACGCGACAGGCTCCCTCAACTGAAAAAAGGCGATGACTACTGGATTCGACCTTTTTCTACTACAGGGCCTAGTTTAACACTGCACTATCCTAGGGTCCTATTTACAAACTAATTAAGTTGCTCTACCTGAGCTGCAATGCTGTGCCAGGTAGCTATGGACTCTAGTGACAGGGTATTACTGGGCGGGGACGAATTCTGGTGCTGTGGCCCTTAGTTGTGTTGGGTGGGCGACAGCTGCTGTGTCCTCCACGAGATGGCGACTGAGGTAGTCGGCTCCGTGGTTTTCCTTGCCGGGGATGTACTCGATTTGGAATGAGTATGCCTGAAGGGTGAGTGCCCATCTCATCAGGCGAGAGTTCAAAGACTTGGAGGCTGCCAGGAACGATAGTGGTTGGTGGTCCACCTGAACTGTGAAGTGGGTCCCATACAGGTAGAGTTGAAACTTCTGTATGGCCCAGACTAGTCCAAGACATTCTTTCTCCGACGTGGCGTAGTGGGTCTCGGCGGGTCTCAATTTTCTGCTGGCGTAGGCGACAGGGAATAGTGTCTCTGCATTCTTGGGGTCGCGCTGTAGCAGTACTGCTCCGAGGCCTAAGTCGCTTGCGTCGGTGCGAAGAACGAATGGCTGAGTCAAATCGGGTAGATGGAGTACTGGCGCCGATGTCATTCTGTCCTTGAGTGTTTGGAATGCCGTCTCACATTCCGCTGTCCATACGACTTTGTCCGGGGCGATTTTCCGGGTTCCATTTGTCAGTGGTACGGCGATGCTGTTGTAGTTGGGGATGAACTTCTGGTAGAAGCCGCAGAGTCCTAGAAACGACTGTACTTCCTTCTTGGTCTTGGGCCTAGGAGCGTCGAGTAGGCGTTTCACTGTCTTTTCTACCGGTCGCAGGCTTCCTTGACTTATGGTGTGTCCCAGAAATTCTAGTTCTGTGAATCCAATCTGACATTTGGTGGGTCTTGCCGTCAATCCTGTGTCTCTGAGGCGTGCGAGTAGTTGTTGTAGGAGCGTGACATGTTCCTCCCACGTAGGCGTAGCGATGAGGATGTCGTCCATAAACGAGTGTAGGTGCTCGCTGCTCAGGGGTGCCAGGAGTTTTCGCATCATGGCGCTGAAGATGCTGGGTGCGTTGTGGAGTCCGAAGGGAAGCACGTTGAACTCGAAGTGTCCTTCCATAGTGCTAAACGCTAGGTACTTTCGGACTTGCGGTTGCACTGGTATCTGGTAGTATCCTTTGCTGAGGTCGATGCGTGAGAAGTACTTTGCTCGCTGTAGCTTGGCAAATAGGTCGGTCTGGTCCGGGAGTGGCTCTGGCTGGAACTGCGTTACCGCATTCAGGAGTCTGAAGTCGATGCACAGTCGATGCTCTCCGTTGGGTTTTCGCAACAATACCGTGCCGGCGCTGTAGGGTGAAGTAGACTCTGAGATGATTCCGGCTGCCAGTAAGGTGTCTATCTCTTCCTTGATGGCTCGCTGCTGCGATAGTGGCATCGGGTAGAGCTTCTGGCGGACGGGTGTTGGGTCGGTCACCGTTAAGGTTACTTCGACGAGGTCTGTCCTCCCTGGTCGGTCTGTGAGCACAGTCTGATGTTGTCGAATGACCTGTAGTACTTGCTGTCGCTGTTTAGCGGCTAGGTCTCCGTTGAGTATCACGTCTTTGTAGGTTTCTTGGGAGTGCAGGGGATACTCTACTGCATTGGTCTCCATGCTTTCTCCTT
Source organism: Oncomelania hupensis (assembly GCA_036898135.1). NCBI lineage: Eukaryota > Metazoa > Mollusca > Gastropoda > Littorinimorpha > Pomatiopsidae > Oncomelania > Oncomelania hupensis. Next base: position 52,045,236 of record CM072516.1, on the reverse strand, counting down.
CTTCCGCGATGGCGATGGCTAACAAGTTGTGAGTGCTGGGGGTCGCTGGTCTGTCCGTATACTTCTTGAGGAGATTGATGTGGTGGTATCGGGCTCTCCCGTTCACCTCTACTTGGTAGACTGTCTTGGATTTCTTGGCAGTCACCCGGTACGGTCCTCTCCAAGCGATGTCCAGCTTGTTGGTTCCACTTGGAAGTAAGAGTAGCACTTGATCGCCGACTTGCAGTTCTCTGTCCTTCGCGTGGCGGTTGTAGTACTTCGCCTGACGGGCTCTTGCCTTCTTCAGTGCTTCACCAGCTTTCTTCCACGTTGCTTTGAGGGTTTCCTGCAGGTCTGCGACGTACTTGGTGGCACCTCTTGGTGTGTCGTCTATCTTGGCTTCCGTCCAACTTCTGCGTAGGGCTTCTAGCGGTCCTGCTAGAGGTCTGCCGAATAGCAATGTTGACGGGGTGTAGCCTGTGGCTGCATGGGGCGTTTCTCTGTATGCGAACAGTGCCGCATTCACGTAGGTGTCCCACGCTTCTGGATTGTCGTCGGCGACTTTCCTGAGGATGGTGAGAAGGGTTCCATTCAGTCTTTCTACTTGTCCGTTGCTGGCTGGGTGGTATGGTGGTGTGCGAATGTGATGTACTTGTATCAACTCGAACACGTCTTGCATCAGGCGGCCGGTGAACTGAGATCCGTTGTCCGTTCTAATGCTGTCCGGGAATCCGACTCTGGTAAAGATGGCGATGAGTGCATCTGCAATCTTCTTGGTGTCGATCGCTGGCAACGGGACTGCTTCGCACCACATCGTACATGCGTCGACGAGTGTGAGTAGAAATCTGTTCCTCTTCTTGGTCATGGGCAGTGGTCCTACTATGTCTACTGAGACTTGCTGGAATGGCACGCCGACTACTACTGATGGTCCTAAGGTAACTGGTACGGTGTGATGTCGCGGGGAATATCGTTGACATTGGTGGCAAGATTTCACGTAACGCTTGACATCCTCCGTGATTCCTGGCCAATAGTAGTGTGCGCTGATTCTCTGCACTGTGGCTCCAATTCCCATGTGTCCGCTGAGTGGCATGCTGTGGCCTAATTCTAGTACTTGGGCTCGAAGGGTGGCTGGTAGTACTAGTTGGGTGTGATCTCCATCTCCTTGTCGATGTAGAACTCCCTCTTCCATGTAGAAGTCTCCCTTGTGCGGGGGGTGTGTGCGCCTTGGGTAGCTTCTGGAAGCACTTCGCTATCGAGGTGTCTTCTTTCTGTGCTGTTTTGATCTCTTCGAGTCCTGGATTCGGAGCGAACTCGGGCTGGGGTGGTTGGGTTTTAGCTTGGGCCCTGGTTTGCACTGCAGCTATCTCTACAGTTTTGGGGGGCGTGCCTAAGAACACATACCTACATCCTAGCACTAGATCATACAGGGGTTTCTGTAAAACAGCTGCTTGGATTCTTCCTGTGACGTACCTACTCTCTACTTCGATCCAAGCTATTGGGCAAGTAGTCGTCGGTTTCGTCAAGTCTGCTCCTTGTAAGTCGACTGTCTTGTCTGTCAAGTCCGCGCGCGATACAAGAGATTCGCTGACTATCGCGTCGTATGATAGACCTGTGTCATACAGACAGTTCGCTTCTTTTCCGTTGACCTTGACCGTGTCTGTCACCGATGGGTGATCTCCGATCGTGTGTGGCTTGTTACCGCTGCTTTGAGTTAGAACTCTGTGCGCTGGCCGGCTTTCGCGCTCTTCCCTACGTTGTGCGGCCAACTTGAAACATTCTGCGGTGGAGTGATTGTTTCTATTGCAGAACGAACAATACCGTCTCTGTTCTGCGGGACCTCTTTTCCCGAATTCCGTGTTGGGTCCTTTATTTTGCCCAGGTCTGGGGTTATTCGGCTTATTCGCGGTGTGCTCTTCTCGGTTAGGGCTTCGTTTCTGTGCCTCTTTCCCGTTAGGCTTTAGGTCTCGCCTGAAGCTCTTGGCTTCTCCGTGGGCGGCCACGTACCTATCTGCGACCTTGACCAGATCTTCCAGTCTTTCCGCGCCCTGCTCTACTGAGAATGTTCTCAGCTCGGGGGTCATGGTTTCCCGTAGCTGTTCCCATACTAACAGTTCTGTCAGTCCATCATACGTCTTTGCCGTGGCTGACTGGCTAATCCACTTATCCAGCGTTGTGGACAACCGATCCGCGAACTGCGCATAGCTCTCTCCTTTCACTCTCCGATTGGTGCGGAACTTTTGCCGGTAGCATTCTCCTGTCAGTTCGAATCCTGTTAGGAGCGCCTCTTTTACTTTGTGATAGTCAGTCACTCTGTCAGTCGGTAGCTTACTGTAGATGTCATAAGCCTTTCCTCTAAGCCCTTGACTAAGCTTAAAAGACCAATGAGTGGGATCTAGTTTATACTCTGTTGCTAGGCGCTCAAACCTAGTCAGATAGAGATCTAGACCTTCTTCTCTCTCATTGAATGTTCCCAGTGGAAATGACATTCCTTGTACAGGGTTGGATGCTACCTCTAGCTGATCTGAGTGGGTAGGGGTTGAGGAAGAACTTGAAGCTCCTGATCCCAATCTTCTTAGCTCTAACTCATGCTGTCTTTCTTTTTCCTTTTCTTCCCTCTCTTTTTCTTTTTCTGCCCGCTCATACTCCCATCTCCTAACTTCTGCATCTCTCTCTGCTGCTAATGCTGCCTTCTTTTGTTCTACTTCTAATTCTAATTTCTTTTGCTCTGCTTCTAAGGCTAGTTTCTTCGCCTCCCTTTCTGCTGCTCTCTCTGCCTTAGCCTCCTGTTTCTCTACCTCTGCATTGATATACGCAATTAGGTCTCCCCCTGCTAAGTGTAAAGCTTCCCCTAATTCCTTGAAACGCAATCTCAAGGCCACTGGGTCCGACATTGCCAAACGTGTCTATGAACACCCTCTGAATCAAGTGGAATACCAAAACACTAACAATATTGCAATTCAATAAAAACAATGCAAAGACCATAAAATTCGTAATCAATAATAGAATAAAACAAGAGTCAAATGGCATACAACAGTTATTTAAGCAAAACCTGCAAAAGAACAATGCAACATACAGGCACAAAAATATTTGAAGCAACAAAGTTTTTAACTAAAGAATAGTGCACCCAACTGATCAGTGTTATACCCTTACACTATTCTAAGTTATTCTACTTCTACTGTTATCTAATTTTATTGTACTTTGGTCCGGTTATACCCAATTCCTATTATACACAGATCCTGGCTAGGCTCGCCAATTAAAGTGTCACGTGGGGTTTATGGGCTCTGCACAATGGAATTATGGACCCTCACGTTTATTCGGTGGGACCGGCTAGTAAGTCACCCTATGAATTACTTTAATAAATTTATTTGTTTAGCTCGTTCTGTGTTAAGGTTGGGGTACAGAAATAGATAGAAAAATGGTAAAAGATTACTGTCACACTAGCTTTCATACGGCTATGAATCATATGTAGTCCAGCCACTTGATAACAGTTAAAATCACACATTTATTTCTTCTACTCTATACAAGATTCTCTAAGTACTAATCTAACTTAAAATGTCTCAATCACTGCTAATAGTTCGATCGCTGATAGTCTATGCAGCTGTTCTATCTTCATCGGGCACTTGCTAGTATATCTCATGTAGATTTGGACTACTGTGGTCCGTTTTACAGTTTCTGAAGAGTTGGACTACTGTGGTCCTGTTATGATCAGTTTAAGTGCACCTTCGCCTTATGCACTTAACTCATGTGTGGGGTGTTCGAAGTCCTTCTGTGAGGTAGCTTCTGGTACACCTTTGTCGTTGTGTAGTTGGGTTCCCTTGCCACGCTGTGGGGTCTGACAGGGTGTTTTACCGGGTCGCTCGTTCCGTCTTGTGCGGTAGAGGTTCCTCAACCAACTAGTCGTTTCTGTGGAGTGGGGTGCACAGGATAGCTCGGGATAGCTCGCGATAGCTCGGGATAGCTCGCCTGCTCGTCTGTAATATAAGAGACGAAATTCTGCACAACCCTGAATAATCGGTTTGTGCAGAGCGTCTCACTGAAAGCCAAAGTAGCCCTCAGTGATAGCTCCACATCTCTATACATAAGCGACGAACATTCTGCTACTTCCGGGGTCCACTGGAATCTCACTCTAAATTCCTATACATATATAAATATCAAACGTGGCTAACTATACACATACAGAATTAATAATATTATAAACATTCCGTGGTACAGCCACTGGTCTGCAAACATACATATAAGTTAAACAACAGTGGTTCCGTACGGGATACAACATGGCGGCGTAACCGGTCGTGTTTCGCCTCGTGGTCGGCTCTTCCACATGGTCACGCAAATTCGGATTAATAATTCACATTTATGCATAGCAAATTCCACAAACATAATTTCAACAATAATATAAATATATCACGATGAAACAGAAGGGTGTTCATTTACCTGTTTGACAAGTTCAGGCCCGTGATGACTTGAGAGAATTCTAAGATTTTAAATCCTGCTTCCTGGTCTATGAGTGAAGATAGTTCTCTGCTAGCTAAGTAGATGTTACTTCTTCCTCGTCTCACACACGACTGACCAAAGCTGTGTGTACTTTTATTGCTACTGTGTAATTTACTGACTCTCTAAGGGTACAATGACTACACAAGGCTAAATAGTCAACAAGCAGAGTTAAAACTAGTCCTAACGCGACAGTTTATAAGGTCCAGCGGACTGCAAAGAGCTTAATCAGGACCACAACTTGTTGAAAGAGGACTCACTCCGCATCCATATAAAAGATCTGCCGAAACAACCCTAATGGTAACATTGAAGGCAATCAATAAAGTGGACGCTGAGACTGCACTCTAATTTATTGAACCCCAGTTTACAAAAACAAAATAGAGTATAAACATCATTATAAAATATTAATAAAACCTAACCTTTCCTATCCTATCCTATCCCGTAACTCGGATGTAACAAAACACATACCTAGAAAACGCCTACATTGCTAAATAATAATATTATAGAAAGCCCTAGTGACCATTTTTCAGAAAGCATCCAATATTCCCAATCTGACCCAACAGACCCCATACACAAATGATGAGTTTTGGGAGCGTTTTCAAGAAAATGGGCAGGTGCTTGGTTTAGCGGAGAAGATAGTAGATTGATAGAAAAGAGTAGGAACGAGAAAGAACAAATGAGAATGACAGAAACAATAGTAATTTAAAGCACTAAATTTCCACAAAGTGAGGATACTATTTTATACCTAAAAACCGGCACCCCGACGGGGATGAAGAAAGATGGATCGAGAGAGTAAGGAAGGAGGAAAAAATAAAGAAAGACAGGAGGAGGAGGAGGAAATGGAATTAAAAACAAGATGAAGGGTGAAGAAGAGACTGGGTGAAGAATAAGAAGACGAATGTAATATCTTTGATAGTTTTTATTTTTAATCTTTTTAGTGTAACCAAGTTCAGTGTCCACTTGCAGGGAGCTTGTCTAGCTTTTCTAAACACTTGAATCAAGGTGTCGGCTTTATAACTGCAGACGAAGCTTTTAGCCCAACGCAGGCATAAACGTCTTTTTTTTACCTTTTAATGTGAAACGTTTTATCTCTTTTAGATTGGTTTCGTTTTATGGTGTTTTTTTTTTTGTTTTGTTTTTTTTGTTTGATTGTATTTCCAAACTTATCTGGAAATACTGGTAAAATAGTCGGCAGGAATTAGAACGAGCTAAATGTCGTTGGGTCGGTCGGTCCGTTAGAAGCCATATCTCAGGACCCACTGAACATCTTTTTTTTTAAATTCCAAAATTATAGAATCATTACCTATGCTAATGGCTTGCTTCCCGTGCCATCAAATTTGCTGTAATACAAAGAGGTCAAGGTCAGTGGAGTCATTTTGTTGTTAAACACGTTATGCTCAATATTTCCAAAAAGGGCTGAAGTAATCTTGTTGAGTTTTGGTGCACAGGTACTTCAGTTCAGTTCAGTTCTTTTATTTAACGTCTATTCATTTCATACAATGATTTTAGACGATCATACACACACACACAAACACACACATACACGCACACACACGCGCGCGCACATCTATACAATCAAAAAATATCTTTTAAATCGGTATTTAAAATAATACTTGCTATAGTTTCTATTATTGCTTGATTATACAATATATTACTAATATCATCAGTGTTTTTTAGCATTACATTCTTTGCCGTGTACAATGGTATCAAAGATGTACACTCAAATAATAAATGTTTTATGGAAACTGGCTGTTGACATATACATTTAATATCTTTTACATATTTTGTTAACCACGAATCCAAGCGCATTTTATATATAACTTTTGCAATATTTCTTGAACATGATAAAATAATTTGTTTATTTACTAATTTTTGAAAATGTTTTTCCAATAATGAAACGAGTTCATGACTAGATAATTTCAGATTACAATCATTTATGGACTTTACATTTGAAGCTCCTCTTTTTGCAAGTTTGTCTGCATATTCATTCCAACACACGCCGGAGTGAGATGGAACCCAACAAAAGTTAACACCAATCCCCCTACTAATAATTACATGTATCAAATATCTGATCTCAAATAATAAATCGGATCTAGTCTTATTCTCCCAATTTTGTATAGATTGTAGAACTGATTTTGAATCAACACAAATTAATATATTAAATATATCTAAGTATGATTCAACAATATATTGTAATGCCATTAGAATGGCATATAACTCACAAGTAAATATCGAAAATCCTTTTCCAATATAATATGATTTTTCTATTTTAGAGTTGGTATGACAAATCCTGACCCGCTATCAAGTGAATCCAATACTGAACCATCTGTAAATATTTTTAAGTGAAAAGAATATTTTGTCCCAAGTGTTCAAGTGAACAGGTACTTCGTTTCATGGGCCATTTCCAGTCGTAGTCCGGTTGTCACTCATTCGGTCGGTCAGTCGCTCCGACTTTCATGTTTTGTTGTTGTTCAAAACAAATCTTTGGCCTTATCTCCAGAATAACTGAACCAAAAATCATCTGTTTTACGTTGTGGATACTACTGCGAAGCATGTTGAAACATTGGTATTTGTACTTTCTCAAAGTTCAAGGTCATTATGCTTCACCATTTTCTAAACGTGTTTGGCGCTGTATCTAAACATTGGCTTAGCCGATTTGTATATATTTCTTTGGTTGGAGATAGTACAGATCATGACCTATCGCTCTATCTATTTCTATGTTTTCCTTGTGTTTCCTTAGAATAAAGCCGATTCACAACACCGCCAAGAACTCTCGAAAATGCTTGTGTCTGAAAATACATTTAAATTTCTTGCCACCTTGTTACCTTTTAATGTGATACTTTTATCTCCTACAGATTGTTATTGTTATTATTATTATTATTATTATTATTATTATTATTATTATTATTATTATTATTATTATTATTATTATTATTATTATTATTATTATTAATTGTTACAATTATTATTATTATTATTATTTATTTATTTATTTATTTTTATTTTTTTAATGTATTTATTTAAATCTAGTTTTCTCTACTTCATCCTTATTTTAATGTTATATTTTTTAGTTGGGTAAACAAACCTCGTCTTCTTTCATTTTATATGAAATATCATATTTAGTTGTTCATAGAAACATTTTGTTTGTTTGTTGTTGTTATTGTTTATATATTGATTTTTACACTATAATCAAGCTGAAAATCACTGTTGATGTCTTTGCACCCTGGCCTCAGTTAAAAGAGGGGTTTGGAGAGGTAGGAAGTGGAGATGGCGAGGTTCTAGGAGGTGGGGGAGGGGCGAATTTTGGGTTGCGTGTGGCCTTTTTTCCGCTTTTCAATTAAACGAATTTTAATATTTCTATTACCAAGTACTGTATCTGTAGATAGTTCTGTTCTGTAGCAGAACCATTACTGAAAATGTATTATTGCTTTGAACTTTGTGTGTCCCCCTTCCTCAACCCCGCACTCCCCACCCTCCCAAAAAAAGTTTAAAAAGTAAATCAACATAAAGTAACTAAATAAATAAGTAAATCTGAAGCTTTTCATCTTGAAAACCTGATTTTACGTTCGAGTTAGCTGAAAGTCCCTGCTTTGTAGTTCAAATAAAGCATTTTATTGTTGTTAATTTTAATTTATTTGTAAAGGTTTTATTTAGAAACATAAAATGAGCGTGTTAACTTGATCCATCAAATGACGTGAAAAGCTGGAATAAGGCGATTACCGTTATGGGAGTTTGTTGTTTGGTTTTGTGATTTTGTGTTTGCTTCCATGACTTCCGTAACTGGTTCTGTGTGAACTCGCTTTTGGTGGTGGTGGTGGTGGAGTGCTTTTGTTTAGTTCCAGAACGATAGCTTGGGAACTGTTGTCTTTCCGTTCGTCCAAACGGTTTTAAAAAAATGTGTTAAGCGTTATTCTTGTAATTATTTATTTATTTATTTAGGTCTTCCTTCTTCTTCTTCTTCTTCTTCTTCTTCTTCTTCTTCTTCTTCTTCTTCTTCTTCTTCTTCTTCTTCTTCTTCTTCTTCTTCTTCTTCTTCTTCTTCTTCTTCTTTATTTTGTATTTATTTATTTATTTCTTTATTTATGATGATGATGATGATGATGATGATGATGATGATGATGATGATGATGATGATGATGATGATGATGATGATGATGATATTTTTTTTAATGTTATTGCGCATAAAATTTCCGTTTACTGTTATTGAAATTTTGCTGTTATTTCAATGTGACCTTGATTTGTTGCATGTTGGCTTTTGCCAGGTTTGGGAGGATTTCGCTATATTTCCGTATTTTCGTTGGCCATTATTGAAATTTACTGCGATTTCTGTGTGAGCTTTTGTGTGGTAAGTGGTGTTGTGGTGTTTTTAAGTGGTGTCGGGTTCAATTCCACGGCGCAGCAAGCCGCAGATGCGGATTGCCTGAGAATCCGACCTTGATTGTGTGTGTGATCAGATGGCAGGTATAAATCGTCATTACGCTGTCAGCGGTTCTGCACACCCTAATCGGCTGCCTAAGCTCCTGCCACACGTCTTTCACGCAAACCTCCTATTTTATCATACAAATGTGCACAAGAGATGGGAGAGAGAGAGAGGATGAGGAATTAGAAGAGAGTATAGTTAGGGGAGGGCGAGTGAAACGGAGGGTGATGGGGTGAAGAGAGGAGGTGAGTGTATTTACGGGTGTGACTGCGCTGTTACCTCGTAAGATACCTGTGAATGTTTTCCGGATGGGGGATGAAATGGGAGGAGGAGGTGGAGGAGGAGAACGAGAGGGAAGAGGGTGGTGGGAGGGTGAATAGTGCGTGCGTGTGTGTGCTTGTGTGTGTGTGTGTGTGTACACTGGTGATTACGCCAACTCCTGGAGGCTATCCTTGCGGATGTGTTGAGGGAAATATGGACACAGGAGAGGAAAATAACTTAAGATAGTTGAATGGGGAGGTGGGCTTAAATCTGAATGTTGAATTAGGAAGAAGAAGAAGAAGAAGAAGCAGGAGGAAAAAAAGAATGCGAGCAATGAAGAAGATTTGAGCTTAAATGTGAATGTTGAATTGAAGATGGAGAACAAAAGGTTGGAGATGGAGAGATAGGAAGAAGAAGAAGAATTAGAATGGGCGAGACAGAGGAGATGGGCTTAAATCGGAATGTCGTGTTGACATTATGATGGAAGTTGTGCATTTGTATGCATTCGGCGTTGTCATGTTGTGGAATTGGCGGGGCAGATTTGGGGCATGTTGAATTGTCCTTTGATTGCTTTCAGCAAACCAGCCATTGGCCGTGATTAAGAGCAGAATTTTGCCTGACGGGAAACCCAAGAGGGCAGCAATTATCAAAGCTATAGGGTTTAAGTATTTCAGGGAATAAAAAAAATTAAATAAAATTTTTAAAGGATGTGTGCGGGGGGCAGGGGGGGAGGGCAGGGGAATGGGAAAGGAAGAAATTTCCATGAAATAAAATAAAATAAATGAGAGGAGTTTTCATTAAAAAAGAGAGAGGTACTGTGGTTGAGAGGAAGAAAGAATGCATCATTTAAGAAAGAAGAGAGGAGTAGGGGTGTCGGAGTTTTAAAAAAAAAATTTAAAGTAAGAACATTCAACAACTCCTCGGATAAGAACAGGATGAATTTCAATCAAGGCGAAAGACACTATATTTGGGAAGTTGCGGGACATTTAGAGATAATATAGAGAGTTGGGGTGGGGTGGTGGGGGGTTTGGTAAGGAGAGAAGTGTGGTTGGGGTGGGTTTTATGGTGATGGGGTGAGGTAGGGGTGTCGGGGTCGAGTTAGGGGGAAAAGGGGGGTTGTTTTCAGTTAATCAGAGAAGAAAGAATCATTGTTTAAGAGAGCGAGGTGCCACAGCAACGTCTGTCCGGTGTTGAGGGGGGGGGGGGGGGGGTGTTGGAAGTGGCGGTGTAAACACTCTCTGGGATTTGGACATAGGACAGGTAGGATGGGAGAGCAAATCAGAGAAAACATAATTACATTTGAAGAAGGACGAAGTTGGAGGGGGCGAGAGAGAAAGAGACTGTTAACGAGTGTGGGGTTAAAAAGGGAAACACGAGAAAATTTGGGTGAATGGGTAGGGGGGGGGTGAAGGAAGAAAGAGAGAGAGAATAAGAGAAGGGAGAGGGCAGAGCAAATGGGAGCAGAATGAATATCATTAGGGAGAAGAAGAGGTAGTTTAATTTAAACCAGTGCTGTGGGGAAAAGGCGTTTAAGAAGCAGTTGGGAGGGAAGGAAGGATTAGACAGATAGAGAGCGAAGAGCAGCAATTTAGAGAAGGAAACTTGTTCGTTTTAACAAGAAGGGCAGGAGGAAGTTTAATCAGAGTGACGTATAAAAGAAGGTTGGGAACCAGAAATGAACAGTAAATTGAAGAAGAGACACATGTCATGCTTAAAAAAGAAGAAGAAGAAGAAGAAGAAGAAGAAGAAGAAGAAGAAGAAGAAGAAGAAGAAGAAGAAGAAGAAGAAGAAGATAGAAAACGAAATAATAGTCATTAAAAAGAATGTAATCAGGGATGAAGGAAAAGAGATTTAAAATTAAGGGTGGGTAATGGGAGTGGTTGGTGTGGGTGGGGGAGGAGTTGGGAGTGAGAAACAATTGTTGAAACAAGGTGGGAGAAGAAACTGTCCCCTGCATTTCTTCTCCGGTGACCTAAAAATAATTTCTCCACTTGACAACCGCAGCGATGACAAGAAAGGGAGAGAAGAAAAAAAAAAACCTTGGGCAACCGCAGATGACATGGACAAGTTTTGAGAGCTTGGGCTAATCGGTGGTTTCTTCCTTTCCTATCTCTCCTTCTTCTTCCTTTTTTTATCCTCACCTTCTTGCTTCTCTTCTACTTCGTCCCCCCCCTCTCTCTCTCTCTCTTCATCATTTTTCTTCCTTGTTCTCCTGTTTTCCTGGGTAGCGCTGTGTTGCAGCAGCTGTCTTGCTGTCGCCAGAAGGTGACACCCCCCTTTGGGGTGCCGGGGTTTTATGTATAAAAAGTATCCATAGTTTCTGGAAATTTAATGCTTTAAATTACCCCGTTTCTGTCATTCTCATTTGTTCTTTCTTGTTCCTAATCTGTTCTTTCAATCTACTTTCTTCTTTGCTAGACCAGTCCACCTACCTTTTTTCTTCAAAACTCTCCCAAAACTCCTCATTTGTGTATGGGGTCTGCTGAGTCAGTTTGGGGATATTAAACTCTTTGTGCCAAATGGTCGCTAGGGCTTTCTATGATATTATTATTTATCAATGTAGGCATTTTATATGTATGTGTTTTGGTAATATTTTATGTTTACATTCTATTTTGTTTTTGTAAACGGAGGTGGGGGGTGAGGGGTGTGTGATGGGGCGGGGTCGATAAATTAGAGTGCAGCCTCAGCGTCCCTTACATGGGATGCCATTATTATAAAGTGACTGGCTGGTGGAGTTCCTTCAATGTTATCATTAGGTTTCGGCAGATCTTTTGTACGGATGAGGAGTAAGCCTCCTCTAACCAACTTGCTGTCCTGATTCGGCTCTGTTCAGTCCGCTGGACCCTATAAACAATGACTAACCAACAGAAGGTGAAAGTTTGTTTTTTTCCTTGTATTGTGTGTGTAGCCGTAAAACCTAACTGTTGTAATACGAGCACATTAAACAAAAAAATAAATCAAAATCAAACAAAAACAAGTTTGTATAAAAATTTAATTAAACCTAAAAGCTCTTATTGAGTGTTTAACAGTTTCAAATTAAAAAAAAAATATTAATAATACGAGCACATTAAAAAAAATCAATCAAACGAAAACAAGTTTGTAAAAATATTTAATTAGACCTAAAAGCTTTTTTTGAGTGTTTAACAGTTTTAAATTTTTAAAAAAATTAAGAAAAACAATCAAACGAAAACAAGTTTGTTTAGAAATTTATTAAACCTAAAAGTCATTATTGAGTGTTTCACAGTCTCAAATTTAAAAAAAAGAAGAGAAGATATCACCCTTTTGGATTTTTTTGAGTATAAATCTAATGCACGAAAAACATGTATGAAGTCTATTAAATTAACAACAGCGCGTACTTGCTCTTTGTTCTTGACTTTAAAGAGAGAGAAACAGAGAGAGAGAGAGAGAGAGAGGGATGGAGGGAGAGAGAGTGTGTGTGTGTAAAACAGCGCAACTGGGGATTTTTTTGTTCTTATAAATGTGCTAACAAAATGGGTTAGTTGAAATAAAAGGGAAGCAAAACTTTGCCCCATTTTAAAAAAACATATTTTCCACTCAAAAACTTTTTATAGTACAGCGGTAAATATTGCGAAATTGCATCTTCCCATTTTTTTTTAAAATGGGGTAGACAAGTGCGCAAATTATACACACCTGTGTAATAAGCTTTGCTACGAACAAAATCAAGTTTAAAGAACAGATAACCTCAATCCTGTACGTCATTCATAAATCTAATTAATTTTATCAAATACAACATCTGATTTGTAAATATCACTGAGCACAAGACCATTCCTCAATTGTACTCTGTTTTGGCAACATTCCCGATATATCGGCTTATACACGTGTGTGTGTCGCGAGAGGCTAGTTCAACCCAGCACTGAGGCTTCAAGCCTCCAACGTTCAGTCTGCTTTGACCTATGTAAGTTAAGTCGCTGACTAGAAGACGACCGAAGTTTCACTAAGATAAGCCGTGACCTCATCCAGCTGACCAATCACCCGCAACCCCCACTAGGTGGCGTTACGATTCTCGTAGTCTCGCACGATAGCAGACCCCAGTGGGAGGATAGTTAGTCTTGGTCTGAACAGCACGGTAGAAGGACGCACGTTGTAAAATTTCACAGAGAGGCAACCCTGACACGTGGCCTGCAACCTTTAGCAGCGAGAGCATTGGGCTCCACTAGCTCCGTAGTCAACTACCAAGAAGAAGTGACAACACACCGCCGCACATCGCCGATAAAGTTAAATCCTCCGAAACCGTGTACAAAACGTCTGCGATAGTTTACTCGTCCAGAAAAACGAATAATAGGCCAGAAAGAACTCATAGCCCAATGATGAGACAGTAACAAATAATTTAAGTTAGTGTAGAGATTAGAAGATTTTGTATAGAGTAGAGGAAATAAATGTGTGATATTTACTGTTAACAAGTGGCTGGACTACCTATGTTTCATAGCCGTGTGAGAGCTAGTGCGTCAGTGAATCTTTACCAGTTTCTCCCTATCTCTGTAACCCTATCCGCATACAGACCGAGCTAAACATATAAATGTATTAAGATTAGTCATAAGGCGATTATACTAGCCGATCCCCGCAGACAAAGACGAGTTGGTAATAGCATTCCATTGTGCAGAGCCCAGTAACAATATACCCACCGTCACAGTGTGTGTGGGTGTGGGTGTGGGTGTGTGTGTGAGTAAGCGCGCGCGTGTATGAGCATGTGGGCGGGTAGGTGACCGTGCGTGCACGTGGGTATATGTGCGCACGCTCATGCGAGCCTTCGTGTGTTTGCTTGCGTAAGGTTGAGCTAAAGTTTAATATTCTTCTGTTCTTCCTTTTTCAATTTCGCGTTACATTTTCTTAAAGGTCGCATTTCCCAGCTTTTCCTTGGGTTTTCACCTCCTTTGAGCGGCTTTTCCTCAGCTTGTATTGCAGTTTAATCTGGAGACCCTTTTCTGTCCTCATCACACGACAACGACAGATTCTTCACAGATGCCACTGTGCATTAAGATGTAGAACTCCCCCCACCCCACCGGCGCCTCTTCCCTCCTTTAAAAAAAAAGATTTAGAAAAGGAATCTTAACTCGGCGTTCCCAATGAAGATTTTCCAAATCGACATTGAAAGTACCACTCTTTAGTTGTAAGGTTAAGTGTCTGTCTCTTGAGAATACTTTTTCCTTCACTCTGTATAGAAAGACCCTTGCAGATGTTCCATCCCAATTGACAGCATTACGCTGCCTTTATACGACGAAGGTTGGGTGATAGGGGTAAGAGCTCCTTATCTGCTTGATTGTCCAGAATTCGGCAACGAACCTTTTCCAACAAAACCTTGTTTTAAAGGTGTTTAAAATAAATAATATAATGGGAAAAGAAAGATATCGAGAGTGAGCCAGGGCGCCTTAATTACAACTGAACTCTCTTTGCGTTCTAAATCAGAAAGCGACGGCAACTGCATCCAAGATACGGTAGTGTATTTTGAATACATGTAGAACTTCTTTTAAAGAGGATTTTTAGAAGTTCCACATTAAGAGCCCAAATTGTGTGGCGCACGCGCGCACGCACCTACATACCCACTTCTCCCGACACCGTCGCTCATATACGCGCTCGCATGCTCTAATTTTATAAATTTAGCAAGATAGACCTTCCTGTCTTATTTTGTCCATATTGTTATGCTTTTTAAATTTTTAATTATTTATTATTTTAAATTTTTCTAAAATGTAATTGTTTTGTCGCATTTGTGTTTTGTTGAGTTCTTCATCATTGTAAATTTGAGCTCTGAATATCCCCGCTTGAACGAAACGTATGTGTGTGTGGTGGGTTTTTTTCGGGGAGGGGGGGGTTGGTTGGTTGATTGGTTGGTTGATGAGAGAAGGGAAGGGGCATCAAAATCGTGAGTGTGTAATCTTGGAGATTACGACAACAACCAGTGAAATCTTGAATTCTTTTAAAGTTCAGATTTGCGGTTTGAGAATTAGAGAAGATGGCGTTTGTGAAAGTTCAAGGAAGCAATCGACGAATTGGAGAGAGAGAGAGAGAGAGAGGAGAGAGAGAGAGAGAGAGAGATAGGTGAGGGAGGCGGGGAAGATGGGGAGAGTGAGATGTCACGAACTCTGTAAGTTCTGAGCGATTTGAGAGAAAATGATTAGGTAAAGTCTGGACAGTTCTTGCCATCGAAGAATTTGAGAGAGAGAGAGAGAGAGAGAGAGAGAGAGAGAGAGAGAGAGAGAGAGAGAGAGAGAGAGAGAGAGAGAGAGAGAGAGAGAGAGAGAGAGAGAGAGAGAATATAAAATCTAAGTTCAGGACGATTTGAGAAAGATTCGCAGATGATGTCTGGGAAATTGAACCCAAGGAATTTGACAGATTTTGGTGCTGCAGGAAAAAGAGAAAGAGTGAGAGGTAGGTTCTGACGTCTTTGAGCTCCAAACGATTTGAGGTCGATAACTATTGGCACTCGGCAAAGCACACCTCCCTTTTCCCCCTCTCTATCTGTCCCCTTATCCACCCCCTCTCCCCGCTTTAGTTCAGTCACACCTCTTTCTACCCCTTAACCTTCGCGAAAGTCTGATGCCACAGCAAAACTTGTTACGTTAGCAAAACTGAAAAGATCGTGTGTGTGTGTGCGTGTGTGTGTGTGTGTGTGTGTGTGTGTGTGTGGGCGAGGTTAGCCAAAGGGAAGGGGCGGGATAGGGTGGTGGTGGTGGTTAAGGGAGGGGGAACGGTAACGAGAGGACTATTGTCCAATTCCTCTCAGACGTTGTCTTTGTGCGCATGGCGATACCTGGGTCCGCAGCTCCACCGCTTTCCGACCACCCCTCACCCTCCCTCCCTCTCCCCCCCCCCATCACACTCTTTAACCACACCTCACCTCGCAGAGCCTAACCTCCGTTGGAAGCCCGATGCGACAGCAGATCTTGTCCTATAGGAAATGATTGGAGGGAATCTTGTCCCAATTCCGCTCAGACACTGCCGTTGTCTTGTACGTGCGGCAGGACCTGTGGTGGGGACTTAAGTCAACGCCGAAAGAGGAAATAAGTCAGAATCTGTGGAGGAAGATGCGAGGTTCTGTGTAGGAAATAATATCAGTACAGAAAAGGGGAAAAGGGTGGAGTGTGTAGGGAGGAAGGTACAAGCACAATAGAAGAGTCCGGCAAGGTGTTTAGGGGGTAGGGGAAGGGTGGAGGGATTGAGGGGAAGAGATCGATAAAGTACCGTCTTGGGATTGGGATTATGTTCTGGGTAGGGAGTTGAAGTCTGCGGAAGAGATGGTCAAATCTAAAGTGAAAAATAAATCGAAATATTGAAAGGAAATTATTATTATTATTATTATTATTATTATTATTATTATTATTATTATTATTATTATTATTATTATTATTATTATTATTATTGTTATTATTATTATTATTATTTTGTATAGCGTTTAACACACGAACATCCTAATACACCCTTTACTTTTATAATTTCCTTTCAATATTTCGATAGTGGAAGAGAGAGAGATGGTACAAGCAGAGAACAAGAGGGGGGGGGGGACAGGAGAAAGAGAGAGGAAAATAGTTTTTAAAAATATACAAAAAGAAGTATGAGGGAAGGAAGTATATGAAGGAAGTGGGGATGAGAATGGGCGGTGGGCTCAAAGAGACTTAGAGGGCTGTACTGTGAGTGTGGGTGTGTGGGAGGTGGAGGAGAGGAAATAGTCCAAGCAGTAAAAGGATAAAGCAAAAGTCTGGAAGGGAGAAAAGTGATGGTCTGGAGAGGAAAGAAGGAAATTGGACGACTGGAGGCAGACGGTTGGAACGGGAAGTCGAGGCTTTGCTTATACTCGTTCGCGCCCGTTTCCAATCCTTGGGACAAATTCTAGTCAAACAGCACACCCGGAGTCCGCCTATCTTTCCCTCACCCACCCACCCACCCTCACCCACCCCATCGTCCGACCACCTATCTGCCGACCATCCTTGTGCCTCCTCTCTCTCATGTCCTAAATGAACCGAGGTTGGTAGCTTTGGGTTTGCTTTGCTTGCCTTGTTGGTGCCATCGTCATCGTCACAAAAATCATCATCAAGAACAGCAACAATGGCAGCATCTTCATGGTTGTCCTCATCTTCAGCAGCAGCAGAGGCTGCATGATCAAAATCAGAGCAGTACAGCAACAACAGCAACAAACAAAATTCCGACTATACCAAACTAACCACTATTCCGACTAAACCAAAGTCACCACCACACAGGAGCGACAAACAATGGCAGCAGGAAAAAACCAAAGCCCAAATCAACCCCCTCCCCCCTTTCCTCTCCTCCCCCCTTTCCCCTCTCACCTCCCCCCACCCCATCCCCGCCATCATCACCATCCCGGTTGCAGTAATAACAATAGCATCAGCAACAAATATAGACTATACCAAACCAGACCAATGCCACTACCACCACCACCATCACAGCAGCAGCAACAATAGCAGCAGCAGCAGCAGCAGCTACAACAACAAGAACAACAATCTAACCGACAATAACAGCACACTAAGAAGAGTCAACAAAGTTGCACAGAAATGTTGTTTGCCTTGCCGTTGCTGCTGTCAGGGCGATATTAATCAGCCGAATGTTAGTTCAGAACTTCAATGGCATTGCTACACTGCCTTACACAATCTCTGTCAGCGCTGGATTGGCCATTGTTAGAGAGAAAGGTTGAGGGGGTGGGAGGGGGGGGGTGAGAGGGGGAGAGACATACAACGTAGCTAAGACTAACGAAGCCTACTTCTTCTGTTCAGTGAATGTAATCTTCGTCAGTCTTAGCTGCGCTTCATGGGTGGCAAACTAACACGAGCGTGGATCTCTTATTCCAGTGGTCGCGAGTTCGATCCTGATAGACCTGGCCTTGAACATTCGAAATAAAGAAAATAAAATGAACAATAAAATGCGTCTTGAGAAGTTCTTTGAGTATGGAAATTTGCTATATATAAATAAGAACGATTCATATAAGTTGAAAGTGGCCAACATTTGGCAACCTAATGCATACTTCAGTCTGATGGCCATTTTCAGGGCATGAAAGACGCGACCAGGTGTAGATTCAAGTTTGGTGGGGGTTGATGGCGTGGGTCCTTCTCCACCTTGTCCGTTGTAGCGCTGCACTGCATATGTTGTATTTTCGTTGAGGAAATGATCCGAATTGTGATAGCACTCGTAACATGTTTTTTCCCCAAATATTAAATAGTAAAAGGAATAATTTTTATAAATATTTGTTAAACTGAAATATTGGCTAACAGCGTAGAGGTTCAAGATGGGCTGACCATAAATGCAATACAATACAATACAATACAATACAATACAATACAATACAATACAATACAATACAATACAATCAATACAGTACATTACCACGAGGATGGAGGAATTTTGATTAGTTTTGTGGAAGTAAATTTGTTCTGGCGGAATTATAACTGAAATAGTAGACAAAAATGACAAAAATGACGAAGTCTTATTAAAAGCTAAACTGGGTTATTCAAACGTCAATAACAGCTAGAATGTCTCCATAGAATATTGACTTGTAGCGGTGATCTAGAGATGAACAAGTGGCTACAGTAAAGTTATATAATTATGGGAGCGTTGCATAGTGTGTCATCTGCTGCATTAGAAGACCCAATGCTATTTTATGGCATCGTTATGGTCCGCGGCTCGGATTAATAAAGGCTCGTCAAAGTTGGCTTCATTTTATTTGTCCCAGCAGTTTACAGGCGGCAGCTCGCATGCCTGAGTGCCTCTGCATTGGAGGACGGAGTTTGTGCATTGAATGCCGGGGCTTGGTAAAGCTCTTTCATGTGTCGTGTATCTGATCGATCGTCCCGTTTACTGGCTTGGAGGGGCTTTGTTCGGCCTGCTGCATGCATACAATATTTCTGCTGACAGATTTGGATATTTACATATTGGGGTCAGTTGTTGTTTGTATCCCCTCTTACCCCTACCCCCGCTCCTTCTCCCGGACCCCATCCCCCTTCCATATCTTGTTGCTATATTTCTACCCCCCCCCTCCCCTCCCGGATCCCTCTCCACATTCCCTATCTTGTTGTTATATTTATTTCTACCCGCTCTCACACACCCGCTCCCTCCTCCCCCGTTTCTTTATCCTATTGTCCTTTTCTACTGTTTCTCTCCCGTACCGTTGTTAGGTTTAGATTATCCACCTCTCCCAATGGTATTGACTCCCTCATTTCCCTTGAACTATCACCACTGTTAGACTACACTAATAACCAGTACCACAAGACTTAGTGGGTGAGCTGGCAGTTTAGATAAAGAAGCGATGTACGTAGGGTATCGGAAGCTGGCCTGATGAAAAGTTCCCTGGTGCCCAAGCAAGGGAAGGGAAGGTGTGGGCTCTGTAAGGACGGAATGGTGATCCTTGATCTCGTTGTCTCGGGTGGCGCTTGCGCTGCGGCTGTCATGCTGGGGACTGAGAGCGAGTCTGAGGGACTGAGAGCGAGTCTGAGGGGACTGAGAGCGAGTCTGAGGGACTGAGAGCGAGTCTGAGGGGACTGAGAGCGAGTCTGAGGGACTGAGAGCGAGTCTGAGGGACTTACTGCTTTATTGTCTGTTGATGATTACATATACTTCGTGGTTGTTGAAGCAGTTCCTAATGACAATGTGTAGGTGTAATTACAAGCTTGAAAAAAAAGCACTTTGCAATCTTTTGCTACTATAGTTATGCATTTGTATTAACCGCCTAGTGCTTTGTGGCTTAAACGTACAGGCTTCTAGATTTAAAACAGTTCAAACTTCCTGAAAGGTCTTCTTCTTCTTCTTCTTCTTCTTCTTCTTCTTCTTCTTCTTCTTCTTCTTCTTCTTCTTCTTCTTCTTCTTCTTCTTCTTCTTCTTCCTCTTCTTTTGAAGATGTGCGTTTCTTTCTGTTGTTCCTTCTCTCCAATCGTCACTTCATCACCCCACTTCGCCACTTTATCTTCAATCATCCAATTTCGATCTTTTCTTCTGCAAAGTTTTGAACTTAAAAAAAAAATATAGTTTCCACCAAGTTTGTTATTGTTGTTTTGAATGTGTGTGTGTTTGTGTGTGTCTGTGTGTCTGTGTGTGTTTAATTACTATTATTATCTTTTTAACGTGTTTTTCTTACTGCTCCACATTTCTTGATTTTCCTCCATTACCGCCACTATCTTCACTCGTTCCAGTTCGGTATTTCTGCATGCAAGTTGTCCCGACCCTCTTTGTTTAATGTAAAAACCACAACACTCCCCATCCCCCTCCCCAACCCTATCCCTACTCACCCAGTTCGATCTCTGTGCAAGTTGTAGTTATTTCGCAGCTCTACAAGTCTAGTTTCTTTTGTCCATGACATTCTAGTCCCCCCCTCCCATCATCAGGCGACGCCTGTTCGATCATCCTGAAATAGTAGTAGTAGTAGTAGTAGTAGTAGTAGTAGTAGTAGTAGCAGTAGCAGTAGCAGCAGCAGCAGCAGCAGTAGCAGTAGTAGTTTACATTACATTACATTACATTACATTATTATTGCTTTAGGTCCAGCGGACTCTTCCGAGTCAAATCAGGACCGGACAACCCCCGATCCGCATAAAAGATCTGCTGAAACAACCCTAGTGGTAAAACCGAAAGCTCTCCACCAGCCAGTCACTTTACAATAAAGACATCCCACGCAGGGGACGGCTGAGGCTTCACCCCAACTTATCGAACCCCCGTTTACAAAAACAAAATAGAATACAAACATCATTATAAATTATCAACAAAACACATACATATAAAATGCCTACATTGCTAAATAATAACATCATAGGAAGCCCTAGTGACCACCTGGCACAAAGCGTCCAATATTCCCAAGCTGATCCAACAGACCTCATACACAAATAAGGAGTCTTGTCCCGGAAGAGTTTTCAAGAAAAAAAGGTAGGTGACTGGTCTAGCGAAGAAGATAGTATAGCAGATTGATAGAACAGAGCAGGAATGAGAAAGAGCAAATGAGAAAGACAACGGCAGTGGGAATTTAAAGCTCTAAATTTCCAGAAAGTGGGGATACTATTTATACTGAAACCCCCGGCACCCCAACGGGGGACCCCTACTCACCCATTCGATCTCTGTGCAAGTTGTAGTTATTTCGCAGCTCTACAAGTCTTGTTTCTTTTGTCCATGACTTTCTAGTCCCCCCTCCCATCATCAGGCGACGCCTGTTCGATCATCCTGAAAGTGTAGTGGTAGTAGTAGTAGTAGCAGTAGCAATAGCAATAGCAGTAGTAATAGCAGTAGTTGTAGCAGTAGTGGGAGTAGTAGCATGTTTGTTTGATTGTTTGTTTCAATGTTGCGCTCCTTTTGCATTGTGGGTTCTCTTTTGTCTTCAAATCACCCCCATCCTCTTCATTACTCTCAACATTACCCTCATCACCATCCCTAGTTGGATTTCCAAGTTTGGTGTCATCCTATCCATCTTCACCACCACAATCCTTACTCTCATCTGCACCCCACCAGCCACTTTCGACATCGTTCCTAGGGCTAGAAATTAACTTTTTTCTTTGGGGGCCACCGGGCCCCTTTATTGAAAAATTTGAGGGTCCACAAGCAACTTTCGGGGCCCAACTTGAAAAATAATGAAAACAAAAAACAAAATAATTATTGACAATATAATAAGTAGAAAGTACAATTTGTCTGATAATCTAAAATAAAAACAATTGAATTTCCAATTTTGCTGAGTGAGGTCATTTTTATTTGCATTTTCTTTCACTTTCAAACATTACCAACAAAAAAGGGGAAAAAACACACACACACACATTCAGTGACACACATATTCCAGTGACTAGTGAGCCTGAAATGGCCATTAAACAAAATAGAAAAAAATCAAGTGAGTCTCTTGTATAATACTTTTCATTTTTGTGACTGAGTATTGCACAATACACATCATTAAATTTTTAATATGAGTAACCTAACATAAAATCTGACCTCAATGCACAAAAGTTCAAAACAAAACCATAAAAGGGAACTAAACTTAACAGTACTCTTCCTGATAAACTAAAACAAACAGATGTTGCCTTTTCTTTTTTTTTCAATCATCTATTCATATTACACTTATGTGCACTTGAGTTAACACTTTTGAGTGCACAAATTAAAGGGTTTTCGCTTCTTTTCTCTGTTTTTTTTTCTGTCCAAATTTAGGGCACCTGTGTGGGTTGCTTCCCTTGGACCAAATACGAAACTGCCGAGTAGAGCTAGCTGTAGCAGACGAATTATTTTGCGGGCCAAGCGGGCCCTTCGTTTTTCAACTTTCCGAGCCCGAAATCAACTTTGCGGGTTTTTGGCCCTGGGCCCCCGCTAATTTCGAGCCCTGAAGTTCCAGGTCTTGCAAGTGATTTTTTTCTTTTTTAATTGGTGGTGGTGGTGGTGGTACTGGGAAAGGGGGGGGGGAGAGGTGGTTTGTTTCAAAGTTTAGCGTCTTCATGCATATTGTTCCGCCCGCTTAGAACCTCGCCCTTCCTCCTTCCAACCCAGTTCGATCTTTCTTGCGAGTTTTGTCTTGTTATTACAAAGTTCCGCAGAGTCTTGTTATTGTTTTATCGTTCCTCTCTCCTCTTTATCTTCTACCCACCCCCTCTTCCCTCCAACCAAGGTACGTTTGTTTAGTGTTTCCAAATGGGCGCCTGTTCTTCATTGCTCCGTAAAGTGCTTCGTCTTAGCACTCACACATCTCACAGCCCTCCCCCCAACACCTCCCCTATAACACCTTTCCCCAGTTCGATCTTTCTCGCAAGGTTTTTATCATTTGTTACTTCGCAGTTCTGTGTTCTTACTGTCCAGCTACATCCCCTCCCACCCAAGTCGATCTGATTCCCAGCTTTTGGTTTATTTTATTTTCTTTTGGTTTATTTTATTTTATTTTTTACATTTCTTCTTCTTCTTCTTCTTCTTCTTCTTCTTCTTCTTCTTCTTCTTCTTCTTCTTCTTCTTCTTCTTCTTCTTCTTCTTCTTCTTCTTCTTCAATCATTTGCCCCTCCATAGCGCTCACATCTGCTACTGGTCCTGATTTGGTTCGGAAGAATCCGCTGGACCTAAAGCAATAATCATGTAATATATACCACCATCAGCACCCTCTACCCTCTGACCCCACCCCACACCACCCCACCCCGCCCCACCCTACCCCACCCCATCCTCTTTCTCTTCCATTCCACCCCGACCCATGCCTGGTTCGATCGTTCGTGCCACTTTTTGTTATTTCCGAGTTGCAAAGTTTCCAGCCCCGTCCTACTTGTGTTTTTGTTTTTTTATCCACTGTCCCGCCACTCGTGTGGATCTCCCTGTGTTTGATCTCGGTTACCGATAGCGAAAATAGATCAGTGCATGAATGGTTAGAGGAATGGGTGGGTGGTTGTCCTGGTAACAGAATGGATGGTTATAGCCTGGATTTAAGGAAGAGCGTTATTTCTGATCGTTAGTAATAATTATTACGTCATGACCTGATCATTAGTAATAATATATTATTACGTTATTACTTTTGATATTGCTAATTGCTCATTTCTTTTTCTGTTGCATGTGTTGTTTACATCTATCGTAATGATGTCAACTCAGGTAAGACACCCTTCTTCTTTATCAATTATGATTCGTTTTTGTTTCACCAAGAATGAAAAAGCACGATAATACAGCCCCGGTTTATCTAACTGTGAATGGGTGCCAGACTCTTGTTCAGAACCGGTGAAGGTAAGCCAGCGGGGGAGAGGTTCACAATCCTCATGAAGCTGGGCTGGAGCAAAGAAGGAGGTCCCAAACGCCTCCCATCCTTCCACTCTCCCATCCCCCAACCCTCGAAAGGTTACGGGAAGATCTTTTCGTGTTTTGTTTTGCTGTTGTGTGTATGTTGTTGTTGTTTTCAGTACATAATGTAATGTAATGTGATGCGATGTGATGTGATGTGAGGTGATGTAAAGTGAAATGTGATGTGGTGTTGTGTTTCTATCTGCCTTCCCGCTTTTCTGTCTGTCTGTCTATGTGTCTCTCTACCCTTTGTCTCCTTGTGTGTGTTTTGTATTGCAGCAGCAGCAGCTTGCCTGCGGGACATAGAGCAAAAGCTATGCCATCGAGGACAATGAGGGATTTTGTCAGCTGTAGGTCGCCCGATAATGCCGATTACCAACCAACCGTGATATTATACTGAGTAGCACAGACCCGTAGAGGCTACTCTTTAACCACACAGTTGATCTCAAAGCAAGAAGACCGTGAACTTTCCATTTATCTGTTGGTCGGTCTCTCGACCTGTCAGATCGATGGGGAAGCAGCAGAGACTGTACTTTTAGCCATCAGCTCTGTCAGCGTGTGAAGAAGGGTCTTAGCTATTGAATTGATGTTCTGTTCCTTGAAAGCCTAAGCAGACCCTGAACTATCAGTTTGTCCCCAGTTGGGTTAAATGAGAGAAGAGTCAGCAGATACTTCCTTTTTGCCAACAGTTCCAGACACTAGTACTTCCTTTTTGCCAACAGTTGCAGACACTAGTCGTAGAAATTATTTTTTTTATTGGGTATTTTGTTAGGTTGTTGCGTTACTTATGATTATAATTCAACTTTAAATTGTTAGATTTGATTTTTAAATGCCTGTGTGTCCTTTCGTGAGACTGAATGTGTGGTCTAAAAACCACATAATGTATGTAAACAAACATAAAAATAAATTATTCAAATGGAAATTGAGGCTGTTGTCTAAAACTAACACATGTAAATACAAGTTATTTTCTTTTTTTCTTCTTCTTAATGGCAATGAGACTTGTCAGCTAATGTTACGACTCAACAGTCCATACAGAAACGCCAGCTGCTGTTAAGTAAGAACGGGATGATGAAAGAATTATGAAGGATGAAGGGATGAAGGTAAGAGTAAACATCCGCCACCTGTTTATATGTGACTAGTAGACTACCAACAGCCACTAAAAAGGAATGACAGCTTCTGACTTGGTTGAACAAGGCCAAAGTTGTCGATGTTACATGTCCAACTAACTGTGACATGCCCTACATACCTGTGTAGGCAGCCAAGAAGCAGGAGTGGCCTTCTTTCAACAGTTCCATAGCAGTGATACTCACTTGTCATTGCTGCAATGGTAGTCCTACTAACAAATATTAATGAGTGCAGTATATGCAAGTTTACCCTAAGTGCGGAGATCTGTAATTTTAATACCCGTCCACGTTACGAACACTCCATTTACACAACAAATTTACATTCATCACGTAAACAGATAATGTAAAGACATGGAGATCGCTATTAGAAGACGGGATGTAGAAATTAGTGTTTGTTAAGGAGCGGAATGCAGATGTAAAATGTATTATACTTCTTGTCCTAAGACCTTAATATGTTCCAACTCATACTCAGTAAAGCAGGCGCATGCAAGACATCTCTCAAACATCCATTCCCCTTTTCACACAATAAAGCACCGAGGATACCATACACAAACTGTGTTTTGCTCTCAGTACTCAATTTAATAATTAATTACTACAAATGTAAACAATAACATAAACTGATAAAGCAAGCACCCATTTCTTCCCGTAGCATTAAGATCTCTCCAACGTACACCAGTCTTTCGCAAGAGCTCAAGTCTCTACAGAAGAACCAGTTCAGGAGGAATATTCGACATTTTCTCGTACTCACTGTTCCGTAGTACCAAAACAAAACCACGCCTTTAGACCTTCAAGTTCCCTATGAAGCGTCTCTAGATGACGAGTTGGATTGTAATTCCAAGACGATGGCATAGGAACTGCACACGGTAGGATTGCTCGCCGGCCTGCCCTCAACCAAAGAGCTTATGATAGAAAGAGGGCGAACTTGGTACGGAACCGCGAGACGAAATGTACGAGTTATGCGCCCTTGTCGACATGCTGTAAATGGCTCGTGGCAGAAAGTCAAAAGGCGACCGAGTGAAACAGGGCGGTGTTGAATCCCGGATTGGTCAACGTGTGATCATATTATTTTCCCCTTTACCAACAACTGGCCCGCTGGTGTCAGTATAAATCGGTCCAGTAGTCACCTATATGCGAAAGTGTCGTGTGACTATAATCTACATACAAACAATACATACAGGGCGGTGACTTTTGCACAGCTATCAATTGCCATAATGCCAGATACAAGAAAAGTTGTGTTGGCAAGTCCTTTTTCAAATTTCTAAGAGACAAAGAAAGGTAAATTGCAATTGAAAAACTTCATTTTTTGTGTTTATGTAGGCCTAAACTAAGACCGCTGCAGTGTTGTTAGTGTTAAAACAATCGGAGAGCGGCTTGAATGATTCATGTTATACCTATGTGCTAAATCCAAAACAGTTTGCTTACTGACAGTTTACGTTCAACAGGTCGCTCACTGTTTACGTTATTGCTAGGTTGTTTGACTATATTTGTGCTTATATTTCAAAAGTAGATGTCAGATTGGCAGTTTGGCTTCGTCAAACTGCTTATGTTAACAAGTTAAATTAGACTAAGTCTGTTTTCTCCTCGTGATCAAATACTGTGCAAAATAACCCCTTACCTAGGCACAAAAGTGGTCCTTGATCTGTTGTAATCACTTTTCGTTTAAGAGTAAACGGGAAAAAAAATGTAATGTAGAAACTCAGTCCTTGTTATGATCTGTGAATTTCTGCGCATTAGATCTATATTGCGTGGAATGTTGTAGTCTAGCCAGTAGGTTCTGATTGTTCTGTCTGATTAATTAATTATTTTCCATGAAGTGAATGATGTTATTAAGCCAGTGATGTGGGAGGTGAGAGGGTTGGGGGGTAGGGGGACACCTGATATAAATTAAATTCACACTATTAGTGAAACATTTTGTTATTGTGCTTTATTGTGATTAATTGATTGAATGACAGAGCTCTCTCTCTCTCACTCTTTCTCTCTCTCTCTCTCTCTCTCTCTCTCTCTCTCTCTCTCTCTCTCTCTCTCTCTCTCTCTCATCTCTCTCTCTCTCTCTCTCTCTCTCACGATTACGGATTTACAGTTTCGGATAAATGAAACAGTCCGTCATGCATATTTTAATTTTAAAATATCTGTCGTTGATTAAAAAATAATAAATTCCAGGGCAGAAAACGAACCTATGACATACACACATAAGCAGCATAAAAGCACCTAATAAATGTCAATAAGTAAACAAAACAAAAAAAAAGACAGCAGTAACCGAATGTTAATAATAATGATGGTTAAAAGTTTGGTTTTTGCAAACGTTGCCATAAAAATGTTCTTTTGCAATGGCATAGGCTCAATAAGTTACCACGCACAGATCATTCATATAGCAGATGGTGAAATATAGCCAGCCCGAGCAAAGGGAAATAATCCGTGAGAGCGTCTCGCATTTTTGTATAGGACATAATGGAAGTTCCCTGTCTTTCCGTAATAAGGTCTTTGCCTCAACGTCCCAGTGCATGGTTGTCGACCTGCACCCTTAGATTAGGGCTACCGTGGACAAACCACATCAGCCTTCTCCAAGACTGAGAAGCTGATTCAAACGAAACACTTATTATTGAACTATCCCGTTCTCTCATATTATCCCTTCCTTGATGATTCCTCTTTCCTCATGATCATCAGACTTATCTTTCCTTATATTCATTCCTCACAAACTAATAACCATTGTATTATTCCCTACTCACATTAAACTCAAAAGACAAACGTCACACAATAACATTAACATTTGTATTTTCTTTGCTCAGCCCTTCTTCTACCATCTTAACAACCTTCTATTAATAATAATAACTCTTTGGTTTTACATGCTTCAAACAAAGAAATACATTAAGAAAAGAAAACATATTTCTCACCATGACAAAACAAACAGCAAAAGATGTAGTTCGAAGTGCAATCAAACACGTAACACTTGTTTTTACTACCAGTATTAATTATTAAGTCATGTTTTCTGTGTTCATCCTATTCTAATGTA
Source organism: Oncomelania hupensis (assembly GCA_036898135.1). Lineage (NCBI taxonomy): Eukaryota > Metazoa > Mollusca > Gastropoda > Littorinimorpha > Pomatiopsidae > Oncomelania > Oncomelania hupensis. Next base: position 52,017,236 of record CM072516.1, on the reverse strand, counting down.
TGTACACTCGTTTTTTTCCCAAACATATTAGTTGTCATCCGGCCTCACTCAAACATTGTCAAAGGATTCATAGTTACCTTCAACAATTTTCTCGACGTCTTTACCGAAGGAGATTCATGACGCTATCTGTACGCTTGTCCAACTGAATCTGACTTATTTCATAAAGTAACCCCCTCGGAGTAGCTTCCCTTTGGTTCCGCATTTTTTAATAAAATAATTTGTGACTGACTAAAATTCATTTTTTTCTTACTATAATTACCATAAACTATAATCACCCTCTCTATGTATTTATGTATGTCTGATTACCTGTCAATAATTATAATTCCTAACAATGTAGCATTTTGAAATGTTATATTGACTGCATCTAGTGTCTTAATAGTCTTCTAAAGTTTCTAAATGGATTTTTCAGGGTTTGACAAAAATCTTTGATATCGGTCTCACTGTAGCGTAAAGCGGTTCAAGAGTTCATCTTCTGAAAGATAGTTCCAGAGTGTTACGATTGAGACGCGCACGATAGATCCGATCTTTTTGTTTTGCAAAGCACGCAATGATAGCGTGTATTTACATTTGATTTGATTTTGCGCTGTTAGAAGAGGCTTTATGTATTGTTGATAATTTTTGTCGATCGATATTGTTGAGAATTTTCTGAAATTACTTGTTTATTATCGACCGAATTTTCTAGATCTCACGGGTAACATCTGGTCGAATCATGCAGATTCGTAAACATTATGTGACGGTGACGAGTTTTATTTTGATTGGGTGTTAACTGCGTCATTCTGAATCTTTAATGTTTGAAGTTTCTCTCGATTGTATAGAGGCTATATAAGTAATGCACTGTCTGCTTGTAAAAGTGATCTTTGTAGTGATTTGGGGAAAGCGATCTTGTTTCCAGTTGTTGATGTTTGCTGAATAAAGTTGGAAGACTTTATACGACGACTCCTTCCTTGTGGCTGAGTTAACAGGCTGCGTGGATAAACGAATTCGGGTTATACATATATCAAGAATCAAGCATCGGCGCCGAATCCATTATTGATAAATACCGTGTAACACAGAGCACACCAACTTTCAGCAGATGAACTAACTTTGCCTTGTTATAATATTATTTATTTAGTTTGTCATTGTTTATAGGGTCTTATAATACTTTGATATTATCAACTTTGCTTTGCTACAATATTAGTTCCTCAGTGGTATGGAAAGTCCTTGGTATCAGTAACATGGTAGCATGAGGCGAATGGTTCCAAACATTCAGAGCGGTTATAGCGCCAGAACAAACCAGCATCCACCAAACCGTCTTTGACCAAACCAACACTAGCAGACAGTTTACAATGAACTCAGCTCTCAGCTGACACGCCTTAAGACTGTGTGCGGCTTCTTCCAGACAGAAGAAAAAGAACGAAAGGAAAGACAATCAATTGGGCAAAGCAAGACAGAAAAGGAATAAATTAATAAGAACATAAACAAGCAAGAAAAAGAAGAAAAAGTACCTAGACTGCTGACCTAGATTGTATAAATATTTTTGGCTAATATTTTCTGTTAAACAAAAAGGTTTCTTTCGAATTCTGCTGCCAATCAACCAATATCTGCATCAGGGCCTATTTTCTTGCTGTTGGAAATCGTTCACTAGATTTTCAAAATGTATAGGGCTGTGTACCGAAGAGTTACGAACACCGTGAATAGGCTGTATGAACCTATTGCATAATTCTAGAAGTGAAAACCACTGGCAGCAGAAGATAGGAGAGAGATCTTCCTATCATTCCCTTACCCCAGGGAGGATGGCATCTAAAATAAGGATTTTATCCAAGATGCTTTCTTTACCTCTAGGCCTCCTTGCTTTTGGCGAGGCTACCTACGCCTTGAATTACGTGTTGTCTTCCGGAGCAAAACACTTTGCGTTGCTTGGTAATTGTGTGTTTGCAAAATCAACGGCGATCAAAAAGTTTGGACGCGGGATCGGACGCGCTGGAAGCGGTAGTATTGATCGCCCGTCTCTGGTCCCCCCACCTCCTCCCACTCAGTCTCCAAATAAATAGAGCATCAGAGACAAGGCAGGCTAGTGGGCTACCACTCGCCGTCTCTATGGCGGTATAGATTCCATTGTCTCTAAATAAATAAAGCATCAGGTTCGTGGAATCCCATCTTCCCGTACGTAGATCTATCTCAGTGTCTTTGTCACGGTGTCTGTCTCTCGGAGTTTGGGTTAGGGTGTCTGTCTCTCGGTGTCTGTCTCAAAGTCTGTCTACCCTAATGTGCCTCTCTCGGTGTCTCATGTCGCGATGCAGAGTATAGAACGTAGACCTCTTCTTCCAAACTCAAGTTTAGCAAAAAACAAATCTTTATTTTCATAATGCCTTGCGCAAGCGTTGTTTTCGAGTGAATTTGAGAATTTAACAATCATCACGCCTGTTTTGTATTCTTATTTACGATCTTCCAAAATGCTATGTCAAAACACACAGTGGGGTTATTCTGTATCGGTGACAGTTCAACCCACTTTCTCGACGCAAGCACAGGAAGGAGCCGAACGCAGTGCCATTCAAAACTTGGAGAACTCGAATAGACCCACCAACCTTTGGTAATTTGTATCTACGGCCAGTTCCACTTCTTTGCGCTGAAACAACCACCAGACTGATTGAATCAGTTGCGTAGACACAAACGCCACCCGGGAGACATGGTCCTGTTCTATTCCATTGTATAGCCTTAAGTCGGCACACTAGCACGACCGCCTCAACAGTTTGCAAAGAATAACTGATGGTATTTCATCTGTTAAAAAAAAATATCAGTTCAGCAATTCCATTTTACGTCTTTTCATACCTGTGTGTTTTTTTTTTGTTTTGTTTTTTTAAAGGCGCTGTCGTCTTTCCATGCCTAGGAAACAAGTAATAACTGTTGTCGGCTACTCTGTGTATGTGTGTGTGCGTGTGTGTGTGTATGTCTGTCTGTCTGTGTCGGGGTCTGTTTTGTTGTTGTTGTTGTTGTTGTTGTTGTTGTTTGTTTGTTTTGTCTGTTTGTGGTTGTCTCTGTGGGTGTATTTGACGGTCTTTTATCCGTGTATTCTCCGTTTCTGCGTGAGAGTCGTGTGTGCGGGTGTGTCGTGAGCGCCCAGGCTATCGCAAGAACTACCAATCTACGGCAATCGAATCGCGGTTCTTTCGTTTGTAATCCCCCAGCTCTGGATCAAAGGACTTCTCCCACAACCACCGCGGATGCAGCAATCAGCGGGGCTAATGAAAACCCCTACTGCAAAACGCGATATATTTCAAGTGCTGAGATGCAGCGATTGAAGGTAGCTCAACACGGCACCAGGTTGCTGTCTGCTAAACTCTTGCACTAAACACAACCGGCATCATCGCTTTTTTACAATTTTATTTTTAAAGCACTTTACAGTTAAGAGTATCGTGCTAAATGCTGGCATTAAATAGTAACAAACTGCGTTTGGCTTGTGCGTGGTGTCTCTTCACAACCCCACTCCCACCTCTCCACTCCCACCCCCTGGAATTCTGCAATTGCTAAGTAAAGGTAAAGGTGTTCCCGTTAGCCATTGTCCAAAATATGTGCATTCTCCAATTAAGGGGGAAAAAAAGAATTGGATAAAAATTCTGCCTTTGCTAAATGTTGGGTGGCTACAGTGGAAAAAAAACCCACCTGCCTTTTTTTTGTTTTGTTTTGTTTTGTTTTGCTGGCGAGTATCATTGTCCACCATACGGCAAGGTCTGGCTAATGGAAGTGGATTGTGCAGTTTAACCAACAGAATTAATGGATACAGTATGGTAAAAGTGGTGCTGAAATGGGCAGGGGTGCCAATGTTGAATGGTTTTACAAGGGTGCCGGGTGAGAAGAGAGAGAGAGACAGAGACAGAGAGAGTGAGAGAGAGAAGGGGGGAGGGGGAGGTGAAGAAGGGTGTCGGAACGATAAATGCTTGTGATTGTTATTCTAATGGTGTTTGCAGGGGTGTTACAGTCAGCGAGAACTAAGATAGGGTGGTTGCAAGAGGGCTGGGGTGGGGGCGCTAAGCTAAGTTGATAACTGATAGGAGCTTGGAGACCAACAGGTAAGCGCTAATTGATGAACAATGGATTGAGGACAAGGCAAGGCAAGGCAATGCAAGGCAAGTTTATTCCAGAAAAAACCCATTAAGGGCACATGGACATTGTTAAAATGATATACACAAAAATGCAAATAATTAATTATATAACATTTTAAAATTTTAAAATTAAAACTATTTATGTACACAGAGGGATTGCGGGGAGGGGGGTGGGGAAGCGATTGAGAGGGGAAAAGAAGGAAAAAGAAATTGATTGGGAGTAGCAACTATGAATCATAACTACAATACAATTCAATCTAAACACATCAATGACAAACTACTGAAATTGTTTTTGTTACACACAACCTGTAAATATCAGAACTAGATTAATTTTTGACATGGGATAACAACGTTACAATTGTTTAATTATTAATTTCATTAGCCGTACAAGCTTTAATAATACTGACTTTTTATTAGATGACAATAATTCTTGAAATTTGATGACTAGTAACAAATGGTTAGTGTGAGCGAATACATCACGGGTTGTGGTGAGAGGCGGGAGATGCGGGAGGAAAGGTTGTAGTGAGGATGATAAGATGGCAGGAGAATGGGGTTGGGTGTCAGAATGAAAACAGACACACAAAAATAGAAAAGAAAAGCTAAGTGGTCGACGGGACACTAGCTGCGACGTTCGGTTTCTGGTTTAAAACGGATATGACGTACGGTTGAAGATTGAGATGAAAGTATTTGGGCTCATAATGATTGCCAGATTATTCTTTTTTTGTTTTTTTATAGTCGTTCTTGTATAGCGCTTTTCCAGTTCAGGAGCTGCTCAAGGCGCTGACCTAAACAGGATCTAACTACAGCCGCCCGAGGCGCCCACTTTATAGATTATAGGGCGGAAGTTGGAGGGTCTGTGTTTGGGTAGAGGGAGAATGGAAATAAGATTGCAGGGAAGGGTTGGGTGGGTGTTAAGGTGATGACAGCTGGAAAACTAAGTGACAACCGGCGCGATAGCTAGCTATCTATAGTGGCGTTGGGCTCAGGTAACACTGGTTGAATGACTGGAGTTTGTTGGCTCAGTAATATGGGGTGGGTGGAGAGAATTGATATAGTTATTCGGAGTTGTTCTTTGTGGTTATGTTTGAGGGTGGGTTGCGTATGAGGGGGAGAGGGTGTGTGTGCTGTAGGAAGGTGGGGGGTGGGTGCTGGATGAGGAGGAAGGGGATAGGTGCTTACGCTGATGAGGGCAGCTAAATGGCCAACGAGGCGGTAGCCGCGACATCTGGTTTCGTACGAGAGAGGTACAATTGAAAGAGTATTTTGTCTCCGTTTAATATGGAAGCATGGGTGGTAGATTAGAAGACGAGGGGAGCCGGAGCGGAGGTAGCAGAGAGTAAAATAATGAGAAAAGAGGTTGGTGAGAATGGGGTAACAGCAAAGACGAGACGGGTAATAATTGTCTAAAGGGGAATTAAACGGGTACCGTGACAAGGTTGTGATGTGTCGTAAAACGGCTTGATGAAAGTATATAAAAACCCTAAAAAGACAGGTAAAGTCTTCTGGATGACGTTGGCCTGGAATGAGGTTGACTCAAAAATGCTTACCAGATTGTGGCGGGAGGATGGAAGTGGTGAGAGCGTGGGGGCAGGGCGAAGAGGGGGAGCGGGGCTGAGATAGGGAGGAAGTGGGTGAGGGTGTTGGGGTATTAGACTGAAGACTTTGCGGACCTCTTGAAGCTAAGTGACCAAACGGGACGGTGGTCGCTGGCGGCATGTGGCAGTGGTTTGAGGCAGGTAGCGTCCTAATGGGCCCAGCGCGTGTCAGGTTCCACGAGCACACAATGAGTTATGATTGCTCCATCGATCGCTGAAACCCGTTTTTTTAACCCCCTCTCCTGCCAGTTAGTGCCTGCCACTTGATGGCTTTTAATTTCTTTATTTTTTTTCCTCTCTGTTGTCTCTCTGTCTCTGTCAACCTCTCTCTGTCTCTCCCTCCCTCCCGCTCTCTGTCTCTATCTGTTCTGCCTTTGTCTGTGTTTCTGTCAGTCTGTCTGTCTATATCTCTCTTTTCTCTGTCTGTTTCTCTTTTTCTATCTGTCTGTGTTTCTCTCTCTCTCTCCCTCGCTCTCTCTCTCTCCTCCCCGTCCCCGCCCCCCCCCCCCCCCCCCCCCCCACCCCCCCCCCCCCCCCCTTCTCTCATTCGTAACGATTTGTCCAGCGTGTGATAAAAGTGTTGAATGGTGGCTGACTATTGTCCGTAGGGTGCCGAACAACACAAGTTTCTACTTAGAAACACACGTGTTGGACGGTGCACAATTCCACGCTTCATTGTCTGGGCTACCGTTAACACCGACCGACCGATGCTATTGCTCACAAAGAAGGGGGTTGGGGCGAGGAGGAAATGGTAGAAGATGGATGGGGAGGAGGAATGAGGAAATTAAAGGACGGGTAGAAGACAAGCGGAAAGTGTCTTCGAGAGGGAGAGAGGTGTGGGCGTGGGGAGAGAAAAAAAAGTTAAAATGGTTCGGGAGTGATAGAGAAAGAAAGAACGTGTGTCTGTGTGTGGGAAGGGGGAGGAGAGGGTGCGCGTGGGGGGGGGTTAGGGAGAAAGTTGGTTCCAGACATATTGAAGAATGTTTGGGCAGTTTAAAATAGATGTTGTACACTCTTTGTTTCTTCTTTGGACTTAAATGGGATACGTACTGGTATTTTTAGATATTGTTTTTATGTACTTTCGTGAGGGTGAATAGAAATGATGAGGCCGTCTGGCAAATAAATACATGAAGGCGAAATAGAAACTATTAATTCTTTGGACTGGGAAAAAAAATTACGAATTTCAGTGAATTCTAATTGGTTTATTTGTACATATTTGCGTGACTTTGTCGTATTGAATGAAAACGAGACATTCTGGGGGAAAAAATGAAGGTAAAAATAGAAAATCTTAATTCGTTGGACTGAAATTCAAACACTCCAAATTTGCACTTGAGTCGAAAGGCTTTATCGTTTATTTCTAGATTGTTCGATGTGTTTCCGTTGTTTGGAATGAAAAATTAGAGAATGGTGGATTAAAGACGACTAAACCGAACCTAATAAATTCGTTTAATCGAAAATGATAACAGAACAGTTTTATTTTGTAACATGTACTATTTTTGTGCATCAAAATGTTTTCGTGCGAGTTCGTAATAATGAATAGAAATGAGACAGATACTGAATGCATTTGCTTAAATTGAAAACGGAAGGGTTATTGTTTCGGGAAATGAATGTTTAGGGACAAGTTTATTTGGCAGAATTTTTTATTTTACAACCTTTGCGCCAAGGGATTTTAATTTCCGACGCTTCCGACATTTTTTATTTGTCGCCATTATTTGCGTTACTTCCTCCGTCCGTGCGTCCGCCATTGCCTCCCTTGCGTCACTTCCCCCCTGGATGTCTCCCATACTGTCCTTCGTTTCCTGTTCCTTGACCTCATTGGCGTTGTCTAATTTTATTTATAAAATAAATTTTGTTTGGGGAGAGGGAAGGGAGAACAGTGGGGGAGGGTAGCGGACGGGGGAGCTGGAGAGAGATGCAGCAAGGAGAATAGGAAAAAAAAAATAAGCGGAAGAAGCAGGTAGGAGGAAAAGAAAGACGACAAATATGTGGAAAAGAATCTCCACGCTTGTGGAATTAACATTTTAAAGGGGGCCGATTCAAATATTGAAAACAACACTTCACTCCCAGATGCCGTCCACAAGCACACACACGCACGTCAGCACACACAGGCACACGCGCGCGCGCTCACAGCGCACACACACACACACACACACAGAGTTACGCTTATAGAAAGACATTCTCTCTCTCTCTCTCTCTCTCTCTCTCTCTCTCTCTCTCTCTCTCCATCCCCTCTCTTTTTTTCCTTGTAGTAGTAGTAGTAGTAGTAGTAGTAGTAGTAGTAGTAGTAGTAGTAGTAGTAGTAGTAGTAGTAGTAGTAGTAGTAGTAGTAGTAGTAGTAGTAGTAGTAGTAGTAGTAGTAGTAGTAGTAGTAGTAGTAGTAGTAGTAGTAGTAGTAGTAGTTGTAGTTGTAGTAGTAGTAGTAGTAGTTGTTGTTGTTGTTGTTGTTGTTGTTGTTGTTTGTTGTTTGTTGTTGTTGTTGTTGTTGTTGTTGTTGTTGTTGTTGTTGTTGTTGTTGTTGTTGTTGTTGTTGTTGTTGTTGTTGTTGTTGTTGTTGTTGTTGTTGTTGTTGTTGTTGTTGTTGTTGTTGTTCTTCTTCTTCTTCTTCTTCTTCTTCTTCTTCTTCTTCTTCTTCTTCTTCTTCCCACACTTACTAGTTCTGTGTTGGAGAAAAATCTCATTGTCCACGTGTGTGTGTGTGTGTGTGTTTTTTTTTTTAAAAGAAGGTTTTAAAATCTTAATTTCGGAATGTAAAACGGACAGAATATCACCCCTGTGCGTCTGTGGAAGTGCCGTGAAAAAAGACAAGCGAACGGTTTAAAGGTGGGAATTTATTTATTTATTTTAACGCTCATATACCTGATTATACACGCTGTGGGGTCGAAGGGTGGGGTTCGATTATTGTTAGAGGTTGTGGAAGCAAGGAGAGATTGGTGGAGAGGGGAGGGGGGGTGGAAGTGAGCGAGCATGGTTCTTTTGTATGAGTGGTAACGTTGGGTGGGGATGAGATTCGAGAAGAAAGTTAAGGGGGTTTGAGGTGGGAGTGGGGATGGGGGAGTGAGGTTCAAGGGAGGGTGAGGGCTAGAAGCTCAGTGGGAGTCTCTTCTGCTTCTTTTTTCCCTTCAGCTCTCTCTCCTTCTCTCTCTCTCCCTCCCCCTCTCTCTCCTTCTATCTCTCTCCTTCCCTCTCTCTCTCTCTCTCTCTCTCTCTCTCTCTCTCTCTCTCTCTCTCTCTCTCTCTGTCTCCACTTTTCTAAAATATTCCAATTATCAATTGAAGAAACTACATACTTTCTTCCTCCTCGTCTTTCTCCCCCTCCCCCCCCCCATTCCCCGTGGGAGTACCGGGGCTTTTCTAGTGCTTTAAATTGCCACTGCCACTATCTTTTTTGTTTGTTCTTTCTCATTCTCATTTTGTCCTATCAATCTACTATATTATCTTCTTCTTCGCTAGACCAGTCACCTACCTTTTCTTCTTGAAAACTATTCCAAAACTCCTCATTTGTGTAGGAGGTCTGTTGGGTAAGCTTGGGAATATTGGACCCTTTCTGCCAAATGATCACTGGGGTTTCCTATGATATTATTATTTTTTTTAGCAATATAGGCATGTTCTATTTATGTGTTTTGTTGATATTTTATAAATGATGTTTATATTCTATTTTGTTTTTGTACATGGTAGTTCGATGAATTAGAGTATAGCCTAAGCATCCCTCCCATGCGTGGGATGCCTTTATTGTAAAATGACCGGCTGATGGAGTGCCTTCAGTGTTACCACTAGGGTTGTTTCAGCAGATCTTTTATACGGATCAGGGGTGAGTCCTCTTTCAACCAAGTTGTGGTCCTGATTTTATGGTCCTGATTCGACTTTTTGCAGTCCGCTGGACCCTGTAAGCAATGAAGAACTAACTAACTTCTTCCTTCATTTCTTGTTAGCTGCAATCCATTATATAACACGTTCGATCTTCACCTTTGGGTAGTTGTCACCTTTTGTAACCCTCGTTCTTCCGAAGAGTCCAATTTTGCTTTCTTCTGCATCATTTCTTCCTTCTTTCCTCCTCACGGTTCTTCTGCTTTCGTCCACACGGTTCTTCTGCATTCCTCCTTCCTTTTTCTCTCTCTCCTTATCATCTTTCTTGTGGGTTCCTCTTTTCTTCATGTCTTGCTGCAAGAATACCACCGATTGCATAAAAACGGTTCATCTTCATCATTCGGTAGTTGTCACCTTCTGGAACCTTTCTCCCATGCCCCGAGAGGTCCATATTTCAGTAGCGGAATCGGATATTTCATACAACTGGCACTTGAGGGAGGAATTCCGTGAAACCAATGCATCGATACCGAGTGTCTGGAGCTAGAGGGATACCCCTTACATTGCCTTGACTATTCCCCTACTGACCCCTATTCTTTCTAGCTCTGCCCCTCTCCATCTTATCTCTCTCTCTTCTCTCATCCACCCCCCCCACTCCCTCCCCGCCATTCAACAGACATAATCGCATTTCCTTGTTCATCTGTTCTTTTACTGTCTCTTTTTGTCAATCATCTCTCTCCCTTTTTCTCTCTCTCCCTCTCTCAACATTCTTTGTTTCTTTGTGTCCCTTTTATTTATTTCTACCAACTCTTAGAAATTCTTTGTTTCTGTATCTCGTTTTCTCTCACGCTTAATTTTTCCTCCCAGGTCTTCCCTCCTCTTCTTCTTTGATTCTTCACTCTCTGTCTCTCTATCGCTTCTCTCTCTCTCGCTTCTCTCTCTGTCTCTCTCTCTCTGTCTCTCTCTCTCTGTCTCTCTATCGCTTCTCTCTCTCTCTCGCTTCTCTCTCTGTCTCTCTGTCTCTCTCTCTCTCTCTCTCTCTCTCTCTCTCTCTCTCTCTCTCTCTCTCTCTCTCTCTCTCTCTCTCTCTCTCTCTCTCTCTCTCTCTCTCCCGATGAATTACTGTTTACAGCTTTCTTTTTCACATTTTAATGTCTTCTCTGTTCGGTCTTCTCTTCGCTCTACCATTTTCATTTTCATTCCTCATGCTTTTTTTCTCCCATTCAAAATCCTTTGACATTGACCCCTCTAGTACATAACTCAACAGCATCTCTCCCACCTCCCCTCTCCCCCGCCCTCATCCCCCATACACTTTGTGCACGCATGCACACACGCACACATAGAGCAAATCGGAAAGTCTTGTCTCATACAAACTATGTTATTAATATTGTGCATTAATTTTCGGGTTGGAGAAGCACAAGCTCTAACACTTATAGGAAGTAGTAGTAGTAGTAATAGAAAGTCTTAATATTTTATACAGTGTTTATGTGTATTGGCAAAAGCGTGTCTCCTAGATTCTCTGCACTCCATTTTTATTTGATTTTTTTAACCTCTTTGTATTTCTTTTATCGTCCTTTCCAATTCTGATCTTCATAATTTTGATGTATCGGGCGAGGTCGGAGAGTGTGTCCCGAGGTTGGAACCCTCAGGGTGATGATGAGTATGACCCCCGACTACCTCTAGTGACTCCGTTCATCCCCAACTTCTCTCTCCAAATCACCATCTTCTTCCATCCATAGAATCCTAATGCCTTATCAGGCCTCTTCCCACACGACTCCTTCCTCCAGTGAAACTTTAGAATGCCGCAATTCCCGTGTAATCCTACCTTCTCCCCCCGCTTTCTTACCAAAAGACCTTCCGGATTCCTTTGATATCTCCTCTCTCCCACAATTTCAACTTGCAATTCATTTGTTATTATTGTATTCTCAGAATACATTGATGTAGTCTGGAATCAGAACGTGAAATGTCTGTCTGTACCATGCACGCCATATATTCTCTCCGGGTACTCCGGTTTCCTTCCTGTCAATAATGGTATTGTATGCAGTCAATCTAAAATTTCAACAACAACAAAAGTATTTCTATTCCGACGCCTGTAATAGCGATCTCTTCAGATCGCCTCTCTTTTGAGTTCGTTTATGGAAAAAGCGCGGAAAAGCATCCATTATTATTATTATTATTATTATTATTATTATTATTATTATTATTATTATTATTATTATTATTATCATCATCATCATCATCATCATCATCATCATCATCATCATCATCATCATCATCATCATTATCATCATCATTATCATCATCATCATCATCATCATTGTCGCAAGATGACTAGTTTTACCCTGCTTACTTTACGTTGTAGCCTTGTTTAGTCATTGTAATCTTAGAATGTTAATGTTAGGCTGCAGCAGACGATGGAAGTAATCAGGCGTAGCAATGGTATAACTGAGGTACACACACTGCGAGCTTGACGCAAACAGTGTAGTGACGTCAGCATTGTGTGTGTTGAATCGGCAGGCAATGATATCATCGTAGCTACGTTAGGCGAGTCGATTACCAGCCTATGGGAACACAGTTTAGAATGGATTCAACCAGGTCTGGCTGATTCAAATAGAAAGATAGAACGGCAGTCGAGGGGAAAACGAGGAGCAGTAACTAGCTACACAGTTAGCAGTAAAATCTCTCCACTCATAGACCAGGAAGCAGGACTTTTGAATCTTAGAATTCAATCAAGTAGCCACGGGGCCTGACTTTGTCAAACAGGTAAATGAACATACTTCTGTTTCATCGTGATATATTTATATTATTGTTGAAATTATGTTTGTGGAATTTGCTATGCATAGATTTGAAATGTTAATCCGAATTTGCCTTACCACGTGGAGAAGCTGAACACGTGTTAAGCACGACCGGTTTGGACGCCATGTTGGATACCTAACGGAACCACTGTTGTTGAACCTATATGTATGTTTGCAGACCAGTGGCTGTACCAGTGAATGTTTATAATATTATTAATTCTTTATGTGTATAATTAGCCACGATTTATATTTATGTATGTATAGGAAATTAGAGTTGAGATTCCAGTGGACCACGGACGTAGCAGAATGTTCGTCGCTTATGTATAGAGATGTGGAGCTATCACTGAGGGCTACTTTGGCTTTCAGTGAGACGCTCTGCACAGACCTATTATTCAAGGTTGTGCAGAATTTCGTCTCTTATGTTACAGACGAGCAGGCGAGGTATACCGTGCGCCCAACTCCACAGAAAAGACGAGTTGGCTGTTTAGCCTCTACAGCACAGGACTGAGAGAGCTCCCCTGGAAAACACTCTCCAAGACAACACAGCTTGTCAAGGAACCAAACTACACGACGACCCCGCGTGTACAAGAAGCTACCGCAACGAAGGGCTTCAAACCCGCTACACCAAATTTAATTGCATAGGAAAAAGTGCACTAAACCTGATAGAAAAAGGACCACAGTAGTCCACTCTTCAGAAACTATAGTAAACCGGACCACAGTAGTCCAATCTACATGAACTCTAGTAGCCAGTGCCCTATGAAGACATAACAGCTGCCTAGACTATCAGCGATCGAATTATTTGCATTGACTCTTGACTTTTTAAGGTAGATTAGTACAGCGAAGATCTTGTATAGAGTAGAAGAAATAAATGTGTGACTTTAACTGTTATCAAGTGGCTGGACTACATATGATTCATAGCCGTGTGAAAGCTAGTGTGACAGTGATCTTTTACCATTTTTCTATCTATCTCTG
>CM072516.1:51978994-51998994 GCA_036898135.1 Oncomelania hupensis | reverse complement strand
GACTTTCTGAGAGAGACAGAGAGAGACAGAGAGACAGAGAGACACAGAGAGAGAGAAGAGTGGAATCGTGTTTGAGAAGGAGAGACAGACGGAAAGACAGACACATTTTATTCACAAGGATGCAGATTTTAGGCGGGAGCCTAATTTTACCATCGTTTCTCGTATCATTGACACTCACATTCTGCGATTTTCAGTCATATATGCCAACGACCAAGCTATTACAACAATTATCACGCAGCATACAAAAGAAGCTATATGACAATCAGTATCGGTTTTACCATTACACATATATTTAAGACACATTAATTATAGATGAAATAATCGTTGGGAAACGGTTGACAAAATCAGTGGTTGCGTCATATTAAGGGTACTGTTGCCTTAATGTATGTTTTGAATGAAAGAAGAGTGGTTCGCGATCTAATGTTCAAACTACAAAGGAAGAGAGCTCCGGGTTAGCGGTCCCGAGAATGCAAAACTATTCTTAAACAGGTCAGAGAGAGAGAGAGAGAGAGAGAGAGGGAGGGGGGAGATAGATAGAGGGAGAGGGAGGAAGAGAGAGGGAAGGAGAATGGAATCGTGCTTGCCATGTAAAGCATGAAGGTTGGGACAGAAGACTTGAAGACGGGACCATTGATACTGGGCCTAGGGAATGGACGGAGGAATTCGGAAACAAAGAAATGTGAAGCAGCGCAGGCGCTAAGGCGCTATGAGATTTCTGGATAATAGAAGGGTTGTGGAGAGAGGAGGAGAGAAATGAATGACAGGACTCTGGGGAGGAATATCCTCTTTGGCGTTTGTCACGTGGGGTTTATGGGCTCTGCACAATGGAATTATGGACCCTCACGTTTATTCGGTGGGAACTGCTAGTAAGTCACCCTATGAATTACTTTAATAAATTTATTTGTTTAGCTCGTTCTGTGTTAAGGTTGGGGTACAGAAATAGATAGAAAAATGGTAAAAGAATACTGTCACACTAGCTTTCACACGGCTATGAATCATATGTAGTCCAGCCACTTGATAACAGTTAAAATCACACATTTATTTCTTCTACTCTATACAAGATTCTCTAAGTACTAATCTAACTTAAAAAGTCTCTTTCAATGCTAATAGTTCGATCGCTGATAGTCTATGCAGCTGTTCTATCTTCATCGGGCACTTGCTAGTATATCTCATGTAGATTTGGACTACTGTGGTCCGTTTTACAGTTTCTGAAGAGTTGGACTACTGTGGTCCTGTTTCCGATCAGTTTAAGTGCACCTATGTTGTTACACTTAACTGCTAGGTGGTGCGGTCGAAGTCCTTCTGTGAGGTAGCTTCAGGTGCACCTGTGTAGTTGTGTAGTTGGGTTCCCTTGCCACGCTGTGGGGTCTTGTAGGGTGTGATCCAGGGTAACTCTCTCCGACCTGTGCGGTAGAGGTTACGCAGACAACTCGTCGTTTCTGTGGAGTTGTGCGCACGGGATAGCTCGGGATAGCTCGGGATAGCTCGCCTATAATAGTAATATAAGAGACGAAATTCTGCACAACCTTGAATAATCGGTTTGTGCAGAGCGTCTCACTGAAAGCCAAGTAGCCCTCAGTGATAGCTCCACATCTCTATACATAAGCGACGAACATTCTGCTACTTCCGGGTTCCACTGGAATCTCAACTCTAAATTCCTATACATACATAAATATCAATCGTGTCTAACTATACACATACAGAATTAATAATATTATAAACATTCAGTGGTACAGCCACTGGTCTGCAAACATACATATAAGTTCAACAACAGTGGTTCCGTACGGTATACAACATGGCGGCGCAACCGGTCGTGTTTCACCACGTGTTCGGCGTTTCCACATGGTCACGCAAATTCGGATTAACAATTCACATTTATGCATAGCAAATTCTTCAAACATAATTTCAACAATAATATAAATATATCACGATGAAACAGAAGGGTGTTCATTTACCTGTTTGACAAGTTCAGGCCCGTGGTGGCTTGATAGAATTCTAAGATTCTAACGTCCTGCTTCCTGGTCTATGAGTGAAGAGATTTCTCTGTCAGCTTTCTAGCTGTTAACACTTCGGTGTATTCCTCCCAACTGACCAAAGATAAGCTAGGTTTGGACCCAGTCAAACTGGCTCGAACCGCTTTGCGTAAGCTCCCATTGGTTAAAATGTTTACGACTCTCGTAATTACGATGATGTCATGGCCTCAGCCAGCGTCAATGCTACCGCTACGCTTGATTACTTTCATCGTCTGCTCCTAACTTTGAAATTCTAATATTATATATACTAACGAAGCTAAATATTAAAATAAGCAGAGTTAATACTAGCCAGTTCGTGACAGCGTTTTGGGAGTAGAAGAACCGAGAAGTGAAGACAAAATAAAGAATGAAGAAAAGAATTAGGAAGAAGAAGGAAGAAATGGACTGACTCTGTGGAAACGATGTTGGTTATGAAGAGTAGAAGAAGGAAAAAAAGGTATGAAGGCAAATAAGAAGATTGAAAATAAAGAAAATAGATCGAAAGAAAAGAAAGAGGAACTACGTGGGAAATGATTCTTTTGGATAACAGGAATGAAAAAGGAAAGAATGGCCCAAACAAAAAGATGGACAAAAACGAATGAAGAACAAAAGAAACTCTAGGAAAGAATGTCTTTTTCGAGTACAAGATAGGAAGGAGTGCCAAATGAAGGAAAGGAAAAAAAAAGGTGTTTGGTTGATGATATTGATATTGGTTACGCAATTTTATTTCTAGGGTGTGTCTACGGGAAAGAAGAAGACTAAGAAGAAGAACGAGAACAAGAAATAGTATATTTTAGTTAAATTTTTCAGAAAATAAAAGAGGTCGACTAACAGAAAAAAAGAAGTAAAAAGCCTAAAAAGAGATATGTGTGTGCGTGCGTGGCCTGTGCGTGCATATGTCTGTGTATTCGTGCGTCAGTCAGTCTGTGCGTCTCACTTCTTACGTCCCTCTGGTGGGGTTAGGGAGGTTGATGTGATGTGCTGTGTCGCGGGGCGGCAGGGATCCATCCTTCCGCCGATGCTGTCAACTGGCACTTGAACCAATTCCGGCCAGCATGGCATCAGCAAGAAAGATAGCATCACACCCCTGCCCTCTGTCCTTGTGCCGTTGGGACCAGAGATACAAGAGTGTCGGAGAGAAAGTGTTGAAGAGTATTGGAGAGAGCGAGAGGGAGAGAGAGAGAGAGTGTGTGTGTGTGTGTGTGTGTGTGTGAGAGAGAGAGAGAGAGAGAGAGAGAGAGAGAGAGAGAGAGAGAGAGAGAGAGAGAACCTGAGGTGTAGTGTGAAATTATTTCGCTCTCGAAGAAGTAAATCTCAGCAGCGACAGAGTTTAGCAGCGTCATATGATAGGAAGATTATATTTTAAAACACATTAATCGTTCTTATATAGCGCTTTTCCAGCCCAAGAGCTGCTTAGGCCGTTGGTCGATACAGGATCTAACTCAAGCCTTCGGGCGCGCGCCTAGTTGAATGTTGAATCGGGCCCATGAAGAAAGGTAACAGCACAGTGTTCTTGTATCTCTGTGGCCAGCACAGAGTTGCTGTGCTTTCTCAATCGAGTATGGAAAATTTCAGGTTAATCCAGAGTTTTAGATTCATTCAGAATTTCAGAATCTCAGATTCATTCGGTATTTCAGATTGATTCAGAATCTCAGGCGCTCCTGTCTCCAATGCAGACGCAAGAGACTCTGGATGGTGGATCCGCGAGGCGCAGTTTTACCTCTGTCCCTTTCTCAAACACACAGAGTAGTCCGAATGTCAGATTTCTTGGGAATCTCAGGCGCTATTTGATCTGCTAAAGGCGAAATGTGTTGGGATACTCAGAATGTGTGTGTGTGTGTGTGTGTGTGTGTGTGTGTGTGTGTGTGTGTGTGTGTGTGTGAGTGTGTGTGTGTGTATGGGAGAGAGGGAGAGAGAGAGAGAGAGAGAGAGAGAGACAGACAGACAGACAGACAGACAGACAGACAGAGTATCTGAGCCTACGCGTACACTGTACACTGAATTGGGTGTACGCCTCATCAGTCACAGCTACGCAGTGTGAGATACCTTGTGTGTGTGTGTGTGTATGCGTGCGTGCGTGTGTACTTGTTTACACTGTGTTATTTGGACAAACCAGAGAACATTTACATAACTTATTTTGAAAGACCTACTTGTTTTGACGTCAAACCAATGATCCGTTAGGGTTAGGTCTGTGTTACGGTTAGGGTTAGAGTTAGGGTTAGCGTTAGTGTTAGAACACTTAAAAGTACTTAAAAAGGGGGACGTAAGGTGACCTATTGTCAGCACAACGTATGTGGCGTTTTAGGAAAGTCATAATAACACTGTGAAAACAAGTATGCGTGTGTGCGTGCGTGTTTGTATGTGTGTGTGTGATGTGCCTGAAGTCGACAAGACATGTTTCTCTCTTCACTAGGTCTCTTTCACTGTCGCAAGAGCACGTCGCGGAATGCTGCTGAGTGATTGTTTCGGATAAGTGAGGGATGGAGGAGACAGGGGAAGGGGGGTGGAAAGTTTGAAGAACGAACAGGAGGAAAAAGGATTGGATCACAACAGAGAAGGAGAATAATAAAGGAAAAAGAAGAAGACTTTGGATGAATAGGATAAAATGACCAATGAAAAAAAATATCCGCAGTTTGTCGGCTGGTCAATAACGAAAGGAAATAACATTCAGGGAGTGAAGAGGAGAGAAAGTCGATACACAAAGGATGAAAGAGAACAAAGTTGGGAAAAAAAAGGTTATTGTAAAAAAAAGAATGTGTTTCAAACTTTCGTATCCGTGAAAGGATATGAAGAAAGTTTGTTTTTTTCTCTCCATATTTAAGAGAAGGAATGGTAGAAGTACTAGATGAACGTGAGGAGTCATAATAGCCAGACAGACAGAGACAAAGAGCTGGGGAAAACTCCACAACAACCGAAAAACGAAATAATTCAGAGGAAGTTTGTGTTTCGACCTGAATGTTCTAATCCTCACGCAAGGCTAGCTATAGGGACTATTACATTGATGAGGAAATGTACGCTTTGGTACATTGGCAGTGCGGTGTGTTCTAGGAACCTGACTCAGTCTAGTGACTCAGCTATGATGACCAGTAGTAGGCCAGTAGATGAGTCGCGTGTTTACCGATCAATGGGTGAGGAAGACGCGGCCTACATGTACCACCACATTTCCATGGGTTACTCAGCGGTACCGTTCCAATATCTACTTTCAAAGACGTTAATGAATGATGTGAGGAGAGGGGAGGAAGAGGTAAGGGAGGTGGAGGACAAAAAAACAACAACAATAACTACAAACTTAAACCCCACTGCACTCAAGGGTTCCCAATAGCGATTTCCAACGAAAATGGACAGTATAGCACCGTCTTATTCTTTGATGGTTAGAGGCGATCGTCTCTCTGCAATGCTGTTCTTCTCTAAGTATAGGAGGACCGTTGTTGATTTGAGAACAAAGTGTGGAAGTAAGCTTATAAGGCAGCATAGTGTAATAACGAACTCCAGAACCTCCAGAAGAAGGAGATTGGCTCTGTACCAAGTTTAGCGTTTAGAAAAATTAGGGTCACACCCGGTTAACTGTTTTTTTTTTTGGAATGCGGCGCTCAAACGACTGGTTTATGCTGCATGCCCTACCCCCACTAGATCCAATCATGGCTTGATCGATGTTTTGCGTGTTTTAGCAGTTGAAGGAAAAACACGTCATCTAGTGCTGGAATGAACAAAAAGCCTTTGTAGAGGGGGGAATCCCTTGTGAAGTGGTTTGTTTTGGGGTTTAATATTTGATGCAGGTATGAAATAACGTCGCCAAACGGTCACACCCAAATCTCAACCAGGTTGGTGGTGCATGGTTACCACCACCACCACTTTGCTAACAGCTCCCTCCCCTCCCCCTAATTTCCCCACCCCCACCCTCCGCCCCAGAGCTTAAGCTAGAGAAAGATAAATATAGTCCCCCTCCCCAAGAGTTTAAGCTGGAGAAAGATAACAAGAAATGAATACAATCCCAGAGTTTTAAGCTGGAGAAAATAATATGACAAAAGAAAAATACAGCCCCTCTCCCTTCCCTCCACTTCTTGTCCCTCTCACCCTCCCTCTTTCCTATCTCCACCTAGTTCCAATGTTTCTTTACAAAAATGTAATTAATTTTTTTTGGGGGGGTGGAGGGGGAGTGTGTGTGAAGGGGTGGGGAGGGTGTTATTTTCAGACTTTCACTTATTTGGAAATATTTGAAATAGTCTGGATTCAGAAGGAACCAAATGTTCTGTCTGTTGGTTGGTCGGTCGGTCGGTCGGAGGAGGAGGAGGAGAAGGAGGAGAGCTTTAAACGTTCACTGTACATACTCTGACTGATTGTTTTCAATTATTTTAAATAGAGTAAGTCTACTATCATTGTAATGTATCTTGAAAGTTCAACATTCACTTTTTTTTTGGGTGGGATTTTTTGGTGTTTTGTGTTATTTTTATTTTGGTGTGGCTTTTTTCCTTTTAATACAGAGCTTTATTTGCAGGATTTAGTGGGGTTTTTTCCCCTTGTACATAAAGAATAAAAGAAGCAGATAAATGAATACAAAAACGCTCGTGGCAAAATGCTTATTTTAATCGTTGTGTGGTTTCAGCTGTAACTTCAAATTCAAGTTTATTATAGAGTTTCACGAGCACACATTTTGCAGGATTAACAAAAACAAAAACACGCAACTCTTTGAAATGTCTTTTAAAAAAAAATAATTTACAAAATAGCAGTTTTAATAATGAAGAAATAGACCGTTTTACAAGCCCAGCAGATTATTGATATAAAATAATAAAATAAAGCGATTTTTTTTTTGTTCAAAAATGCTAGCGTCAGAAGCTAATTGTCCTGTCAGCTGATGAATAATTATTTCGATCGAAACTATAAAAGACAAAGTGGTTTCAATTTTTTTAATTTCCCTGTGGCTTTATATTAGTGGCATTATGATAAGGGTCGTTCCGTTCAGATCGTTGACGCGTTGCTTGGTTGCCGATTTACGCACGCTTTTACGTCATTGAATATGTCATCGCATTCATTAAAATTATACGAAGAATCTATACTATGCCATCCCATCCCGTAACTCGAAGGTCGTTGGGCACCACAGATGATCGTTTAACCAGCGTACTCCATCTTTCTCTGTCCTCAGAAACCCTCATGGCTTCGATAAGTGTCAAGCCAGTCCATTCTCGAATGTTGTCCTCCCACATATTTTTCTGTCTCCCTCTTCTTCTACCCCCCTTGGCCCGTACTTTGCAGGATGGTCTTTGCAAGGCCTGATGCTCTGGTGACGTGGCCATACCATCGGAGATTCCGTTTCTTCAACACTGTGAGCATGTCAATGTGTTGTCCAATGGCTTGAATGGTTTGTCGGACTTCGTTGTTGGTGATGTGCTGGAAATAGGAAATGCCCAGAAGTCTTCTGTAGCACCTCATCTCCATGCTTTGCATCCTTCGTTTTAGATCTTCTGTGAGGGTCCATGTTTCGCAAGCGTATAGGAAGATGGAGATGACAATGGAGCGCTGCAGCCTAACCTTGGAATGTAGACTGATGGTCCTGTCTTTCCAAATGGGCTTTAACCTTGTCAGGGCCGCAGACGTTTGTGCGATCCTGGAGAGGACTTTCTGTCGGGCACTTTGTCTGATACAAATGAAATGACTCTTAAATATTAGAAGCTATGCAGTGTGTTGAGGAATTGGCCTTGGACTTTGATGTCCGTGTTGATGCCATTGGTGTTGTTGGTCATCATTTCGGTCTTCTCTGCACTTAGTTCCATTCCATAGGCTCTGGGATGTTGTCATGTCTCTGTACCAGCTGTTCAAGTTCTTGTTCCTCTCCAGCCAATCCATCAATGTCATCCGCAAGACGAAAGTTGGAGATTGCTCTACCCTCTATGCTGACTGTGCCTTCGTGATCTGCAGGGACATCTGCCATGATGCGCCCTAGGAAGATGTTGAAGAGTGTTGGAGAGAGTAGGCATCCTTGATGCACACCGATTGTTGTTCTGAACCAGTTTTTGATGGCGCTGTTGTGGAGGACTGCACTGGTAGCCTTGTCATACAGTCTTTTGATGATTTCAATAATGTTAGAGCTGATGTTGTACACTCTCATGATTGCCCACAGAGCTGCATGCCAAACTCGGTCAAAGGCTTTCTTGGTCTACAAACACATGAAATAGATGTTGTTTGTGCTGTAAGTATTTATCGCAGATTATTCTGAGGTTGTAAATCTGTTTAGTGGTACGTCGCCCTGCCCTGAATCCTGCTTGTTCTGCAGCTATGGTTTGTTCAACTTGGGGTTTCAACCTGTGGAGTATTATTTTCAGGAGGACCTTGTTGGGATGGCTAATGAGGCTTATGGTTGCGGGTAATTTTCACACTCCTGCAGGTTACCCTTTTGGGGAAGAGTGATGACAAGCGAATGGATCCATGGTGTAGGCCACTCCCCACTCTGCCAAATCTTGTTACAGATAATGATGAGAGCGTCAATCATCGCTTCTCCTCCTGCTTGAAGCAATTCGGCGGGTATGTTGTCCACTCCCGCTGACTTCCCCTTCTTCAGTAATTGCACAGCTATTTCAACATCTTCTCGGAGAATTGGGAGGATTTCTTCCTCTTCTCTATTCGCTGGAATTGATGGGTCTCCGTTTGGTGTGTGGTTGTAAAGGTTAGAGCAGTACTCTGTCCATCTATCCAAGACTTCTTGTTCTTCTGTAAGGCATATGCTAGATTTGCTTTGAATCTGTATACGTTGTATTGCAATCACTCAGTATGTATGGCAGCCTACTAGCGCCAAAACCTGATAATTACAAATATCATAAGATAATTACAAATATCATGGTGTAATTACAATTATCAAAAAATAGTTACAATTATTGAAACATTACAAATATCATCGCGTGATCCTGTTTAATTTTCAGTTTTGGCTCTAGCAATCCGCCTGGAAATGCGTCAAAACCAAAAATTGTAATTATCGCATAATAATTATACATTTCACTTGACAATTACAATTTTTACGTGATTGTGCTTAATTCTGGCTAAGGCGGCTTACTAGCACCAAAACTTGCATTTATAGTTAACAGTGATATGGGTAATTAACACGTTTTCTGTGTAATTCACATATATGACTGCCTACTAGCGCTAAAACCTGAGAATTAGAAATATAATGGGATAATTACAAATATCAATGACATATTTACAATTAACACACACAAATTATAATTATCAAGTAAAAATTAAAATTTTCGGTTTGGGCGCATTTCCAGGCGTATTGCTAAAGCCAAAACTAAAAATGAAACATGATCACGCGAATATTTTGTGATTTTTCAATCATAATTGTAATTATCCCTTGATAATTGTAATTAACCTATGATATTCGTAATTATGAGGTTTTGGCGCTAAGAAGTCGTGGGAAATACTGATAATTATTAATTAACACTGTGGATTACCGGTATCTCTGTAAATTACCCAGAACACGTGTTAATTTCAATTAGCTCGTGGTACTGGTAACTCTCGGTTTTACCGTTAGTAGGTCGCAATAAGTATGGTATAATTATTTGACTCGCGTCATAAGTTCAATTTTAAAACAGACGAATCCGTTTATGTCTTATTATCTTGCCAGGACACAATGTTGCTGTATGAATTTTCTATATGAATGAAAGTATGAATGAGGTAAAAAATGAAAATGAATTGTCCTCATAAAAATGCAAAGGAGATGAAAACGCATTACGTCAAAAGGTTCTCTCCTGATATAGCGCATTTACCAGCTCAGAAAGCTGCTCATGCTCAAGGCACAGGCCGAAATGAGGATCCAATTAATTTATAAAAAAAATAAAACCGCGCTTTGAGCTTGATTGTTTATTTGGGGAAAAGCGCGTATATAGCTAGCATCCTGGTCATTCTGTCACGGTTCAGTCAAGCAAACACACCGTTGATGTCGATCCGGGTGGCTCGTTTCATCCATGGTCCTTGCAAGGTGCTCGGATTGCGGCAGATATGCCGCCTTTGAGCGGGTTGGGTTCAATCCTAGCTCTGGTTTGCACCTTAATGATGACTATGGTGGTAGTGGTGGTGGTGGTGATGATGATGATGATGATGATGATGATGATGATGATGATGATGATGATGATGATGATGATGATGTAGACTTCTACATATCTATGCTCACAGCATTGGGCTAGTAATAAGTACGATATGTTTAAGAATAGTTCATAGAATGACAGGTCTCGAGAGGAATGACAAATAAAGCTTTTTGTACTGGAAATGAAAATGTCGGGACATGATGAATCTGTCTGTTGTTCCGAAATACGAAACGACAAGTCTACAAAGGATGAAATCAATCTTTGTATAGAGGGAAAAATAATAATAAAAGCTTGTAAAATGACCCACTCTGGTGTACTGACATAAAAATGAGAAAATGAGAGGGAGGGGTTGGAGTGGACTTTTGGAATTGGGTTAGTCTGATGCACTCCCATCAAGTTAGTGGAGCTAATGAGTCAAGTCTTATGACTGTACGAAATGTTAGAGGTTAAGTCTACAAAATGATGAATTAGTCAGTCGCGCGGGTCCTTCTGGAGGTGACGAAGAATCAATCATCCAAACTGAGGTCAAAATTCAGTCTCAGGGCTTGACTTGAGTCTTTCTTCTTCGTATACCTTCTTTGAACGACCACGACCACACACCTCGAGTATAAAACGGCCTCCGGTTGTGAAATCGACAAAATTAATCCACAAAATGATCTTGAGAAGAAGTAGCAGTAGCAGTAGGTCTCTCTCCCAGCCCCCACCCCCACCCCCCATTTTTCTCCCTCCTCTCTCTCTCCACCCTGCATCTCTCCATCTCTCTCTCTCTCTCTCTCTCTCTCTCTCTCTCTCTCTCTCTTTCTCTTTCTCTCTCTCTCGCTAGCGGGCGGTATGATAGTATGGCGCGATTGACAGAGAGAAGAAGCTGTAGGGAAGCATGTAACTACCTCCCTCTTGCAGAGTAAAGTATTAGAATCCATTAAAATAACAAATGTACTTAGCAAACGTACTTGCTACATTCCTCTCTTGTCACTGTGCAAGGAAGTAGAGATGGAGAGAGAGCGAGCGAGAGAGAGAGACAGAGAGAGCGAAGGGGGAACGGGAAAGAGAAAAAATGTCTACGGGAATCTTGAAAGGAAGGTATACATTTTGACAGAGAATTTAATGTGTGTTGCCATGTATTGAAAGAAAGAGAGAGAGAGAGAGAGAGAGAGAGAGAGAGAGAGAGAGAGAGAGAGAGAGAGAGAGAGAGAGAGAGAGAGAGAGAAAGAGAGAGAGAGAGAGAGAGAGAGACAGACAGACAGACAGACAGATAGACTGAGACACATAGACAGACAGAGAGATACAGGGACAGTGAGGTACGGGAAAGATGAGAGGGGAGAAGAATTGTCTAATAGTCTTGCTGGTTTCCAAAAAAGCAACTCAGTCCTACGATATCACCACACAGAAACCTTTCGTAACCTTGTCTTCGATAATTATTCACATTTCCAATAAACTCATCCTACATGTAAATATTCTGATGTGTTCTGTAGTGGCAGAGAATTGGACTAAACTGTGAATCTAACATTAAAAGCAGCACGGAAACTGCGTAGCCTACCATTGTTATACGTCTAGTTGCATTTGATTATAGGGTTTCTGAAACTAGCTTGCCTAACAGTATGTGTGCGAGAGAGAGAGAGAGAGAGAGAGAGAGAGAGAGAGAGAGAGAGAGAGAGAGAGAGAGAGAGAGAGAGAGAGATTATTGGATTGGGAACAGTATGAGTGTATTTGCCAGCGAGAAAATACACACCATCTTTACAAAACTTTCACTCATGAACTTTATGATAAAACAATGTTGGACACTAGAACTATGAGAGAGAGAGAGAGAGAGAGAGAGAGAGAGAGAGAGAGAGAGAGAGAGAGAGAGAGAGAGAGAGAGTCGCTTAGTGTGTTTGGGTGCGCGCGTCCCTTCAACCCCCTTCTCTCTCTCTCTCTCTTCACACCACCAACTTGCCCCCTCCCACCCCCTCTCCGCCTCTCTCTCTCACCCACTCTCTCTCTCTTTCTCTATGACGTGCGTGGCTGTTTGTGTGTGGTTGTGTCGCTGGCACCAGCTTCAAGTATTGATCTGCCAGGCCCCAGTCTCTTTGGCTCGCCTGTCCCCTCCCTTCCTTCAGCCTGCCCAACTAGAAGAAGAAAAGGGAGGCGGTGAAGAGGAGGGATAGGGTTGAGAGGGAGGGTGTGGTGGTGTAGGGGAAAGGAGATTTAGAGAAAACGAGGCAGAAAGCAGAACGAGAGAAGCAGAGAGAGAGAGAGAGGGGGGGGAGAGAGAGAGAGGGAGAGAGAGAGAGAGAATGGGGGTTAGTGGGATGTTTGAGAGATAATGTTAACAAAATAATGGAGGGGAATGAAAATGATTGCATTACATTACATGATTATTGCTTTAGGTCCAGCGGACTCTTAAGAATGTAAACGTGAAGACTGAAGTTGGTAGCGAGTGGTATAGTAGAGGTACAATTGGTAATCGGGTCTTTGTCAATAAATGTGGCAGCTAGGCTAGCTATATCCCTACTCCCACCCCCACCTCCACCCCCACCCTTATTTGCGGTCAGCAACCGATTGCGGACACCTACTAATACAAATAATTTATTATCTCACTGAGACGCCATGATAGATTGATGACAACACTTTTTGGTATCAGTTTGGTATATTTGTGTTGGATGGTTCGTGGACTGTCATCTGATACTTTTAAGTGGTAATTTAAAAAAATGTTCACTGTCTAATGTATACAGACTGAAGGGGGGGGGGGGGAATGTCCGCAATTGTGTACACCTCCCCTTACCATAGCGCGTACTTTTATAGCACAAAGACACGCTTATTCAACAGTGCAGGAAGCAGTTCACAATGGAAATACTGTTCCATCCATGATCAATCTGGTTGGCTCTCCTTGAATAGCTCTTTGAGCCACAGTGCAAACCTCTATACACAAAGGACCTGCGTGGAACACAATGCAACTCTAGAGGAACTAGTTTCAAAATTGCAAATACGATACATGATGCTTAGCATATTGTCCAATATGGAAAAAAAATTGAAATTTTAAAAAAAGTAAATATTTAAAAACACTATTTCCCGATTTTCACTGCTGCAGATCATCTGCCTTTAAACTGTTTCCAATCGAACTAATTCACATGACGTTTATATTGAACATTAAAAACCGCTATAGTTCATCTGATAGGTCCTGATTTTGATAGCTTCATATTCATTCACATGTGGTTATTTCTAGTGAACGTCTGATTGATAGTTACGCTTGTTTCGTTTATGACTATGATGGATGATTGCACTCTCGTTCTAAAGGACGCACACCCATTCTCTGTCACTTTGTCTCTGTCTGTCTGTCTGTATCTCCCTCTGTCTGCGTGTATGTCTCTCTCTCTCTCTCTCTCTCTCTCTCTCTCTCTCTCTCTCTCTCTCTCTCTCTCTCTCTCTCTCCTTTTCTCTCATATTGTTGCGGTCTGGAATAGAATACACAGTCGGACCCCTTTTCCCAGCATTTTTGTGCAGCTAAAATGGATAATTACAAATTGCGTGTAATGATTATCTTCAGGCCAAGCAGCGTGCACAAAATAAAGGGTTTGGGAGTAATTACCCATTTCCCTTATTTCACACTCATCTTCCTGTTTGGGTAGGGGGAGGATGGGGGCGGGGTGGGAGGTGGGGTTAGACCCGGTTTGTGTCACTATGAGGCGGGGGAAAATGAAATACATGAGGGGAAAATTAATAGTGAACACCGGCGACGCAAAACGTAGCAGCAGTAGCAGCAGCAGCATCGTGTCTTTATAGTTGTCGTCATTTATCATCATCATCGTCGTCGTCCGAGTCGTCACCGGCTTCTTCTTCGTCATCGTCATCGTAATTGTCGTCGGGTTTACCGCCGTCGTCATCATCATCATCATCATCATCATCATCATCATCGTCGTCATCATCATCATCATCATCGTAATTGTCGTCGGCTTTACCGTTGTCCTCATCATCATCATCATCATCATCATCATCATCATCATCATCATCATCATCATCATCATCATCATCATCATCATCATCATAATCTTCTTCTTCTTCCCTCATGAATTTTCTTCCTGCGTTCTCATCGCTGTGTATATAACATCCGGAGCTAACGCTACTGCTGCTATCTGTGAACTGACTAAGCACATTGTTGTTGCCGAGTCTGCCTTTCGATGGTAGCTCTATCATCATCGGCGACTTCAACCAAACGAACCGGCATAAGACTTTGCCTCGGTACTATCAGCATGTGTACTGCCCCACTAGAGGAGAGAACACTCTTGATCACTGTTACACTACGCTGAAGTGTGCCTATCGTGCTACTACGAGGGCTCCCTTGGGCGAACCTGCTTACTCCAACCTATCGCCAAAGACTGAAAGCTGTGAAGCCTGTCACCAAATCGGTCTGGAGGTGGACAGGGAGTCGACGGAGGCGCTGCAAGGGTGTCTAGAGGTGACTGACTGGAGTGTTTTCAGAGAGAGGAGTAGTGGCCTGGACGAATATGCAGATGCAGTGACATCATACATTGGCTTCTGTGAAGAGGCCTGTGTCCTTACCAAGATCGTCCGTATCTTTGACAACAATAAGCCGTGGTTCAGCCGCTCAGTCAAAGTAAAACTTGACGCTAAGAACGATTCCTTCAAGAGCGGCGACCGTGAGCAGTACAGAAAGGCCAAAGCTGCGCGACGTCGCTAGATCAGCAAGGCAAAGACGACCTACAGGAAGAAGATCGAGGACCAGTTATCCATCCAACAACAAGCGAGACCTGTGGCGGGGCTTGCAGCAGGCCACCGGCTACAAGCAAAGGGTGTCAACCCACGACGACGTCAACCCGGAGCTCCGTGACATGTTGAACCTGTTTTACAGCAGATTTGACCAGAAGAACCCCTCTCCTGGCTACTATCCTCCGCTTCCTGAAGACGCGTCGGCTGTGACGCCGCGAATCAGCATTCAGGAGCCGGAGGTGAAGCGTCTCTTCCAGGGGCAGAATCCCAGGAAAGCTTCTTGTCCCGACCACGTGTCTACTGCTACCTTGAGGTCCTGTGCTGACCAGCTCGCTCGTGTCTTCACCGATATATTTAATAGATCTCTAAAGCAGATGTCAGTGCCGCGGTGCTTCAAGTCGTCGGTGATCATCCCTGGTTCTAAGAAGTCCAAGATCACCCAGCTGAACGACTACCGCCCCGTGGCACTGAGGTCTGTTGCCATTAAATTTTTGGAGCGCCTTCTCTACCTGAGGGCATTAACGGGTCACTTGCTTGACCCACTACAGTTTGCCTTCCAAGCGAACAGGTGATGATGCAATCATTCTTGGCATGCATTCACTCTTGCAGCACGTCGAGACTCCTCGCACCTATGCCAGAGTTTTGTTTACTGATTACTCCAGTGCTTTCAACACCATCATCCCTCACAAGCTTTTTGACAAACTCTCTCACCTCAATCTGTCACTGGATTCTTGACTTTCTTCTGGACCGTCCTCAGGTAGTCAGACTCAACAACTCACACTCTGCCTCTGTAACACCGAACACTGGCGCTCCGCAAAGATGCGTTTTATCTCCACCTCTCTTTACTATGTTCACAAATGACTGTATCTGCGTCCGTCTGTGAAATTAACATTTTCTGATGGTACTACCTTCGAGGGGTCTTATCTCTGATGCTGACGAAACTGTATATCTAGACGAGGTTGGAAGAATGGTTGGTCGGAAAACGACCTGGAACTGAATTTCTCGAAGACAAAAGAGGTCGTGATCGACTTTGGCCGAATAAAATTCCCAGTATTGCCCCTTGTCATCAATGGGAAACCGTTGAGCAGGTCGACTCGTTCAAATTTCTCGATTCCATCATTTTGAGCGACCCGAGTTGGGACAATAACTCCTCGTTCATTGGGAAAAAGTGCAGACAGCGTACTCCATTTTCTGAGACATCTGCGAAAGTTCGGTATGTCCAGTGAAATTATAACAGTTCCACGATAGAAAAGAAAGAGCTCGAACACATTGTTAAGACTGCCTCCAAATATAGCTGGTTGCGAATCGGTCGCCTCCATTTTCACAACGCGTAGGAAACGGAAAGCAGAAAAGAAAGTTCGCAATTTGTCACACCGAGCCAATCACCTGGCCGTCGTTTCCGTGCTATTGAGAGCTAGAACTTCTCGATTCAGAAGCAGTTTCTTTCCAGATGCTGTCTTCAGTACATCACCAACCATGGAACGGTCTGTTACAACCATTTCCATCACTTGTGACATATGACTGATTGGAGTTTAATTTTGTGTTTACCTGTCTGTTAGTACTGTATATAGGATGAGTCCCAGTTGAGTGTATGACATGAATGCACGTCTGCACTCTCTACAAGAAAGGGTTGTTTCATTGTCGCCAAGCCACTCCTAAATCCTTGTAACGCTTTCTTCTTCTTCTTCTTCTTCTTCTTCTTCTTCTTCTTCTTCTTCTTCTTCTTCTTCTTCTTCTTCTTTTGTCCTTTATCCCGTTTGCTATCAGACTGCGCAACGATGCCTTGTGAGCCCAGAGTACTGTGTCTGATGTCACTGCATGACTTGTGAATGATTTCGTTAAACTGACCTTTGAAATGATCCGGATACATGACATCGTTCATTATCATCAAGTCGACTGGGAATTAGAGTCGGTTGGGAGGGTTTAGTTGAGTGGCGCTGCACAGTGCGCAAGCTTGCTGCAGGTGTGTGCTCTTCAGGCGATTCTTCGATTCTTGACTGTTTTGTTTATGCTGATCCTCGGTGATCATCGCCTAAAGCACCTCTTTAAGTTTTTTGTTTTTTTTAATTCACAAAACTCAGTCATGTTAATTTTAAGATTTATTTTTCTCAGCTAAAAGCCTTTTATTAGCGATGGAAAAGAAGGGTGGAGTAAGAGGGTGGGGTGGGGGTGCAAGGTTCAAGCAATAAAATACATCAATACGCTTACACTGTGTGTACATGTTCGACGAAGCTTGGCCTTACAACAAAGTAAGGAGCAGATTTATTAATAGAGATGAAAATTCAACCAGTAAGAAAGAAAGTCCCCAAGCACTCAAAACTTTCCAAAGTTTTCCAAGGGCAAAGGTAGTATTCAACTAAGTATGTCCTGACTCTAGTGCATCTAAAGCACTTAGTCGCAAGATACGACCAAACTTTTATGTTCTCCGTTCTACCATAGGGGAATGTACATAGGGATTTGTTTGGAGACATCAGATAGTAAAAGTCTAGAAAATGTGTGCTTGCAGTGAACGTATGTGACGAGACGAATGGAATACGGGGTTTTGGGTGGGGTTGCGGTGTGTATGGGAGGTACAAGACATTGCTATTGGAAATCATAGAGTACAGAAACGCTTATTCCTTATGACCTACTTTTATTCCACCCCTTTCTATTGTACAGTTTCGCTTTGGACATCAGATAAGACTTCAGTAAGTCTAGAAGTATACGACTGTAAAAGAAGAAGTACCATGAGACCTAAGAAGAGGAGGAAGAAGAGGAAAGGGAAGAAAGTAGTAGACGAGGAGGACGACGACGACGAAAAAGCAAGAAAGAAAGAAAGAGAAGTAGTAAAATCTTGTTTTACGTCATAAAACACGACATTGTTTATATATAGGACGATTAAAGGAAGAAGAAGAAGAGTAGGAAATTTAAATTGGAGGATCAGAACAGGGAGTACACGAAAGTGCCATTGGGCAGACGGTACAGAGAAACTGTATGTCACCGATTTCATCGTTTTAAGTATGGTCTATAAGGATTGTAACGCTTCGCTCTGAGAATCAGATAAAAGACTTCGGGAAGTCTAGAAGTATACCGCTGTGATGTGGAAGACAAGGAGAAACAGAAGAAGAAGGAGATTAAGAATGGAGAGGAAAGTGAGAAGAGACGATGGGGGTGAGGTAGGGGAGGTTCTACAACTTGTAAAGTTTAGCTGTCAACGGAATTCAACAAGGAGAGATTGATTTGCATAGAGCGATGGACGAAAGTGTTTTTATGCAGAATTCTGCTTTTGATGTTTTTGCAATCTTCCGCCCGTTTGCTGGAAGTTGGCTTTTTACTTTACTACTACTACTACTACTACTACTACTACTACTACTACTACTACTACTACTACTACTACCTATTAATTTAAAGAAATATTATTATTATTATTATTATTATTATTATTATTATTATTATTATCATCATCATCATCATCATCATCATCATCATCATCATTATTATTATTATTATTATTATTATTATTATTATTATTATTATTATTATTATTATTATTATTATTATAACGACAGTGTTCTTGCATATCTTAACATCTCGCATGCGCAGAACCTCTGCTGAAATCAAGATCGAACTCACTAATATATATAATATCCTTGCGCCGTGGCGGAGAAGATGAATAAAAGAAGAGGAACGAAAACCCTATAAAAGAATACTGTGCAGCTGCGGAAAGCTGTGTTGAAGATTGTCACAAGGTGGAGCAAGAATATAAAGAGGGTAAAGATAGTGTAGTGAAGTAGTATGTTATGTTTTACCAAGAAGAGGGACAATGAAGAAGGCGAAAGAGAAAGTAGAGTACAATTTGTACGTATTTAAAATAAATATTTATTTTTTTTTTAAAAGAAGAAGAAGAAAGATACGTTGTAGCTAGAACGACAGGATGGGAAAGGTATAAAAATTAAGAAGAAAGTCGTTTTGGGTGAGGGAGGGAGGGAGGGGGAGAGGGGAAGGGACGGGGAATTTATAGAAACTGAACTGAAACGTGATGTTGAACCACGTTGTTTATATATTTATAATTTCCAGGATATATATATATATATGGGTGGGTGGGTGGGTGGGTGGGTGTGTTTGTGGGTGTGGGGGTGTGTATGTGTATGCGTGCGAGCACCTATGGAAAGCCTTGCGTTTGGTTTTCAGCCTGTCTTAATTGGCAGGTTCGTGGAAGTTCAAAAACGTTTTTTCAGGGTTCTCAGATTCCGAATCTAGGTTCCTTAACTTTTGGTCCAAGAGGTTCCGCAACCTAGGTTCGGGATCTGAGAACCTCAAAAGAAGTTTTTGAACCTCCCAGAAACTGCCTTTTAAAACAGGCCACTTTGCGCTATAAAAAATAAAGAAGTAATAGTAGTAGTAGTAGTAGTAGTAGTAGTAGTAGTAGTAGTAGTAGTAGTAGTAACTGTATGTATTTTATTTAGGAAGAAAGTTGTCTTGGGTAGGAGGATGTGTGTATGGGTGGGGGGGGGAGAGGAGGGAAGTTTTCGGGGTATTTATAGAAATTGTAGGTATTTTACTTACGAAGAAATCCGTTTTGGAGAGAGAAGGAAAAGGAAGGAGTAGGACAGAGGATGAGGAATATAGGTGTACAAATTCAATGTAGTTTTTAGTTAGGGAAAAAAATCGTTTTGGAGGAAGAGGAGGAGGACATAGAGGATGAAGAATAAGAATAGAAATTGTATGTATTTTCAGTTGGGAAGAAAATGGTTCTGTCCAGGAGGGCAGGGTGGAGGAAGGTGGCCCGATTTTGGCGGGGACCCATCCATTGGTTAGAGAGCGAGCGATTGCGGTCTCATGATGGGAGCTTAGTGTTTTATCTGCCGCGGCCTAATGGCAACTGTTTGCTATTCATAACTCTCTCTATATATATTCGTCCTGTCTGACCTCTGCCACCCCTCGCTGATGATCAGCGATTGACAGCGAACTCGGGCAGTCGCTTGAGTAGGTTAGCCGAGTGGGGGAAAATGACGGTTAAAACAAAGCGGTCTAAGCTATACCAACCCGCAGTTCAAACCGCCTAGCGCACCGTTAAAGGGGTCCCCTTTGATCACCAACCCCTCGACACAACCTATTACCATTCACAGCGATTGTTGCACCACTGGAAGAAGAAAAGAACAGAAGCTTACAACAAAACAAAAACAAAACAAAAAGTTTCGAAAGTTTAGCTATTTTTGCAATAAATTAATTC
>CM072516.1:51961494-51976494 GCA_036898135.1 Oncomelania hupensis | reverse complement strand
TGCTAATCTATACCTAAATAGCCCAAAAATTACATTTTAAAAAATTGTCCGGTGTCCCACGTCTGTCTGTGCAAATCTTTCAAGTGGATAAATATGCCAGCACCTATTTCAGCTATCACAACCAAACTGGTAAGATGTTGTAAACAAAAGAGACCTCATAAATAATCAGAGAATGAATGACTTCACTTCAAGTTCACATGGTCAACAAATTAATGTTAGTTTTAAAAAAAAAACTAACGATTTTTCCACAAATTTTCACTTTTTTTTTCTAGGTTGAACTTACGATTCTTTGATGCATGATAAATAACAATGAGACACACATACTGTACAAATTTGGTCAAACTCACTCCAAGGACAAGGTCACTGGAGCTGTCCAAGGTCGGTTAGTAGAGGTACTTTGAAGTGACCTTGACCCTAAATTATGAGAGAATAAAATCCAAACTTGTTATATTTAGAGATGATATATTGATCTTTCATATATATTCCGGTTTTGCGTTGATCTTAAATGTCAAGGGCATTTTAGGCATTGCAAAAACATCGTCGAGTGGAATCGTAGTAATATGCAACAACATTTGGACTATTTGATCAGATATGCATGAGAGGTCACGTGAGGATCAAGGTCATCTCAAGGCCATCGTGTTGTTTGTTTGGTGGGGTTTTTTTTTTGGCATAATACAACTTTTGCTGTAGTTTATTGGATAGTACAATAATCTTGTATTGTATTGTAGTCGTAGATCAAGGTCATCTCAAGGTCAAGAGCATAGATCTAGAAAGATCAAAGACGGTATTTGCATTTTAATGCCACCGTTTCATTTTATTTTTTTCTGGGCAGTCATTTTCATGTTAAATATTGCGAGTTCCATAAGGAGCACGTGAACCATATGGGCTTTGCCCTTTTAGGTTTTTTTTGTTTGTTTTTTTTAAATCGTCGTCTTTGCCATCACCGTCGTCGTCCTCGTCATTATCAACATAAACAAACAACTCTGTCTCTCTGTTACTCTTAACATCTCTCTCTCTCTCTCTCTCTCTCTCTCTCTCTCTCTCTCTCTCTCTCTCTCTCTCTCTCTCTCTCTCTCTCCCTCTCTTTCCCTCTCTCTCTCTCTCACTCTCACTTTCTCTCTCTTTCCTATCCCCTATACCTTCCCGCTTCCTTCCTGCTCTGTATGTCTTCCGTGTTCTCATTCTCTTTCACTACCACCGTGCCTCTTTTCGTGTCTGGGCCTCTCCTCAAGGGAAATGTAGATGTTGCCTATATGAGATGACTTTCTGTGGGCCCTTTGTGTGACGCACGATCACCTTGGGAAGGGGAGTGGAGAGGAGGAGGGAGGAGATCAGTCGATAGGGTGGTTGAGTGTGGGGGTGAAGGTGGGTTTAAAGAGGTTTGAGACGTGGACAATCGTATAATCTGGTTTATGTCATTACCATGTCGTACTTTCGGAAAAAAAAAAAACCACAACAAAAAAAACAGCCATTTTCCATCAGAGCGGTTTTTTTATGGAGACATTTTTGTAATTTCGTTTGTATTTTATTTCAGTTTAGTTTATTTAGTTAGTTATTTGATCTTGTATCCTAGTTTTATATTTTATTTAATTTGTATTTTTATTACTCACATTTTAATTCTTTTCTTCCAATTTTTTTTTTAATAATTCTACTTTGACATTTCATTTCTTTTCTTTTCTTTTTTTAAAATTATTTATTTCATTAAAAGAAACAACAAGTTATTTAATTAGTTATCTTGGTGTAGGGTGTTGTGATGGGTGGAAGAAGTGGAGGATGGTATTATGTGTCAATATTGTAACTGGTTAATATGGGGGTGAAGGACTGGTTGGATGGAAATGGCAGATAAACACGCCAGTGATTGCATTT
Organism: Oncomelania hupensis; assembly: GCA_036898135.1. Taxonomy (NCBI): domain Eukaryota; kingdom Metazoa; phylum Mollusca; class Gastropoda; order Littorinimorpha; family Pomatiopsidae; genus Oncomelania; species Oncomelania hupensis. The sequence continues at coordinate 51,974,628 of CM072516.1, read as the reverse complement.
CCCATGAAATCGCGCGCGCACGCGTGTATGTGTGTGTGGGTGTGTGTGCGTGTATGTGTGTATTATAGACAGCGGGGTTTTTTTTGTGTGGACAATTTCATAAAAATCTACCACGTGTTTTTGGCGGACCTCCGTTTGAGTTTGGGTAAGGGTTTTAGGGTTAGCTTTAGCGTTAGCGTTAGAAGACTTTAAAGTACTTTTTAAAAAGGGACAAAATATCGCTAAAAAATGCAAAAGAACGTATGAGGCGTTTCATGAAAGTCATAACAATGGCGTCTTCGCAAGTGTGTGTGTGTGCGGGCGCGCGTGCCTGTGTGTGCCGCGCGCGCGTTTATGTCATTATTTTGTATGTGTGGGAGGGAAAGGAAGGGGGGGTGTGGAGGGAGAAAAAGGGGTATTTTTATAGATATCTTATTTATTTATGTTATTTTAAATTTTGCTTATTTATTTAGTTTTGTTTTACTTGGTTGTTTTATTTTTTCCGTAAAGTAATGAAAATGTACAACGGTCGGTTTATTTAATTATTTTGTCAAAGTTGTTTTTAACTTAAGTGTCAGACGATGTTCGTGTTATTGTGCATTTTATTTTATTTTAAGCGTGTTTTAGGATGCGAATAGCGTACAGTGTTGTGCGGACTTTTGTTCCCGTCTGAGGAAATGTGCTTAATCGGTATGGAAATTTCATTGCACTAGAAGACTTGAGGGTCAGAAAGGAAGAGATGGGATGACTGGGTTCGTGGGGTGGGGTTTCCAAGGGCTTTTTTGTTTTGTTTTAATAGAGCAAATACATATAGGAGGACTCTAAACTGGTTATTAAAAACGCTGGGGGAAAGGGGAGCGGATCAGCACCATGAAAAAGAAGGAAATAAAAGTTATAATACCCGATGCTGTACGTGCACTTTTTCTCATTAGAACTCAAAGCGCGGAGATCTGCACCAAGATACAAGCTCACGTGTTACGCAAACTCGTCTTCTACGCGCATAGTCTCGCATATCAACAAACAACTTACAAAAATGCTGCTGCTGCTGCTGCTGCTGCTGCTGCTGCTGCTGCTGCTGCTGCTGATGATGATGATGATGATGATGATGATGATGATGATGATGATGATCATGTTGATGATGATGGCGATGACGATGGCGGTTTGTGCACTTTGTGGCAATTCAATGAATTTACTTTTTGATCAATATCAGAGCTTTCTGAGGCAGAATTCAACTTCATAGTGGATAGGAAAACATATTCAACTCTGGTCCCTTAATGCTTCCTGCAAGGGGCGAATATTTCTGACATTTTATATGTGTGTAGGACTGGTCTCTTATAGGCTACTGTATGCGACGGTCGAATTGATTTGACATTCTGTTTGTGGAGGGCTTGTCTCTCATACTTCGTGCCAGGGGCGAATCTTCCTAACGTTCTTTGGTGTAGTGAGGCTGATTTCTCACACTTTATGCTAATTGCAAATATTTGTTACATTTTATATGTAATGGGACTGTTTCTGCTTTATCCGAGAGGGGGGGGGGGGGGAGAGGAGGAGGAGGCGAGTCTTTCTGTCTATGAACAATTATAGGTAGCAAAGAAGGCGCGTAAGCTGTGCCTCATTTGGTAGTAGGGAGTCGGGTCTGTCATACTGTACTTCAAGAGGCGAAACTTTCTAACATTGTATGTGTGGTGAGACGGGTTGGTCTGTCATACTTTACGGGAGCTGCGAAACTTTGGGACATTTTATGTGTGGTGGGCCTATTTGGTCTCTCATACTTTACGCCAGGGGCGAATCTTTTTAACATTGTATGTGTAGTGGACCGTAGCTGGTCTCTCATATTTTACGGGAAGTGCGAAACTTTCTGACATTCTATGTGTGTGTGGAGGTTCTTTTTTCTCAGATACTCTTGTTGACGACGGGGGGTACCTGGACGGAGGAAGATTGATCAGGGACACCTTAATCAATAGTAAGCCTGAAGGGTAAAGGGCAGGGGAGGGAGAATAGTCATCCGTCAATCTCCTGCTTTGTCCCTAACGGTGCTTGAGAACCGCGCCATCTGCTTCCAATCCCTGTAACCGTTTGTTTGTGGGTGACACACTAAAAGTGTCGCCCGTTTTTTCATCGTTCGTTGTCAAATCTCACTACATTAAATTGATAAAGAAGTACGCGCATTTCTTCCATTAGCAAACATCAAAATTATATGGTTTGGGAGGTGTGTACCACACACACACACACACACACACACACACACACACACACACACACTCTCTCTCTCTCTCTCTCTCTCTCTCTCTCTCTCTCTCTCTCTTTCTGTCTCTCTCGCCTTTGTCTCTCTCTCTCTTCTCTCTGTCTCTGTTTATCTCTCTGTCTTTGTTCGTCTGTCTGTCTGTGTGTGTGTCTCTCTCTCTAGCTTTCTCTCTGATTTGCTGTACAGTTGTGCATGTATCTTTGATTTATGTGGAAGCGTGTGTGACTTGAGAATTTAGGTGGATTGGAAGGGATAAAGAAGGGGTGGGGGCAGGGGTCTGGTCTCTCATACGTGATGCCAAGCGTTGGGGGTCAGGTGAAGTGGGGTTTAAAAAGGAGAGAGAGAGAAAGAGAGAGAGAAAGTCCCCTATACGCTATCGTGTCCGGGGACGGTAATCTACCCACTGACTGACTGACAGAGAGAGAGAGAGAGAATTTGCTGAAACAACCCTAATGGTAAAACTGAAGGCGGCACTCCACCAGCGGGTCACTTTACAATAAAGGCATCCCATGCAGGGGACGCTGAAGCTATTCTCTAATGTATCGAATCCCCGTTTACAAAAACAAAATAGTATAAAACCAGCATTATAAAAAAAATTAACAAAACACGTACATATAAAATGCCGAAATTGCTAAATAATAATACCCTAGAAAGCCCTATTGACCATTTGGCAGAAAGCGTCCAATATCCCCCAAGCTGACCCAACAGATCCCATACACAAATGAGGAGTTTTGGGTTTTCCAAGAAAAAAAGGTAGGTGACTGGTCTATCAAAGAAGAAAGTAGATTGATAGAACAGATTAGGGACGAGAAAGAACAAATGAGAATGCCAGAAACTGTGGTAATTTAAAGCACTAAATTTCCACAAAGTGGAGATACTATATATACAGAAAACCCGGCATCCCAACGGGGGGTGGGGGTTGAAAGGAGGGGGAGGGGAGAGAGAGAGAGAGAGAGAGAGAGTAGTGCGTGTGTGTGTGTGTGTTCGTGGGTGCGTGAATATTATGCCCATTTTCCACACACCTTGAAAAAAATGGCAAAAGAATTACTTTTGTAGCACTATACTTATCTTTTGAAGCTATCAGTTTTGTATATCTGCTTCACGTGAGCGGCACTACGTGCGTATTTGGTTTAACGATGAGTATATTTGGTTAGTAAGTAGCAAATGCTAAGATTGTATGTAGCAAACGCGGTCCCTGTTAGTAGTAATATCAATCTGTACCTTTATTTTGGCTGCTTTTAATGTGCTTGCGTTCGATAGTAGCCACTGTCCTCGATAGATTTGCAATATAGGTTCAGCATGTGATGTACTGGTTATAACATATAGGGCCGTATTAGTAGTGTTGATGTCCTCTGCACCTGTTGCTGTCATTTTACGTCACCCACAGCTGTTAGTGTCGTTAAAGTAGTACCCTTGTACAATTAACAGTAATATAGTAGGTGTGTTTCATAGTGAGACAATGGTTTTATAGACGTGCGTAGGCTCCAGTGTGTAACGAACAACAACAACAACAACAACAATAACAATAATAATAATAATAATAATAATAATAATAATAATAATAAAAATAATAATAATAATAATAATAATAATAATAATAATAATAATAGTAGTAATAATAATAACAGGCAATTTATACAGCGCTTTCCAAATTCACAAAGCGCTTTACACAAACAAATATAAACACAACATGCATACATTGGTCAATAACACGCAGCCACATACACATCCCAACACCAAAAATAACTAACAACAACACTCACTCATGGCGCCTAAGAAAACGCCTCTCTAAAAAGATGCGTCTTCAAGTTCATTTTAAAAGACGCTAGTGAAGGACTGTGACGGACGGACCGAGGTAGCGAGTTCTAGGTCTGAACGGAGAAGAAACTGAAAGCTCTACCACCGTGTCTCACCCTGTGGTATTCTGGTACACGGAACATCCTTTCATCTGCAGACGGGCGGAGAGACCGAGAAGGAACATAGACAGTCACAAGTTCGGAAAGATAGCTAGGAGCAGTTCCAGAGATGATGTGGTAGCAAAGACATGACGTTTTATATTTAATTCGTTGTTCAACTGGGAGCCAGTCGTTTTCTCCACAGGCACAGTTGGGTTGCTTACAATAAAGGAATTATAGGGGTTTATACGGCGGTAATATTTCATTTAGATGGTTCTTATATATAAGGCTTTTCTAGCTCAAGAGCTGCTGAAGGCGCTAATATCCATCTACATCTGTAGCATGCTCAGAGTGCTATTTAAAACCCCAGTTCGTCCTTTACCCGAGTATTCGACCAGTGACGCTCAACAAAGTCGCCTGATCTCTGTTTTATTACAAAAAAAATATATAAACGCTCTTGGTTCCTTGTAAATGATTTTGACGTTGTGGACGCTCTTAGTCATCTTATCCATGATGATTCAGTATATTATTTCATCGTCGTGAGTCGTATGCCAGTTAGGGTTGCCGAACACTTGAGACTGTTGGGACAGGGACTGATCGTTTGGCAAGCGCAATTAGGCCTACCATAGTCCCCTGTTAACGTCATGGAGTGAGCGTGATTGTGACGTAAGTTAATGAATAATAATCTTTCTTGATGTTTAAAGCAACTTACCTCCCTTGGCTTGTTTTATTCCTTGCTCCTATATTCCACAGCGGCATATGGCAGCCTTTATGATGGGATAGAAAACCTCACCGGTGTGGCAAGTCCACGCATTTCTAGCATGGGGAACGAATGAGCTAGTCGACATCGGTAAGTTTGGACTGTGGTGGCCATTAGAGTGGTTAGTCTCCGATACTCATTTTGACGTCACATGTTGCGTGCCTGTAGCGTAATCTAAATTTTGGGGGGAGAGGGGGGGAGTAGCGGAGGAGGTGGATCCTGTGCGACGCATCGGATGGTGGCCAGCTTGATTAGGGAGCCCCAAGCAAACAACGGGATCCATGTGTTTTAATTGTACTGCCTGGCACCAGTTCTGAGTTATTACACAGTGGGCACCATTCATGAGGCCCGGCAGAAGGCCGCCATTTGCACACTGGATTTGTTGATGCAGGTTTTCACAGTGAGGTCGGAGTTGGCCATTGCCTCCCCCGATCGACAGCAAATAGTTACAGTGATAACACACACTAAATACATAACAACACAGTCTTGTCGTTAAATGCTCCCATCGTAGGTGATAAAAAATGTCTTGATTTGTTGGTTTAAACATAATGTTATTATTATTAACGAGACAAGCAAACAAATAAGTTCTACCCTTTGACAAATTAAAGCAATAACGTATCTCTGGCGAACAGAAACAAGTACAAAGTAAGAAAAACAAAAGTTAATTAATTAATTAATTATTCGTCTCAACCACAAAAAAGTACATTCAACTATAGCGTAAGAGACAAAAATACAATAATATCGAGGAGAAAAAAGTATCCTATTCCTGTCCTCTCCTATCCCGTAACTCGAAAGTCGTTTGGGCACCATAGATGATCGTTTATCCAGCGTACTCCATCTTTCTCTGTCCTCAGCAACCATCATGACTTACTTAGCTCTGTGTCAAGCCAGTCCATTCTCGAATCTTATCATCCCGTCTCTTTTTCTGTCTCCCTCTTCTTCTGCGTCCTTGCACCGTGCCTTGCAGGATGGTCTTTGCAAGGCCTGATGCTGTGGTGACGTGTCCATTCCATCGGAGTTTCCGTTTCTGTAACATTGTATGTCATCGTGTTGTCCAATGGCTTCAGTGATGGTCTGTCGGACTTCGTCGTTGGTGATGTGCTGGGTATAGGAAATGCCCAGAACTCTTCTGTAGCACCTCATCTCCATGCTTTGTATTATTCGTTGTAGGTCTGCTGTGAGGGTCCATGTTTCGCAAGCGTATAGGAAGATACAGATGGCAAGGGAACGCAGCAGCCTTATCTTGAAATGTAGACTGATGGTCTTGTCTTTCCAAATGGGCGTCAACCTTGTCAGTGCAGCAGTTGTTTGTGCGATCCTGGAGAGGGCTTCCTGTCGGGACCCATTGTCTGATACACTGGCTCATAAATATTTGAAGCTAGTTGTTGAGGGATTGGCCTTGGACTTTGATGTGTGTTGATGTCATTGGTGTTGTTGGTCATCATTTTGATCTTCTCTGCACTTATTTCCATTCTAAAGGCTCTGGGTTGGTGTCAAGCCTCTGTACCAGCTGTTTAAGTTCTTGTTCCTCTCCAGCCAATCGATTAATGTCATCCGCTAAACGGAGGTTTTTAAATTGCTCTACCCCCTATGCTGACTGTGCTTTGGTGATCTGCAAGAGCATCTGACATGATGCGCTCTAGAAAGATGTTGAAGAGTGTTGGAGAGAGTAGTCATTTTGACGAACGCCGATTGTTGTTCTAAACCGGTTCCCGATGGCGCTGGTGCGGAGAACTGCACTGGTAGCCTTGTCATACAGGCTTTTGATGACTTCAAAAATGTTAGGGCTGATGTTGTGTTTGATGATGTTGGTTGCCCACAGAGCTGCATGCCAGACTCGGTCAAACGCATTCTTTAAGTCTACAAACACACGATATAGGTAGGAAAAAGAAGTAATGAATAAATAAATGAATGAATTAAGCGCATAACGAGAAACGGATATATGCAAAGTGTAAACTTTACTAAACAATATAGTAGCTATCCATTGCAAAAGTAAATAAATGCCTGAGGCAATCTAACATAAAGAAAATGCATAAATCAGTTTAGAAAAAAAGAAAAAAAAATACAACCAAATAACAACAAAATATTTGTTGAGACAGTGTCATTTAACAAGATAAAGATAAGCCGCACCAGAAATGCGAATTGTATAATACTATGTATGCTATTGTATAGAACTAGTACAGTATGAGTTATAACTCCTTTATGATGCGAACAGATTTCATCTTTTGAGTTTTGAAATATTCCACTCTCCAGTCATGACATTTCTCGCTGGTTTATTGTTTGCGAATTCCAACCTTCAATGCCAAGCAAACTTACTGGAAGTGAGCAGACGACGTATGCTGACAAGAGTTGTATAGGTAGCAAAAATCTGGTCCTGATTTGGCTCGGAAGAGTCCGCTGGACCTAAAGCAATAACCATTGTATGTAATGTAAAGGTAGCAAAACAAGAGTTCACGGGATGGTTTGGACAAGAAGAAGACGGCGATGATGCTGATGATTATTGGGGATCATGCCGCAATTATGTATGCAAATCTAGCATGCTCAGTGCGACACAGGCAGCCGTGGCCCAGACCGCTGTTTCTCTCCAAGCTCTACCCGCCGTGGTTGGTCCGTCACAGGGGTCTCTAGGCGGTCACCCTCAATCCCTGGCCAGATCCTGACTTGCCCGTCTGTCTGTCTCTCTGCCAGCTTCATACAGTCGCCATGGGAATGACAACCATCCTCCCCCTCCATCACTCTCCCTCCCACAAGCCCTATCTCCCACCCCTCCATCACTCTCCCTCCCACAAGCCCTATCTCCCACTTGCTCTACCTCTCCCTTCCTTTCAGGCCCCCCTCAACCTTCCCCCCCCCCTCTTACTTCTCCCACCTATTCCAGCTTCCTTGAAATCGTCATGGGAATGACTTCCCTGTTGATTCCTTCTCTATTATCACCTATCTCCCCCCCCCGCCCCTCTCTCTCTCTCTCTCTCTCTCTCTCTCTCTCTCCGTTTATCGTTTATCGTTTATCTTTAGTGCCACAAATAATGCCCGTCATAGACTATAAACCTACGGAGTGAGTGTACGGTACCTTATAAATCGCTATACCAACGCATAGCAGGACCTCAAGGCCTCAGGAGGATGCGCAAGGGGTGTTTTTTTTAATGGGGGAGGGTGGGAAGGGGAAGGAGAGAGGGAGGGGAGGGAGGTAAAAAGAGGGGCTGGGGTTGGAGGATGCTTATTACTGGTCATCAGACCCGCTTTTGTTTTCGGGGCCCGCAACTCGTGCCAGCTTAAAAGGGGGCAGGGAACGTGTTGTGTCCCTTGTTGAATGGCGCCAATCAAGCTTGCTTGGCGGGTCCGCTCTCAACAATGGCTGCTCGTTGCCCTGTTTGGACAGCCAGCAAATTGCATTGCTGAGACTCCCCCACCCTCCACCTCCATACACTCCCATCCTTCCCTCCATCCTTCCTTCCTCTTCTTATAAAAACAGCTTTGGGCAAATTTTCTTTGCACTCTTGAGTGTCGGCGATGAGTCTAAGCAAAATATGTATCATTGAGATGGAAGTAAAAAATGGGACGTTCAGACGTAGACATGAGCAGCTGCAAGTCGTTGTAAGAGAAGAAAATGGCGGGACGATGTCCAGTAAAACGCTTTCTCAACTGTTTTAAAAAAAAAAAAATAAAAAATAAAAATAAATAAATTTCGAGGTCATCATCACGTCAAGCATACAGTAAATCTTCAAAGTCAGAGCGGCCTGGAAGGAGGGGGGAAGGACGAGAGAGAGAGAGAGAGAGAGAGAGAGAGAGAGAGAGAGAGAGAGAGAGAGAGAGAGAGAGAGAGAGAGAGAGAGATTCCATGAATCAGTCATGCTCATTGCGCAAAGAATAACAATAGAATCCCATTTAGGTTGATCTTAATGGCATGAGAGAGAGAGAGAAAGAGAGACAGACAGACAGACAGACATAGACAGACATGTGTGACATTTGATCTGTATTCGGCATTAGGATTTTAGATTACAGTCTAATGCATACTCTGCCCTTTAAATAGACACAATTTAACATTAAACAGAACTATCTGTAACATTGAGTTGTTACACAAATTATTTTTAAAAAAATTAATTAAATTATAGAGAAGAAGAAAAGAAAACGTAATCAATCACCTGCCATTAAGATCAACCTAAATGTCTGGTCTAAGGGTCTACACATTAAAACAAGAGAGAGAGGGGGAGAGAGAGAGACAGAGAGAGAGACAGAGACAGAGAGAGACAGAGAAAGAGAGAGAGAAAAGAGAGAGAGAGAGACCCACATTATTATGATGATATGGGTGGGAGATGTAATCGGGGTAGAAGTGAGGAAAGTGAGATCTACAGCTACCTGATATGGGCTATTATGGACTAGAGTGAGGGAGATTTCAAATTTTAATTTAAATGGTGGAGAGAGAGAGAGAGAGAGAGAGAGAGAGAGAGAGAGAGAGAGAGAGAGAGAGAGAGAGAGAGAAAAAGAGAGAGAGAGAAGGGGGTCAGGGACTTTGTGAGGTGGATGTGTGGGGTGAAAGTGAGAGGGAGGAGAGATGTGCAATTGATACAGACTGGAGTAGAGAGGAATTGCATTAATTTAAAGTTGTTGAAGTGGCTGGCAATGGAACAAGCGCGGTGCTCAAGGCTGCTAACTTGTGGCTGGATGTTTCCCCCTCTCCGCACTACTAATCACTTGAACAACTTTAAATTGATGCAATTTATCCTCCCCTCCAGTCAATATCAAATGCACATATTTCATTCCCTCCTTCGCTTCCCGTCTTTCACGACTCTTTCTAGCTTACATTGCTCTCTCTCTCTCTCTCTCTCTCTCTCTCTCTCTCTCTCTCTCTCTCTCTCTCTCTCTCTCTCTCTCTCTCTCTCTCTCCCTCTCTCTCTCTCTCCTTCTCTCTCTCTCTCCCTCTCTCTCTCCTTCTCTCTCTCTCTCTCTCTCTCTCTCTCTCTCTCTCTCTCTCTCTCTCTCCTTCTATCTCTTTCTCTCACCTTCTCCATTATCCCTTCTCTCTTTCTCTCCTTCTCTCTCCTCCTCCATCATCCTTTCTCTGTCTCTGTCTCTCTTTTTGTTTTTTTCCCCCCCCTCTCTCTCTCTCTCTCTCTCTCTCTCGCTCTTTCTCTTTCTCACTCTCTCTCTCTCATACCAGGATCTCTTCGATCGACCTCCTTTTTTTTTTCCCCGATGTCGTTTTTCAGGTACATTGCAATATATTACAATCTTAGCTTTCAATTTTGTATGCCCGTGTTCGACGGTTCGGGATCTATAATCCGATCCTTTGCCTTTAATAGTTTATGACAGAAATCTTCCCCAGCGATAAAGGAAAATGACACCCCTTCCCCTCTTCCCTCCGTCCCTTCCCCTCTTTCACCCCCTCCTCCCTCCCTCGTCGACCAAACCTCCGTGCGCAATGGCCGACAATCAGCCTTTGTTCATTCAGACCCATATTATATATATGTGTGTGTGTGTGTGTTGGTGTGTGTGTAATTCAACTGTCACTGGCTATAAACACGTTCAGACATGTAGAAAAATTGTCTCATGGTTCACTAGAGTTTAAATTACTTTGAAAATGGGTAAATAAAAAAATAAATGGGACCTGAATGGAATAATATTCAAAATGATCCAAGAATAGGCCTGATTACTTGAGAGAGTTGCGGTAAGAAGGAGCTTGGAATTTAGTTTGGAATATTAGACATAGGAGCCGCATTTGACTAGGATCATACGAAGTGGGTGACGATGATCCTTCAAGAACTAAAGGAGCATGAGGAAGAGAGAGAGAGAGAGAGAGAGAGAGAGAGAGTGGGGGGGAGAGAGAGGGTGTTGTGAGGTGGTCACAATAGGTTCAACGGGATGAGGATTGGGCGTTAAAATTTTCGGGTGAAGATGAGCCGAAATGTATCCAGTGGGTCGAAATGGACAAGGAGATTGGTGAACGATCTGGAAGACAATTTCTTGCGCTGCTGGTTCTATCATTTCATTTATCAACAAATGTTGTGCTGCTGTTCGCACCGTCTAGCCTTCAAAAGGATTGAGTGTGAAACATTTGTGATAAAATGTTTAGAAAGACGATTTCGTTCGCTCTTTTGATTTTGTTTCCAGTTTTCGCTTTTGTCTTGCGCACCGCCTTCGCTGCTGTTGTTGTGGTAGTGGTTGTTGTTGCTGTGGTTGTGGTTCGATGTTGTTGTTGATGGTTTTAAAATTAAAATAGTGTTATAAGTTTTGAGTTAATGTTTTTTGTTTTTTTTCTCTAATGTCCTTGATAGTCATTTCGTTTGCAAAATTTTGAGATTAACACTTTTTATCCACGTTTTGCTAATTACAAACAGCCATAAAGTATATTTCGTTAGTGTGTAAGTTGTTGATTCTGATTTTTATCCCTTTCTGATCCTTTCCAATCTGTCTGCATCAACAACCTTTCTGAACCGTCCAGACTTGTCTTCGGTGTCCCTCAGGGGTCAGTCAGTTCTAGGCCCTGTTCTATTCAACCCTTTACAAATCTCCTCGGTGTCAGATCATTCAAAACCATGACACTTTTCATCATTTCTACGCAGACGATACACAGCTCAAAAACAGTGACACTCCTCAAAGCCTTCCATCTATTCTGACCAAAGCTTCTGACTGATTTGAAAACATTTCTAACTGGATGACTGCCAACAAGCTCCAGCTCAATGCTAACAAAGCTAAAGTTATGCTCTTGGGTACCAAACACAACATGTCGTCTTGCCCTGTAGACACTGTCACTCTTTGCCAAACCACTATTACTATGTCATATTCTGTCAAAAACCTTAGTGTCATTCTTGACAACACCATTTACATGGCAGAATTCATCCGCAACACCTGCAACTTTTAGCTCCATAGAATATGCTTTGTCCGCAAGCATCTGACCACTAACGCTACAGCTAAACTTATTTCCTCTCTTGTTCTGTCACGCTTAGACTACTGCAACTCTCTTTTGGCTGGACTTCCTTCCTCTTCTGTTGATCTGCCCCAACGTGTTCAGAACTCAGCTGCTGGTTTGGTTCTCAAAAACACCACTCCTGCATTATCTCCACTGGCTTTCTGTATCTCAGTGGATTACCTATAAAATCTGTACTTTCTGTTTCAAGTGCCTCCATGGATTAGCCCCTTCCTGCCTCACCAAAAACATTCACTTCTACAAGCCATCTAGAAATCTTCGTTCTTCCTCTGACACCCTCATGCTACAAATGCCCGGCTACAGAGTCTCCTTGTCAGTGCTTGGTCCTTCAACTTGGAACTCTCTTCTTTCTCTCTCTCTCTCTCTCTCTTTTCGCAACTCTCCGCTCTCTCTCTCTCTCTCTCTCTCTCTCTCTCTCTCTCTCTCTCTCTCTCTCTCTCTCTCTCTCTCTCTCCGCAACTCTCCGAACATAGCGCCTTTCAAGTCCAACTTAAAAACTCATCTTTCCTTAAAATTTCTTATCTCGTCTCCCATCACCAGCATCATTTCTTCTTTTTTGATTCAGACACCTGCCGTCACACCGCACTCCCCCATCCCCCTCACTCCTAAGCTGCTCTCCTCCTCTCCCTCCCTCCATCGTCTTTTATAGTTTACTTGTAAATATTCTTTTTGATGTTTGTATTATGTCTTTGCATAGTTTATTATTGTTTTGTTTTTGTTTCACTTCTTGTCGTATTTGTTTCGATGTTAACGTTAAGTATAAATGCGTGACTATGTCATTAGAAAAAAAAGCTGTATATAAATACCCTTATTATTATTCGTAATCTTCTTCTTATTATTAATAATATTATTATTAAAGCGCTATATAAGAACAAATTCAATGCAATTCAGTTCAATTCAATTCAATTCAAAAATCATCTCGGTGGACCGTAAGCAGAAATGTATCTGTCTCTTTTTGTTTGTGTGTGTGTGTGTGTGTGTGTGTGTGTCTCTTTCTTTCTCTGTGTGTGTGTGGGTGTGTGCAGAGGTGCCAACCAGTACGGATTGACCGTATTTAATTCCGGCGAAGTGAATTAAATACGGAAATACGGTAGCTTTTATAAAAATACGGAGGAAAAGTTGCCGATCGTTTATCTTTGCCAGCGGTGCTTCTGTACCGGTTTCTGGTCTCATAATAGTACTCCTGCACTCACTGAACGTCGCTGTGTTCAACAAGCTGATTTTCATGGTGATTTTAGAGTAAAACAAGTGTGGTGTTCAACAAGCTGATTTTTATCGTGATTTTAGAGGATTGAAAATAGCCTTCTGTTTCAGAGGGAAGCCTTTCGTT
>CM072516.1:51748994-51956494 GCA_036898135.1 Oncomelania hupensis | reverse complement strand
GATCTTCTATCCAGTTCTCCTTTGCTGTGCGCATGCCTCTTAGGATGTCACTGTTGATTCATCACTGTTGATGCATCAACTCCCTGTGAGGTGTTCCTTTTCTTTTTCATCTCTTCGTTTGTCACACAGGTCCAGAAGTTGAGGTATGATCCACGGTTTCTTCTTTGGCCGGTGCTTTCCAAGGATCTCAGTGGCGGTATCTGTCAGAGCTGAGCTGAAGGTGGTGGTCATGGTGTTGACATCTCCGGGTCTTGCAGTTTGTCCAGCCTGGTGCCCTTTGCTGTGTTCACTCTCTTCACGCGGAGCTGGAAAGACACCGTCACGACATTTCCCATGTTTGCTCCTAGAAAAGTGCGTGTCCGGCCAATGTTGACACTTGATCTAAAGCTTTTCTTGACCATGATGTAGTTAATCTGGTTGTGATGCTCCCCGCTGGGACTGTGCTAGGTCCATCGTCTGGATTTTTTGGGGGGACCAAGTGTGTTTGCCAGTCTCAGATTGTTGTATCTTGCAAATTCCAATAGTCTCAGACCTCTGTCGTTGTTGCAGTGGGGTCCATATGTGTCTCCCCAGTTGTGGTACACATTTAGGCCAATCTTGGCGTTACAGTCGGCTTGCACTATGACTATGTCCTTCCTCGGCACGTGGCCAAGGACAGCCTGTAGATGTTCATAGAAATCCTCCACTTCAATGTCTGTCATAGTCTGATGGGGCATAGGCCTGGATGATGGTGATGTTGAAATGGGCTGCTCTCAGACAGATGGTAATGAGTCTACTGGAGACTGGGCGCAACCCATGTCAGTGGCTAGAATGTCTTTGTGGACCAAAAATCAAACGCCGTGTTCGTGTCTGTCATCTCTCCCGCTGAAATAAAGCTTGTAGCCTTTGTCGGTCGTTGTTTCGCCTAGGCCTTTTCAGCGCAGTTCGCTACCTAAAACTTTGATAGTGGTCCAGCTCGTGGACCATTCTTCTAATTTTCCCTCCGCAGTTAGGGTTCTGACATTCCAGGTTCCTATGACGATGTTGTCTCTCGTGCGGATCTTGCTAAGTTATCCATCAGTAACCTACTCCGTCCTGGTGACCAACGGAAGGCGCGGTCATTGGTGACCCAGGCGACGGCCGATCCGGTATGGAGTGAGTGGTTCTTTTCATCAAAAGGTGGGTCTTGGGCAAGAAAACCTGGCTGGGCCCAATCCTGTCCAGGCTGTTGGACACAGTCAAAATCCACGAGTATAGTGTGACTCTCCTTGGCCCCGAGCCCGTGGTCGTTGAACCTATAGTACTGTGAGTTTCCTCCGTCCTGGGCGGTGACGTATGTGTAGAAGACTTTCGCACAGTAATACCCTGCTGACATCACCCTGTTAGTCGCCTCTTACGACACGCCGAGAATCGTTGGGTCTATTCTACTCAGTGCCTGAACCGACAGGACCATAGTATTATAATTCATATATTACTTTTGCATCCTATCGTAAAGGTGTTTCTCCGAAGGTCTCTACATACTCAGTGTGTGGATTACCACCAATGTTCCCTTTCACTGGGGTGTGGCGCTGCCTTAGCAACCGATTCCGGTAACATTGATCCCGTGTCAGCAGGATGGCGATTTGATGAAGATTGATGGCCCTGCTTCTGATTCATAACTAAACACGAACAACGGGGAGATCGGCGAAATATATTGAGTTTTAAGCATACAATGAGCTAGGCGGAGTGCATTCTGATTTTCAGAGAACCAAGACGTTTATCTTAACTCTCTCCCCCTCCCTGCCTCTCCCCCTCTCTCTTTCTCCACCCACCGCCGTAGCTCAGTGGAAGAGCGTTCGTCTGGCACAGCAATGACCCGTGGTAGGGGGGCAAGGTAAAAGTGACCTGTTTTCACCGTCCACCTTAGCAGTATGGTTGCTGTGGTGATTCAGTGTTAATTGAGGTCCCTACTCCTTACCTTGGATGGTTATCCCCTGTCTGCCGTTTCGCCAATGGTGAGTGTAGACGTTGAATCTCTATGTTCATTCAATGTTCATTCACTCAGCCTCTGTCTGTTTTCTGTTTCTATGTTTCTGTCTGTCTGTCTGTCTGTCTCTCTCTCGACCTAGATGGGGGAGGAGGTTGGAGTGGGTGGGAGGGTAATACAGAATAACAGACTGCTGCGTAATAATCGCTGAAAAGTGAAACTAGACCCATTCAGATAGTTTATCCCACAAACATCTCTCCGGAACACTTAGATGCGCGAATAAATACAGAATTTGTAATTTTTTTAAAAAAAAAAAAAAAGGGAGGGGGGAGAAGGGGTGGTTATATAAAAATTTTAAGAGAGAAAAGAAAATACAAACAAGAACTGAACGGGTTGCGAATCTATATCTGTGTGTGCTTGATTTTCACCAAGCCCCGCTGATACACTGACGAGCTGAGAACACAGCCAAATGGCCATCTGTATCTATGGCACACATCCACAAATGGCCATCTGTATCTATGGCACACATCCACAAATGGCCATGTGTATCTATGGCACACATCCACAAATGGCCATCTGTATCTATGGCACACATCCACAAATGGCCATCTGTATCTATGGCACACATCCACAAATGGCCATCTGTATCTATGGCACACATCCACAAATGGCCATCTGTACCTATGGCACACATCCACAATGGTCAACCATTGGCAGCAGAGAAGGGGAGATAAATCTTTTCTATCATTTCCTCATTCCACGGAGGACAGCAACTAATAGGGATGTTATCCAAGACGCTGTCAATACACTCCAGTCCCAGCTCTTTAAGCGAGCCACCTTTATCACTGGTGTTCTACACAAACTTTCTGTCTTCCTGTGTGAAACGAGTGACTACAGAGAGAATGAAAAGTTTTGAAACAATGGCTTAATAATATTATTTTATGTTAGTTTGCCCTGTGGGTTCCGGCACTGAATAGACTAGACCTAACGTTACCGACGTGTCGTAAGAGGCGACTAACAAGGGTGATGTCAGCACGGCATCACTGGGCGAAAGTCTTCTACACAGAAGTCAACGGCCAGGACGGAGGAACCTCACGTTATTATAGGTTCAACGACCACGTGCTCGGGGCTAAAGCGAGCCACACTGTACTCTTGGATTTCTACGGGAGAGGATTGGGCCCTGCCAGGTCTTTCTTGATTAAGACACACCATTTGATGAAAAAAACACTGGCTGCCAGTACAGCACAGAATCCAGCACAAAATTTCTACACTCTGCTTCAAAAATTTTGACCTGACTTCTCCCAGCTATCTCTCCGACCTTCTCGAAACCTATTCCCCCAATCGCTCTCTTAGATCTTCTGCAGATACCCGTCTTTTTAAAATCCCAACCGTACGCTCCAAAACCTATGGCCAGCGCACCTTTTCCTACCAGGCCCCATCTATCTGGAATAAACTCCCTCATTCACTTCGTCACTCCACTTCTATGCTGTCATTCAAAACCTCTTTAAAAACTCATCTCTTCCATCTTCCTCACTAAACTTTCCTCTTCATATTACACAACTGCTGTGTTTCGTCAGATTGTATTGTATGTTTGATTGTGTTAATGTTTGCCATTGTAAACGCCTAGGGCTCGTAAAAGGTTAGGCGTATAAATGTACATTTCATTCATTCATTCATACTCTTGAGGTTAGGCAAAAGTTTGTTTGAACAAAAAAGTGACATTTGGAGCAATGAGCTACCCAAATGACCGACAACCGGTTCTTAATGACGGATGGCCCATTGTGACCGTGGGTCTATTGTTTCTGGGCTCTGCACAATGGAATGCTATTACCCACTCGTCTTAAGTCGATGGGATCGCTAGTAAATCTCCCTGTGACTCAACTTAATACATTTATAAGTTTAGCTCGATCTGTGTTTAGGCTGAGGTACAGAGATAGAAAGAAAAGGGTAAAAGATCACTGTCACACTAGCTCTCACACGGCTATGAAACATAGGTAGTCCAGCCACTTGTTAACAGTAAATATCACACATTTATTTCCTCTACTGTATACAAGATCTGCTAATTACAATACAAACTTAAAAGTTCAAATGTCTCTTTGAATGGTTCGCTCCTTGATAATTCTATGAAGCTACTGTTTCTTCATCTGGCTACTGTTGCGTTCTGCCCATCGGGTCAGTCTTCTGGAAAGGTGGACTAGTGATGTCCTTTGGCTAACAGGTTGGGTGCACTGGTGCAACTCCCACTTATCTTTAGATTCGATGAGCTGTGTTGTGGTTGATTCTTTGATAAGCTGTGTTGTTGTGGATACTTCTCCTTGTTGACAGACTGGTGGGCTCTCATCGCGCAGTGCTTGAGATCCAATGCAGGCTGAATGTCAGTGAAGACTTTTACTTGTCTTGCTTCTGATCGGGCCCCTGATGCCTGCTTCATCTGCAAAATACGAGACGAATTTCTGCAACACCGTGTATACTAGGTGCGTGCAGAGCGTCTCACTGAAGGCCGAAGTAGCCCTCAGTGATTAGTTCCATATATAACATTCTAACAAGTCCGTGGAACACTGGAATCTCCACTCCTATTCCTATATATATATATAAATATAAATCATGGCTAACTACACACATAGAGAAATAATTAATATTATACACATTCTCTGGTACAGCCACTGGTCTGCAAGAATACATATAGGCTAAACAACAGTGGGTCCATAGGGGCTACGTCATGGCGTCGACCCGGTCGTTTTCGCCACGTGGTCCCGCAAAGTTTAACTAACAATCACAATTATAAACATGGCAAATTTCACAAACATAATTCAACAATAATATCAATACATCACGATTAAACAAAAGATAGTTCATTTACCTTTTTGACTATTTCAGGCTGTGGCTAACTTGGTTGAATAGAATTTCACCAGTTCCTGCGGTTAGTCTTCAAGTAGAAAGATCCCTTAGAGCCGAGCTCTTTACTCTAGGCAAGTTGAACAGCGAATGACCCTCTATCTCTGTGGTCAGCAGGAAGAGCGGGAATCTAAAACTACAAGAGGCTCCATCTACCGAGGGTAGGTGGGACTACTGTCTATACGTAAGCTGGATGAGGTCTTTACCTACTGGGCGAGTGTCAGCATACAAATGTGTGTACAGTAGACTTATGTCGTCTGCTGCAGACTAACATTACTCTACTAAGGTTACAGCTGACTAATTAAGGCGAGAAGCTAAAGTGTGGTGTAAATCTGGCCTCTTGTTACACCCATGTTGATGATGATGATGATGATCATCATCATCATCATCATGATACTACTACTACTACTACTACTACTACTACTACTACTACTACTACTACTACTACTACTACTACTACTACTACATAGCAATTTAAATCAGTTCTACCTCTTCAAGTCCAGCTCATCTTGCCCAGACTCACAGTACTCTCTGTACTGTTACTCTCATCCCATGTCCTGTCCTTGGACTGGTAGGCTGATTTGCAACATGTGGTCTTATCAGGACCTGCAAAAAGGACATACAGTATCAAGCTTAAAATCTTCATTTGCAATATTTACAGAACAAAATTACCTCATGTCCAAAAATAATAAAAACTGTAAACAGGCAAGTCAGTATTTTTTTTTGTATGGTTATCATGTTACGGCAGTTCAAAGTACTTTGTTTTCATAACATAAACATGCAAGTCTCACCAGGAGATCAGGTTATAGCCCATTTTGGTCTTGCAGCCATTTTCCACTCTGAATAAAATTGCACGACTCGACTGATTAAGGGTTTGATAACATTGGGTTTGTACATTTCATTCTATAATTTATATAAATTATAATACAACTTTATTGTCCAAAAAAATAAAAAGATACTGAAATGTGCCTTGGAAAACTCCGTTGAATGAGAGTAGTTTGTGCAAAAATGCATTCCATCGCATGTACATTATATCTTGACACTAGTAACCACTTACACCCCAAAAAAACTCACAAGGCACTAGGTCCCTTCCCCTACACCCGGTTGCCCAAAAATTGTGCTCAGCTCTCTGGCGTTAGGCAATGGGCAGCAAATAATAATAATAATAATAATAATAATAATAATAATAATAATAATAATAATAAATGTGCAAGTTAACGCCCTAGGGGTTTGAGTTAGACCCTTTATTACTCAATGCCGTGAACAGTTTTTGAGCTCGAAAAGCAGTTTAAGTATAAAAGCAATAAATATATATGCTAAACCAATAGGAAAAAAACACCAAATGAACATTATGCTATAATTTTTACATGTGCAGTGAAAATTCACATCATGACGCATTGATGGGTACTCCAGTCTGGAATGTTGTAGAGATGAAAACATGGAGCCCTCAAATTTTCCTGTACCATTCCATTCCCTGATTTAGATTTATTTTATTGTTCTTCTTCAATATAAATAATGCATAAAATCCCTAGACCAGGCAACACCAGTCTTCAATATTCACTATTAAATTTATCTTTTACTGAGTACTGTTGTAATTTACACTGGTGGAAAAATGTGATTATTGATTAGCACAATCAATGATTAAGAAGTGAATGGCGATCATAACATTTGAAAAACACTATCTGATAAAATATTTTGGTGCTGATCATGCAGATTTTATCAACAATCAGTACGTCAGTTGTAAATAATTTGTTGCACAATTCCGCTTTTTGAACATACAACCGAGGCAGCATCCTCTTTAGTGTATCTTCCATCCATGATGCCTGCCCAGCGATGCCAAGCTTTGCCATTGGTATTTGTGAAACTGCGTTGCTGCTATTCCCGTTTAAAGCACTAACAGCAACTTCCTTGCCCATTTCACCAAGAACCATTGCACTTTCGAATTTCTCGAACAAAAAATATTTTGCCCTAAAACAGCCACTTTGTGCCCAGAAACTATCCGATCAAAGGCATTTTTCTGACACGCTGTAAAATCAGCCTTGGGGTTGAAACGAATGAGGAGTAATTTCCTTTTGTGCATATTCATGGCACTGTTATTATTTACTCGCTTAGTACCCCACTTCCGTGAAGTGATCATGAAAAAGGTCATTTTTTGGACAATTTTATCGAAATTGAACGGGTTTGAAAATAGAGCATATTTATTATTTTGTTTGTTTGCATCAATCACTGCTGAAATGAATGAGTTCCTTCTTTGGGGAGAACTCTTAAGTTTGTTCACATAGATTTGAAAACTGCGATGACCTGCAATTTTCTCTTGCTCCAGTTTGGGACCTTGTATATAGATAACCAAAGTCAGAAGCGTCACAGGCATATGCGCTCGCGTATCCAGATACAAGCACCTGTGCTACTGCTCTTCAGGTTTATGGTTTAGTCTGGAGAGTTATGGTGTCATCAGAAGAGTATGTGCTTTTCTCCTCTTAACATAGTGGAGTTGGTGGACCCTCGCTTTACATGAGTGACTAAAGAGAGAATTGTCAATAAAGAGGGTGAATGAAAGAATGTGTGTGTAAGCGTGCGAGCTCTCTCTCTCTCTCTCCCTCTCTCTCTCTCTCTCGCTCACTCGCTCGCTCGCTCGTGTGGGTCAGTCTGTGTGCGTTTGCTAATGACGGTTGTTAAAAATCGTCAGTTCATTTGGCAGGAACTAGCTTTTTTGACAACAAAGCCAATTTTCATTTGCATTCATCTCTGGTTCACTCGAATCTCTCTCTTCTTCTCTCTCTCTCTCTCTCTCTCTCTCTCTCTCTCTCTCTCTCTCTCTCTCTCTCTCTCTCTCTTTTTTTTTTTTCCCCACTTTGTCCATCCCTTACCCTTTCACATCCCATTTCTATCTCTATCGCCGGCATTTTGTATTTTTGTTATTTTCCTTCTTCTTCTTCTTCTTCTTCTTCTTCTTCTTCTTCTTCTTCTTCTTCTTCTTCTTCTTCTTCTTCTTCTTCTTCTTCCTTCCTTCCTTCCTTGCTTCCTTTCTTCTCTCCTATTTTTCCAGTGTCATCGTGATCCAAGCAGTATCAGATCAAGAAAGGTTTCCCTATTGAATTTGTTGTTTTCGCTGAACTGATCCCCCTCCCCCCCCCCACACACACACACATACACGCACTCCACTCTCCCTTCCTTCGACCTACCTTCTTCTCCCTTCTTCTCCCTGCCCTCTCTGTCCCTCCTTCTCGACCCAATCTCCCATTCAACGTTCTCTTTCACTGTCCTGTTATCCTGACTTAATATTCCCCTTTAATCAAATCAAGAAAGTTTTCCCTTGTTGTTTGTTTGCCTTTGTATTAGTTGTTTCCTATGACACTAACGCCACCCACCACCCACCACCCCTCTCCCTCACCCATCCACACCATCACCTTCCTTCTACTCCCTCTATCTCTTCCCATATCTTCTCCCTCCCTTTGTCGATCTCGTCTCCCTGCCTCTCGTCCTCCCATCTCCTTATTCCCTTTTCTCTTCCCTCCACCCTCCTCCCCCCTTTCCTCTACCGCACAATATTCCTCCTATCCTATCCTATCCTGTCCCGTAACCCGGAGGTCGTAGGGGGACCACAGATGATCGTTTAACCAGCATACTCCATCTTTCTCTGTCCTCAGCAGCCCTGATGGCTTCGCTCAGTGTCAAACCAGTCCATTCTCGAATGTTGTCCTCCCACCTCTTTTTCGGTCTCCATCTTCTTCTACCTCCTTGCACCGTGCCTTGCAGAATGGTCTTTGCAAGGCCTGATGATCTGGTGACGTGGCCATACCATCGGAGTTTCCGTTTCTTCACCACTGTGAGCAGGCCATCGTGTTGTCCAATGGCTTGTGTGATGGTCTGTCGGACTTCGTCGTTGGTGATGTGCTGGGTATAGGAAATGCCCAGAAGTCTTCTGTAGCACCTCATCACTATTCCACCAAGTCCTTACCTCTTTCTCCGTTTTCCCATTGTGTTGTTAGTCTGTTGAATTTGTTATTTTCTGTTATTATCAGTACAACTTATGTTAATCTGATGAATAAAACTTTGATGCAACAACAACAAGAGTTATTTTCTGTTATCGACTCTTGCTCTTCTTTCCTCCAACAGCTCTCTCTCTCTCTCAATCTCTCTCTCTCTCTCTCTCTCTCTTTCTCTCTCTCTCTCACTCTCTCCTACACACGCACACACATACTAAACCACCAGCTCACGCTTATTTGCTCTCTCACCACACACACACACACACACACCTACACCCACACACACACACACACACCTCCACCACCACCACCACAACCACCACCACCAAGCTTCATTTCCCTCCGTCTCCTCCCTTTCCATATCTTTATTTGAGTGTGCGGGGAAGAGGGCGTATGGAGAAGTGAAAGGGTAATTAGTAGGACAGATTAGACCGAACACTAACTATTTTCACCCCAAACCCAGTTCTAAGGTTTTCCGTCTGTTTGTGTGTTGTTTTCCCACCCTTAATTTCTTCTCCCTATTTTGCCCCTTTCGACTTCTTCTTTTCTTCCCCCCTCCTCGCCCCCCCCCTTCCCCCTCTTTCTGTCTTTCTGCCCCATCCTCATCCCTTTTGATTGTGTTCTTTTCTCTCGCTGCTCTCAAAATGTTATCGCTCGAGATTTTTTAAAACTTATTTATTTTTTTATGAGTATATTTATTAATTTTTTTAATCTGAAGGTGCGTTTTCGACTGCATCGAGGGCGCCTATCACAATCACCAGCCCGAGCGAGAGGTCACACAGAACAACAAATGCTCCACTGAAACAGTCTCTGATGGGGCAGCACAATTCAATTACATTGGGGTGAGAGGTAGGAGGTGAGCAAAGGAGGGGGGAGAGAGAAGGGGGTGGGTGACTTGTTGAAGATTGAAGAGTGGAGAGGGACGGGTGCATGGGGGAGAGAGGATGAGAGAAAGAACAAGATACTGTGAGAGATGAAGAGTGTTAGAGAGACCCTGAGGACGGAGCGAGGTGAGGTGAGGGAGATAACTGATGAGTGAGGGAAGGCAGGTAAGGTCAGGGGTTGGGGGTAGAGGAGAAGGAAAGAGTGAAAGAAACAAAAGAAAGATAGAAAAGGTCAATTTCTTTTGTCACCGCTGGCTGTGGGAAGAAAACTGTTGAGATCCCCCCGACAATCTTGCCGTGTCAGAGCCAGCCCTGCAGAGTATCAGGACCTGGAGAGACGGAGAAAGTTATTAGACTCAACTGCTGCTCAGACGAGTCCATTTCTCACATAAACTCAGCGTGAGCCGGTGCGTGCAAAGAGTCGCCTTCCTGCCAATGAGTCAGTGACTCACCGGCCAACCGAGTCGATCGCACGCGCCGGACCAGTTGAAGACTCGTTCGATCCTGCTCAGAGCATCCGAGGCAACAATTATAACCAGGGACTGCACAGGTAGACTATCATTGAGCCTAGCTGATCCTGGGAGATCTACTCCTCTATTCAGTAAGGGAACGGACGTCATCAAGCTCGTCTACGCTGTGTGCTTTACAGGTTAACCTGGTTAGCTTCAGGCCTGTACATGATAGATTTTTGACACTTTGGGCTTTTTCCTTCTCACAGAGATCTAGCTACATGCCTCTGAGTTTCTTGTCATTATTAATTTGGGTGGTAAGGGGTTGGGGGCGGGACTTGTATTTGTTTCAGTTGTAATAGAACGGAGTATATGATTCTCTCTGTCTGTCTCTGTCTTTCTCTGTTTCTCTCTCTCTCTCTCTCTCTCTCTCTCTCTCTCTCTCTCTCTCTCTCTCTCTCTCTCTCTCTCTCTCTCTCTCTCTCTCTGAGACGGAGACTGACAACAAGAGAACAAACTCCTCCTCTCGCGGGCTCAAGGAGGACAGTCTCTTTTCCCAAACCGCTTCCTACTCCGCCCCATCATAATGGTTTGGTGATCTCTTCAATTTGGTGCATTTCAGTTTAGTATTTTCTGCTTGGTGCATTTATCATTTGAGACTTAAAGGGATGGCACTATTAGAGTGCTTAAGTGCGGTCATTGAGCATCCCGGTCTGCACCGAGGGTGCAGCGTCGCTCCAGCGCGCGCTTACATTTAAATGCGTCATCGAGCAATCCCATATATTCTGTTTCATCCATCAGCTGACTTCTCAGCTGTGCTCGGGTTTGCGAAGGGGGGCAGGGAGGGGAGGGGGAATGAAGGGATGGAGCTAACGAGAGAGAGAGAGAGAGAGAGAGAGAGAGAGAGAGAGAGAGAGAGAGAGAGAGAGAGAGAGAGAGAGATTCTGTATCATCCATCAGCTGACTTCTCAGCTGTGCTCGGGTTTGCGAAGGGGACAGGGAGGTGGGGGAGGGGGAGGATGAAGGGATAGAACTAAAAAGGAGAAAGAGAGAGACGAGAGTAAGGGAACGAAGGGAGCGGATGGGGAGTTGAAGAGAGAAATAAAGAACGGAAGGGAGAGGGGAAGAGTTGGGAGAGGGGGTGGTTTCGGGAGGGAGAGAGGGAGGGCAGAGATATTCTTCGATGAATCATTCTGCTTTTTCTGCGATGATGTGCTATGGAATGCTGTCTGTGGAACAATTGTTCATGATAAAATTATTGTTTTGGTATGGTTGATACTTTGAGTATTTGTTAATTTTTTTAATTCATTTATTAATGTCAGTTAATCAACATAAGTTTAGATTGATTATATTTGATTTTGAACAATTTTCATGAATTCACTAATAATGTTTGTGTGTGTGAGAGAGAGAGAGAGAGAGAGAGAGAGAGAGAGAGAGAGAGAGAGAGAGAGGTGGGACAGAGAGAGAGAGAAAGAGAGAGAGAGATTGTTCGTATGTGTGTGTGAGAGTGAGACAGCCAAACAGAACAACTGACAAGTGTGTGTGTGTGTGCGTGTGAGAGTGAGAGAGAAACAGACTGACTGACTAACTAACAGTGTGTTTGGGTGCGCGCGCATGCGGGTATGCATGCATGCATGCCTGTATGTTTGCGCGCATGTTTGTGGTTGTAAGCGCTCTCTGTCACATGCACCTTAAACTGTATTGTGTGTCACTATGTTTGTATTTCACTGGCCTCTGGCGTGAGGGTGCCTGTGAGGCTTCCAATCACTCAGTACAGTGAATCAGTTATCCCCCTTCATTCAAATCCCGTGAAGCTGGCTTCCTTGTTTCAGCTACAGACAGGAAAGATGACCAGAAAATCAACAATGCCCAGAACATGATACTACGGCTTTTTCCTTCTCTAAGGCTTCTTCTTCTGCTAGTACTTCTTCTTCTTCTTCTTCTTCTTCTTCTTCTTCTTCTTCTTCTTCTTCTTCTTCTTCTTCTTCTTCTTCTTCTTCTTCTTCTTCTTCTTCTTCTTCCTTTTCTCTGTCCTTTCCCCTACCACCATCTCTCTCTCTCTCTCTCTCTCTCTCTCTCTCTCTCTCTCTCTCTCTCTCTCTCTCTCTCTCTCTCTCTCTCTCTCTCTATCTCTCTCTCTCTCTCAAGTTTAATTAATTAAAAGTTTCTTTGTTGCTAATTGCTGCTGTGTTGTGTTCTGTTGCATTTGCTGTCCTGTCTTCGTGGTGATGACGACTCAGGTAAGGCACAATTTTAAATCTTGTAATCTTTTCGATTTGCATTATTTTTGTCACAGCCGTTTTGGAGGCAGGGATAGCTCAGTGGTCAAAGTGCACGCTTTGTGGACGTGCGTCTTTGGCGACGTGGGTTCGAATCCAACTTCTGCAAACTATTGTGTGAATGCTGGACCTTAATGGCCAATGCCTTGAGAAGCTCTCAGGGTTTGTAAGTGCGTTATATAAGAACAATCCCTTTTTAAGGGGTCGTGTTTTTGTTGTTTTGATCTTGCTGTTGTTGATCTTCTTCTTCTTCTTCTTCTTCTTCTTCTTCTTCTTCTTCTTCTTCTTCTTCTTCTTCTTCTTCTTCTGCTCCCCCTCCTCCTTCTCTTCATCCCCTTCCTCCTCATTATTCACCTTCTTCCCCAAGTCTGCCATAATTAACTTTGTTAAAGGTGTGTCTTGTTGTCTTGATGTCTGTTTAACGATGTTTATTCGGGTCCGCTTGTTCTTGTCTTTTCCAGGTTCCTTTTCCAATTAAATGTGAAGCGATGATTTTCTCGAGTATCCTATTCCTTCCAACTATTTTCTCTTTACCTGGGTGATTTGCTAGCACAGTTGATAGGATGTAGGTTTCCTATGCCGATGGTCGTGGGTTCGAACCCCGCATGGGACGAACTTGCGTGACTTAGTACGAGATTTTTCGGAACACCCGAGGGTTTTTTCCCGGTTCTCCGGATTCGTCCCTCCCTTCAATAATTATATTATCCGATCCTATCCTGTCCTATCCTATCCCGTAACTCGAAAATCGTTGGGGCACCACAGATGATCGTTTAACCAGCGCACTCCATCTTTCTCTGTTCTCAGCAACCCTCATGGCTTCGCTCAGCGTTAAGCCTATCCATTCTCGATTGTTGTCCTCCCACCTCTTTTTCTGTCTCCCTCTTCTTCTGCCTTCTTGCACCGTGCCTTGCAGGATAGTATTTGCAACGCCTGGTGCTCTGGTGACGTGGCCATACCATCGGAGTTTCCGTTTCACCACCATAGTGTTGTCCAACGGCTTGTGTGATGATCTGTCGGACTTCGTTTTAGTGATGTGCTGAGTATAGGAAATGCCCAGAAGTCTTCTGTAGCACCTCATCTCCATGCTTTTTATTCTTCGTTGTAGGTCTGCACGTTCGAAAGCGTATAAGAAGATGGAGATTACATGGGAGCGCAGCAGTCTTACCTTGGAAAGTAGACTGATGGTCCTGTCTTTTTAAATGGGCTTCAGCATTGTCAAGACAGCAGTTGTTTGTGCGATCCTGGAGAGGACTTTCTGTTGGGACTCATTGTCTGACACAATGGCTCCTAAAGATTCGAAGCTATGCAGCGTGTGAGGTACTGGCCTTGGACTTTGATGTCCGTGTTGATGCCATTGGTATTGTTGGTCATCATTTTGGTCTTCTCTGCTCTTATTTAGATTCTAAAGGCTCTGGAGGTGGTGTCAAGCCTCTGTATCAGCTGTTTAACAATTCTCAGCCGCTACACAGTCTTGTAGGCCTTCTTGCTGTTGTTCTTATTCAGACTGGTATCTGTCAAAAATCTGAGTTGGAGGTGATGGTCATGGTGTTGACATCTACTTCACCAGCTCCCAAAAAGAGCAGTGGTACAAATTTCCCTCCAATTGAGGCTTTGAACATTTCTGCTACCTCCGGGTTTTGCAGTTTGTCCAGGTCGACCTTCAGTGTGGTGCCTTGTGCTGTGAATACTCTCTTCAAGTGGAGCCGGAAAGACTAAAATTTCACAAATAAAATTCGATTTTCTTTCCGTATTCTCATAGAGATCTCCCTGTCTTTACATGACATGTGTGAGCGGTAGGTGTGTGTTAGTTGTCTATGTGAAAGTGTGTTAAATATGTGAGTGTGTATGTTGGTAAATATCGCCGCGCTTTTAGCCTGATTGGTAGGGGTATATAGCACTCATTATGTTATTATTGTTTTGTACACCTTGTGATGATGGCAAGAGGGGGATAGGGAAGAAAAGAGGTCAGCGAAGCAAGTTTCAAGAGAAGTGTGTGTGGGAGAGAGAGAGAGAGAGAGAGAGAGAGAGAGAGAGGGGGGGGGATTAATTAGTAATTTGATAATTTCATCATTTGATTCTTTACTGTCTTTAGCAACACAGCCCCCAGACAGGGTTTAAAACACTTTTACCAAACATTTTAATATCATTTCAACATTTATAAGAAATAGCTAATATTAATTTTAAAAATATAAATATGAATATACAATCTATTCATGCAGCCTATAGCTAAAAATAATCCTAAAAATATAATAAAAGCGTAATTATATTATTATCAATACGCGTGAACTAACCAAAAAATCAATTTATTCATATGCAAACACACACATACATACATTCGTTCAAACAGTAAACAGTAAATTTTATTGTCCAAGTCTTCACAAAATGGAAAAATGGCTTTCAGCGCCCAAGAAACAACAGAAAGACAAGAGCGAAAAATGACATCACCCCACACACACACACACACAAAGCACACGCACACGCTCACACACAAACACACACATTCAACACAACATCCCCCAACACAACATCCACACCACATCTCAACATCCTCACACGTGAACGCAAGCACGCGCCCACCCCTGCCACACCACACACACCCCTCCACACCGGCACACCGCAGCACGCAAAGCAACCAGCACCCGCACGCACACAAACTACTCATACTACAACCCATCACTACATTGACAGTAATATATTCCATTTATCCAGCTTCAACCCCCCCTCTCACCCCCACCTAACTCATCACCACAGTTGTTGTTTCCAAAAAAACCACACACACATGAAAACGATGTGGGGCCCAACTGGCCACGGCATGGCGAGAATGTCCCTATGTCTAGTGGTGCTGATTGTACACCCTGATGGCAGTGGGCACAAAAGAGTTCTTGTAGCGGTCTGTTCTGGCCTTCACACTGCGGAATCTCTCCGACGTACCCCGAATCGACTCGTGTGAGGCGAACTCGTTGTGAAGTGGGTGGGTGGGGCAATCTTTCTGTGCCTACTTAAGCATGCATGCATACTACCAATTCAGTTATTATGGCCTTAGCAGGTTCGGCTACGCTGTTAGTACGTCTGCTGGCCAGTGTTATGTGATGCTTTGATGTTCTGACTCACGGAAACCGGACCCTGAAGCTTTCTTGGAACCGAGAATGCGGGAAACAATAAAATTACTGGCAAATGACGCCAATGCTACTGCTTGGCGTGTATGTGTGTGTGTGTGTGTGTGTGTGTGTGTGTGTGTGTGTGTGTGTGTGTGTGTGGAAAGTTTAACCACAATTACAGGTAGCCCGGTATGTGTGCGTGTGTGTGTGTGTGCATGTGTGTGTGTGTGTGTGTGTGATTTTTAACAGACTTTGAAAGGGCTGGGTTTTGGTCTTATCATGCAGTTGACACCGATGCAAATAGCTTTGTCATAGTCGGGAATCAGAACGAGTGATCTTTGACATAGTCGGGAATCAGAACGAGTGAAACATTCCTGTTGGCAGAATGATGTATGTCCGTTCAAATGGATATCTGTGGGTTTTCTTTACTGTTGGGTACTCCAGATCAGTCGTAGGTATTTTGTGTAATGATGTTTTATGTTAACATTCTTAGTTGCGTTGATGGATGCAGCCAAAGAGCTTAATGATAGAAAGAGGGGGAACTTGGTACAGGACCGCGAGACGAAAGGTACGAGTTATGCTCCCTTGTCGACATGCTGAAAATGGCTCGTGGCAGAAAGTCAAAAGGCGACCGAGTGAAACAGGGCGGTGACTTTTGCACAGCCATCAATTGCCATAATGCCAGATACAAGAAAAGTTGTGTTGGCAAGTCCTTTTTCAAATTTCCAAGAGACAAAGAAAGGTAAATTGCAATTGAAAAACTTCATTTTTTGTGTGTTTATGTAGGCCTAAACTAAGACCGCTGCAGTGTTGTTAGTGTTAAAACAATCAGAGAGCGGCTTGAATGATTCATGTTATACCTATGTGCTAAATCCAAAACAGTTTGCTTGCTGACAGTTTACGTTCAACAGTTCGCTCACTGTTTACGTTATTGCTAGGTTGTTTGACTATATTTGTGCTTATATTTCAAAAGTAGATGTCAGATTGGCAGTTTGGCTTCGTCAAACTGCTTATGTTAACAAGTTAAATTAGACTAAGTCTGTTTTCTCCTCGTGATCAAATACTGTGCAAGATAACCCCTTACCTAGGCACAAAAATGGTCCTTGATCTGTTGTAACCCCTTTTCGTTTGAGTGTAAACGGGAAATAAAATTTAATGTAAATACTCAGTCCTTGTTCTGATCTGTGAATTTCTGCGCATTAGATCTATATTGCGTGGAATGTTGTAGTCTAGGTTCTGATTGTTCTGTCTGATTAATTAATTATTTTCCATGAAGTGACTGATGTTATTAAGCCAGTGATGCGGGAGGTAAGAGGGTTGGGGGGTAGGGGGACACCTGATATAAATTAAATTCACACTATTAGTGAAACATTTTGTTATTGTGCTTTATTGTGATTAATTGATTGAATGACAGAGCTCTCTCTTCCCCCAACCCCTCCCCCTCTCTCTCACTCTCTCTCTCTCACTCTCTCTCTCTTTATCACGATTACGGATTTACACAGTTTCGGATAAATGAAACTGTCATGCATATTTTAATTTTAAAATATCTGTCGTTGATTAAAAAATAATAAATTCCAGGGCAGAAAACGAACCTATGACATACACACATAAGCAGCATAAAAGCACCTAATAAATGTCAATAAGTAAACATAAACAAAAACAAAAAAAAAGACAGCAGTAGCGGAATGTTAATAATAATGATGGTTAAAAGTTTGGTTTTTGCAAACGTTGCCATAAAAATGTTCTTTTGCAATGGCATAGGCTCAATAAGTTACCACGCACAGATCATTCATATAGCAGATGACTAAATATAGCCAGCCCGAGCAAAGGGAAATAATCCGTGAGAGCGTCTCGCATTTTTGTATAGGACATAATGGAAGTTCCCCCTCTTTCCGTAATAAGCTCTTTGATGCAGCTTACCTTCTTCTCCTTTATTTCTTTCACTTCTCCCCAACCATTTTTTGAACGATGAATGTCTTGATTTAGATTTGTATTTCTCTCTCTCTCTCTCTCTCTCTCTCTCTCTCTCTCTTTCTCTCTCTCTCTCTCTCTCGCCTCCACTCCATCCATTTCTTTCAATCCTTCTCTTCATCCCATCTCACTCAATCTTGTTGCAAAACAAAATATTTGCAAATTGTTCTCTTGCTCCCTCATACTCTGTTTTTTCCTGGGTACCTCTGTAAAATTATTTTTACAAGAAAAAAAAAAAACTTCTTGTTATGGCGACTTGTCAGGCAACATGAGAAACCGGAGGATCAGAGCCCATTTGTTCTACGCCATGACTAGTTCTGCGCTTAGAACATTAGGATCCATTGATACCCCGTGGTAACTTGGATGACTGCATCTTATTAAAAGACCCAGACCTAATGGAACTGATCTTTTCCCCCATCATATTGGGTTTCGCCACTAATCCAGATTGTCTCGAGTTGATGATGATGATGATGATGATGATGATGATGATGATGATGATGATGATGATGATGATGATGATGATGATGATGATGATAAGGAGGAGGAGGAAGACGACGACGACGACGACGTAGACTTGTTACCTTTCGCACAACTTCAGTCTAGAGCTGCATGCTTAGAAAAATCAGTGTTTCATCAGATACATATTTTCCGTTTTGGATGTATAGGTTACCGTGCACAAGCAACTACAGTGTATTACAAGTTATATCAACATAGCTTGGGCCACTGTTTCTGCGACTAAGTTGGGTTTATGAATATTCCACCTGTTTTCGCAATATGAAACCTGCTGTTTGGAAACTTTGAAGGCGCGAGTTCATTGAATGCCTGTCGTGTTTGCGTCAATCGAAGTTAACGTGAAATACTGTCGACGCTGCGACATATTTTTTTTTACAGAGGAGGTAATTTTCTTCTACACTGGGTCTGATTGTAATTTTATTGAAAACACCGGATTGCAATTACAGTTGACACTTACCGTTGGAAGAAAAGACGAAAAAAAATTGGGGTGTCGCTTGATGAAAGACCACAAAATATATACTATCAGTACCACTGTAGTTACATTTTTAAAATATTCTCACTACTAAAAAATATACTTTTTCCATTCAGTTTCAGTGAGGGAAAAAAAATCTGACGTCGGCGTGACCACATTTCACAGATAGTGTAGTTTTTTTTTTCTTCTTCTTTTCTTCTGCACTGGGATGAATGTGGGGGTCTTCGATACCCAGGATGTGTGGGGGTTTCTGAACACTCGGGCTGACGATGACACGTGTCTCGCGAGTTGTAAACTAGCTTTTAAAGCCTAATTAGTAACAAGGGGAAAATACTCCTCTCCAAGGTTACCTCTGTTATTAGAGAGGTTATTTGGTTTGTTGAACGGCTCTCGTTCTTCTTCTGTAGTTCTGCTAGTCTTTCTGGCTATTTGTACCCCCGCTCACTCCTTCTCCCCTCTTTCCTCCCTCCCCCTCCTGCCTCTTTTCCTCTCTACCTCTTCGTTTCTTTATTCTATTACTCGATTGTTTCTTTATTCTATTACTCGATTATTAGAGGTTAATTTGTGTCTTCTTCTTCTTCTTCTTCTTCTTCTTCTTCTTCTTCTTCTTCTTCTTGACCACCACCACCATCATCATCATCATCATCATCATCTCATCATCATCATCATCATCATCATCACCATCATCATCATCATCATCATCATCATCATCATCATGGTCAGTGACATGCCTCTTCTTCTTCTTCTTTGTCCTCCTTCTCCTAATCATCATCCTCATCAGTTACAGGCCTCCTCCACTTCTTCTTCTTCTTCTTCTTCTTCTTCTTCTTCTTCTTCCTCTTCAACATTCTCTTCCGAGCCCATCGCCTTTCAACTGCATTCTAAGAGAGAATGCGGAGGGAGAGGGCGGGGAAGAGAAAGATGGGAAGAAGACAGAGAAAGAAGAAGGAGGAGGAGGATGAGGAGGAGGTGAGAAAAAGAAGAATCTAGAAGAAATCTAGGAGAGCTGTCGCCGGATGTTTGGAATGGACAGGAAAACAGAGAAAATCGTGATTGTAAGAGAGAACGGGGGAGAAGAAGAGATAAAATGAGTGTAAGATGAGTCGCGGTAGCGGTGATGGGAAAGACGGGGGTGCAGAGGCCAAGGAAGACAGAGAGAGAGAAAAAAAAGAATCATGTCAAGTCAACCTCGGAATCAAGTAATGTGGAGGAGATCCAGACCCGTCCTTACTGACAACGATTCCCCTGACCCCGCCAATAAAATAATGCACTTTGGAGTGGGACACACCTACACACACACACATACTCTTACACACACACTCACACACACACCCACTCTCTCACACACACAGATCTCGATCTCTCTCTGTCTGTCTGTCTGTCTGTCTGTTTTTTTGTCTCTCTCTCTCACACACACACACACACACACACACACACAGAAACACGTAAACACCAAATAGGAAACATACAGAGGGAGTGAGAGATTCTATCCTATCCTATCCTGTCCCGTAACCCGGAGGTCGTAGGGGCACCACAGATGATCGTTTAACCAGCATACTCCATCTTTCTCTGTCCTCAGCAGCCCTGATGGCTTCGTTCAGTGTCAAACCAGTCCTTTCTCGAATGTTGTCATCCCACCTCTTTTTCGGTCTTCTTCTTCTTATACCTCCTTGCACTGTGCCTTGCAGAATGGTCTTTGCAAGGCCTGATGATCTGGTGACGTGGCCGTACCATCGGAGTTTCCGTTTCTTCACCACTGTGAGCAGGTCATCGTGTTGTCCAATGGCTTGTGTGATGGTCTGTCGGACTTCGTCGTTGGTGATGTGTTGGGTATAGGAAATGCCCAGAAGTCTTCTGTAGCACCTCATCTCCATGCTTTGTATTCTTCGTTGTAGATCTGCTGTGAGGGTCATGCTTCGCAAGCATATAGGAAGATGTAGATGACAAGGGAGCGCAGCAGTCTTACTTTGGAAAGTAGACTGATGGTCCTGTTTTTCCAAATGGGCTTCAACCTTGTCAGGGCAGCAGTTGTTTGTGCAATCCTGGAGAGTACTTCCTGTGGGGACCCATTGCCTGATACAATGGCTCCTAAATATTTGAAGCTATGCACTGTGTTGAGGGATTGGCCTTGGACTTTGATGTCCGTGTTGATGGCATTGGTGTTGTTGGTCATCATTTTGGTCTTTTCTGCTTTTATTTCCATTCCATAAGCTCTGGAGGTGGTGTCAAGCCTCTGTACCAGACGTTCAAGTTCTTGTTTCTCTCCAGCCAGTCCATCAATGCCATCAATGTCAGTGAGAGATAGTGACAAAATAAAGAAGAAAAAGTAAGTTAGTAGAGAAGAAAGGGAAGAGGGTGGAATGAAGAGAGGAGATAGGTGTCGGTGAGTAGGAGTGGTAGAGAGAGGGACACATCGAAGTGTGCGTGTGTGTGTGTGACAGACAAACAGACAGACAGAGAGACAGAGAGAGAGAGAGAGAGAGAGAGAGAGAGAGAGAGAGAGAGAGAGAGAGAGAGAGAGATTGAAATAATAAGGTAAGCTAGTCTAGGGAGAAGAGAGATAGAGAGAGAGAGAGAGGATGGGGGGAAGGGGGGAGAGAAGTGGAAGAAAGAAGTAGGCGAAGAGTTAAAGCGATGAAGATTGGGGGAAGAGGGTGAAAAAGAAGGAAAAGAAACAAAAAAATGGCCAGAGGTGGAGGTTAGCGAAAGATTGTCATTGCAATCTGAATGGCGTTTGCGATTGCCCAAACAGATCACGCGGGACATTGGAATCCAGGAGAACCACACACACACACAAACGCACACACACACGCACGCAAACACACACACACACTCACACACACACGCAAACACACACACACACACAGAGAAAAAAAAAGAAGACGTAACATATTTTACTAATAAAATAGAATGAAGATCGTCTCTAAAAATCAAATATAAACAGAACGTGCTAGGACTAGTGTTTGCGGAGCGCTCAAATGAGGAAATGAGTATGAGGAGAGGACTCATCCAGACTCTTTAACATATTTTGCTCCCATATAAAATTGAAGAGGTTCGATCTCTCAGCGAAGTGCTGTGAGTACGCATCACTCTGGATTTGAAGTCGGAGATGAAATCGTTTTAAATTAATTGTCCGACCCTAAGCCCGGGCTCTGGGTCTCTTAGTAACCCATTCCACATAAGCCACCTCGCTCGACCTGCTTTTGAGTTTGATTTTTGGATTGGTTTGGGTTAGGGTGTTTTTAATGATCTGCAGCTGTTTTCAACTGGCACTGTTGAACAGAAGTTTTGATAAAATTACACACTTGGGTTCCAAGCAATGTCTTTGGCGTGCCTGCTTGTGAAGCGCAAAATACGGAAGTAAGTCTAAATGTAATGTTATAATCTACATACCTACATACCCACCTTTCTTTGAAACTCATAATTTCTCTTATCTTCCGTCATTATCCCCTTATCTCCTTACCCACACACCCAAACCCCCTTCATTCAATCC
Source organism: Oncomelania hupensis (assembly GCA_036898135.1). Lineage (NCBI taxonomy): Eukaryota > Metazoa > Mollusca > Gastropoda > Littorinimorpha > Pomatiopsidae > Oncomelania > Oncomelania hupensis. The sequence continues at coordinate 51,934,509 of CM072516.1, read as the reverse complement.
CCAGTTTCAGTCCAATTTCTAATGTATTTTATGCCAGTATTAAGCTTCGTAAAATAAATCTTAAGAGCCGCCTTCTAAAGAAGTTGATTAGATTCTTAAACGTGCCAAACGTTTTGTTCCTGGTGCTTGCGCAGTAACAGTGAATCTGAAGAAATACATCGTTTTCCTCGTCCCCTTTGATCGTTCATAGTTATCATCGATGTTGTTATCGTTGTCGTTAATGACCTTGAGCGTAATTATTATCGCCGCCGTTACTGCCGATCTTAAATTAATCATCATTGGCTGGGAAATGTAATTCTTGGCGCGCATGATATCGAAAACACTCCAGATCCCGTATCAACAAGTATCAAAACGTTATTTCAAGCGACGCGTTTCTCCTCTGCGAGCATTGTGCATGAGAGCGCGCGCAAATGTTACTGGACACTCACTGAGCATCAAACACAGACAGAAGAAGAAGAAGAAGAAGGTAAGAAAGAAGGAGAAATAGCTGTAAATAAAAACAGGCTCACTGCGTGTCTTTAGCCAGGAAATGGGGTGATCTCGCTGGAGGCAATATTTAAACAGCCTTGCCTTCAACGTTTTTTGTGTGTTTCTCTCTCCCTTCTGTTTATGATCTGCCAGAGTGGAAAAATCGCGAAATGGCATTGCCGGTTCGTGATGTCACACTTCGCCCTTTTGTCACAACATTTCGCCCCGTCGAGTGACAGGTTGTGACAATTGGAACATTTGAGAAAGTATAACGCCACGCTTCGTCATTTTGTCACAATTTCCGGATCCCCCTTCCCTTCCCCTCTCCCACTCCTCCCTCCCCTTCTTCCTAGGTCAGCGTGTGACGCTTTGAGTGTGCTTGTGGCGTCAGGATGTGTATTTGTTAAATATCAGAGACTATGAAAACGATTTTTTAAATTACCTCTATTGTGCAATTAAGAGATGATTTCTGTACATGACTGAACGAACTGCACATAAGTACTTTGACTCGTCCTTTGGTTTCAGAGTAGAAATCTGTTGTTTAATAGAATTTTATATCTCGGTACTGAAAACAAATTGCCGTAAGCTAACCGTAACTGTGAATGAGTCAATGCATGGCAGTGTTATTTCTGGTTGGCGGTTTATGGGAGTTATTCCAACAATAGTCAAATGTTACTTAACTGATTATTAACGTTGGCGAAGTTGGTTAGCTACTGAAGACCATCTATAGAAAAGACAACGTAAAACTCCATGACAGTCACCATTTCACCATATAACGCTACTGCTACCACTGCCGCTGCTACTACTATTATTATTACTACTACCACTACTGCTGCTGCTGCTATTAGTACTACTACTATTACTACTTAATGATGATGATGATGATGATGATGATGATGATGATGATGATGATGATGATGATGATGATGATGATTGTAATAATAATAATAATAATAATAATAATAATAATAATAATAATAATAATAATAATGAGGCTGAAAGTGCGGCGATCTGTATACCGACATAATGATCACATGTTAAAAACATTCTCATTCATATAAGAAAACACATCTATCCCTCAAACACTACTGCCAGTTGCATCACACGACACAATGTGTAAGAAAACTAAATCTGATGCCATGCCACGTCCTCCTATATTACATTTTGTTCCTGCGAGGACAAAGTGTGTTGAAAGACAAAGTGTGACGCCACGACAATTCGTTCGTCGCGAAGAACAAGAAGCAACAAGGTTTGGAAGCACAACTGTTGGCGTTCACACAGATCATCGGAGGCTGTCTGAATTCGCCGCTTTTAATTTTAAAAATCACACCCGAGTATCTGGAACTCGTATGTTTATCACATAGACCCCTATAAAAATGAGATTTAAGATTACGCACTTGTCCCATACATCACAACATATTTTTGTGTACATTCATTTTGAAACTTTTATATCACCCATTTTGGCCATCCATTTGGTCTTCTTTTTCTATGTATCTCATAATTATGTCTGTCTATTGTGTAACTTTCAAAGAGATCTTGACATATTGTGTTTTATCCGCCACAGCCATTGTAAACGTCTTGGGCGACGTCAGTTCGAATCCTGACTTCAGCAAACTATTTTGTGCATGATGGATAGCAATGGCCAGCGCCTTGAGAACCTCGCTGAGCTTGTAAGTGCGCTATATAAAAACAATCCCCTTTTTAATGTTGGTGTACGTATGTCTTGTATAACTAAGATCTCGGGATATTATGGTTGTATCAAATTTCTTGTTTACTTTACCTTGGTTTAGATGGGCAAATGTTGGACTCGCATGCGTGAGGCAATGTGAGTCTATGTACTCACGCACACCAAACACACACACGCATTTTAAACAAGAAAAAAAAGATATATATATATATATATATATATATATATATATATATATATATATATATATATATATATATATATATATATATATATATATATATATATATATATATATATAAAGTTTATTTGAAAAGAAAATATTGATATTTCTTTACCAGAAAGTAAATAATATTAAAGATCCAGATTCACACGTTTTTAAGGCTTTGGGAATCTCCGGACAGCCACGATAACGCCCACGTTTTTAAGGCTTGGGGAGTCTCAAGAAAGCCGCCTAGGGAGGTTCAGTGTATGTGTAAACACAATCGAATATTGGTTTTTGTTTGTTTTATGATTCTAATTTAGCGTTTCACGCTGTGGTAAAGATGACCTGACCTTGTAGCAGTCCATGGTTAAGTTACGTAGAGGATTATGACGACGTGATGGGTATCCTTACTTTCATGAGAAATGGCGCGCTGTGCGAGGCTGCCATCTTCGTCGTCGTCATTATCATCATCATTATTGTCACCACCATCACCACACCCACCACCACTACAAAAAAAAATAACAAGATTTGTGAAAATCAGATATTTCCTTGTCCTTTATGTCTAGTGACGAGAGTGCTGCTGCTACTGATGCTGATGATGTTGATGCTGATGATACTATATGTTATGATTGAGACGCGCACGATAGATCCTATCATTTTGTTTTGCAAAGCATGCAATAATAGAGTATTTACCTTTGATTTGACTGTGCGTTGTTGCTAGATGAAGATAATTTTCGTCGGTCGATATTGTTGAGAATTTTCTAGAATTACTTGTTTATATCGATCGAAGCTTCTAGGCCTTACGGGTAAAAGCTGGTCGAATCTAAACATAATTTGACTTAAGGCAATGCATAGTTCCGGTGATGAGTTTTATTTTGACTGGGTGCGTCATGCTGGAATGTTCGAACTTTTTCTCGATTGCAGAGAGGCTATATAAGTAATGCACTATCTGCTTGTGGGGATGATCTTTCGGAAAGCGATCTTGTATGCAGTTGTTGATGTTTGCTGAATAAAGTTAGAAAACGTTATACGACGACTCTTGCCTTGTTGCTGAGTGAACAAGCTGCGTAGATAAACGAATTCGAGTTACACATATCAAGATTCAAGCATCGGGGCTGAATCAACTATTGATAAATACCGTATAACAATGTATTTTATCGATATCTTCTGCATCGGTTAACATGCTCAGTGCGCGCTGCTGGATCTGGAGATTGTCGGTTTGGCAGCGACGCAACAGCAACAAAAGAAACGTATTACACGGGCACTGCTCTCTTTGATCGCCTTCTATTCTCTCTTAAATATTGTTTTTGTTATCGATTTAAGTTGTGGTGGTTGTTGTTGTCGTTGTAGTGTTGGTGGTCATTCCGCGTCGTAGTCGTCGTCATCACCATCACCATCATCATCATCATCATCATCATCATCATCATCATCATCATCATCATCTTTTTCTTCTTCTTCTTCTTCTTCTTCTTCTTCTTCTTCTTCTTCTTCTTCCCCGTGGGGGTGCCGGGGGTTTCAGTATATATAGTATCCCCACTTTCAGGAAATTTAGTGCTTTAAATTCCCACTGTCGCAGTCTTTCTCCTTTGTTCTTTCTCATTCCTACTCTGTTCTATCAATCTACTATACTATCGTCTTCACTAGACCAGTCACCTACCTTTTTTTTTTTGAAAACTCCCGGGACAAAACTCCTCATTTGTGTGTGAGGTCTGTTGGATCAGCTTAGAAATATTGGACGCTTTTTGCCAGGTGGTCAACAGGGCTTCCTATGATGTTATTATTTGGCAATGTAGGCATTTTATATTTATGTGTTTTGTTGATATTTTATAATGATTTTTATATTCTATTTTGTTTTTGTAAACGGGGGTTCGATAAATTAGAGTATAGCGTCAGCGTCCCCTGCGTGGGATGTCTTTATTGTAAAGTGACCGGCTGGTGGAGTGCCTTCAGTGTTACCACTGGGGTTGTTTCGGCAAATCTTTTATGCGGATCAGGGGTGAGTCCCCTTTCGGCGAAGTTGTGGTCTTGATTTTGTGGTCCTGATTCGGCTGTACTGGTCCTGATTTGGCTCGGAAGAGTCCGCTGGACCTAAAGCAGTAATCATGTAATGTAATGTAATCTTCTTCTGCATCATCATCATCATCATCATCATCATCATCATCATCATCATCATCATCATCATCATGTTTATCGTCGTCGTCAAATTCATCGTCGTTATCATCATCTTCTTCTTCTTCTTCTTCTTCTTCTTCTTCTTCTTCTTCTTCTTCTTCTTCTTCTTCTTCTTCTTCTTCTTCTTCTTCTTCTTCTCTTTTTCATGATGACTAAGTAATACTTTGTTTTAGTCTACTTGATTTGTTTCATTGGTTTAATGTTTTTGACTCGCATGCATAGCAATGTGAGTCTATGTACTCCCCCTCCCCCCACCCTCAGTCCAACCTCCACCCCCCCCCCCTCCACCCGATCCGTAACAATTTTGGATAGTCTTATCTTCTTGTACCTTAGATCAACAAAGAGAGGGAGCGAGAGTTATAGAGGAAGGTGGTGGGAGAGGAGTGGTGGTAAGGGATGTCTTAGAAAGAAAATGACAAGAGACAATAGGGAAGGCGGGTAAGGGGGTTGTGTTGAGGAAGGGGCGAGGTGCAGTAATTCCAGGTTCCTGGGGATAAGGCACCGCCGTTGTCGTAAATGTCATCTCGCGATCACACAGCTTAATCTCATCAAAACAACCGTTTAATCTCACAATCTCACAGCTCAGAGTCTTAGTCGTAAAGCTACATAAAACTTCTTATGGCACTCAACGGGGAAAAACCTGCGATTAATACCCCATGTTCCAAATGTCACAATTCAATCTCACTGTCTCACATCTCAGTCTCTCCGTCTCACTCTGTCTCATATTTACCAACCTCAATCACACGGCAATCTCATAGTCTACGGTTGGCAAGACGTGCAAGCAGGGGAAAAAAATCGATGATGGAATAATGCCCAATGTTTAAAAACATCGATTGAAGCCATTCAGAATATGAACAAGGAATTTTTTTTGTTTAAATCGGTAACTGCTATTCTGGGAAACAAAAAATAACAAAGGATAAGTGGGGGGGGGGGGGAGCGAGAGATTGGGAGAGATAGAGTTGAGGGGACGGGGATTGACGGGAGAGAGAGAGAAAAAAAAAGCACACCAACAGCTCTAATGCCTATCTGCCTTTGAGGATATCAAGAAAAAGGAGGGGGAGCCTAAACTCGCAAATTGTATTTGCAGTTTTCTCTTTTACTCCATTAGACTAACTTGAAATTAAGAAAACTACATTTTAACAGAAGGGAATGGGGGATAGCTGGTGGTTAGGCGTGTGATTAGGGGTGTGGGGTGGGTTAGTGGAGGGGTGGTGAATGGTCGATTAAACAAATGAGACGTGCAGATTGCTCGTCCTTAAACACTCATCAGACTTGTCTGTTTTGTCCGTGCCTTTTTTTTAAATTGCATTTTATTTTATTCTCTCTCTCTCTCTCTCTCTCTCTCTCTCTCTCTCCTCTCTCTCTCTCTCTCTCTCTCTCTCTCTCTCTCTCTCTCTCTCTCTCTCTCTCTCTCTCTCTCTCTGTTCATCACTTTTATCTCTGTGCTTTCTCTCTCTGCCCCTCTCCCCCTTTTGTCCGTCTCTTCATCTCCGTCTTTCAGCAAACCACCAGCTTACACTTCGGATGAGAGTTTAAACCGAGGTCTAGCCTGTGCACGCGCGCATTCAATCGTACCGACTTTAAAGATCCTGACGCTCGGATCCTAGACGGGTCCAAATACACACATACTCCGGTGACAGACGAACCAGTTTACCCTGCTTACTTTACTATTTAGCCTTGTTTAGTCAATGTAATCTTAAAATGTTAATGTTAGGCTGCAGCAGACGATTGAAGTAATCAGGCGTAGCAATGGTATAACTGAGGTACACACACTGCGAGCTTGACGCAAACAGTGTAGTGACGTCAGCACTGTGTGTGTTGAATCGGCCGGCAATGATATCATCGTAGCTACGTTAGGCGAGTCTATTACCAGCCAATGAGAACACAGGTTATAATGGACTCAGCCAGGTCTGGCTGTTTCGAATAGAGAGAGAGAACATCAGTCGAGTTTGAACCGAGGAGCAGTACACAGCTACACAGTTAGCAGTAAGATCTCCCCTGAATAGACCAGGAAGCAGGACTTGAGAATCTTAGAATTCAATCAAGTAGCCACGAGCCTGACTTTGTCAAACAGGTAAATGAACATACTTCTGTTTCATCGTGATATATTTATATTATTGTTGAAATTATGTTTGTGGAATTTGCTATGCATAGATTTGAATTGTTCGTCCAACGTTGCGTGACCACGTGGCGAAACACGAACGGTTGTGCCGCCATGTTGTATACCTGACGGAACCACTGTTGTTGAACCTATATGTATGTTTGCAGACCAGTGGCTGTACCAGTGAATGTTTATAATATTATTAATTCTGTATGTGTATAATTAGCCACGATTTATATTTATGTATGTATAGGAAATTAGAGTTGAGATTCCAGTGGACCACGGACGTAGCAGAATGTTCGTCGCTTATGTATAGAGATGTGGAGCTATCACTGAGGGCTACTTTGGCTTTCAGTGAGACGCTCTGCACAGACCTATTATTCAAGGTTGTGCAGAATTTCGTCTCTTGTGTTACAGACGAACAGGCGAGATATAACGTGCGCCCAACTCCACAGAAAACACGAGTTGGCTGTTTAGCCTCTACAGCACAGGACTGAGAGAGCAACCCTGGAAAACACCCTCCAAGACACCACAGTGTCAAGGACCAAACTACACGACGACCCAGCGTGTACCAGAAGCTACCTCAACGAAGGGCTTCAAACCCGCCACACAAGCTAAGTGCCCAGGAAGTGCACTAAACTGATAGCAAAAGGACCACAGTAGTCCACTCTTCAGAAACTATAGTAAAACGGACCACAGTAGTCCAATCTACATGAACTCTAGTAGCCAGTGCCCTATGAAGACATAACAGCTGCCTAGACTATCAGCGATCGAATTATTTGCATTGACGTATGACTTTTTTAAGGTAGATTAGTACATCGAAGATCTTGTATAGAGTAGAAGAAATAAATGTGTGATTTTAACTGTTATCAAGTGGCTGGACTACATATGATTCATAGCCGTGTGAAAGCTAGTGTGGCAGTGATCTTTTACCATTTTTCTATCTATCTCTGTATCCCAGCCTTAACACAGACCGAGCTAAACAAATAAATGTATTAAAGTAATTCACCGGGTGACTAACTAGCAGTTCCCATAGAATACAGCGTGAGGGTTACAGCATTCCATTGTGCAGAGCCAAGTAAACCCATAAACCCCACGTGACAACACCCAGCAACACTTAGACCCATCCTTCCCGGTCCCCGGGCTCCAAGAATTGTGCCCAGTTTGGGTTTAAAACGATACGCCCAAACGCAGCAAGTGCTCACCTCGGGCGGTTGAGTTAGAGCCTGTATCGGCCAGCGCCTTGAGCCGCTCTTGAGCTGGAAAAGCGCTATACAAGACTATTAAATTTTTAAAATGTATGTTTACTTTCTCTCTCTCTCTCTCTCTCTCTCTCTCTCTCTCTCCTCTCTCTCTCTCTCTCTCTTTCTCTCTCTCTCTCTCTCTCTCTCTCTCTCTGGCGGCGGGATAGCTCAGTGGTCAGAGCGCACGACTGGTGTGAGTGCGTCTTGGGCGACGTGAGTTCGAATCCTGACTTCAGCAAACTATTGTGTGATTGCTGGATATTACGGGCCAGCGCCTTGAGAAGCTCTCTTAGCTTGTAAGTGCGCTATATAAGAGAAATCTTTCTTTTTTTCTTTCTCTCTTTATCTCTTCTCTCTTCCTCCCTCTCCTTTCCCTCACCCTCATCCCTTCCTCTGCCATCTCTGTCTGTCTTTGAGCCCACCACCACCAACACACCCTTGTTAGCTCAGCGCAGTGGATCAACGTGCGCGCAGTGGGTCGTTACCCAATGAGCTTTGCTGTTTTAAATTTCCCCTGCAAGTTGATCAAGTTGAAGCAAGCATGCCGGGTTTATAAGCTCGTGGAACTCCGCGCTACTGTGCGCTGGAACGAGGAACTTCTCCCTTGGTCTCGTGCAGATCTACCAGTTCTCCACACGCTAGTTGTTTGTCTTGCTTATTGTGGTGATAGGTAAACAACCTTCCTTGCTTCTTCACCCACCCAACACACGCGCACACACACACGTACACACACACACACACTCTCTCCAGGCATTCGCAAGAGTTACTCTAAAATATCTTCTACGTTAACATTCTCATCATCGTCATCATCAACATCATCATCATCATCATCCATCATTCATCTCGTGTGATTGGAGCGAGTGCATCATGTGCGTTGCGTTGACACAAGGCCGTGCATGTATTTTTCAGTGCAGGTCGTTAATTGACGTGCATGGGTAAATTACACTGCGCTGCTTTGAAGCCTGTTTTATGCGCTCTGGACATGCACTATTTTACTACACTTCATCGTCTTACTAATGACTCATCGTAATCACAGTGTTTCTCTCCTCTTCCATCATCATCATCAGCATCATCATCATCATCATCATCATCATCATCGTCATCGTCGTCGTCTTCTTCTTCTTCTTCTTCTTCTTCTTCTTCTTCTTCTTCTTCTTCTTCGTCTTCTTCTTTCTCTTCTTCTACTTCTTCCTCTTCTTTCTTTTCTTCTTCTTCTTCCACGAGGTAGTAAAAACATCTGTCAGTTTTCCTCCACCTCCCATCCCTGCTCATCTCTCTCTCTCTCTCTCTCTCTCTCTCTCTCTCTTTCTTTCAGGGGGATTAGACCAAATCATTGAATAAATATTCGTATTCTCGCTCCCTTTCTTCATCCCTACCCTCTTTCTTTCTACTCCCCTCTCCCTTTCCCTCTTTCCCCGTCTCTCTCCTCACTATCTCCTTCCCTAGCTCGCTCTTTCTGTCTGTCTCTCTCTCTCTCTCTCTCTCTCTCTCTCTCTCTCTCTCTCTCTCTCTCTCTCTCTCTCTCTCTCCGTCAGTATTTCCTTATTTCACCCCTTCCCTCACTATCTCCCTCCGATCTCTCTTATCACCTCCTCCCCCGCCCCCTTCACTTTCGATATCAATATTAACCCCAAGAGACTTTTGGAATTGATCCTAGGGGTAAGCAAATCAAATCTGGGGAAACCCAGATTTTTCCATAGTCCGTCTCAAACGACTGGGAATTTTTAAAAGTTTTGATTTATCGGATACCGAGTGGCCCACAGAGACTTCTGAAGAAAGCCTTCCATGCCAGAACGTAAAATCTCTTCTATCCGAGGGTCGAAAATCAGGAAATTTCTTTTTCCTGAAGAGATCCAATAGCGTTGTCACAGAAAATGTTAACCCACTTGTGAAATATGTCCACAACTGTGGCAATATTTCACTTAAAATATCGATAATGTCGCAACCAAATGAAAAGAATGTATGTCTAATATCACCTGAATGTGTGAATAGACAATAAATGAAATATTGATATATTTGAAAAGAATGTGTATTGGGTGTGACAATTTGTCTTGCAATAAGATACAGGGAATTTTTTGTCGCGACCCATGACATTATTGTCATGGGTGTAATTGTTCATACGTGTGTGTAACATACTTTTTTGTCATGCAATAGTTTTCCATGCACCCTTGCCTTGAAATCGTACATTTCTATATTTGAAGCTGTATTACTGTAAAAATTATGTTTTCTTTTAAATCCTGTGTACTTAGTACCTTTCATGTGAAATTTGACTGCAGTATCATGTTCGCTGCAACAGCATTTCATAAGACAGCTGTGGTAACATTCTTTAGAGAACATGTTTGCAACAAATATCTTACAGCTGGCGAACTATTTTATTGCGATTTTGAGTGAAATGGAGTGGTGGAACCTTGTCTAAACAAGTAAACTATGGTATGCTGTAAAACTCTGCCACTGAAACCTGATCTTCACAGCGGCAGTATTTTCTGCTACTGAGGCTTGCTGAGCAGTCTCCGGAATGATGTGAAGTGATCCCAACTTCAAACTTTCGGTCTGTTGATTCTTCAAAACTTTTCTGATAAAATATTTTCTTATCTCTCGTGAAAGTTGCGTTTGCGGTAGGGTGGTAGAACGAAAGAATGTGAAGTAATGGGAATCCGAGAGAGAGAGAGAGAGAGAGAGAGAGAGAGAGAGAGAGAGAGAGAGAGATGGTTGGGGGATGGGGGAAGGTGGCGAAGAGAAAGAGGAGTAGAAATTCAACAGTTTTGTAATGTGAGCTTTGATCATTGTACTCGGTTCAGTGTGACTCCACTGTTCTTTTTGGTTTGGATTAAACTATTGCTGCCACAGATAACGTCATTGCTTTGTTTGTGTTAGTTGCCACACTTCATAGATAATGTATCACCCCATATAAATGTCTTCATTGCAGTTGTCAAACAACGGTTGTTGATTTAATCTGGATGATGTACAGTAACATTTTGTCAATGTAACATTTTGCCAAAATGCTTTCTCTTTTATCTATACAATTGTTCTAATTTCGCGTTTGCTATGCATAATATTATCTTTCTTTTGGTTGAATTACACGTTTAAAATATAGACCAAGAAATGTTTGCCATTTATTTAGATCTTTCTTTTGCTTCCCTCCCCTTCTCTCCCATTCTCCCCCCTCCCACACCTCTTGTCCACTGTTCCCTGTCTCCTTTATTTATTTTTTTTTTAAAAGTATTGTAATATGGCATCGAAAAAATGAATCTATATTGAAAGACGAACAAATCATATTCGACAAAGAGAGCATTGATAGGAAGGGAATGAGATTTGGTGAGGAGGAGATGCAAAAAAAGTTAAAGTTTGAATAGGCCGGTCAGGAAAAATAGAAATATGTGTTTCGCTCAGGACTGGGTAAAAAATGGACTTCCTGTAGAAAGCAACCATGCATTTTGGGCAACAGTCTGGCACGTCGCGGCTTCCCCCAATCGTTATCCGATACCGCCAATAAAGTATTGGTGCTCACGTTATTTCTATGAAATGCAATCAAACTTTAATGGGATAGAATTTTGGAAAACTCTTCTGTCGTTAGTTGTTGGATTGGGATGGTGAGAGCGACATTTGGACTTGTGCCATAGTCTATCATATTTATGCATTTATGACGCGGTTTCTGGCATTCTGATTTGTTCTTTCTCGTTCCTAATCTGTTGTATACTCCTCTCTTCGCTAGACCAGTCACCTACCTTTTTTCTTGAAAACTTTTTCAAAACTCCTCATTTGTGTATGGGATCTGTTGGGTCAGCGTGGGGATATTGGACGCTTTCTGCCAAATGGTCAATAGGGCTTTCTATGGTATTTTGCAATGTAGGCATTTTGTATTAAGTGTTTTGGTAATATTTTATAATGATATTTATATTCTATGTCGTTTTTGTAAAAGGGTTGTTCGATAAATTAGAGTATAGCCTCAGCGTCCCATGCATGGGATCCTTTATTGTAAAGTGACCGGCTGGCGGTGGCTTACGTGTTTACCATTAGGGTTGTTTCAGCAGATCTTTTATACAGATCGGGGATGAGTCCTATTTTAATCAAGGTGTGGTCCTGATTCGGCTATTTGCAGTACACTGGACCCTAAAAACAATGACTAACCAACTAACTAATGTGTGTGAGTGTGTGTGTGTGTGTGTGCGTGTGTGTGTGTGTGTAGTTTAAAACCTGGTGGGTTCAGTTGGGTTGGGACAGGTGTGGGAGGATAAAATATATTTGATTTATTTATATTTCAAAAATAGACAGGTGCCATAAAATAATATTATATCTTCAGTATTTCTTTGAAAATGTATCACACTTTTTAAATAAGATGCGGTTGAGGAAAAAGAAAGTGTTGGCGGTTGGTTTTAGGAAATCCTTGATGTCTTGATAGCGCACCAAGCAGCAAGTTGGGGCCTTGGGATGATACTGTTTTGGGCCAGTTCCGTGGGTAGCCCTCTGAGCTGGTAAAGCGCTGCGTAAGCGATTTATTTTGTTTGTGTGTGTGAACACATGCCATTAAATATTTATGCACAAAAATCAATCAATCAATTTTTTTTTTGAAATGGTGTAAAACCTTTGATATGGTATAATAATAATAATAATAATAATAATAATAATAATAATAATAATAATAAGGATTTATATAGCGCAGTTTCCCGAACTATGCTCAGGCACTGTACAATTAAAAACGTACTTTAAGAACATGTAACAATGAAACTTGAAGTAAAAATTAATTAAGCAATTTTAAAACTACGCTACAAAGACAATCGAACTTCAATGAAAGCAGTCCTGACATACCACAGACATAACACCGCTTGTGACAAAGAACAGATAATTTATTTTCAATCCGGACTTGTACTGGAAACCAGTGTAGTTTATGTAGTAGAGGCGTGATGTGATCTCACTTTTTAGCCTCAAATATGAATGAAGTCAATCAGGCATGCATAAAATATTCATAAGCAACTTATTTCTTTGAAATGTAATCAAACAAGTGAAATATAGTGGGTTCTTTTATTTCTTTTTTTTAACAGTTCTTATGCTTGGAAAGTTCAAATGGCTTACAGTAAAATTGTCAGTGTGGACGGGATCTTATTTCTTGGAAGGTCTGTGCTTGAAAAACCTTAAATTATTGATTGCACGGCGGATTACTGGGAATACGTAGTAACCGTTTGGAGCGGGACTACAGTTTTGAAGAGAGAAAAGCAACAACACGTGAAGCCGCTAACTGGCCGTGTGTAATGTTCGGATTGGATAGTATTGAATGTAATTTTAACATGTCAATTTTATGTCATTCTATTCATGGTTTAACTTTACGCCTTTTTGCAAGAAGGGTGTGATGTAAGACAAAGCTAAGCATAATATTGTGAAATATGAAATTGTGTGCGCGTTTGCTTGAAAAAAAAAAACATTAACAAAAAGTGAAATCAAACATTTGAAGTTTGAAATATATTTTGATTTAAAAAAAAATTTCGGTTGGCTGCTTGAGTAATTTGCAAATGGACCGAATCATTTTGGAACTGCAAATTTGATTTGGAGAAACAGAGACAAAGCAAATAAATGTGTGTGTGAGTGTCTGTGCGGGCTAAAATGTATGGTTTGTGTGTGTATATATATATGTGTGTGTGTATGCGTGTGTGTTTGTGTGTGTGTGAGAGCGCGGCTAGACTGGAAATTGAGATTTTGAAATGAATTAGACAAAGTTCATGGAGTTGGGAACTGGAGTGCAGAGCATGAAAATCAATGTCGTGAACGACTGGAAAGGGATGCCTTGTTTATTTATTGCAGCGTGTGCCTTGGGTCAACTTGCTCTCTCTCTCTCTCTCTCTCTCTCTCTCTCTCTCTCTCTCTCTCTCTCTCTCTCTCTCTCTCTCTCTTCTCTCTCTCTCTCTCTCTCTTCTCTCTCTCTCTCTCTCTCTCCTCTCTCTCTCTCTCTCTCTCTCTCTCTCTCTCTCTCTCTCTCTCTCTCTCTCTCTCTCTCTCTCTCTCTCTCTCTCTCTCTCTCTGGGGAATAGCAGGGAGGTTCAGACTTCAATGGTTTAGTCGATCGCTCGCAGTGTATTATAAAACTTTCGCCTACATGTGTGGCTCTGGTTCGAATCTCCAGGCTGAGGGAATGGATTTCTTTCTTCTTCATGGGAGTCGACTTTTTGTAATGGCTTGTAATACAGTACTTCACCTTCCACCGTATAGATACAGCAGCACATTATAGGACCCGGCTATTTCTGTCCAAAATAATAAAGGCTGGTGGTGTCAAGCTGACATAAACGCGCATACATGTAGGTCCGGATCGCTCAGTTGTTTTTGGTGGTTAAACGGTGCGCCTCAAGCAACAGCAAGTTAGATCCTAGCTGTAATCGGCCAGCGCCGTCGGCAGCTCGGTGACCCGGCAAAGCGTTACAAACGAACAATTCATTTCTTTCCCATTGTTCTCTCCACTATCTCTCCAACCATTCTGCGAGAGGGTTTCAAGACTTGCGGGGTGGATTTTAAACCTCACTCGGACCCAGGGCTCGGTCCCTGAACTGTCACCTACGAGTTCAGTAGCTTTGGGTATTAACGGTAATTTTGGGACGCCACCACCATCTCCATCTCTCTACCCCTGTCACTAACTACACTGCCTCGCCTCTACAACCACCACCACCACCACTATCATACATGCAACATCACTGGTACTGGGAAAGCAAGTCTTCTTCTCGTCCCACCCACCCCCACCCCTCGACACACACACACGCACACACACCAGCCTACTTACTCCCTCTGTTCAGTAGAGAGTATAGGCTTCTTCAGTCTCCGATAGGCTGGATGCGCAGGGCCAATATACAAACAGTATGGCTGTGCATCAACTCAATCGCCAATATTCCTTTGTTCTGCTAGCAGGACGGCGGTTGGCTGTGTGGGACTGTGGCAAGTGGTTACGGCTGTTCCCAAGCACGCGTCCCCCTTCACAGACCGTCACTTCACAGACATGAAAGCAGTGCCGTGTTGTGCCGGCGTACGCTGGTCTCGGACACTCCGTGTTCCGTCCCTCTCTTCTCCCACCCCCTTCTCCACTCCCACCCATTCCAGGACAACAGCAGCAGCAGTTAGAGACAGGACGGCGTGACCTTAGGCTTTTAGGCTCAGAGACAGTCACTCAGCGACAACACTCACAGTCATCGCCACCGCCCGAGTCCACGCAAGGCATACGTCATTCAGAGTGTCAGTGACACAGTGAATAGCATGTTACCGTCCGATTACCTAATTCCCCTATAATTTCGCGGTGGACAGTACCCGTTGAATCAGTAGTGTACCTAGTATGCAGAAAGTTTAATTATTCTTAATTATAGTTTGTTTTATTTCTCCTGGGTGAATTGGGTAATGATCCGGACTATAGTGCTTTGGACAGATGCGGCTCAGTCAAAGAAAGGGGGCCGAGAGTATAATTATTGATACCAACGAATTTTGAAGACATCTCTCTGTCTCTGTCTATCTGTCTGTTTGTCTGTCTGTCTCTCTCTCTCTCTCTCTCTCTCTCTCTCTCTCTCTCTCTCTCTCTCTCTCTCTCTCTCTCTCTCTCTCTCTCTCTCTCTCTCTCTCTCTCTCTCTCTCTCTCTCTCTCTCTCTCTCTCTCTCTCTCTCTCTCTCTCTCTCTCTCTGTGTTTGCGGCTGCAGCAGAACTAACTGATTAGTGTCGTGGGTCGGAGCCAGAGTTCGATGCACCCGTGCTCGTGCATCTGTTCGCCGTTTTGCATAAATTATCTGCGTGGGACAGTTTAGTGCAGCTGCTTCAGGCTATTCACCCACTCACCCACCCACACCTAACCCACCCACCCCCTGCCCCGCCCCAACCTCCTTCATCCTCTCCACCTTTCTTTTTCCTTCCTTTCTCTTCACCTTTATTTCCTCATCGTCCCTTTCATATATTTCCCCTTTTCATCATGCTTTTCTTTCTTTATTTCTTTCTTCCGTTTTATCCTTCTCATTCTTTTCTTACATTCTGTTCACTTCTTTCTTTCCTTCCTTCTGTAATCCTTTCTTTCTTTATTCTTAATCGTCACCTTTCCTCTTGTTTGTTATTCTTCTTCTCTTTTACAATCTTTAAAATCTTTATTTCTTTCCTTCTTTCTTTCCTTCTTCTTCCTTTCTTTCCTTTCTTCTTTTTGACTCACATGATGCATAACAACGTGAGTCTATGTACTCACCCCCTCCACCCCCCACCCCCAAATCTGCTAATCTGTGCGAAATGAGTCCTAAATAGTCCAAAAATAACATTTAAACAAAATGTCCGTCCGTCCGCCGTCATAACATTACATTACATGGTTATTGCTTTAGGCCCAGCGGTGTCCGCCGTCATAACATTACATTACATGGTTATTGCTTTAGGCCCAGCGGTGTCCGCCGTCATAACATTACATTACATGGTTATTGCTTTAGGCCCAGCGGTGTCCGCCGTCATAACATTACATTACATGGTTATTGCTTTAGGCCCAGCGGTGTCCGCCGTCATAACATTACATTACATGGTTATTGCTTTAGGCCCAGCGGTGTCCGCCGTCATAACATTACATTACATGGTTATTGCTTTAGGCCCAGCGGTGTCCGCCGTCATAACATTACATTACATGGTTATTGCTTTAGGCCCAGCGGTGTCCGCCGTCATAACATTACATTACATGGTTATTGCTTTAGGCCCAGCGGTGTCCGCCGTCATAACATTACATTACATGGTTATTGCTTTAGGCCCAGCGGTGTCCGCCGTCATAACATTACATTACATGGTTATTGCTTTAGGCCCAGCGGTGTCCGCCGTCATAACATTACATTACATGGTTATTGCTTTAGGCCCAGCGGTGTCCGCCGTCATAACATTACATTACATGGTTATTGCTTTAGGCCCAGCGGTGTCCGCCGTCATAACATTACATTACATGGTTATTGCTTTAGGCCCAGCGGTGTCCGCCGTCCGCCTGTCCGAAACTTGCAAGTGCATTAATATCTGAGAACCTATTTCAACTATAACCATCAAACTTAAGATGGTCCAGACCCATGAGACCTCATAAATGATCAGTGAATGGATGACTTCACTTCAAGGTCAGGGTCACTGGGTCAACAAGTGTTAGTCAACAAGTGACAATTTTTCATGAATTGAAATTTCACTTTTTTGTTAGGTTATTGATGGGAAGGAGGGGTACATAGACTCATATTGTACTCATACGCCCCCTCCACCCCCACCCCCCTCCAACAAAAAAATAAATAAATAAACAAGAATAAAATCAATATTTTTGCAAATCTGTGGTTGATGAGCC
The DNA here is from genome assembly GCA_036898135.1 of Oncomelania hupensis. Lineage (NCBI taxonomy): Eukaryota > Metazoa > Mollusca > Gastropoda > Littorinimorpha > Pomatiopsidae > Oncomelania > Oncomelania hupensis. The sequence continues at coordinate 51,917,339 of CM072516.1, read as the reverse complement.
CTAAATAGTCCCAAAATGATATTAAACAAAAAAAAGGTTCGTCCGTACGTCTGTCTGTCCGCCGTTGTTGTTGTTGTTGTTGTTTGTAGATTATAGTCACACGACACTTTCGCATATAGGTGACTACTGGACCGATTTATACTGACACCAGCGGGCCAGTTGTTGGTAAAGGGGAAAATAATATGATCACACGTTGACCAATCCGGGATTCGAACCAGCGACCTTTCGGTTACTAGCAAGACGCTCTTACCAACTGAGCTACCCGGCCCCACCTGTCCGCCGTCTGTCTGTGCACAAACTTTAAAGTGGCTAAGTACTCAGAGCCTATTTCAACTATCACAACCAAACTTGAAAAGGTGGTGAATACCCATGAGACCTCATAGATGATCAGTGATTGAATGATTCACTTCAAGGTCAAGATCACAGTGTATTCAAATGTTAGTTTTGTTGTTGTTGGTTTTTTTTTAAAGAAAAAAATTGATCATTTTTTCACCAAATTTGAAGGCCAGTGTCATCTCAAAATCAAGAGCATAGAAAAATCATAGTCGGTATAACTTAGCATTTTAATGCCACCAGTTCTTTTTGGTTTTTTTCTGGGCACTCATTTTCATGTTAAATATTGCAGGTTCCATAAGGAGCACGTGAATCATATTGGCTTTGCCCTTCTAATTAATATTGAACTAATGATTCCTTGATAAATGATAGATATCAATGAGACACACACGATATACAAATTGGTCAACCTCACTCCAAGGTCAAGGTCACTGGAGCTGTCCAAAAATCGGAAAGTATAGGTACTTTGAAGTGACCTTGACCTCGAACTATGAGAGATATAAAGTCCGAACTATTTAGAGATGATAGATTGATATTTCATATATGTTCCATTTTTGTGTTGATCTTGAAGGTCAAGGTAATTTTAGGCCTTGCAAAAATATACCCCCCAAAAATGGTCGTACAGTGGAATTTCTGTTTATGTAATCCATAATATGCAACAACATTGGGTTATTTGATCAGACATGCACGAGGGGTCACTCGAGGATCAAAGTCATCCCAAGTCAAGGTCACTGAAGGTAAAGGGCACGCCAAGGTCTTGTTGTTTAGTAGATTAACGTCCCCGGACACAGGAGCGTATAAAGGGACGTAATAACTCGGTCTTGAGCCATCAGGGCCGTTTTATAGAGTGACTAACGGCTTCCTTTGTGATTCGTGTGGGTTCTTTAACTATCATCATCGTCCTCGCCGTCGCCGTCATCAACACCACTCTCATCTTCAGGCTGTTGGTCCGATTAGAACACATGAACATCGTTCCAAACACGTCCGTTTGCTAGGCCATCACGACCGTCTTAAAGAGTGTTGGAGCCTGCAATCGGCATACTATCGACACCAGTGTAGAGCGTATGTCTCAGCAAGCTCAGCTACGCTGTGTGCAGACCGATTCGTAGTGAGTGACTTACGACTGCTGCCTCTGTGATCTGTGTTTATTGCATTGCACTAAAATGTGGCTGATGCTCGTTGATAACCCTGTCGCTCTGTATTTGCTTGCTGTTGATCGTGAAGGCTTCTCTTGGAACAATCAGAGAGAATTTAGTGTATGTGTGGGGTGTAAGAGAGAGAGAGGATTTGTGTGCTTTTGCGTGTGTGTGTGGGGGGGGGGTGTGCGTAGGTGTGTGTGTGTGTGTGTGTGTGTGGATAAAATAGGTACTGTATTGCATACATAATCCCATCTACTTTGTAATAATAATAATAATAATAATAATAATAATAATAATAATAATAATAATAATAATAATAATAATAATAATAACGGTATTTATATAGGGCTTTTTCCTAATGACATCAGTTCAAAGCGCAGTTCTTACACATTTATACTTACCGTTAACATCGAAATACATACGAAAAGAATTGAAACAAAAACAAGACTCTAATAAACTATACAAAGACATAATACAAACATGTAAAAGAATATTTACAAGTAAAATGTAAAAGACGAGGGAGGGAGATGGAGGAGGAGAGCAGCTAAGGAGTGATGGGGCTGGGGGGGTGGGGGGGCTGGTGGAGTGCGGTGTGACGGCGTGTGACATGATTATGTAATCTTTACCGCATTTTGTATGTATTCCGCTCTGTATTTTCTATGTAATTTTGTACTTATTTATGTATGTTCTGTGGTCTGCATTGCATAGTTAAGCTAGGAGGAATTTTGTATGATTAATTTGGTACTTCGGATGAGAGTATAAACCGAGGTCTAGTCTGTGTGTCGCATACATTCCATCATAAGTTACGGACTTTAAAGATCCTGACGCTCATGTCCTAGACGGGTGAGTGCCGGTGACAAGAAAACACCCAGCATGCACTTGGTCCTGCTCCCCCATCCCTGGCTGCTCAGGATTGTGCTCAGTTGTCCGGGCGCCAGACCAAGCGCCCAAAGACTGCGGGTGGGCGTCTCGGGCGGTTTGAGTTAGATCCTGTATCGGCCAGCGCTTTGAGCGGCTCTTGAGTTGGTAAAGCGCTATATAAAAAGTGATTAAATTTTAAAAAATAAAACTATTTAGCATAATTTTAATGTAAATAAATTGTTATTGTTTTTCCAATGGCGAGTGTGGGTGTGGGTGTGTGTGTGTGTGTATGTGTGTGTATTGGGGGAGGGTTTGAACAATTGTATGTAGTTAAAATCAAATAATATCTTTCATTTGTGTGTGTGTGTGTGTGTGTGTGTATATATATATATATATATATATATATATATATATATATATATATATATATATATATATATATATATATATATATATATATATATATATATATATATATATATATATGTTATAATGTTACTTGTTCCAAAACATTTGTCCAGTTGCTTAGTTAAGTCAAGTCAAATTCAGATTTTTTTTTTTTTATGTGTTGGGAAAATTGGTACGTCGTGTTTACATATGTTTCAAGCGGAGTGGGAACTGTAAGAAGTGAGGAAAAGTTGCCTGTATGAAATGATTAACGGTTAGAATAATTAATTCACGTGTTCGAGCAGAATGCATGGATTCTGGTTGTTTTCATTATTTTCTCAAAATCGGGCGATATCTCATTGTATTAATAACGTGCTTCGGGGAACCCGAATACATTTGCAAAACATGCATTTTCATGCATGAAGGCGCGTGCACCAAAATCTTTCGTGGAATGGCAGACGACTGTCGCTGTCTTTAGTGGAATGGCAGACGACTGTCGCTGTGTGGCATGATTATTACCATGACACCGTTTCTGTTCTTGACCCTGCTGCTGTTTCATTGTTTGCATGCTGGTCACATCACATCCTCTACAGGGTAAGGACCAGAAATTACTGTCCCATACTACCCATAAAGTGATGTAGGCGATTGCGGAGGGAAGGAGTGTGTGTGTGGGGGGGAGAGGGTGCGGGGTAGATGGGAGGAGCGGAGTTGCCCCTTCATATATATATTAAAACTGGATTATGTGATGCATAGTTTTCACTCGTCGCACAACTGAATTACCCGTATCAGTTTTAACACGTGTACTTCAGCGGGGGAAAGTCTGTGCCCTCGTGTTTCTGTTTTAGCAGTCTTGGATGCACATAAGTGTAGGTCTGCCACAAGGCTTGTGGCATACGCCCTTCTGCTGAGAGTATTAACCGAGGTCTAGTCAGCGCACGTTTGCATTCCATTGCACGGACTGTTTAAAGATCCTTCATGTCCTAGGCGGGAGAATCATTGCTTCCAATTTGTTGTCTTTTTCCCCAATGTGATGTTTATACGCGGCAGAGTGATAATAAGTTCCAGATACACAAATACACATCCAGCAAGTTCTACGTTCTACACCCCTTCGTCCTGGGTGGCGCCGCCTTATGGCTGCCGCTCGCTGAGAAGGCAACTGGAGTTTCGCCCGCCTGGGTGACAATATATTTTATTTTATCCTGAACACAAACATCAGAATCGTGTGCATGTTGCAGGGGCGTCGCACACGGGGGGGCAGGGGGGGCACCTGCCCCCCCAATAATTTGGCCAAAAAAAAAAAAAAAAGAAAGAGAGAGAGAAAGAAGAAAAGAAGAAGAAGAAGAAGAAGAAGAAGAAGATTTCAAACGATAGAGGAAGGCAGGAAGAATCAATAATTAAAAAAATCACCATATTTTTAAACCGTAGTGTAAAGGACTAACGTACGAAATAATATTACAATAATCTATTAGCATGTGCCTGTGTTTCACAACAAAATATTTCGTGGAGCTAACGCAATCACCGGGCAGCAGAGCTGGCTTTCGCTGTTTGAAAGAAGTGTCATTTCATCACGCAAAGAGCAAAATTAACAAAACAATGGAATCGTCTGTTTTCCAGGTTTGTTGATATCAATTATTTACTTTAGTCTGTAAAATTAGTAAGGCAAGGGTGAATGTGCAAGTGTCAATAAATAGTTGAGGTGCGCGACATTTTTTAATTTAGATTTAGTTTGTTGATAGGCCTACACGAGCACGTGCTTTGATCGCAAAAGGGGAAAAAAAGGACCCGTTTGCTTTTCTGGGGACAGATAACGTGGGCTTGACTGCTTTGATTATTACACCACCACCCCCACCCCCCATTATAGGTTTCACTTGGTTTGTTTGTTTGTTTGTTTGTTTTGTTTGTTTATGTGTCCGCAAATAGATCTCCGATGTTTGTGGACTGAACTAGCTGAGATTTTGTTCATTGACTACTAGTAAGATCATCTCGATCCTTCCCAAAATCCAAGGTCACAGCTAGGTCAAAAAGGTCAAAACCTGACCTGTGGCTCCTTTTTTGGTCTGTAAAAAGATCTCTGGTGTGTGTAGACCGAATGACGTGAGGTTTTTGTTTAAGGGTTACTAGAACTCGTGGCACCATCCTCACAATAGTTCAAGTTTACAGCTAGGTCCTAAAGGTCAAAACTTACATTTCAACCTAGATGATCTTGCGGCAGGTAATTAATGTTCGTGTTTCCTGGTTTTAATCATTATCACATATCGCTAATCATGTATTTGTAGTTTCTGGAAATGAATCTTGTATTTTCAGTAAAGAAGAACATAAATAATTAAATGTTTTTACTCTCAGTCTTTCAGTTGGATGAAGGTACGAGGATATATTAAAGGGTGCGTCCCGCTTGTCAGCCCCCCCCCCCCCCCCCCCACCTCCTCGTCGACAGGGTTGCCCCCCCAATATTTTGGACCGTGCGACGCCCCTGTGTTGGTTTACAACCCTTTTGAGGCTGATTTTAGAAAATATAGCATCCAGTACTGTTATTGTTTCAATGTCAGGTGCGATAGGTCTGACGCACATTGCCTTATATGCCCGATGCCTTAGAGTTTCAAAAGATTCCATTAGCACCTTGCACTCTACTGGACTAATTGTTATAGAGCAAGCTAGGGATGCTGTTTGATACTTTGGGATGATAGGAGAGAGGGGGGGGGGCAGGGGGAAGAGAGCACCTTACACTATTTTTGGCTTATGCCACAGAATTTAACAAGATCCTTTGTGGTTGGGGAGGGGGGGGGAGTTCACTCTGGCTTATGTAATTGAGCAAACTCCGATGGTGTTTGATTACGTGGAGTGGAGGGTGGGCGTAAAACTGCACTCATTTCACTCCTCGTGACGATGGAGCACCCATCATTTCATCATGATCACAGGCTTGGACCCCACCCTCTAAAGCCTCGCTTCAGTATTTGTGGCGCTGTGGGACTAGTCACCTTGTCATTTCCATGGGGCAGTTCGTTGCATGCAGACCATGACAGTTTGCAACGCAGAGTGAAGATACTATTGTTATCAGCAACAGCAATATTAGCAGTATCAATATCAAAAGCAGCAGCAACAGAATCATCATCATCATCATTATCATCATCATCACCACCATCATCATCATCATCAACATAATCATCATCATCATCATCATCATCATAGACCGCAGCAGCCAACATCTTTCATCGTGACGGGTGAGGGGGAAGGGGGGAGGGTGAGGTGGGGTGCTGTTGCGGGGAAAAATATTAATTTTTCGGTCGTTCAATAAATAGAAACATACTAATAACCTTTTTTTTCCATTCCATTTTCTCGGGGTAAACTTTGTGAGGGTGGTATCCGTCTCCTGTTTCTAAGGGACCTGTGAGATTCAAATCGAGTATGGCATATTGCAGAATAGGCGGGTGAGGAGTCGCGGTTAGGGTAGCGGAATGAATGAGGTGGGGTAAGGTAGGGTAAGGAGGTAGTGAGGGAGTGGGGTAGTGAGGGAGTGAGGCGGAAGAAGGGAGGGGGGAGAGTGCGAGTTGAGCACGGATTACAAAAGTGTGCAGTCATCCCGTCCGCTATCAGCAGGAGTAGTCCTAATCAAGTAACTATAGATGGCAGCACAGAGAAGGGGGCATTGTTGCGATCCGCTGCACAGGATCGTCTTTCTGACGGCATCGTTTTGAATACTGCCAATACAATCTGCAGTCAGCGCACGCAGGGCTCTATGCAGACAGCAGCGTAGCTGAGACTTACCGACCTCCTTCTTCTTACTGGAGAGAGGGAGCTGGCTTCGCCCGTCTCGGCGACGCTGTGTGCAATATCAGCTGCTAGGCGGACTGTTTCCAGAATGGTTTTGTTTGTTTGGGTAAATTAACGTCCCCGGACACGTTGTGTATAGGGGGACAAAGAGACGCCTATTATACCAAGTATTTGAGGCAAGCGATGTCCGGACGTGCGGGGCTGGGATTGGCTGGACGTTCTGTCTTTTTAATTAGATGGAGCTATTGACAACAGTCTAACAAGTATCTTTTTTCTCCTCTTTCTTTCTCTTCCTCCATCCTCCTCGTCATCGGTAGCCTCCTTATCATCCTTTCTTCTTTCTTTCTTTGTCCTTCTCTTTCTCCCTTCGCTTCATCGGGATTCTCCTTATCATCCGCTCTCTTTCTCTCTTTCTTTCTTTCTTTTGAGATCAAGCTATAGTTAGTAAACGTTTGTTTAATAGTCTTTCGGGGTTGCACTTCCCTACTGGTAGCAGGTTGTTCCCTGGAGTCTTCTATTTCTCATTTTTCACCTCTATCGCTCGCTCTTCTTATCGCTTCCTTCCTCTCCTCCCTTATTCTCCTTCACCAAAACACCCCTCCCCACGCCACTCGCGCCCGCTTAGCACACGTACGAACTCACACACGAGAACACACACACACACACACACACACACACACACGCACACGCACACGCAAATTTGTCTTCATTTGGGGTGCTCGGTTTCCTGTTAATCCTTTTCTGCGACAGGGCAAGGTGTTTCTTTGACAACTGCTCGTGCAGCCTCTGAGCTTTTTTGCATTTTCATCCTACACGGCTCCTCTCCTGTTACACCCCCACTTCTAGATCCATCATCACCTTTCTTTGCCTTCCTTCTCCCATTCCTACGCAACCTCCTCCTCTTCTTCCTCGACCTTGCCCTCCACCTCCTCCTCCTCCTCCTCATCATCATCATCATCATCATCATCATCATCATCATCATCATCATCATCATCATCATCATCATCATCATCATCGTCGTCATCATCATCATCTTCTTCTTCTTCTTCTTCTTCTTCTTCTTCTTCTTCTTTTTGCTCCTACTTCTTTTCCTCCTCCTCCTCCTTTTTCTTCTTTTCCTCTTCTATTTGTTCTTCTTCTGTTTCCACTGTTCCTCTTCCTCCTCCTCCTTCTTCTGCTTTCTCTTCTCCTGCTTCTTCTTCTTCTGCTGCTGTTTGACTTTAAAAAAAAAAACAAACAAAAAAAACTTTTGACACTGTATTGTCCCTTTTAATCAGGAAATTCTTGGCCGCCTCCCCTGGGGAAGGCGTAGTCGCAGCCTGTGGCGCGCCCGCAACCAATCTACCTAATATTAGTATTTTTGAAATGTGCTGCTCTTCTTCTTTTTCTGCTCACTCTTCCTCTTCCTTCTTTTGCACCTCTTCCGCCTTCTTCGTCTGCTCCTCATCTGCCTATTCCCGCTCCTCTTCTTCCTCCTCTCCTCCTCCTTCTGGACGTTGGGGAGCCTTTCGAACACACACTACATTGAAGTCATTACCAAAGATAGTGTTACAGCTGAGGTCAGAAATCAGAACGGCCGTAGGCATAATAAACTGGAGGACGCTAAAAATAAGAAGGGAAAAAAAACAGGTAAAATCTTTGAGATGGTTAACAAAAGGTCCGATAAAGCAAAATTTGGCAGCGCGTGTAGTCTTAGACTCTTTAAAGCCCAACTGATCGTCGACAGAAAGAAAAATAAAAGACTAGAATGAAAGAAATAGATTTGGGTGTTTAGTGACCAATGGTAAAGAGGGAGATCAACAAGGAAGTTGGAGTGGGGGTGTGAAGGGGGGGTGGGTGGGGGAGAAGTCTTGAGGTAAGAAGAAAGGGGGAGGGGTGGAGGGAGGAAACGGACAGCTATTATTAAATGCAGACCTGTGCACACTCAAAATGCTCATCAGTAGCAAACAAACCAAATTTCAGTAGTTTTTAAAAATTTTCAGTAGCAAGCTGTAACGACAGTTGAAGACATAATTCTGCTCACAAAGCACACAAACTGAAACACTACGAGGCAGTAGAATGGGAATTACAATCTATTCAAGCCAAGCTAAAACATCAACACTGTTACATTTTTTGTTTGTTTAACAAAACCTTTATTAGCAGAGTATCAAAATATACAAATTAGGACAATATTTTATTTAACAAAATCTATGGCTGGACAGATTAATAATGATTTTAACTTGGTTACATACTTTTTAACTGCATTAATACAACTGGAAAAAGTCGAAAAATGTGAACAAATAATGTATTTTTGTATATATTCATTATATAATAGAAATCTACCATTGTCAAAGCTGGCTCCATAATTTTTTTAAATCACAAGTATGAAGTTGCAACCACACAAATGCTGAACGAACTAGAAACAAATGCGCGCTTCCGGTTCGAAAAACGTCTTTTAAGCACAACTAGTCAAAAACATCTTAAAACAGAAAAAAATGTTTTAAAAAATTTTAAAGTAAAAAAATCGGAATTTTGGAATTTTAATAAGTAATCCGTATTCTGCTCATGAAAATCGGAGAAAATACGGAAAATCCGTAGATGTGCACAGGTCTGTAAATGAGCATAAACTATACCATAGTATTTACAAAAAGGTGAAATAACTATTCCATGTGAAAGTATATCTTAGAAGAAGGGGGGAAAAAAACGATGAAACAGAAGTCAGACATGAGAAAAGGCAAGTAACCTTGATGTAGAGGATGAACGTGACGTTGCAATTACGATCAAGTAATCGTAGTTTTGTGGTCAAAATAGTCGCAAGGTATAGAGGTTAGATCCAGCAGTTATGAATGATGATGATGATGATGATGATGATGATGATGATGATGATGATGATGATGATGATGATGATGATGGTAATGATGGTAATGATGATGATGATGATGATAGTAGTAGACCCACAAAATCTGAAAAAGAGGAAAAGTTGGTATAGAAGTTTGTTCGCTGGGATGTTACAGCCTCAGCGAGGATAAGTTTTGTGATCAATGAAGGAGCTGAACGCTGCCCCAAATGTTGTGATGAAGGAGCTTAGGGTACGGTGGTTAGACTCAGCAAGTATGGTTCGCCGAGCCCATTTATCTCCTTTTTTGTGCTAGTATGAAGACGACATGGCTTTCATTTGCATGACCCCGTTGGGGTCACGGGGGTTAGGGTTGGGGGAAGGGTTGACGTTTTGCCCCGCAAAGTAGACATTTTGCCTATGGGTGCTGTAGTAGGAGACCGGTACCGCCCTCATGTTGCTGGCCCTGAACAATGAGAGCGGCCATAAGCATGGTGACACCACTCTCTCTCTCTCTCTCTCTCTCTCTCTCTCTCTCCCTCCCCTCTCCCTTATCACCAAAGCAGGATACGAGAAGTTGTGGGCTTTTTCATATGTAGCCGAGTTGAAGTGAACTTAGTAGTGAGCAATCGCAGATTTTTGCCAGTGTGTGGTGATTGTTTTTTTTTTAAATATCCATACAGCGTAGCTGAGTCTGCTCAGGATGCTCTCAGTTCAGTGTACGAGGTCTGCCTCAGGCAGGTTATAGACTGCTTGCTATGCCTTCCTTATCAGCAGCCGTAAAACCCAGACCTTATTGTTGTAACTGATGCCACGTGGGTATTGCTGGGCAGATTGCAGGATTCCCGTTGTCGGGTCGAAAATGGTGAGTGGCCTCTCTGATACCTTCAGAATGTCACCCTCCCACCCACTTACCCCGACTCCTTAAACCACCTTCCTTACGTCGTTGACGTCCTTCTTGGAGGCCACCGGACCCACACCCACCACTCCTTCCCCACCCACCCATACGGCCGTTGTTATACACCTTCCCTGTTACCACCGATCTTGGACATGCACATCTCTGTCTCAACCCATTGTTTGTCCCTTTCACTTCCTGTTACACGTCGATTCAGCCCTAAGGCTTGAATCTGTGTAACTGGTGTTCGATATCCACGCAGCCCGCTCACTCAATAACAAGGCAGGAGTCGTCGTTATAACGATTTCCGGCTTTAAGCTGACCGTCCTTTAGTCCGGATACGTGCACGAAGTGCGCAAAACATGATCCGTTTATACCTGCCGTCAATCCATCAGTACGCAAACAAGTGCGCAGACCTGATAACATTGTTGATTGTTTTTGCATTAACATCCTATCCTATCCCGTATCTAGAACGTCACCGATGATCGTTTGTAACCAGCGTACCACATCTTTCCCTGTCCTCCGCAACCCTCATGGCTTCGCACAGTGTCAAGCCAGTCCATCATCGAATATTGTCCTCCTATCTCTTTTTCTGTCTCCCTCTTCTTCTGCCTCCTTGCACCGTGCCTAGCAGGATGGTCTTTGCAAGGCCTAATGCTCTGGTGACGTGGCCATATCATCGGAATTTCCGTTTCTTCACCACTGTGAGAATGTCATCGTGTTGTCCAATGTCGTTGGTGATGTGCTGGGTATAGGAAATGCCCAGAAGTCTTCTGTAGCCCTTCATCTCCATGCTTTGTATTCTTCTTTGTAGATCTGCTGTGAGGATCCATGTTTCGCAAGCGTATAGGAAGACAAGGGAGTGCAGCAGTCTTACCTTGGAGTGTAGACTAATGGTTCTGTCTTTCCAAATGGCTTTCAACCTTGTCAGGGCAGCAGTTGTTTGTGCGATCCTGGAGAGGACGTCCTGTCGGGACCCATTGTTTGATACAATGGCTCCTAAATATTTGAAGCTATGCACTGTGTTGAGGGATTGGTCTTCGACTTTGATGTCCATGTTGATGCCATTAATGTTGTTGGTCATTATTTGGTCTTTTCTGCACTTACTTTCATTCCAAAGGCTCTGGAGATGGTGTCAAGCCTCTGTACCAGTTCTTCAAGTTCTTGTTCCTTTCCAGCCAATTCATCAATGTCATCCGCAAAACGGAGGTTGGAGACTGTTATATCCCCTACGCTGACTGTGCCTTCATGATCTGCAAGGGTATCTGACATGATGCGCTCCAGGAAGATGTTAAAGAATGTTGGAGAGAGTTGGCATCCTTGATGCACCCCGATTGTTGTTCTGAACCAGTTCCCGATGGCGCTGCACTGGTAGCCTTGTCATACAGGCTTTTGACGACTTCCATAATGTTAGGGGCTGATGTTGTACACTCCGAGAATCAAGTACTGCATACAAAAACTGTCTTTAAACACGTTCGTTCGTTCGTTATGTAGATTAGCGTCATCGGACACAGTAGCGTATAGGGGACTGGCTTTAAGCACGCAGACAGCGCTTCATTTTATAGTCTCTCTACAGTGTCGAAACCTTTTGGAACATTCCAGACTGACACAATCAATAACCAATCAGAACAAAAATCGTCAAGGGAAACACGCACAGTGTTACGTCATAGAATATTTTACACAGTTCGAATATTTGACTGCTTGATACGTATTAGATCTCGAATCTTCCGTCGGTGGTAAACAAGGGATTCTAGAAAGCTCTAAATATTGCTACAACAATATAACCGACCGAAGAAAACACAGGAATATTATGGCAAGTCTAACCAGCATCAACTCGTAAACAAATCAAAGGTAAACAAATGCTACCAATGCATGCTTCGCCAAACAAAATGTTCGTTAATTGTCGTGCGCGTCTCAATCGTTAACGCTACCTTATCTGAGACACGCGCACCCCGCCACTGTTCCGGCTTGCGCCACCCCACCTCCTCCCCCACCTCCACACCACATCCCTCACTCTCACCTCTCTCCTCTTCCCGCCCCTCCCTCTTATCTCTCTTCCTCCCCCCCCCTTCCTCACCACCACAATAACCTCAGCCCTGTTACTTCTTCGGTTGAGAGTATCACCGAGGCCTAATCACTGCACGCATGTATTACCTCGCACGGATTTTCACAAAGTCCCGGTTCTAACGCTTGCACGGGTTAAGAGCTCACCTATCGACACGCCCTGCAAGCACTGCTTCTAGTCCACCTCGTCCTGGGTGGCGCTGTTGCGCGGCTGTCGCGCTTTCGCTGATAAGGCAATATCACCATCATCATCATCATCATCATCATCATCATCATCATCATCATCATCATCATCATCATAAATCTATAGGTTTGCAACAATCCCTCTACCGGTTTTACAGGCATCATGAATTATCTATCTGCATGGCCTGAATTTCGGACGGTGTGTGCTATTATTGCTATTATTTTTATGGAATCTACATAACTGCCAACGAATCAAATATTATTATTAGATTTTGCTATCGATGAAGAAGGCAATCCGAATTTCGTCCCCGCATGGGTGACAAATATTATCTCTCTCCTCTCTCCTTCCCCATCTTCCTTCTCCCTTTCTCCACTCCTCTTCTCCTCCCTTTCCCCACTCCTCTTCTCCTCCCTTTCTCCACTCCTCTTCTCCTCCCTTTCTCCACTTCTCCTCCCTTTCTCCACTCCTCTTCTCCTCCCTTTCTGCACTCCTCTTCTCCTCCCTTTCTGCAGTCCTATTCTCTTCCTTTTCTCCACTCCTCTTCTCCTCCCTTTCTGCACTCCTCTTCTCCTCCCTTTCTCCAATCCTCTTCTCCTCCCTTTCTCCACTCCTCTTCTCCTCCATTTCTGCAATCCTCTTCTCCTCCCTTTCTGCAATCCTCTTCTCCCTTTCTCCACTCCTCTTCTCCTCCCTTTCTGCAATCCTCTTCTCCCTTTCTCCACTCCTCTTCTCCTCCCTTTCTCCACTCCTCTTCTCCTCTCTTTCTGCAATCCTCTTTTCCCTTTCTCCACTCCTCTTCTCCTCCCTTTCCCAATCCTCTTCTCCTCCCTTTCTGCAATCCTCTTCTCCTCCTTTTCTCCACTCCTCTTCTCCTCCCTTTCCCAATCCTCTTCTCCCTTTCTCCACCCAATCCTCTTCTCCTTTTCTCCACTCCTCTTCTCCTCCCTTTCCCAATCCTCTTCTCCTCCCTTTCTGCAATCCTCTTCTCCTCCTTTCCTCCACTCCTCTTCTCCTCCCTTTTCCACTCCTCTTCTCCTCCCTTTCCCAATCCTCTTCTCCTTTTCTCCACTCCTCTTCTCCTCCCTTTCCCAATCCTCTTCTCCTCCCTTTCCCAATCCTCTTCTCCTTTTCTCCACTCCTCTTCTCCTGCCTTTCCCAATCCTCTTCTCCTTTTCTCCACTCCTCTTCTCCTCCCTTTCCCAATCATCTTCTCCTCCCTTTCCCAATCCTCTTCTCCTTTTCTCCACTCCTCTTCTCCTCCCTTTCCCACTCCTCTTCTCCTCCCTTTCCCAATCCTCTTCTCCTTTTCTCCACTCCTCTTCTCCTCCCTTTCCCAATCCTCTTCTCCTCCCTTTCCCAATCCTCTTCTCCCTTTCTGCACTCCTCTTCTCCTCCCTTTCCCATTCCAATCCTCCTGAAAAGGGAGGGGGTTGGGGAGGTAATCTTGTCTACATTTCACGAGGGAGGGACACGTTTGAGCGGATGTCTTTTCACAATGTAATATTGAAATGACGAAATAAAGCAGGGAGGGTGATTTAAAAAATCTCTCTGTTACACTCGGTTTGATGATGGTGTGTTCTTTATCAGTATCTGATTCAGCCCCAATGCTGAATTCCTGATAAGGTGTAACTCAGATTCGTTTATCCACACAACCCGTCCAAACAGCATACAAGTCACAAAGTCGACGTATGAAGTTTTCCGCATTTATTCAGCACACATCAACAACTGCATACAATTCTCAACTCAACTCAACAACTTTCAAGTCACTATCAACAACTACTCAACTTTTTTTAACAGTGCGGCGCTTATATAGTCTCTACATACACGGGAACAAACGAGAATAATCCTGCATAAAACACCACAACCAATCAAAATTAATTTCATCATCACGTGACTCACGTCATACAACCTCATTTGGAATGGAAGCTTCCATGGTAACCAACAAAATAATCCACACGCTTCGATCGATAGTAAACAACTAATTCCCGAAAATTCTCAAACAATATCGACCAACTAAAACGTTACACAAAGCCTCTACTAATAACAATGCAAAATCAAATCAAAGATAAATACACTCTATTACTGCATGCGTTGCAAAAATAAAACGAACAGATCTATCGCGCGCGTCGCACACAAGCGCTTCACACATAATATCGTGCGCATTTCATACGCACCATCATGAGCGTCTCAACGTAACATAACCCCCCACTCAAGAAGAAATTTACTTAATTTCTTTCACCAACGTTGATACGCAATGCACAAACAAAACCAGAAATTAAAACTTATTTCAGTCTGTCTGGATACTGTCATTGTTCTTTACTCACATACTCTGCTGAGAAAGTCCGCACCAAGATTGTCTGATCCTTTGATAGATTCTACTCGCATGTTAAAGTTCTGCAAGTACATAGCCCATCTCATGATGCGACTGTTCACAAACTTGGCAGAGTTCAAGTAAGTTAACGGCTTGTGATCAGTCTGCAACACGAACTTCACTCCTTGAAGGTACAGTTCGAACTTCCGGATTCCCCATATGATGGCAAGGCACTCTTTCTCCATGGTCGAATAATTTTTCTCAGCCCTGGACAGCTTCTTGCTGGTGTAACTGACCGGAAATAGTTTTCCTTCGTGTTCTTGCATCAATATGGCGCCGATGCCTTCGTCCGCTGCGTCTGTTCTTAAGACGAATTCCTTGGAAGTGTCGGGCAGTCGTAGCACCGGATCCTTCGAAAGGAGGTCGCGCACAGTCTGGTATGCCTTCTCTTGAGACGGTCCCCACTCCACTTGATTAGGACAGCCTTTCCGCACCAGGTCCGACAAGGGTGCTGTGATGGCGGAGTAGTTCGGTACAAACTCCCTGTAATATCCAGCCAACCCCAGGAAAGATCGCACCTGCTTCTTGGTTTGGGGACGTGGAGCGTTCAGAATCTTGGTGACGTTTTCTATTAGAAGCCCCTTTTGTCCTTCTTTCAGCGAATGGCCAATAAAGTCTACGTTGTCAGTTCCCAGAATGCACTTACTGGGTCTCACAGTCAGGTTAGCTTCTGTCAGACGGTGAAATAGCTCCCTCAAGGTCTGCAGATGCTCTTCCCAGGTGTGGGTGTGGACTAACAGGTCGTCCCAGTAACACACGACGTTGTCCATCCCTTTGAGCATCTTCCTCATTCCTCTCTTCAGGGTAGCTCCGCTGTTGACCATGCCAAAGGGCATCCTTAAGCACTCGTACGTCCCATCAGGAGTTATGAAAGCAGTCTTTGGTATGTCCTGTTGACGCACGGGGACTTGCCAATAACCCTTGCTGAGGTCAATCTTTGAGAAGATTTTACTTCCCGATAATTGGCGGAAGAGGTCTGCTGCAGTAGGCATCGGCTCGGGATCGAAAACGGTGATCTTATTAACCTTTCTGTAGTCGATGCATACTCTGTTGCTCCCGTCCTTCTTCTTCACGACCACGACAGGGGACGCGTAGGGTGAACTGGACTCCCTGATGATGCCCATCTTCAGCATCTCATCGATGTCTTTCTTCAAGGATTCACGGGCCTTGAAAGGGATCGGGAAGGGTTTCGATCGAACAGGAATATTTGAAGTGAGGTGGACTTCATGTTCGACCAAAGTCGTAGAGCCTGGGACATCGCTGAAGTTACGGGGAAACTCGCCCATAAGGTCCTTGAGCTCCATCTTCTGACCTTCCGTCAAGCCTGGTCCTAGCTTAACATCATCGATTCCTTCTTTGCTGTGGAAGTCTCCTAGTTCCAACAGTTCTTCGCTCTCAAAGCTGTCGTCGGTCACAACTGCTGTTGCTGCATGTACAGTCTCTGGCGGCCTCTCCACGTACAGCTTAAGGAGGTTGGCGTGGTATATTTTGGAATGCTGGCCGACCTTCACCTTATAGTCGTTGATCCCCACCACGGTCTCCACTTCGTACGGGCCTTTCCACTGCATCAGCAACTTATTGTGATCAGTAGGTAGCAGCACCAGCACTTTGTTGCCAGGTTTAAACTTCCTGCTCACAGCCCTACGATCATAGTAGTGCTTTCCACAGTCTTGGGACTTCTTCAGGTTTTCTCTGGCTATCTCGAGAGTCTGCTCCAGCTTCTCCCGTAGCTCAAACACGTACTGGTAGCTGTTCTTCACCTCTGGGGTGTCTACTTTTTTCGTCCATAGTTCTTTCAGGATGTGCATCGGCCCTCTGATGGTTCTTCCGTACAGCAGCACGAACGGAGAAAAGCCGGTGGACTCCTGCGGTACTTCTCTGTAGGCGAAAAGTAAGGCGTTGATATAGCGATGCCATTGTCTGGGCTGCTCGCTGCACAGTTTCTTCAGGGTGGACTTCAGCGTAGCATTGAACTTCTCGACAAGCCCGTTGCACATTGGATGGTAGGGTGTCGTAGTTAAATGCCGGATGCTCAGCAGTCTGTTGACCTCCTTCATGCAGTCAGAGACGAACTGCGTCCCGAGGTCTGTCAGAATTTCTTCAGGCACTCCAAGTCTACTGAACATGTCCACCAGTGCCTCTGCTACAGTTTCAGTGTCAATCTTCTTCAGTGGCACTGCTTCTGGGTACCGAGTCGCATAGTCTACTAAAGTCAGTACCCATCGATGACCTTCTTCACTCGGAGGTCTTATTTCGCCGATTAAGTCTAAGGCCACCCTCTTGAAAGGTCGGTCGATCAAAGGCATTCTCTGCATTGGCACTTTAGGGACCCTTCCTCGAGGTATGGTCTTCTGGCAAATGTCACATGATCGGCAGAAACGGCTGACGTCCGCATGAAGTCCTGGCCAGTAGAACACCGCCTGGATTCTGTCTGACGTCTTCTTGATGCCTAGGTGACCTCCCATGATTGAGTCATGCGCTACTTCCATCACCTGGCGCCTTAGGGGTAACGGTACCAAGACTTGACGTAGTGGTTTCCCTCCGTTGACCCTCGGGTGCTGGAAGATTCGATACAGGATCTTGGCCTTCACCTCAAAATAGACCGTACCACTGCCTTTGGTCACGTGGTCTTGGCGGTTCCTGTACTTGTTTAAAGTGCTGTCAGCTTCCTGGAGCTGGATCAGTTTATCTCTGTCCACGATGGCAGCTTTTGAGTTGTCGGCGACCTTCAGTGGCGTAGAAGTCTTGTCTCTCTTGGCCTGGGCCCTGGTAGTAACGACACCGACAATCTCTGGTCGGCAAGGCTGAGCCGGAGTAACCACATTGTCCCGTAGCAGCTCTGTAAGGTCTCCATCGGGAAATGGCAATGGATCCTCCTCCACAACTTCGACGTGTTGAGTTGAGGCAGGACTCCACTCTGGATCGGGGTCGTCGGGTCGTCTCGCGCCGTCGATATTCCCGATCATCAAATCATACAGCGGCTTCTTCAGGCAAACCGCTTCGATTTCGCCTATGTAGAAAGGGGTGTTGACATGAATCTTCGCAACTGGCGCTCTCACACATTTGCTGTCGGCCATAAGTGTCCATTTTGAATCGCCAGTGAACTGTTCTTTAGCGATTAGATCTTCTCTGACAATGACCCCACTGCAACCAGAGTCTCTTAGGACAGTCACTTCATGATTTCCGACGCGTCCCTTTGAAACAGGCATGTTCTGGACGGTCACAGCTGCGCTGGCGACGACGGGGATGGATTTCCCGTTGGCAAGGAGAAGTTGGCCATCGGTTATGCACTCTTGCACGTCCGCGGGAGTAGCTGCGCGCTCGGTCTCACTCGGAAGAATGACGCTCCCGCCGCACACCTGATGGTCAGATCTACTGGTTTGCCGTTGATTGGAGAACCGCCTCTGTCGGTTGCCCACCGCTGCATTGTCCGTACTGCCCCGCTGTCCGCTACTTTTGTTTTGAGGACAATTAGCCGCCCTGTGGTCTGTAGCGTTGCAGGTGAAACAGCCTCTTGAATGCCCTTCCCTGGGAGGAGGCGTGGAGTCCGTCTGTCTCTGGTTCGTCTGGCTCCCCTGGATCTGGTTCACATGGTTTCCAGTCTTCTGAAAATGTTTCGTCGCGCTGGGTGGCCCCAGGGTCTTCCCATGAGCGATGAGATATCTTTCAGCAGCCTCAGTCACATCTTTAAGCGTCTGCAGCTTTTGTTCTTCTAAGTGGGTCGCTAGGTCCTTGTGACAGGCATTGAGAAATTGTTCCTTCACGATCAGGTCATGGAGACTGTCGTAAGACTTCATTTCGCCTGATAACTCCACCCACTTGTGTAGATATGACGACAGGCGCTCCACAAACTGCTTTGGCGTCTCGTCTGACTTAGGCCGGCATTCACGGAAGCGTTTACGGTAGCCCTTCTCTGTAAAGTTGTAGCACTGCAACAGGGCCTCTTTCAAGACGTCGTAGTTTTTGGCGTCATCGTTCGACAGTCTGGTGTAAACTTCGAGAGCTTGCCCCGTCAGAAGTGCACTCAGTCGAATTGCCCAGTCTTGAGGTTGCCAGTTAGAGCTTTCAGCGAACCTTTCGAATCTCGCCAGATAACTGTCAATCTGGTCCTTCCCGTCGACGAAAGCTGGCAATTTTGGAGCCGTATGGTCGTTGGTGACTTGTGGCGCATGCTGATTGTTTTGGATACGCGCCAACTCTAGCTGGTACTGACGATCTCTTTCTTGCTGCTGCTGTTCAATTTCCAGACGCTTCAGTTCAAATTCTCTTTCTTCACGGCGACGCTGCTCTTCCTTTTCTAGACGCTTCTCTTCTAATTCTCTTTCTTCACGGCGACGCTGTTCTTCCATTTCCAGACGCTTCTCTTCTAATTCTCTCTCTTGTATTCTCTCCTGGGATTTGACGTACTCCGTCAGCTGTTTGCCTTTTAGATTCAGTGCAATCCCTTTCTGCCAGAAGTCAGCCATCTTGATGCTTCTGGAAAGTTCTTTTCTGGAAAGTTCTTTTTCTAGAAAGTTCTTGACTGGAGAGTTTTTTTTTTTCTGGAAAGTTCTTGACTGTGCTGTACCTTTCTAGACTGTTCTAGAACAGCACGCTTTCTGCAGTAGCGCTGATGCTCGTTACTAGTCGCCTTCGCTGACGCAGGCCCCGCTGTCCTCGTCGTATGTGACGCTGCACCACGCTGGTGTTGATGTACACGCTCCTGTGCTGAAGTAAACGCGACGTCCGCTCGTCGCTCTCTGTAACACTGGCGATGTAGCTCCGAGACTGTCCCTCGACGTAGTCCTGCGGCAGCCACGTAGTCCTGATCTGTTGTTTGCTCACGAAGCAACTCTTCAGCGACTACACGCCCTTGCAGTCAACCCGAACCTATCGGTGATGTAGTCCCAGTATGTTGGCCCCTCTCGACGCAACTCGTTGGCGGCTACCCTCGATGACTGCCTCTCGTAACGTTGACTCGCTTGTTGTAGCAGTTGAACCCTTGGCTATGGCGTGAATCGCGGCTTGACCCCCAAAATGTTACACTCGGTTTGATGATGGTGTGTTCTTTATCAGTATCTGATTCAGCCCCAATGCTGAATTCCTGATAAGGTGTAACTCAGATTCGTTTATCCACACAACCCGTCCAAACAGCATACAAGTCACAAAGTCGACGTATGAAGTTTTCCGCTTTTATTCAGCACACATCAACAACTGCATACAATTCTCAACTCAACTCAACAACTTTCAAGTCACTATCAACAACTACTCAACTTTTTTTAACAGTGCGGCGCTTATATAGTCTCTACATACACGGGAACAAACGAGAATAATCCTGCATAAAACACCACAACCAATCAAAATTAATTTCATCATCACGTGACTCACGTCATACAACCTCATTTGGAATGGAAGCTTCCATGGTAACCAACAGAATAATCCACACGCTTCGATCGATAGTAAACAACTAATTCCCGAAAATTCTCAAACAATATCGACCAACTAAAAACACTAACGTTACACAAAGCCTCTACTAATAACAATGCAAAATCAAATCAAAGATAAATACACTCTATTACTGCATGCGTTGCAAAAATAAAACGAACAGATCTATCGCGCGCGTCACACACAAGCCTACCATTGCACGCGCTTCACACATAATATCGTGCGCATTTCATACGCACCATCATGAGCGTCTCAACGTAACACTCTCTCTCTCTCTCTCTCTCTCTCTCTCTCTCTCTCTCTCTCTCTCTCTCTCTCTCTCTCTCTCTCTCTCTCTCTCTCTCTCTATCTATCTATCTATCTATCTATATATATATATATATATATATATATATATATATATATATATATATATATATATATATATATATATATATATATATATATATATATATATATATATATATATAT
Source organism: Oncomelania hupensis (assembly GCA_036898135.1). Taxonomy (NCBI): domain Eukaryota; kingdom Metazoa; phylum Mollusca; class Gastropoda; order Littorinimorpha; family Pomatiopsidae; genus Oncomelania; species Oncomelania hupensis. The sequence continues at coordinate 51,896,627 of CM072516.1, read as the reverse complement.
ATAAGCGGAGGTTAGAGAGAGCTGGGGATGGTGAATGCAAGGATGAAGAGGGTGGGTGGGGCCGGTGAAGAGGGGGCGGGGGAGAGACGCGTGTCCCTTAAAAGGGAAAGAAAACTGGAAAAGTCACGACTCTGGCGCAACTTTTGCCTTGAGACAAGACAATATGGCAAGTTTGTTCTTCTTCCTCCTTCTTCTTCTTCATTTTCGTTCTTCTTCTTCTTCTTCTTCTTCTTCTTCTTCTTCTTCTTCTTCTTCTTCTTCTTCTTCTTTCTTTTTTTTTTCAAACTCTTCTATTATTTCTTCTGCTCTCCCCGTGTTATCTACTTTGTCCTACTTCTCCTCTTTTCCTCCCCCTCCTCCTCTCCATCCGCTTCTTTTACTTCTCCTCCTCCTCCTTCATCTTCCTTACTTCTTTGTTCTCCTCCTCCTCCTCCTTCTTCTTCTTCTTCTTCTTCTTCTTCTTCTTCTTCTTCTTCTTCTTCTTCTTCTTCTTCTTCTTCTTCTTTGTAAACGTTCACAAAAAGTTGTTGATCCAATAAAAAGTGTTCCCCCGCCTATCGCTGGCTTTTCTTTAAAAAAAAAAAAAAAAAAAAAACACACACAAACAAACAACCTTGCATTAACACGAAACATGCCTGGGCACAAACCAGATTGGATTCAGCCCATTTCTTTTCGGGGGGGGGGGGGGGGGGGGGGGGGGAGGGGGGACAGGCGGAAAAAATTCAACAAGAAAATGAAAGAAAGCAAAAGAAGAAAGAAGGAAAGAGAAGGAAGAAACAAAACCAATAGCTCCACAGCTATAGCTCGGGAAGTAATAAAAGAAAGAAGAAAGATTGACTGATTTGTGGGCAAACGGGTCGAAGGTAGGACACAAGCATAAAGGAAAGTATCATGCAAGGAATATACTTTGTTAATGTAAGAAAGGTTAAAGGGCAGGGGGGAGGGAGGAGGGAGGGGGCGGAGAAAACAAAGCAAAAGGATTGGAAAAGGGAGAAATGGCTGTAGAGAGATGGGGAGGGAGAGGCTGGAAAGTAGAACACGATGAACAGGAATAAACTTTGATCATGTAAGAAAGGGAGGAAGTAAAACATAAGGCTGTTGTGAAGAAGAGGAGAAGGAGGGGGAGGTATTTGTGTGCAATTGACCCCATTGTCAAAAGAAAAAAAGGAGAGATGGAGAGAGAGACAGAGACAGAGTGAGTGAGAGCAGTAGTGATCTTTCAAGAAAGTAAGAACCCTACGCGAATTAGCCTAAGAAAAAAAAAACAGCAAAGGAAGATTTCGAAAATAAGGAACATGTATAAATTCTTGATTGTATTTTGGAGGCCTGAATTACATACATACCCATGCTTCGACTGTGTAATTTCAGGCTCGCTACACAGCTTAGTGCTGATGTGGAACATTATATGGATTTACAGATGGTGCCCGGAGAGACCAGCACGCCCCTAAGCGTAGTTGAAGCTGATGAAGCCTACTCCCTTTTCAGTGTAGAATAAGGGTGTATTACACTGTAAGCTCACCAGGCTCAGCTGCGCTGATTGCCCAACACTGTCTCTAGTATATGTTATTGTAGACTTACTGTGGGTAACAGCTGGCTGTTTACTTATGAGTGCACTACTGTTGCAAGCAGCTGGTCATAATTTGTTTACCCATTGATGTGCAAATTGTATTAGGAAGTACCAAGCTCTTTCACGCAACCACAGGCGCCCGTATAGCGTCCTCCCTATCGGACCCCTTCCTCTCGGTACTTGTATATTAAGGTCCTGGATGGAGAGGCATCAGAGGAAGTAGCTGTCGAATCCGGAGTCCCCCAAGGCACAGTGATGGGTCCTTTACTCTTCCTCTGCCACATCAACGACCTGCCGGACACAGTAAAATCAACAGTGCGACTCTTCGCAGACGATTGCCTACTCTACAGAGAGATCCGCTCCTTCCAGGATCACATCACACTCCAATCAGACCTCAAAGACCTAGAGAGATGGGCCAAGCAGTGGGGAATGCGATTTAATGCGCAAAAGTGCTACGTTCTCTCCACCAGACACAAGTCACAACACTTCTATAGCCTTGGAAACACTATACTCCAACAGACTGATACTACCCCCTACCTAGGCGTCCAAATTTCTGCGGACCTGAAATGGGCTAACCACATCACAAGCGCCTGCAAGAAAGCTGGATCCACACTGGGCTTCCTACGCCGAAATCTCCGGAACTGTCCACAAGAGTGCCGACGCCTAGCCTACATCGCACTTGTTAGATCCACTCTCGAGTATGCCGCAGTGGTGTGGGATCCTTACCTCCAACAAGACATCGACAAGCTGGAACGCATCCAACGCCAGGCTGCACGGTTCATTATGAGAGACTACAGATCCCGGGACCCAGGATGCATTGGCAGGATGCTTCACGAGCTCCACCTCCCACTACTTGCAAAACGTCGCCAACAACTCAGGCTGACCATGCTCTACAAGATAACCAGAGGACTAGTTACTGCTCTCCCTCCCAACACCTTCCTTACTGCTGCAAAGAACAAACGGAAAATCCGCCCCACCACCTTTAAAGGATATGACACACAGAACATCATAGAGAGGCAGATAAACAACAACAACACATGCTTTATCTTACCACCCTCATCATCAGATCTCTACAGAAACTCCTTCTTCGTAAGGACAGTAGTGGAATGGAATAGCCTTCCCGATGACATCATCAACCTATCCTCACCTAGCTCATTCTCCTCTGCAATCGGGAGGTACAGGGATGCTGACTGTAAGTTCTTATAGAGTCAACATAATAGAACAGTGATTTTAAACTTTTAATTGTACACATATCACCAGGCTTCCACAAGAGGAGCCCTTTTAAGAATATAATTAAATAAAATCAGAACTACAATAGGCAATATGAAGTTAGTACAAAAAGAACTATGAAGCATAATTTTTTTTTCTTTTTTTTAAATCAAATTAATTAGCGCGCACACACCACCACCACGTTAATAGCCATCTATGGCTCCTGTGGTGTTTTCTGCCAACAACATCATCGGCAGTATCCAGATCCAGATCCAGAAGGTATTATAGAAGTACTGAGAGGGGCGCGTTCGTTAGAGAGGAAAGCTATCGTATCTCGAAACGAGCTCCTTCCACGCAACTAATTGGTCTCGTGGCTGCATGCTGTTTCTTCTTCTTCTTCTACATATATACATTTATAGTCCCCAAAACAATATAGGCGACTAGCATGCTGTTTACTTGTATTTGTCGCTGGATTTGGATTATTTTACTGTGGATTTTGTATCATTATATTTGTCGGTCATGGTGGATTTGGATTATTTCACTTTGGATTTTGTATCGTTATATTTGTCAGCCATGGTGGATTTTGATTATTTTGCTTTGAGTTTTGTATCATTGTATTTATCAACCATGGCAGATTTGGATTATTTCTCTTTGGGTTTTGTATCATTGTATTTGTCAGCCATGGCGGATTTGGATTATTTCACCTTGGATTTCTTATCATTATGTTTGTCAGCCGTGCTGGATTTGGATTATTTCACTTTGGATTTTGTATCAATATATTTATCAGCCATGGTAGATTTGGATAATTTTACGTTGGATTTAATATTTGTTAGCCATGGCGGAATTGGGTTAGTTCATTTTGGATTTTGTATCATTATATTTGTCAGTTTTGGTGGGTTTTGGGTTATTTCATTTTGAATTTTGTATCATTTGTCAGCCATGGTGGATTTGGGGTTATTTTATTTTGGATTTTGTATCATATTTGTCAGTCTTTGTGGATTTGGGGTTATTTCATTTTGTATTATTATATTTGTCATCAAAAGCCTGTATGACAAGGCTACCAGTGCAGTCCTCTACAACAGCGCCATCAAGAACTGGTTCATAACAACAATCGGTGTGCGTCAAGGGTGCCTACTCTCTCCAACACAATTCAACATCCTCCTAGAGCGCATCGTCAGATGCCCTTGAAGATTTCGAAGGCCCAGTCAGCACAGAGGGTAGAGCAATATCCAACCTCCGTTTTGCGGATGACATTGATGGGATTGGCTGGAGAGGAACGAGAACTTGAACAGCTGTTACAGATGTTTGGCACCACCTCCAGAGCCTATGAAAAGGAAATAAGTGCAGTAAAAATGATGACCAACAACACCAATGGCATCAATACGGACATCAAAGCCAATCCCTCAACACGGTGTATAGCTTCAAATATTTAGGAGCCATTGTATCAAACAATGGGTCCCGACAGCAAATCTTCTCAAGGATCGCACCAACAACTGCTGCCTTGACAAAGTTGAAGCCCATTTGGAAAGACAGGACCATCAGTCTACATTCCAAGGTAAGGTTGCTGCGCTCCCTTGTCATCTCCATCTTCCTATATGCTTGCGAAACATGGACCCTCACAGCAGATCTATAACGAAGAATACAAAGCATGGAGATGAGATGCTACAGAAGACTTCTGGGCATTTCCTATACCCAGCATATCACCAACAACGAAGTCCGACAGACCATCACGCAAGCCATTAGACAACACAATGATCTGCTCACAGTGGTGAAGAAACGGAAACTCCGATGGTATGGCCACGTCATCCCGGCATCAGGCCTTGCAAAGACCATCCTGCAAGGCACGGTGCAAGGAGGTAGAAGAAGAGGGAGACAGAAAAAGATGGGAGGACAACATTCGAGAAAGGATTGAGACTGAGCGAAGCCATGAGGGTTGCTGAGCACAAAGAAAGATGGAGTATGCTGGTTAAACTATCATCTGTTGTGCCCCAACGACCTTCGAGTTACGGGATTAGATAGGATTTGTCAGCCATGTGGATTTTGTATAATTATATTTGTCAGCCATGTGAATTTTGGGTTATTTCATTTTGGATTTTGTATCATTATGTTTGTCAGCCATGCGGGCGAAATTCGGTTTTCTTTCTCAGCGAAAGTCAAGTCAAGTCAACCCATCTTTATTAACCACGATGGAGAATTCACACAGCACATTGTGTCTTAGCAAAACAATTCAGCTTATGAAACAACATGATCACAGGTCATCTTAACAAATTCCAGTAATAAAACTAACACGCGAATCGTGATAATAGTCCGCATTTTCTCAAGCCACGCACTCTGCATCATCAAGCATCCACGGGCGGGGTCCCATCTCCGTAGCTCAAGTGGTAGAGCGTTCGCCTGGCACCTTGATTGACCCAGGTCCGAACCCCGTGAGGGGTAAGGTGAAAGAGGCCATTTTTGACTGTCCATTTTAGCAGTATGATTCTCTGGTGGTCAGTGTTGATTTAGGTCCCTACCCTTTGTTCCCTGGGATGGTTATCCCAGTCTGCCCTATCGCCAATGGTGGATGGGGACGTTAAACTTCAATGTTCATTCAGTCATCCATTATAATAATTATAATTAATTTATTTTGTATAGCGCAAAACCAAACTCAAAGCTTGCTCTAAGCGCTCGCACTCACACATATACATAGGCGCGCAATGATAAATATCTAAACAATGTGGTAACACATTATGAGATAAAACGGTTAAACAATGTAAGAAATAATACAAACATCACATCTAACAATTCATTCATTCGCTCCACGGACACAGCGCTTAAAAAGAAAGCGCGGTTGCCCAAGAGCAGCGCCACCAGGACGAGGGGGTAGGAGAGGGGGTGGGGGTGGAATATAACCTAATGCTTGCAGGGTGCGTTTGTTTCTGAGCCGTGTGCGTCGATATGTTACAAAGCTGGGCAATGTAAATTATTCAGCAGCAGCAGCAAAGCAGTAGCGCTAGTATCCAGATCTTCGCAAACCGTGCAGTGGACTGTATCCTTCTCCTCTTCCTTCTCCTCCTCCTCCTCCTCCTCATCATCATCATCGTCATCAGTTAAGTCAGTAAATCAGTTATCCCCCTTCATTCAAATCCCGTGAAGCTGGCTTCCTTGTTTCAGCTACAGACAGGAAAGATGACCAGAAAATCAACAATGCCCAGAACATGATACTACGGCTTTTTCCTTCTCTAAGGCTTCTTCTTCTGCTAGTACTTCTTCTTTTTCTTCTTCTTCTTCTTCTTCTTCTTCTTCTTCTTCTTCTTCTTCTTCTTCTTGTTGTTGTTGTTCTTCTTCTTCTTCTTCTTCTTCTTCTTCTTCTTCTTCTTCTTCTTCTTCTTCTTCTTCTTCTTCTTCTTCTTCTTCTTCTTTTTCTTCTTCTTCTTTTTCTTCTTCTTCTTCAGAATGCGTGCGATGGTATGATATTATGCTTCCGTGCACAAACTAGAACAGGAATTATACTCTGATCCGAAAGATTAGCATTATTGTAATTAGACCATGCTGACATTCCAAACAGTCCTTGCCATGTATTGCTGTCGCTGTTTGGGTCGACAGGAAGCTATGAATGTGATTAACTTATACACGAACCTTTTGCATTATGTGTTGACGACTTTAACGTTACACTCTAATCCAGAGTGGTGCGATTGTGAAGGCCAGGGAGGTAAGTTGACGTATTCAAGAAGGCGAGACAGCGCCTACAAGCTAGAGACGATAAAACACGCGTTTAGCACGTCCTCTATAGATGCATTTCGCTAAAAGCTTCTTACCCAAACCCACCTCTCTCTCTCTCTCTCTCTCTCTCTCTCTCTCTCTCTCTCTCTCTCTCTCTCTCTCTCTCTCTCTCATAACAGATGCTTACTCGGCATTATTTGAGCCCGTTGATGAGGATCAGATGGGGATGGAGACGTGTGCAGATAGACAGCTGTGTAGATGTTGACTTTTTGTAGTTTTCTGTTGCAATTCAGAGAGCATTAATAACCAGATGCTATCGTTGAATGTCCAAAAAGCGTATACGTATGTTATTTCACTTACTTCTTTTTCTTCTCCTCCTCCTCCTCCTCTCTTCTTCTTCTTCTCTTCCTACTCTGTATAGCTAGTCCTGGCGTATTCTACTCGAAGTCCGCGTCGTTGAAGGATCAACTGGGCAATTTGCAGTGCAAGGGAAGTAACTGCTACTTTTTTATTTTTTTTATTTTTAGCTAATTCTTACAATAGTCTCGTTTTGAACTGTTGTATAGATCTTCTTCTTCTTCTTCTTCTTCTTCTTCTTCTTCTTCTTCTTCTTCTTCTTCTTCTTCTTCTTCGTCGTCGTCGTCGTCGTCGTCTTCGTCGTCGTCGTCGTCTTCTTCTTCTCCTATTCCACACTCTCCTTGGTTTACATCCTTTATCTTTTTTGCTAAGTTCAAAGAGTTTTTGATCCATTGGAAACTGTTTCCATGTTGTTTGTCTAGCTTGTCTATTAAAAAACAAGTTTACAAAAGTTATACGATGTGACTTCTCCTTCTCCTTCTCCTTCTCCTTCTCCTTCTTCTTCTTCTTCTTCTTCTTCAGGGATGTGTGAAAATTGTGGAGTGCACTTATAGTGCTGAACCGATGGTCGGCTGCCATTGTGGTCCAAGGGAAGTAACTGCTACTGGGCATAGACGTGACTAGACGTCAACATCACATCAAATCAAATCAACAAATCTTTATTGCCATCCAAACAATTATGTACAGCCATGTTGTGTCGCTTTTCGATAGATCGTGCAAAATAAAGAACAATTTTTCCAAAAAATAACGCTTTTATTATGTAAAAAAAATATATATTAATTTTAGAGATTTTTCTTACCCACCCACAGACCTTGTACACTCTTGTCACACATGTATACCATTATTTTTAAAAAAAATCCTACCCTGTCCTATCCCGTAACGCGGAGGTCGTAGGGGCACCACAAGTGATCGTTTAACCAGCGTACTCCATCTTTCTGTCATCAGCAACCCTGATGGTTTCGCTCAGTGTCAAACCAGTCCATTCGTGAATGGTGTCCTCCCACCTCTTTTTCGGTCTCCTTCTTCTTCTACCTCCTTGCACTGTGCCTTGCAGGATGGTCTTGGCAAGACCTGATGATCTGGTGACGTGGCCATATCATCGTAGTTTCCGTTTTTTTCACCACTGTGAGCAGGTCATCGTGTTGTCCAATGGCTTGTGTGATGGTCTGTCGGACTTCCTCGTTGGTGATGTACTGGGTATAGTAAATGCCCAGAAGTCTTCTGTAGCACCTCATCTCCATGCTTTGTGTTCTTCGTTGTAGATAAATAAAATAAATGTTACAAATAAAAATAAAAACCATAAAAACAAACTTAAATTTATTAAAATACAATGTCAGGAATACAGTAACTATTACATCACAATAGAAATTATTAAAATGTTGTGCTATTTTGATTAAAGAAGTGGGGCGTTGATAGCATCCGTTGTTCTTGTTCTTCTTGTTCTTCTTCTTGTTCTTCTTGTTCTTCTTCTTCTTCTTCTTCTTCTTCTTCTTCTTCTTCTTCTTTTTAAATTTTTTTTTAATTATTGTTATTATTATTATTATTATTATTATTATTATTATTATTATTATTATTATTATTATTATTATTATTATTATGTATTTATTAATTAAATAAAGAACTACCTCGTATGTGTGCAGAACGTTGGGTGGCTGCCTGGACGAGTCTCACTGTTATACACTGGAGGTTTCCTTCTACAGCTACACCTGTAGCTCCACTGGCCAGTCCATGCCTTATACTGAGGAAGGATGTATTCTTTTACTTGATGGCCCCAAGTCCCAAGGCTTGCTTTGCTTTTGGCCAAGGGGTTTGCTCTAACATTGGCATTGCATTGCCATTACATCAAACAAATGACCAAGTGGGCTTTTGTTGCTCTGACCAACCGCCCAAGTTTACATTTTCCATTTCTGTTCTGAGCAAGATAAAAGTGGTCATTTTCGCTGTCCATCTGTTACACTCGATGTTGGTTTTTTTATCAGTTGATTCAGCCCCGATGCTTGAAACCTGATAAAGTGTAACTCACATTCATTTATCCACGCAGCCTGCTCACTCAGCAACAAGGCAAAGTCGTCGTATGTAGTTTTCCAACTTTATTCAGCATATATCAACAACTGCAAACAATCGCTTTTTCCACTTTCAACTTTCCACTTTCAACTTTACAATTCAATCTAGGCCTACTCCCCTTTGAAACAGTGCGGCACTTTTATAGTCTCTCTAACTCCAGAGAAACAAAGAACGTTCGGGCAAGACATAACTATAACCAATCAAAATACATTTCGGCATCACTGTCTCACGTCATACAACCTTATTTGGGATGGAAGCTTCTATAGTTACCGCTAGAATTATCCATACGCTTCGATCGATAGTAAACAACCAACTCTAGAAAATTCTCAAATAATATCGACCAACTAAAATTACCAACGTTATACAAATCTTCTTCTAATAACAACGCAAAATCAAATCAAGGATAAATACACTCTGTTACTGCATGCTTAGCAAAACAAAACGATCGCATCTATCGTGCGCGTCACACACGAACTATCATGCGCGTTTCAACGTAACACCATCTTAGCAGTATTATTGCTCTGGTGGTTCAGTGTTTTGATTCAGGTCCCTACCCCTCTCTCCCTGGGATGATTATCCCTGTCTGGCCATATCACTAATGATGGGTTTGGACGTTAAACTTCAATGTTTATTCATTAATTCATTCACTTCTTCTTCTTCTGCTCATCCTCCTACTTTTCTTCCATCTCCTCCTGTGTGTGTTTGTTGTGCCTGTCCGATCCTTGACGCTGGCGCTGCAGACATGAAACTAGGGCGGAACCTGGCTCGCACATTCTTGGACTACTACAAGTTGATGGGCCTGATCAGCACCAAACCTTCCAGCAGCCTGCTGCCCAAACCCGGCGCTGTCAACCGGCCCCGGCCCGACCGTAGGCCACAGGTGGGTGGTGGTAGTTTTTTTTTTTTCATGTGACGCTGTGCCACGTCCGTCTCCTCATAATTATGATCCCGTATGCATTTGTACTACATGTGAGCTCCTATGAGAAGAAGAAGCTCATGGAATTGAAAGCCAGTATGCAACACGTTTTGTCCAGTCCTGCTGCAGGATAAGTACCTTGCTTGATGTTTTAATGCAACTTGCCTCCCTTGGCTTGCTTTGTTCCTTAATTCTTTATGGCTGCTGTGTGGCGCTAGATAATTTATTATTATGTGTGTGTACGTGTGTGGGTGTGTGTGTATGTGTGTGTGTGAACTCTTTCAATGATGCCAATAACCTTATATCTTCTTAATTTGATACATCATAGGACCGAGAGTCCGGTTCTGGGTTCAACGGGACGGCCAATGGAGGAGGGTTGGCAGAGAGAGCAACGTCGGAACCTTTGCAGAGACTGTCAGGCATCGGCGAGAACAGTGGTAGCGGGCAATACTCTGGAGCAGTGGGCAGCAGGTGAGAGAGAGAGAGAGAGAGAGACAGAGAGAGAGAGAGACAGGAGAGAGACAGAGAGAGAGGCCTACAGACGGGCAAGAGATTGTTTATTTGTACTTTTGTAGACATTTTGTGTGTGAGATTTGTAGTGGATTGTTTGCGTGTATCAAAGGGGCATAAAAAGAGACAAACGTTTATCCCCCTCTTCCACCCACCCACCACCCCTCTCATCCAAGTAATTCCAGCTACGGTTCGGTTGAGGACTTGCCTGTATGTAGGTGGATGAGAGTATACACCGAGGTCTAGTCCGTGAACACATGCATTTCATTGTATAGACTTTACAGATGTTGACGCTCATGTTCCAGATCCCAAAGCACTCCCAGCTATAGCACTACATCCTCTGTCCCTTCGTCATCAGTGGCACTGCTCTGTGGCCTCCGTGCTTTCAGGAAGAAGGCAACTGTCATTTGGCTGGCTTGGGCGACGATAATGATCCAAAATAAAAATACAAACTCGAGTCCACGCTCTCGTTGGGTCTATAGGCATTAAATATGTGTGTCGTCTATGACAACAGGTGTATCCTATCCTATCCTATCCTATCCTGTCCCATAACCCGAAGGTCGTAGGGGCACCACAGATGATCGCTTAACCAGCATACTCCATCTTTCTCTGTCCTCAGCAGCCCTCATGGCTTCGCTCAGTGTCAAACCAGTCCATTCTCGAATGTTGTCCTCCCACCTCTTTTTCGGTCTCCCCCTTCTTCTACCTCCTTGCACTGTGCCTTGCAGAATGGTCTTTGCAAGGCCTGATGATCTGGTGACGTGGCCATACCATCGGAGTTTCCGTTTCTTCACCACTGTGAGCAGGTCATCGTGTTGTCCAATGGCTTGTGTGATGGTCTGTCGGACTTCAACGTTGGTGATGTGTTGGGTATAGGAAATGCACAGAAGTCTTCTGTAGCACCTCATCTCCATGCTTTGTATTCTTCGTTGGAGATCTGCTGTGAGGGTCCATGCTTCGCAAGCATATAGGAAGATGGAGATGACCAGAGATCGCAGCAGTCTTACTTTGGAATGTAGACTGATGGTTCTGTCTTTCCAAATGGGCTTCAACCTTGTCAGGGCAGCAGTTGTTTGTGCGATCCTGGAGAGGACTTCCTGTCGAGACCCATTGTCTGACACAATGGCTCCTAAATATTTGAAGCTGTGCACTGTGTTGAGGGATTGGCCTTGTACTTTGATGTCCGTGTTGATGCCATTGGTGTTGTTGGTCATCATTTTGGTCTTCTCTGCACTTATTTCCATTCCATAAGCTCTGGAGGTGGTGTCAAGCCTCTGTACAAGCTGTTCAAGTTCTTGTTCCTCTCCAGCCAATCCATCAATATCATCCGCAAAACGAAGATTGGAGATTGCTCTGCCCCCTATGCTGACTGTGCCTTCGTGATCTGCAAGAGCATCTGACATGATGCGCTCTAGGAAGATGTTGAAGAGTGTTGGAGAGAGTAGGCATCCTTGACGCACACCGATTGTTGTTCTGAACCAGTTCCCGATGACGCTGTTATGGAGGACTGCACTGGTAGCCTTGTCATACAGGCTTTTGATGACTTCTATGATTTTAGGGCTGATGTTGTACACTTTCATGGTTGCCCATAGAGCTGCATGCCAGACTCGGTCAAATGCCTTCTTGAAGTCTATGAACACATGATATAGATGTTGTTGGTGCTGTAGGTATTTCTCACAGATTATTCTGAGGTTGAAAATCTGTTCAGTGGTACTTCGCCCTGCCATGAATCCTGCTTGTTCTTCAGCTATGATTTGTTCAGCTTGTGGTTTCAACCTGTTGAGTATTATTTTCAGGAGGACCTTGCTGGGATGGCTGATGAGGCTGATGGTGCGGTAATTTTCACACTCCTGAAGGTTACCTTTTTTAGGAAGAGTGATGACAAGCGACTGGGTCCATGGTGTAGGCCATTCCCCACTCTGCCAGATCTTGTTACAGATAGTGGTGAGAGCATCAGTCATCGCTTCTCCTCCTGCTTGTAGCAGTTCCGCTGGTATGTTGTCCACTCCCGCTGACTTCCCTTTCTTCAGCGATTGCACTGCTGCCTCAACTTCTTCCCGGAGAATTGGGAGGATTTCTTCTTCTTCTCTGCTCTCGGGACATGCTAGAACTGATGGGTCTCCATTTGGTGTATGGTTGTAAAGGTCAGAGCAGTACTCTGTCCATCTGTCCAAGACTTCTTGTTCTTCTGTAAGGCAAATGCCAGACTTGCTTTGGATAGTGGAGACTTTGGGCTGTTTAACACTTGTCAGCCGCTTCACAGTCTGGTAGGCCTTCTTGCTGTTGTTCTTGTTCAGATTGTTCTCTATTTCCTGGCATTGATCTTCTATCCAGTTCTCCTTTGCTGTGCGCATGCCTTTTCGGATGTCATTGTTGATTTTTCGGTAGACATCAGCTCCCTGTGAGGTGTTCTTTTTCTTTTTTAACTCTCTTCGTTTATCACACAGATCCAAAAGTTCAGGTGTGATCCACGGCTTCTTCTTTGGTCGGTGCTTGCCAAGGATCTCAGTGGCGGCATCTGTTACAGCTGAGTTGAAGGTATTGGTCATGGTGTTGACATCTACTTCGCCTGCCCCCAAAATAAGCAGTGGTGCAAATTTCCCTCCAATTGTGGCCTGAAATATTTTTGCCACCTCCGGGTCTTGCAGTTTGTCCAGGTCGAACTTCAGCCTAGTGCACTTTGCTGTATTTACTCTCTTCAAATGGAGCCGGAAAGACATCATCACGAGATCGTGGTCACTTCCAATGTCTGCTCCTGGAAAAGTGCGTGTCCTGCCAATGTTGATGCTTGATCTGAAGCGTTTCTTGACCATGATGTAGTCGATCTGGTTGTGATGTTCCCCGCCGGGACTGTGCCATGTCCATCGTCTGGATTTTTTGTGGAGACCAAGCGTGTTTGCCAGTACCAGATTGTTGTATCTGGCAAACTCCAATAGCCTCAGACCCCTGTCATTTGTCTCGTTGTTGCAGTGGGGTCCGCATGTGTCTCCCCAGTTGCGGTGCGCATCTTGGCCAACCTTGGCATTCCAGTCGCCTTGCACTATGACTATGTCCTTCTTCGGCACTTGGTCAAGGACCGCCTGTATATTTTCATAAAAATCCTCCACTTCGCTGTCTTCATAGTCTGATGTTGGGGCATAGGCCTGGATGATGGTAATGTTGAAAGGGGTTGCTCTCAGACGGATGGTAATGAGTCTACTGGAGACTGGGCGGCAACCCATGACAGTGGCTAGAATGTTCTTGTGGACCAAGAATCCAACGCCGTGTTCGTGCCTGTCATCTCTACCGCTGAAATAGAGCTTGTGGCCTTTGTCAGTCGTTGTTTCACCTAGGCCTTTCCAGCGCAGTTCGCTGATACCTAGAACGTTCCATCGATAGTGGTCCAGCTCGTGGGCCAGTTCTTCTAATTTTCCTTCCGCAGTTAGGGTCCTGACGTTCCAGGTTCCTATGACGATGTTGTTTCTCGTGCGGATCTTGCTATATTGTCCATCAGTAGCATACTTAACACCTCCGTCCTGGTGGCCAACGGAAGGCGCGGTCCTTGTGCCGGGTGACGGCCCGGGCGACGACCGATCCGGTATGGAATTAGTGGATTGTGTCATCATGTAGTGTGTCTTGGGCAAAAAAGACCTGGCAGGGCCCAATCCTCTCCAGGCTGTTGGCCACAGCCGAAATCCACGAATACAGTGTGGCTCGCCTTGGCCCTGAGCACTGTGGGTTCGGGCAAATAGAATAGACCCAACGTTTCCCGGCGTGTCGTAAGAGGCGACTAACAGGGGTGATGTTAGCACGGCATCACTGGGCGAAAGTCTTCTACACAGAAGTCACCGGCCAGGGCGGAGGAACCTCACGTTACTACAGGTTCAACAGGTGTATATAGGTATTAATTGTAATTTATCTCCCTTGTGCAGGTTTGACCGGCGGACAACCAAGGATGATCGTGGTGCAAGGGGAGATGCTAACTTCAACTCTCAGAATGCTTTCCCAGAGGCAAGTCTGCAGCGACAGCGCAGGTTCTAGTCACCCGGCAACAACAGCTTCCTCCGATAATTTTTACCTAGCACAGTACTGGTTTTAGGTGCAGCTGTGATACAATGTTGGATTTTGTTTTATCGAAGAAGGAGGTCTGTAAGTGTTCTCTAAGAGTATTAACTTACTCCACATTAACCTTAGAGACCTTGGTGATACCTCCATTCTTGTGTACCAGCTAGATGATGATGATGATGATGATCATGATCATGATGATCATGATCATGATGATGATGATGATCATGATGATGCAGAAGAAAATGAGTTTTTCTGAGATTGTAAACTAACAGTATTAATCGTTAGAGACCTCTGTGATACCTCCATTGCAAAGTTGGGTACCAAGCTAGATGATGTTGATGATGCCAGGTTTTTGCATTGTCCAAAGGTATTATTCCACACTTTTGAAGCGGACCTCAATATTAGTGAAGTTGAGAGAGAGGGAGAGAGATCTGATGTAGATGGTACTGCATGATAGTAGTAAGCTTCTACACAGATCTGATTTCACGTATGAGAGAATGAATGGACTTCTATTAAACGCATAAACATTTGCACACACAAAAAGCAAGTAAGAAAAATCCTACATTTTAAAGTTATATGCTTGGGACTTTTTTTTTAATTTTATTTTTTGGATAGCATGTGTAAAAAACATTGTTGTAATACTGCAATATAACGTTCTTCCATTTGTACGGTAGCGTTCAATTTTGCTGTGGTTATAAGTATAGCTAAAAGAGACATTCATCCAAACATTGAAAGCAGAAGCCAGAAAAGTAAGTTTGAGAAAGTTCCATCCTATCACCGCTCTAACAGTAATAAACTATACCAAATAAAAAATATAACAAAATAAAATGAAACACAATAGAAATAAATATGCGCTGAACATGGTTCATTATATTAAAAGTAGGTTCAACAGAAAAACAAAATATAAAATAATAACAATTAGTACAAAGTCAACAATTTCTTTATTGAGATTGTGCAAATACATCTAGTGTAGAAAGAGAATGGACAGTTAACAAAAAAAAAAAAAGTTTTTATAAAGAAATAAATAGACTACATTCAGAGATAATAACCGAATTTTGTAACACATTGAAAAGACCGAGTTTGTGCGAGAAAGAACAAGTAAACTAGTCCACAGTTTGTTTGGTCATTGTCATTAATCTTTCATTCACAATGCAAGAGGGAGAGGCAAGAAAAGGGAGAAGGGGAGGGGGGTGAAAGCAGAAATATAAACATTGTTTTAATCAAAATCTAAGAAGAAAGAATGAACATTATTGTGTTTTATTGTCCGTTCCAGTTTGCAATTCTTTGTGGCGAAACCTTTACACCTTGTACTTATTTACTTTTTGGGTTTGGTGAATATAGTGGTCACTATGCATTGTGTAGTTCTTCATTTATGTTGTTCATCCCACTGCAAATGCGGGTAATAAATTGTAACCTTATTTTGATTAATCTTCTTTTTTTATTATTATTTTATTACTGCCTTTGTTGTACTTCATTCGTTGTAGCAAATACGATCAAAACCTTTGAATGTACATGGAGCTTCTACCACTGCAATCCGATGTATGTGTGA
Source organism: Oncomelania hupensis (assembly GCA_036898135.1). Taxonomy (NCBI): domain Eukaryota; kingdom Metazoa; phylum Mollusca; class Gastropoda; order Littorinimorpha; family Pomatiopsidae; genus Oncomelania; species Oncomelania hupensis. Next base: position 51,880,706 of record CM072516.1, on the reverse strand, counting down.
TGTGGTATAAGCTAGTGTCAATTTTTCTTTTGAATTCTTTTCAAGTCTGTCTTGATCTTGCTATTAAATTTTATTTTTTCCGCCATTGTATTTTTGGCAAGTACACTCATTACATGCACAATTGGAAAAGAGGCATTCCAAAGCATCCGTTTTGCCTGTGATATATTTGTATTTTAGTGGAAGTAGTAAAACATTTGAACTTCAATCCTTCTGTGATCTTTTTGTGTATTGCCTTTTAGTTTTTAATCCACTGTATATTTATAGCAAGTACTCTATCAATAAGCGTTGTGTGTGCATGTGGAATTTCATCATTGTTGCAAAAGAGAAAGTAAAGAATCCTTTGTATCGATGATGTTTGTACGTTGCGGTCAGCATTCAATTCAATTCAATTCAATTCAACACATCTTTATTACCACAGGAATGGAAATATTGTACAAGTCTCATCACATTATATTATATTATGGCTCCACACAACAAGACAGTTATTTGAAGGTAGTTTACCAGTTTGGGCTTCTTCCGCTTAAACCTTCCATTGTACATGACAGCTGCTCTGCCCAAAACCTTAATATAGGTTGGAAAATGCTGGGTTGCCACACCAGTTGCACCTCTGTCAAACTTTTTTGAAAAACATGTTTGGTGTCAACTTTCTTTTCTATTTATAATAATGCAGTATTTGTGGTGTGGCTTTTCTTCTTCTGGGTAGGACAACAAAATATTAAATCCTCGTATTTCATATTAAGTAGGGATTGATTGGCTTAATTTTGCTAGTTGATGGAGAATGTTCAGCGATATAATCTTTTTTTTCAAACTGGGATAGACCTTAGCATGTGCTTGTGTAAAACCTGTTAAAATTTCCATCCATATAAATATATAATTTTTTTTTTCATTTTAAATATTTGCATGCAGTTCTGTGTGTTGCCACAAAAAGAAAGAAAGAATCTTGCATTTAATTTATTATATGACCATGTTTATTTAAAATGGCAGGTTTTTTTTACTCATGTGCACAGAAAACAATGTAACAATTGTTTTAAAAAAAAAAATAAAAAAGGGTAAATAAGAATCAAACCCATTACTTACCATATCTAAGCATTCGTATTATTTTACTATTCCAACATTTTCTTATTATTTACACTGTCTAAAAGTATTCCTATTATTATTAAATGATTTTCCAATGAAGAATTTCAGTTACGTTATTATTATTATTTATTTTATATTGTTAATATTTATGTGAAAATGTGAGTGACAGTTTATTATCATAGAATTGTTGTCATTATGTTGTTGATACAATAATATTATAACAAAAACAAAAGGCAGGCATTTCGCTGCAATGCAAGTTGAAATTTGACTTTTATTTTGTAGCATCAAAAACATTTTAAAACTTTAAACAAAACAAAAAAAACATTTTCGTGCTGTTGTCAAAGTAAGTTGTTTTTTAACTCACATCTTGTGAGAAGAAAAAACAAAGGTCTAAATTTTGCTTATTTTATTTTACTATGAAGATAAAAGATAATAAATTATTGTGACAGGAAATATGGTAACCTGTAGCAAAATTTCCCACTCTTAATATTAAAACCTTGTAAGAGCTTTACGTACTTTAGTCTGTCTGTTCATATTTACGTATTCCTGTCCGTTTGTCTGCACTACAACACAAAATCAACACATTCACAAAATACTTCAGTTTACTTTATTTCACAGACGTGGGAGCAACGCAATTAAAAACATGATGAGTGTGACAGCAATTCAACCAACGATGTACATACGTTTTTTAACATATAGTACAAGGATGCACGCCTTTTACAATGATGTATGAATTAAAGTGTACAACGATGAATGATTTGTACAATGTACAATGAGGCATAACAACCTAACACCACCTAATACAATTATTTAAAAATTACCAGACACCTGATAAATGGTTAACTGCATTCACAATCAAGCAAACTCACAGCACAAATTTATGTACAGCACAAAATTATTATAGAATTTTTATGGACATGGCATTTACATAAGATTTATCATTTATATATGCACACACACACACACACCCACACACACAAACCTTTATAATATTCCAATACATTCACAACCAAATACAATCGGCCCAACTACAGATACTGCACACACACACATTAAAATGCAGTATTTTCAAATACAGTGCATTCACAGCAAAAAATTAAAAATAATGTTTTTTCAAATACAATATGTTCACAATTAAGCTCGCTCTGCACAATTTTATTTACACCAAAAAAAATAAAATAATATTTTTTTCAAATAATTTATATTGTTGTACACAGTAAAAGCAAATAATACTTGATATTAAGTGAATCTTCTTATTCACCTATGTTTTGCAATAATGCATCAAACTGGTCGAATTTAAATTTTAAAAAAAATATTTATTTAATGATATTCACAACTGCTTGTGCAAAAACATAATGTAAAACAGCCCGGATTAAATCCATAGAGGGAGACAACTGTTACCTGCGTTTCACGCAATTGTTTTTGTCTTTCTTAGTACCCAAAAGTTTGAAGTTTTAAATACACATAAGATAAAACTATAATAATGTGCATGAAACACAAGTATGATAAGTAATAAAATTAAACTAGTACACTACCCATAATTAACAAAAGAAAACTGTATAGTAGTGTGCAGGAAATAAAACTGTAATCTCAAAGAAAAAAACCTATTAGGTATCAAATAAAACTATAATTAAGTACATTCTTAACATAAAACTATACTAAAAAGAAAACAATGAAAGAACTTTTCAGTTATTAACAATTAGAATTTCAAACTATGCAAGAAGCAAGCATGTTCATGCCACTTTGGTTCTGGTGGTTTAGGTCAATATCTTGCATTAATAATAATTGCAACAGTTATTAAGCATCAAATCAAATCAAATCAAATAAAAACTAAAAACTAAAAACTTGACTTTCATATATTAACCCAAAAAACTACTATAAACAGATAATAAAATCATGAACAATTGCACCATTAAAGTAAATAAATTTAGTTGTAGTTTCTGTAAGTTCACACTCCAGGAGCACCAGGTAACAGCATTGGCTTAAAACTTACTGAGGTTCATTCAAGTCACGAGTGATCGTAAAAGAGAAAGATAGATTATTTTTCATTATTGATGATCCTCACGTATTATTGGTAGACAAAAAAGATCATGGATAAAATGTACCTTGCCTGTGTCTTGCATTTGCTATTGCTAAGCTAAGCTATACTATTCTAGACTTGTAACGTTATGCTATTATTTCTATGCCGTTTGTATGCTGTAAACATGCTTTTCCACTTTCCCTTACTCCTCTTCCCACTCCTTTTGTGACTAAAAATCCCCCTTGGGTTGAGAGCCTGTAAAAAAAATCTTGATTGTTGGCTGCATCGCTATGCTATACAATCATTCCTATGCTATGCCATGCCATCATTCGTTATGTTAGATGCTAGATGGACTAGTATGATTTTATTCAAGCTTCTTGGCCAAAATCCGCACCAAAATGTCAAACTAATGTGGATTTTGTGATACATTTGCCTCAAGCATGTGTGTGAAACTTGATGCGTGACACAAATATATATAGTGAATGTGCAACAAACAAAATTCAAGAGCTAAAATTCAATATTAGAAGCCTGCATTAAAATTTCTGATAAAACTACACTAACAATGTCCAATGATAAAAGTTGTTCTGCTAAACCTATTGCAATGTAATAATACTACAAACTACAACTATTTTCATGTACATGTCTAGCTAAGCTATTTTTCATATCATGGTTCTGATACTACTTGCATATAATGACTAGTCCATTGGTAATGATACACATATTCATCATTATCACATTGCTTTTAGCCTGCAATCAATGTATGGGGACTAACCCCTATGTATTATGAGCGAATATTTGTGATTTAATTCATTTCTTGGCCAGCTGAAATGTTAACTGAAATGTATTATATAGCACGCACGCAACCTACAAAAAGGAGATAAAGGTCATCCCCCAACCCTTTGGGTAGAGGGCCAGTTTTACGAAGGAGGTGCTCACCTTCTTATCTCATCATTTCAATTATTAACATTTTAGTTGCTGTCATTGTTAACGTACATTAATTTAAAGGACAGGTTGTAAGATTAGGTAGGCTATGCCTAAAACATTTATCCCATTAAGGTTTAAAATTCAGCTTCCCTTGTTCCCATAGCTTGGAAAAAACATGCTATACATGTGTTCAACATCATTATCTTACCCGAGTTCTAAGCAAAAACAGCACAAACAATTTTGATTAAAACATTTTGTTTGTCAAAAGTGCATTTAAAATTATGTGTGATTTCTAATGCTTTTATTCTACCAACTTACTGGGGGGAAAAAAATTAAATGGAAACATTTTAAGTGCAATATGTCACACTCATGTGCAAATGAAATGGCAATACAATGCATTTTCAGAAAACTTAAAATTACGTCGGTGCAATTTTTCTTCTATTTTGGCACCAGGTTGCTCACAAATTTTTCAACAGCTCCAAACAATTTGAAGCTCCGTTTAGAACCAAGAAAGATTATTTTTCAGTTAAACATTGTAATGGTGGTTTTTTTGTGTTTGTTTTTTTTATGTGGGAACCATAAAATATGGCATGTAATCTGCGGTAATTCAGTTCCAAAGCATACAGTGTGCCTGAGACTAGACCTTCTTCCTAGACTGGAGAAAGGGAGCAAGCCTTGTCTGGCCTCAGCCACACTGGGTGAGGAATACTAACAGTGGAAGGCAGAAGAGCAATGCTCCTTTCAAAGAGGGATAATCAAATGTCATCAAGGTCCAGAAAACCCATAGCTTTTGAGACAGTCCCACGTATACTAATCAAGATATCTCAGTTCAGTTTGGTTTAGGTGATGAGTTGAAGACATACAACATTGGTAAAAACCATTTACACACAAAAATATGGCAATCTGCATTCAAATTATACGAGCTATCACCGCTTTGGCAACCATGGCCAAAATCTATGGTAATTCAATGTTAATTCACAGCGTGCGGGACTGTGCATATGTACAGTCATCAACATTGAAAGCACAGGTTTGCTGCGTGCGTGGTGTTTTAAAAAAAAAAATAAACATGCAGTCTTTTTAATATGAAACTCGCATATATTTAAACACTTTATTTACATGTTATTTTATCAGTTTTCAATTCATCAGCATTTTATATTGTAACGTTCCTAATTAACTACTGTCACACAAGTACCTAAGGTACACCCCCCCCCCTCACCCCAACAAAAATACCTTTCAAACAAAAATCCACACATCCAGACTATATATAAGTTGTACCCCACTTTCTCATAGAGTACTGAGTATAATAAAAGTTGGGGAAAAGGAAGAAATACACGTAAGCTATACCGGACGATGAACTGAAGTGGTCCGAGTGGATGTCATAAGTAGCGACTTACAGCCCAGAAAGTACCATATTTATTCACATACAGTATTTCATAGCAAACCATACACAAGATGTCATGAAAGTAAACCAACATCTACACATAGGCCCTCTAAGGCTTCATGATCTGATAGTTTCCATAAGAGCATGCAAAAATCAAGCGTTATTTCATTTGACCACAGAAAAAAAAACTCTAATTTTATTTTCATGTATGCATGCAAAATGCATGTTTATTTCGTGGAGAAAAAAACAAAACAAAAAAAAACAAAAAAAATTTGAGACTTTTCATATTTACATGCAAAAATCAAGTGTTATTTCACTGAAGCCTGCCCCCTTCCCCCCCCACTTGTCTCCTTCCCCTCCCCCCTTTTACACTCCCCCTCCATCCTCCCCCCCCAAAAAAAAAATCAATTTTTTTTATTTCATGCAAGCATGCAAAAACTCAACTTTTCCCTTTTAGTTTTATATGCATTCTGTTTCACAAACCTCTTTGTAATCCAATCCATTCTCTCTCTTTTACTTCTTCAGCATTTCCTATTATATATATATAGTCCTATCTACAAGTTAAATTACCAGATAAAAAAAAACTCACACAGTCTAATTCAATAAATAAATAAAAAATTTTACGTTTTTTTTTTTTTTTTAAATATCTACAATATGTTTTGGTTTAGTATGACGGTGACTAGTATCCTTGGCAGTTCACACATAGTCCAAATGAATGTAAAACGAAACAATAATTCGTCAGTTCGCCCAATGACTTACCCCCAGGCATGTTAGCCTATATGCCATGACATGATATATTGCTAAATGATACATAATGTACTAACTACACAATGATACAGTGATGTCCCGAGGCCTCAGACATCGGTCATGGTCCGATTCGTTTGGAAAATGACCGAATGCAAACACCTGTGTCCCGTCAAATGTCCGATTCTATTGCGAAATTAGCGGTCATTGTCCGATAGTATTATGACTAGAGCGGTCACTGCAAGAAACATTTGTACAAACTGGAGTGTCAAAGCCGTTAAAACGAGTTTGAATAGTGGACAATGCTAGACTATTATCACTCTTTAGTACATTCCGTCGAAAAACAAAAGGGCCGCAACTCTCGACACTTTTGAAAGGGAAATATCCGACACCATACTTCCTCTGCAACGATCTTAAAGAAGCACCATTAATCGGTTTGCTTCACAATCTGAATGTCCTATTGCTTTTATATAGTCAGGACATGATGTCCGATTAGTTTTATGATTTAGGACATTTTGTCCTATTGCCCTCTAATCCTAGGAACACCACTGATGATATATTGCTATATGATACATTATGTACTATCTACATGAGCAGCAGAATGCGTACATCTCTTCATAGTCTTTGCAAGCAGTTCTAACGAGAGATTGAAAAATGCAGGCAAGAAATTGAAATAGGGTCATAATAAGAAAACTGCTTTCAGTTTTGTGTGGACTGGTCTGGAGAGTTCTGCAATGTGACTATAATTTTAAAAGTTACCTATAGATTACAGCCAGACTCACTGCTTCTATCAATAACTTTTTTCTTTTTTTTAACCTTTCAAATACACCAACCAATGAAATTCTTTCAAAGACTTTAATGTTTAAATAAACAGCTGCCCAAAAGCACAAGTGCCGTAGCTTCATCATAATTTACGACACTCACTTTTTTTTTAGATGAGACAACTCTACCTGCGCTTGACGCACATGTTATTGTCTCCCTTATGACATTTGTATCACCGGGTGGTGAACAAAACTAATATTCTATGATATCACTATACATAATTATGGACGCTAGTTACCCTTTTGCACAGTGAATATTGCATTACATTTTTTTCTGGCACTTTCACATCAACAAATGTGGTCCTAATTCTGCTCTTGGCAGTCCACTGGACCCTATAAACACTGAATATCACATCAACAAATAATTTATTCAGATTCTGTTTTTCTCTTATTGTATTTCCAAATATCTCAAAATACTTTGAAATAGTAGGTTATTTTTTCTTAAATTGTACCTTATGAAACTTAAATCATTCATCTGAAATTCTTCTTTTCCAATCCATTTGAATTTTTTGTTAATATTTATACACCTGTCTTTCACTTGTCTCTTTTAATTAAAACATAGCGAACAGAAGCAATCCTTTATTTTAGTAGGCCAGTTTCCAACAGCACCAACCTCTCCTTGAATCTGCATGCAGACTTTACAGTGCCAGATATCTATCTAGCATAGGCTTTGATGACAATGACTGCAGTCTCTTAAGGCACAGGACTCTATGAAACAGTCATGCTCAATGCACGCAAAGAATAATGTAGGCGTAGTATGCCTCAACAGTCTCTGACCCTTGGAGTTAGTGTTGCACTGCTGCATTGACTACTACTATAGGTTAGTACTATTCTACATTTCATACTAAAAGCAAACTAAAGTATACATGGCCGGCCACTTATCACAGAGTTCTCTAAAACCACCCACACACAATCACAGCACAAATCAAAAAAGTGTAAAAGTTACACAACGAGGCACATTTTTAAAATGGAGAGAAAAAGTTAGAGTACATGCAATGATGATGTTCTTGATGATGATGGTAGTGGTGATGGTGATGGTGATTTGTATAGTGTATTTTTCCCCAAAAGTCCATACTAAATCATTCACCAGCGATACTATCTATACTTCAGTTTGTCAAATGACTTGGAAGATTAGTTTGTTAAAGAATGTTTTGTGGGTGGGGTTTGGATTGGGGGGTGTGGGATAATTTACACTTTGAATCAATATGTTGACAACACAGCTAATGCAACATGCAGAGCTATATCCTTTGAGCTAACTACTACAAATCAGTTTAGTTGGGTTTTTAAAAATTATTATTTTATCCTTTGAAAATAAACACAAACGAAAAACCACATTAACAAAACCTTCAGAAACATTCACAAAACAAACGACAACAAAGAAACAACAACAAAAACAACAATATTAAACACAGGTGCACATACACACAGCTACAAACACCTACACACACACACAGTATTATCATGACTTTCCTGAAACGCCACATACGTTGTGCTGACAATGGGTCACATTTCGTCCCCCTTTTTTTAAGTACTTTTAAGTGTTCGAACACTAACCCTAACCCTAACCCAGCCCTAACCCTATCGGATCATTGTTCTGACATCAAAACAAGTAGGTCTGTCAAAACAAGTTATGTAGATGTTCATTGGTTTGTCCAAATAACACCGTGTAAACATGCCCACAGAGCCATATAAACACACAAATACACACACAGACAGCCATATACACACACAGACAGCCAAACACACACACACACACACACATACACAGCTTACTACACTATCTGGATCTCAACACAGTCGTCAGCTCACAGAAAAGGTCGCAAAGAATTTAAATTCCAGAAAAACGTTTTTAAAAGAAGCCGGTTAAAGATCTAAACTTCGGAGATCTTTTGTTATGTACATAATATCAAATGCATACCTGAACGTTACGTGACAAAAATCGCACAAGTGAAAAAAAAGAGAAGAAATTCAACTTACAGCTACGCATTGCAAAAGTCACTAGTTTCATTTTACTTAATTAAAATGCAATGAAATCTTCATAATAAATGTTACGACACAAAACCAAAATAAATACGTGTAAAACATCATCATCATCATCCTCATCACTATCATCATTATCATCATCCTCATCATCATCCATAAATGACAATACTAATGTACTGAGAAAAATGGTTTGAAAAGTGAAATGTGGCTAATAAAATTATTATAATAATAATAATAATAATAATAATAATAATAATAATAATAATAATAATAATAATAAATTTCAAATAACAGCTTACTGGTCTACAAAGACAGTGAATACACAAATAATTATTTGTGTACAACATAAAACATGCACTCAAGCACATGCACACACTCACAAACACTCTCTCTATCCCCCCCCCCCCCCTCTATCTCTTAAACACACAAACTCACAAACTCACAAACATACACAAAAACTATGCCCACACTCACATACACAAACAAAATTTACACAACTACAATTTCCCTGCACTGGAGCACTGAAAAGCTGATACAATATTCATACACAGATCACGATTACCAAGTGTCATGAAACAGGGCCAGAAATGAATCCGACGGCATACATTTCAAACTTTCAAGTTTTCACAGCATGATGAGATCTTTTTGCTTAAAAAAAGGGAACAAAAAAGGCAATTTTCAGCCAAAGGTGACAAATATTTGTTCACCAAAAACTATATAAATATATATATATATATATATATATATATATATATATATATATATATATATATATATATATATATATATATATATATATATATATAAACTAACATTTTATATTGGGGTGGTAGACGAGTTGAGTACAGATGCTTGTATAGCCAGCTCCATGTCCAACAGTCATAAAATATCATATTCTTTCAGCGAAATGGACCCACAATTTTTCCAGCTATAGTAATATTCATGCCTACTTAAATAAACAAGGATGAAATGTTATTACGAGGCAACATAATAAACAGTACATTAACCTCAAGTACTTGCAGCTCGCTGATTCAATTTCATTCCATTCAATGTGATGGCTCACAAAAACAACAAAATGTATTTTACACCCAAAAAATATAAACGACAGGACAATGGTGATTAAAATTTCAAGTGGTATTGAAAACTTGTTGACGTGTGCTTACTCCGAGCAAGTGTATCCTGCCATGTACATGCATCATCAGTGTCTCCTCGTACCATTCAGCTACCGTGAGTCAGCTCAGCAGCAAGTTTATGGTAAAGGAAGAACATCAACAACAAAACAAAAGATCTGTCCAGCAAGATGGGTAAGCTTGTTACCACAATACAGTAATTAATGTATAGGTTGTTGCTCCTGTGTGGACTATTTGAAGATATTCTCTTTTTTTAACATCCGACAAAATGAATGCAAGAGTGGGTTGGAGGTAAAATTCGAGTATAGCTATATTACTATAAAATTCCTTTGTTCAATGAATACAATATAAAGTAAAATACAATAAAATTAAGTTAAATAAACCAAATTAATGGAAACAAAATAATGAAATAAAAGTAAAATAAATAACCTAAACTGATAATAATACAATTACATTAACATTTTTAAAAATATTCCTATTGTTGTACTTCCTTGTTACCAGCCCACTAGGATGCCAAACTGCCCAGTAAAACATCTAATTACAGTTGTTTCTTTTTCTTTTTGCTTATATAAAAAGTTTCAAAATTCTTACTTTTTAAACAACTGCGATATGAAATATCTGTGCTAGGCGATTAAAAAAAACCATTTTTCACGAATACTGGAAAATATACATTTCTGGGTGAGTACAATCATATATTCTTAGTGCTGCGTACATACACATGTGCATCAACAAATCCTTTTAAAATGAGTGCATGCAAGTCAGAAAATAAAATTGGAAATTGAAAGTGAGTGAAATATTCCAAATTAAAACTGAATACATGGAATCAAGAAACTGATCTTAGAAGATGAACCAAACAACATACAAAATTGCACAGCAAATATTTTTTTAATATATTTTGGGGGAATAAACACCTGTACCTCTTTTTAAGCGATAAAATTCACACAAACCTTTACTTGCTGTGTTATGGTAAAAATCACAAACCGTACAACAATGTCTGCACTTCGCAAAAGCCTGTACCCAACTTCTTCACCTGTATATGGGTTCAGATAAAAAAATAAAAAGTAACTTAACTAAGATACGGATAAACTTGCAATGATAACGCTGTCGCGAGAATAATACTCAATATTGAAATCATGACGGTTCACACAGCATGATACTGAAATAAATGACTGAGGACTTTCTTAGGGCGAGACTTTTTGACTTCCAAACTGAAAAGAGAATATTGCAAAGTACTTTTCACTGGCCTCATCCTGTTTGATTTGTATTCTGCACATTCCGTAACAAGTCTGTCTTAGCATGTTCAGTTCTAATGACCAATTCACTTTCAGATTATTTATCATTTGCGGAAATCAAATATAACCCGGAGTGCAAATACAACTCAGAAGAGTCCATCTCATTCTCTCATCACAAACATTCCACAAAATGATGAAGAAACATGTTCCATGTCAAAATCTCAACCACTTCGTGCCTTTCTTCATATGCCCCAAACCTACAAACGCTCCTTCAAACAAGTTTACTTTGCCATCTCACCGCAGAATCACTTCTTTGTCAAACATTTTTCTTCCGAAAATTGTTCACATCTCATTCTAAAAACAGAACTTCTTTCTCTTCTCTTCAAACTTTGTTTAAAGTTTGCGTTCACAAATAAGAAACAACCACTTCTACTGCTTCTTCAGCATCACACAAACACACTTTTCCAATAACAGAATAATTTTCTAACTAATTTACTTCAAAGGTTTACACACATCCCAGCAAAACAATTAAATTCTTGCTGCTTTCATCAAATTCTACATTTAATCATGAACTTCTGTTTTCACATTAGATTCCATTACCTCTGGTGAAACAAACCGTGAATTCCACTAGTTTTACGACTTTCCAACCAACACTACACATATGCACCAACATTTTTCCACACACAAGTTCCATTACCTCACTACCCAGTAAAACCAAATAAACAATTCCTCCCTTTTCTACAGATTCTCTACATATGCACCAGCACAAACAAAATCCACTATTACATCCAGCATTTTCAAAGCCACGCTAATTCTACACACATGACCCAGCGCTCTGCATTCACTCACCCACACATACACAAAATCTTCCATCACTTCTGCTGTTTCAACTCAAGTTCTCTCTTTCACACTCACACCTGTAAGCCTTCATCAGGACACCACACAGTCGCTTGACTTTTCCTCCTTGGTCGGATCACTGTCAATGCTGGCACTGCCAGGTTCAGAGTCCATGGATCGGATGGACTGCGTGGTTGGGGACAGGTTTCCCTCCTCCACAGACTGGGGCCCACTCGACAGAGATGCCATTTCCAGTTTCAGTGACGGTGGCGTCTGCTCTACCAGCTTGGCCAGCACAGTGATCTGCCCTTTGATGGAGCGCAGGAATGGCTTGTAGCCCATACTGTGAAGACAGAAATAAGCAAAATCAAAATAAACTAGAAGGGCAAAGCCCATATGACTCACAAGCTCCTTATGGAACTCACAATATGTAACATGAAAATGAGTCCCAAAAAACCCAACCAAATAAAATGGTGGCATTAAAATACTAAGTAATACCGACTTTGATCCTTCTATGCTCTTGACCGTGAGATGACCTTGAGCTCTGGCCCCAAATACAATCACGTACTATCAAATAAAAAACAGCAAAAGTTGTATTATGCCCCCTCAAAAAATTGTGACCTCGGGATGACCTTTACCTTCAGTGATTTGATCTTGGGATGACCTTGATCCTCATGTGACCTCTCATGCATGTCTGATCAAATAACTCAATGTTGTGTTGCATACTATGGGTTAAATAAACAGCCATTCCACTGTATGATTACCCATTTTTGTGTATGTTTTTGCAAGTCCTTAAATGATCTTGACCTTCAAGATCAATGCAAAAACTGAACAAATTTGAAAGATCAATCTATCATCTCTAAATACAACAAGTTTGGACTTTATATCTCTCATAGTTTAGGGTCAAGGTCACTTCAAAGTACATATACAAACGGACTTTGGACATCTCCAGTGACCTTGACCTTGGAGTGAGGTTGACCATATTTGCACGGAATGTGTGTCTCACTGATATATATCATGCATCAAAGAATCATAAATTCAATGTTAATAACATCACCTAGAAAAAAAAGTGACATTTTGTGAAAATATTGTCTTTTCATTTTACTAACATTTGATGACTCTGTGATCTTGACCTTGAAGTGAAGTTATTCATTCATAGGTCATTTATGAGGTGTCATGAGTATACACCATCTTACCAAGTTTGGTTATGATAGCTGAAATAGGCTCTGGGTACCTAGTCACTTTAAAGTTTTGCAACAACAGACAGCGGATGACATTTTTTCGATATCAGTTTTGGACTATTTAGGATTCATCTCGCAAGAAAATCTCGCTAAAAAATGTTTTGGGAGAAGGGTGAGTGCGCAGACTCACATTGCTATGCATGTGAGTCAAAAAGAATAATCTTGTCATAAAGAACAAGATGACTATAAAAATCAATGATTTGGGAATTTTAGATAAAACAGCAGTTGATTACAAGTATAAACTGCATCACATGGTCAGTGCACATCAACTACAGAACAAATGGTTAACAGCCTATAATTCCAAAGCTACAATACTATACTCACAGTTGTGATTTGCTACATATGATCAACTGTCCCACCTCTCCCAAGCTCCAACTGACAGCCGAGGCAAATTGCCATTCCACTTTCTTCGGTATATATAACCACTCAACCATCTTTTGATATAAGACAAACCTTTTTGTGTAATTCTCTTATCTTATCTTATCCTATCCTATCCTATCCCGTAACTAGGAAGTCATTGGGGCACCACAGATGATCGTTTAACCAGCATACACCATCTTTCTCTGTCCTCAGCAGCCCTCATGGCTTCGCTCAGCGTCAAGCTAGTACATTCTCGAATGTTGTCTTCCCATCTCTGCCTCCTTGCCTTGCAGGATGGTCTTTGCAAGACCTAATGCTCTGGTGACGTGGCCATACCATCAAAGTTTCCATTTCTTCACCACTGTCAGCAGGTCATCATATTAATCCAAAGGCTTGTGTGATGGTCTGTCGGACTTCGTCGTTGGTGATGTGCTTGGTATAGGAAATGTCAAGAAGTCTTATGTAGCACCTCATCTCCATGCTTTGTATTCTTTGTTATAGATCTTCTGTGAGAGTCCATGTTTCGCAAGAGTTTAGGAAGATGGAGATGACAAGGGAGCACAGCAACCTTACCTTGGAGTTTAAGTGCGATACAATGACTCCTAAATATCTGAAGCTATGCACCATGTTGAGGGATTGGCCTTGGACTTTGATGTTCATGTTGATGCCACTGGTGTTGTTGGCCAACATTTTGGTCTTCTCTGCACTTATTTCCATTCCAAAGGCTCTGGAGGTGGTGTCAAGCCTCTGTACCAGCTGTTCAAGTTCTTGTTCCTTTCCAGCCAATCCATCAATGTCATCTGCAAAACGGGCGTTGGAGATTGCTCTACCTCCTATGCTGACTGTGCTTTCATGATCTGCAAGGGCATCTGACATGATGTGCTCCAGGAAGAGGTTCAACTCCACTTCAACTCACAAGAGATCAAGGAAAGTAAATCATTAATATCGTTTAAAACTAGACTCCACACATTTCTATTCTCCCTTTGATCCTAATATTTAAGATGATTGTATACCTTTTGTTCTTCCTTCTGTTGTGAAAGTTTACGTTTTTGAGGCACGAATTAGCTTGCCTATGTTTGTGGTGGGGGATTTTCTTGGACTTTGATGTCCATGTTGATGCCATTTGTGTTGTTGGTAATCATTTGGTTTCTTCTCAACCATTATTTAGATTCCATAGGCTCTGGAGGTGGTGTCAAGCCTCTGTACCAGCTGTTCAAGTTCTTGTTCCTCTCCAGCCAGTCCATCAATGTCTTCCGCAAAATTGATTGTAATTTTCATACCCTACCAGCCAGCTATACTACCCGAAACCTTACAAAATACCATAATTTAAAGACTTCAATGCAATACTTTTCTGCTTGACTTCGACCCATGCACTAAAATTAATTTGTCCAACCAAAGGGTCAAGATTCACAATAGTTAAACAATTCACAAACAAACCACAGTCAAGCAACTTACATCAACAAAAACAACTCCAAACTCACATTTGGGTGACTTGGATCTCTTCGCTCAGATCACTGACTGTGCGTTTTATAACACGTTCATCGTTTTCTCATAATATGTATCAAGGAAACTTTTTTTAAAATAAATTGGGGGTGTTAGGGGTCTCTGCTCTTTACAAAGCTGCTGTGACTCACCATTCAGTGTCAGCCCACAGCTCCAGGTAGGACAGGCCTTCCCGCATACGAGCCACCATGTCCAGAGGTGTGTCCGTCATGCTTGCCGTGTTGACCGTTCGGATGACTGCTAAGCCGTCCCTCAGCACCACAGCGATGAGCAGCGCCCACTCCAAGCACCCAGCTTCCAGCATGATTTGAAGCAGATACCTGTCACCAATGCAGAGCACTACAGCTCAAAACATTTTATTCAGATACACTATAACGGTTATTATAGTACTATTGTAAATGCTATCATTCAAAAAACTCTTCAAGTACAGAAATTCTCGTGATCATCCAGTATAAGGTGAACGAGACGGAGACCTTCCTTTTCTCAGGGCCAGCTTCATGATGGTGGAATCCATATCTTCCCCCTCAAACGTTTTGTTTGGTTTAACTAGAGAGCTACATACCTGACCTCAGCTCAGATGGGTCAACTGGGGCGATTGTTGTGTGCTGTTTCATTCAACTGTCCCAGCCTAGTACAAAAACCAATCCTATCTAAAAACTAACTGGGTTGTTTGTTGCTGCTTCACCTCTATTATATCATCCCCTATACGCTTATGTGTCCGGGGACGTTAATCTATTTTAACTAAAAGCTTCACCTCATCCAAACAAGGACCTATGTGTTAGTCATATCACTATTTCAAATTGTTACCCAAAATAATATAATTTTTGGTTAACATCACACTTACGTCAGTTCTAACTCTGACTGCTGAGGTCCACGGTTGGCAACTTCATGGGAGATCATCTCAAGGTCGTGCATGATCTGAAGGTCATTGCCAAGGAGAGTGTCGTTGACGAGTTCGTAGTCACCTAGCAACGAGCTACAGTCAGACACTTCCAGGGTGGCGACACTGCTTTCTTCCGCTGAAAATATTTCAAAACAATGTTTTAAAACACGATTGGGGTGGCCTAGCAGCTCTGTTGATAGCGAGCTGTTTCCTATGCCTAAGGTCGCAGGTTCAAACCCCGCAGGGGACAAACTTAGGTACAAGACATTCAGACCACTGAGGGTTTTCTCCAGGTACTCCGGTTTCCTCACTCCCTTCAATAATGGTATTTAATGCCGTCTGTCTAAAATTACAAAATATAATTCAATTTTTTTCTGTCTTCTAATAGCGACTTGCCTTTAAACCGTGTGGTTTGACTGATGAATGTGTGCTTGTTGTATATGTAGGAGTGTCTGTAACATCAGAGCATTTATTTTGCTTACAGACCACTGAGCTTTGAGTTTGACTATGGAATAAAGCATCCAATATAATTATCATTATTATTATTATTATTATTATTATTATTATTATTATTATTATTGATTGTTATTGTGTAGTGCTTTTACCAGCTTAGAGCTCAGGTCTTAGAGTTCAAGATACTGGCCAAAAACAGTTTCCAAACTGCGGACAGGCTTCAAGGTTTCCAGTCAGTTTACCGAATCCTCAAAGCTCATTTCTACTCTAAAGTCTTCTCCTGATCTGTCCTGTGTTCAACTGCTTCTTCCATATTGCCTAATCCTTTTTGTATGTGCGTGCTTGTGTGTGTACATGTGTGTTCAATTCAATTCAATTCAATATTTTAATTTCACGTCTGTTCACAACAATGTGATTTTAGACAACAAAAAATTATGAAAATAAAATAAAATAAAATAATGATAATAATAATAACAATAACAATATAATTATAAGTAATAAATTATAAGTAATGATTTCATTTAATTTAATCAAAATTAACAATAACATATCAACGTTCTTCAAAATTATAATATCTTATATAAGTCTGTTTTCATAATGATACCAGCAATGTCACATATTTCTGTACCATATAAAATGGTTTTAGTGTCATCCTGTGCTGATAATATAATTCCCTGTTGTTTGTATAATGGTGTTAAAACAGTACATTCAAACAGTAAATGATTTAAAGAGACGATCCCTTTACATATACAATTCATATTTTTCAAATACTTTGTATTCCACGAATTCAATCGTAGTTTGTATATCAATCTTGAAATTGCTCTTGAACAACATATAATATTTACTTTAGGAATTGTCATGTAAAAGTGCCGTTCCACTAAAGAATAGTATTCAAACTGACCTATTTTCAAATCACAATTCAAAATCGTATTGCCACTTTTCATTGCTCCCTTTTGGGCTAATATGTCTGACATTTCATTACCATATATACCAAAATGTGATGGAACCCAACAAAATGTAATTCCAATACCCCTCGTACGTATACAATGAATTAAATACCTGATGTCAAATATTATGTCGGTTCTCTTTTTACATTTCCAATTTCGTAAAGCATACAGCACCGATTTGGAATCAACACAAATTAATATATTAAATATTTCATGAGGAATGTTAATTATACAATATAACACCATAAGTATTGCGTACAATTCACATGTAAATATTGAAAATCCGTGACCAAGTGTTACACTCTGTTTGATGATGGAGTTTTCTATCAGTATCTGATTCAGCCCCGATGCTTGAATTCCTGATAGTTGTGTAACTCAGATTCGTTTATTCACGCAACCCGCTCAAGCAGCATACAAGTCACAAAGTCGACGTATGAAGTTTTCCACTTTTATTCAGCATACATCAACAACTGCATACAATTCTCAACTCAACTCAACAACTTTCACAGCAACTCTTCAGCTTCACTATCAACAATTTTACTCTCAACAGCAACTCGGCACACGATTAAATAACCTCTCTCTTTTCTCGAACAATTTGGTACACGGTAGAAATGACGCACTGCCACCAATCGAACTAAAGATCGTCATCACTGGCTTACGTCATTCATCTCTCCACACATACCCCGAACCTTCTCTTACTTCGACAATCGTCCCGAACCTTCGATCGATGGTAAACAAGGAAATCCAGAGTATTCTCCGACAATATCGACCAACGAAAATTATCAACGTTATACAAAGCCTCTCCTAACAACAATGCAAACTCAAATCAAAGGTAAATAAACTCCATTATTGAATACTTTGCAAATCGAAACGATTAGATCTATCGTACACGCTTCCGACATACTTTCGTTCGCGTTTCAACGTAACACCAAGATAGTAAGATTTTTGTACATGTGTGTGTGTGTGTGAATGTGTGCCTGTGTGTGTGTGTACATGTGGGTGTGTGTACCTATTGGTGTGCATGCGTGCAGAATCACTTTGTTTATTACTGCCTCTCCCTCAGTCCACTTTGATATCGCCTGCTCCCATTTCCATTTATTAAATTGCAGTCCCCGGGCACTTGCACATATAAGGGACATGAGTAAAATAGCATGACAAAATTCAGAACCAGTATAAAAAGAACAAGTTAATTTTTTTTAAAGCAAGCATTCATCCGTCATACTAAAAACCATAAATAAAATAAGACCATAACATGCTTATACAGCACATTACAATTATAAAGCATGGTGGTACACTAGTCCCTACCCCTAATGCCCGGCACGTACGTGCTAAATACTAAATAAGTTAAAATCAGCTAAAAATCGGCAGGATTACAGCCATTTATGCATATGTATTGTACTAATGTTTCATAAGTGTGTGAATGCGTGAAGGTGAGCTTTGAACTGTTCCTTACTAGGAAAAGCGCCTTATAAATATAATTTTTTTATTAATTTTTTTTTGGGGGGCCACTAAAAATTGCATGTTACCGGTGAGATTTTTTCAAGCTTTATGTTAAAACGGTGTAGTTGGGGCACTTGTAATGCAGATAGCAGGTATCCTGACCAATACCCCTGTGTCAACTTTAATTGAGTTAGCAAAAAGAACGTGTTAAATCACAAAACTTTTCTCTAATAGGTAACCTATAATAATCTGTAGCACATTTGTCTCGGAGGAGAAAAGTTTTGTGGGCTGAAACAAAGCGGGGCATTCTATCTATAATACTCAAAACTAAATTTTTTTTGGGTTAAAGGGGGTCAAATTTTGCTAGAAGGTCCCATTTTAGGCATGAAAGCGATCTACTCTCATGCAATGGGACTTGGTCGACCTAGGAACTACTATGTTCATTTGCTGTATCGAGTCACGTAACTAAGACATTATGCGGCAAGCTTATCCTAAGACTGGTCATATTTATCATGAAATTGTGTTTTTCAAAGTGTTTTGTGAGCGAGCATTTGAACACTGAACCATATAAACAGTGGGGTTTGTTGAAAGGATTATGTGAAATTGGGAATTCTATACTGTGAGAAAGACCGATACAATCACCAAGCATATTGGCTTCTTTGCTATCAGTAATAAGCCTAGTGCTACAGTCACACACAATACCGTTATAGTACCTTGCATGCTTTAAAAAATTTATTAAAAATCCAAATATTATTGGATTAAAAAAAAAGGCGTACAGCTTTACATTTCTACTGACTCAACGTATCTGACTGGATAGACAAAAACATTTTTAATTTTAAACTTTAAGAGACAGGGTTAAAAAGACAACCACCTTTAGAGCAGGCTGTGTAAAGGGGCACAATGATTTGGTGTTTTTTTTTATCTAAAAAAATTCAAATTGTAACCGACTTTAAACATTTAAACTGCTTTGCATTTATGATGACCAATAAATTTTTTATATTTTTTTATTTTTTAAACACCGTGCCTACATGGGAAGAAGAGTTCGGTAACGTGACTTCACGGTCGGTCAGTTTGTCACCAAAGATGTCCTGTCTGTCTTCAAATAATCCATTGGGATCAAACTCCAGGCTAATTTCTCTCGCAATCTCACACAGTTCTGCTAATTCAGCCTTTCTTTGGCCAGACACAACCACACCACAATCTCTCAAAAATGCTTGAAACTCAGACAGTCTACATAGAGTTCAACATGTTTGACTGTGATTCTGGTAAATCACTCCTGTGAGACAATTTGATTCCAATTTAGGCAATAAGTCTATACCACAAGTGCAACTTTGAGGTGAATTTCTTTAGCAAACGATTGAGAAAAAAAAAAAGAGATCATTTTAACTATAATAATGTTTGAGAGTAAACTTCATTAGCAAATTACACTTTTAATTCATGTCTATGAAATTCACAATACATTTTCTTGCGAATTCTATGCTACTATGAATTTATCCTCTAAATAATAAATACTATTGAGAGCAAAACTTTGCTCGAGATCAAGTCTCGGAGTTGCGCTTTAGATTTTCTGGGGTGAGAATATAATCATAAACGTCACAGCCACTTCCACTACCAACACCATCATCATCATAGATGCAACATAGCCTTACTCCTAAATCAGACTCCAAGCGCAGCGATCTGGAACCAGCATGCACTGTACACGCTCTTACATGCTCCTAATATTACCTTTCCACATTTGAGAATTGACAAGAAAAAACAAAAAAAAACAAAAAAGATCACAAATTTAAAAAAAATACAATTAAATTTTTAAAATTTTTAATATTAATAATTTAAAAAAAATTAAATTACAAAAATAAAATAAAAACCTTAAACCTACTTTTGGACGGCTGAGGCTTGAGAAAGACATCATCGCTGGCAGAGGCAGACAGAAGAGTGTCAGAAGGGCGATGTCTAAGGGTCCCTACTGGGCTCAGCAGCGCCGCAGTGTTGCGAGAGCTCAAGGTGGCGGAGGTCAAGGTCGTGCGCTCCTCTCCTTCTTCCCCGCTGGCAAGGTCATCGTCCACCAGGGAGGCTGAGCTGATGCTGGAGCTGGAAGTGGCTAGAACGGCAAGTTACATGTTTGGTCAAAATCTAAAGCCATCCATTCTTCACAACACAGGCTAAAAACACCCCAAACCCATAGCTGATAGAATCGTCAATTTTTGACAGTGGTAGAGTATAAAGGCCAATGGTAACTCAAAGATGAAATGCATCACCTTACCTAGGCTAAGTTTGAGCTGTGCGAAGGCAGCAGGAGAGAGGATTGGAAGCGGCCACTGGAACTGTTGATGCAGGTCCCTCAACGCCACCACAAAATCCTCCACCTTGGCTGACCTTACTCTGTAAACACAAACAAACAAAACAACATTAGAGAGACTGATCTTCCTTATTCTGACTTCGTTGCAGTTTAGTAGAGAGAGAGGGAGCAGCCAAACGATGCTGGAATCTTATATGCCATAGCAGGCAGACGTGACCTACTTTCAGTTCCTCGCTTCAAACTATGTTCTAAGACTCACAATGAGTGTAAACCCCCATTCTCACATCTAAAAAGGTTGAGAAAGGTCCCTTTCAACAAAATCACATCATTTTGGATTTCACACAAGTAATGCAATTTAAAATTAAAAAAAAAAAAACACAAAGTCAACATCATGGGAATGCCTGTTTTCATTAAAAACCATGTCGGGTGTGCTCAACAAAGTTTATGACCTTTTTCCTTTGCATACTAATGCGCTACACAAACTGCTGATGTCACTGATGAAAAGTGGTCTCACATGACGAAATGAAGTCACTTTCACAATGTTGCAAAGTTGTAGAAAATAAACAACGCAAAATTATACCAAAAGCGCAATAAATCATACTGCAAGCATACACAAAAATATATTAATAGGGTCCCCATAGTTTGTTACACTGGCCAGATAAACAAAACTTATTTCCTTTCCGTCTTTTTATTCTACCTCCCTGCCTTTACGCCACATGTTTGAGTGATGAATGTGTGTTTGCTATGTATGTAAAAGCATGTGTAACATGTGAGCAAGTGTGTTGGTTACAGATTGCTGCTGTGCTTTCGAGTCTATCAAGGAGAACTGAGTAGTATTACTATTACTATTATTTTTATTATTATTACAGACCTGTTTACCCCAAGAAATTCAAAATAGGGAGACTGAGGATTGAAATAGGAAGATTTCATTTAAAATAGGGAGAATTTATAAACACGCTCTCTTAGCAAATTAATCTAATAAAATATAATCATACATCGTAACATGCAAAAAGACACTGACAAAGAACTCAGTGGAGTGATAGATCCAAACGTTGATTTCTAATAAATTTCTACCATACATGCAAAAGCACACTGACAAAAAACTGCAGGATATTTGGATCGCTATTCCACTTTTCATTTCAATGAGTACTTTACTCTCTTGGTTATCCGAACGGTAGCACTTGATTTTCTTTTCTCTTCTTCTGTGTCACTACCAGATGATTCTAGAGAATCACGGTCTCTTCCACGCTTTTTGCTCAACTCCATCTTTCAAACTGACACTGCAAAAGCCTCACATGCATTCAACGGAAGTTGCTAGCCTAAAGTAAACTGGTTTCCGATTGGGCTAAAATGAGCCACTTGAAAATAATAAACCAACCAAAATGATTGTATTGTAAATCGGCGGTAAAACTTAGTCGCGCAGTAACTATATCAGATCGGCACAGAAATGTTCGGTCAAAAAACAAAATGAATAGTTTAGTTTTATTTTTGAGATATTGATGAAAACATTATCGGAGATTTGAGATTTAATCGGGAAATGGGAGTTGTAGTCTAAAATCAGTAGTCTCCCGCTCAAATCGGGAGAGTAAACAGGTCTGTTATTATTATTATTATTATTATTATTATTATTATTTTTATATTATCATTATCATTATATGCGCTAAACCTTTCTTTTTCTGCATTATCTACAAACATTCTCTTTGACTAACCTTTCTCGCCTTAGCCAGGAAACAAAGTGAAAGTCATCCATGTTTGCAGCAAATTCTCCGAGTGTTCTGAGCTGGTTGGAGGCAAGCAGTTTGCGAGCGTGCCGACTGAGGATCATGTCGATGTACACCTCCTCGGCGGAGGGCTCCGGCAGCAGTTTGCCTCCGCTGTTCTGTCTTTGTGCTCCACTGGGCGTTGCGTTGGTGTTTGCTGGAGCTTGAGGTCTGTACAAAGAAACCAGATGAAATTACAAATGAAAAAAGGACGAAGGAAGGAAGAAAGAAAAGGAAACAGAAAAGAAGAATGAATGTAATAATGGTATTGGATGCGGCCTATCAAACATTAAAAAAAAAATTTTGATTTCGATTTCAGTCTTGTACTACTACTAGTGATCTGTCTTTACACTGCATGTTTAAGTGTGTTTGTTGTGTACATAACAGTGTCTGTAACATGTGAGCGTGTAGGTTGGTTACCGATCACTGCACTTTGAGTCTGATTTCAGAATAAGGCCCATATTGCATCCAATCTTCTTCTTCTTCTTGTTCTTATTATTCTTATTCTTTTTGGTTCATTATCTTAGTAGTATTATTATTATTATTATTATTATTATTATTATTATTATTATTATTATTATTATTATTATCAATAATTTTTGACAAAATAGGTCTTCAAAACAACAACTGCAAAAACAGCCAATCCCACAAAGAAATAAAACCAACCAACCAAACCAAACTGAACTAAGTAAAATACAAATAAAAACTTTTTACCTCTCCACCAATAATATACATGTCTTTAAAACAACAACGGACAAAAAAAAAACCAGTCAATCGCAACAGGAAGAACACAAAAAGCACCCCACCACCAAACACAAGCAAAGGGCCATAACTCCTCACCTCTCCACCAGCCTTTTCCCAGCGCTGATGAGCGAGTCAGACACGGTGTGTTTAAGTTTCTCTTTCACCTTGGGGGTGTCCCTTACCACGCTTTCTCCAGGGCCGGCGATGCTGGACGTTCGCATCCTACCCACGTTGCTGACGTTGGAGTAGCTGAAAGCGCTGGGGTCTTCGCTGGGAGAGCGGGGAGGGGTGGGGAAGGTGGGGTGGTTGCCGGATTGGGACAGTCGGTGGAAAGCAGTGGTGATGGGATAGTCTGTGTCATTGGGATCTGAAATAAACAGGAGAAAAAAACCAGTTAGCATAGCACAGCACAACATCACACAGAATATACTGTAGGCTATAGGCTGGTGGAAAACTTGAAACAGAAAACAGTTCATGGAAATGATTCTGATTATTAACATGTGTTCATGATGGACTCAAGCTTCCACACAGCACATCAGTAGAGTGAAGAGGGTTATCATTAGTGGAAAAATCTGCCACACACTCAGCTCCTAACAATATTCTTCCTATAATATACTATTTGGAGTTAAATAATCCAGAACTTGTGTCTCTTATATAGGTATGTATATATGTATGTAATGTAGGTATGTATGCATGATGTATTTATGTAAGAAGAGTGGAGAAAGGCAAAAAGTAGGAAGATATACGAATCACCTACACCATCAGCCTATAAAGTAAACAGGATAACTTTCATCGTCTCGAGATACTGTCAATTACGATGGATTATTGTCATGACAATGTCATGAGAAACTGCCAATTTTAATGTGCATGACGAGTGACCTGTTCAGTTTGTCACCTAAACATTTCTTCTTTTCCTTTTTTATTCCATTTTTTTCTTATTTTTCTTTAATGTTCCTTTCTTTCTTTTCCAAGACTGCTGATGTATATTTATTTACTTTTTACCCAGGCAACAGGCCGCCATACGATGCTGATGTGTAATAATACTGGTTCACATAGGCACACTGAATATTATTACCTACCTATAGCCTTGAGGAAGCGAACCAGATCTCGACACAGGTCCCATTTGTTACTGTTGAGGGCAGAGTCCAGCAGTAATGTTGCATGCTTGAAAAAAAAAAGAAATCACAGATATACATTTGAATTTTTAAAAATTAATTGTAATGATGCCTATAAATGCTAACGAAAACACTTATTTACATTATTATAATCACAGATGTCCACATTTGAAGAAGAAAATCACACACAAAAATTTTTAAAATAACAAATTGGCGATATGGGGATAATTATTCCAGGAAAGAGTGTGGGTGAAGGGGGACCTAAATCAACACTGAACCATCAGAGCAATCATACTGCTAAGACGGAGTGTACAAATGGCCACTTTTATCCTGCCCACTACAAGATTGGAACCTGGGTCATCTGTGTGTCAGGCAAACTACCGCTGAGCTACGGCGGCGAGACTGAGCTTGGTTTAATAACAAAGGGATGCTAGCAAGCCTTTATCCCAAACCTGTATTCAAAATGTCATCACACACCGGCTGTATTAACAACAGGACAGCAAATGATAACATCTGCACGAATCTTGCCAGTAGGGTGATTTCCCAGATGTGCCGCGTCAGAACGAAAAGAAAAAAAAGAAAGGGTTCAAAATAAATAAAGTGAGAGTTCTCAAAACCTGTTGGGTCAAGGCATAACGCGCTTTACCTGTCTACTGACGATGGGTTTCTCCAGGTTCTGGAGAATGATGAGGTAGGTGGCAGCAGTTGTCAGGTTGTTGTTGATCAGACACTCCTGCCAGCACAAAAAACAAATGCATGTTTTATATGTAATAATGGTATTGGATGCAGTCAATTTAAAATTTCAAAAATAAAAATTGATTGCTGTTTCAACTTTTGTAATACTAGCAATCGTTTCAGATGATCGATTTTTGAGTTTGAAGAAAAAGCGTGTTGTAGCTTCCTGCACTATTATTATCATTATTATTTTATGACAAAAACAAACATATTCTAGTACTTTAAGTGAAAAGTGAATACTAAAAGTGAAAGAGTCGATAGTTGCAAAGATATAGCCAAATGTAAACATAAATGTGTAATTGGTATATTGTTTGAATGTGCAAGTATATGAATATAGGCCTGATCTATTGTCTTGTTACATTTCTTTCTCTTTTGCCATGCTTTCATTAACTCTGTCACACACCAAACTTTCCCTTGTTTTGTGGAATAAAGATGTCTTGACCTGACTTACTATTAACGATACAAACAATCGCCAGAAACAAACTTTCGGTAACAGAACACTTTTCCTTTAATATATACAATGTAACAAAATGTGTTAGTGATATAAACCAAAACCTAATTCTACTTTGATAACAAATGTACTTGCTCAATCTTATATAGCGCGTTTTTTCCAGCTCCAGAGCTGCTCAAGGTGCTGGCTGATACAGGATCTACCTCCACTGCCTTAGAAACAAATGTTCTCACAACACAACACAATGAAAGAGAGACTGACACGCACACAGAAAGACAGACAGATAGATAGACAGTCTGCCGCAAAAGACAGATAACAGCCCAAAATAAAGATAAAAGACTAACCTCAAACAGATCTTTAGGGTTGCCGACAGTGGAGAAGAGATATGGCCAAAGGGCGACTTCTGTTTTCCGTGCACAGTGCACGATAGTCTGTAAGTACTCGGGGAATTCCTGAATAAAGGCAACCACTCGAGGAAGAAGAGGATCTGCAAGAAAAACAGCATTCAAAAGTAGACAAGAACCTCAAACTCAAGTGCTCCCGATGGAAAAATTCCTATCCAAATTCTTACTAGCAGGAGTTTCGAGTTCATTTTCTACCATGGTTATTCAGTGTTGTCGGTAATGAACTTTTCTCTCTGACTATGAGATTATTCAAAGTTTGGCTATCACCTGCACATCAAAGTTGTTTTTTTCTTCAATTTCTGATCAAGTGAAGTAAGCAACAAAGTAAAACTAAACACAGCACATGGAATTATCATGAATTGCTGTTATAATAGAGCGGTTTCCCAGTTCAAAGGACTGCTTGAGGTGCTGCCCAACAACAGGATCTGACTCGTCAGTGGATCCATGGATTACTTTATCCTTTTTTGTCAGTCTTACCACATAAGCAACTATAAACCAGACTATGGATCCACCGCTGTAGCTCAGTGATATAGAATTTCAACTGGCACACCGATGTCCCCTGTTTAAATCCCTTGACAGGGCACAAAAAAGTGTTCATTTTTCACTCTCCACATTAGCAGTATGATTGCTCTGGTGGTTCAGTGTTGATTCCGATCCCTACTCTCTCTTTCCTGGGATGGTTGTCCCCATATGCCATATTGCCAATGGTGGGTGTAGACGTTAAACTTCAATGTTCTTTCATCACAAGGCTTGTTCAAATGATACTTTCCCACAAATACAGCGAAACACAGAAGAAGTCATAGATTCAAACCTGGAATGGGCTCTTTGGATGTAGCCTCAGCTTCCAAGACTTCGTGCAGCAGAAGCTCCAGCACGTGGGGAAAGTAAGACAACTCTGTACAGCTCCGAGCCAGCTCAAGGGCATTCACTCCAAGGCTGCACAAAAACGAAGCAATTGCTTACAAAATACAGCTGCTCTGCTCTAATGCCAAAAGAAGATACATTTGAAGGAGAAAGTAGAGGGGGTACACGGTGCGGGACAGAGACAGAGACAGAGACAGAGAGAAAGAGACAACACATAAAACGACTTGGACAGAAATAACATGTCATAGAAAAAGGTTAAAAATTACATACAATAACTTCAAAATTTGCCGAGTGCTAGGGGCAGAGGGGAACAAGTCCATCTACTGACTGTAACTTTAATGTAAAGAATCTAATACATATAACTACAGGTTTTAATGTAGGTCTTTTCTCTTCTAAGTTCTTTTTTTTTTTTTTTTTTTTTTTTTTGGTGCACTTGTCTCAACAACATATATTAGTTAAAGTACGGTCAGACCGAGGTGCGGCCGATTCTAATAACTCCTATTCTACTAGCTTTAAAGCTTTGAGGAATCACAATTGCTTCCCTTGAGTCTACCTTAGCCTTTTTGTCGGTTTATGGCCGCGCTCTGCATATGAATTTTACTGTCTGTAAGTATTGACCCAAGAAAAATTTCTTTTTTGAGATTTCATGTGGGTGTTTTCATCAATCTTTATCACATCTTGAATATTATCAGCTTCGTGTCTTTTTGTGTTTATTGGATTTCACATTGCATGCCAATAGACGTAAATATGTAGAATAGTCATAAAATCTAAGGCTGAAAAAGAAATACAGGTGGCGTGTAGGCATGGTGGCCGCAGCTGTGGCTTATTGTTTGACGCACCTTGGGCACCTGGCCGCATCATGGTACACTGAAATTGTGCAGAAATCGCTAAGTAGGTCCACAATGTTTCATTTATAGAACCCTGGCCAAGTCAGTGCCGTTACTGCGACCTCCCGATTCAAAAAAATCAAACTTGGATTCTGATTGGTTCGTAAACAAAAGAAGTATGAGAAAGTGTTCGTTCGTGGCCGCAAGTGGTCACCCTACTCTAGTTAGTTATTCATTGCATACAGGGTCCAGCGGACTGCAAAGAGCGGAATCAGGACCACAAATCAAGACCACAACTTCGCTGAAAGAGGACTCATCCCTGATCCGCACAAAAGATCCACTGAAACAACCCTAGTGGTAACACTGAAGGCACTACACCAGCTGGTTACTTTACAATAAAGACATCCCACGCAGGGGACGCTGAGGCTATACTCTAATTTATCAAATGTTTACAATAACAAAGTAGAATACAAACATCATTATAAAATATCAACAAAACACATACATATAAAATGTCTACATTGCCAAATAATAACATCATAGGAAGCCCCAGTGACCATTTGGCAGAAAGCGTCCAATATTCCCAAGCTGATCCAACAGACCTCACACACAAATGAAGAGTTTTGTCCTGGAAGAGTTTTTAAGAAAAAAGGTAGGTGACTGGTCTAGTGAAGAAGAAGATGGTATAGTAGATTGATAGAACAGATAGGAATGACAAAGAACAAAGGAGAAAGACAGCGACAGTGGGAATTTAAAGCACTCAATTTCCAGAAAGTGGGGATACTATTTATACCCCCAGCACCACCACGGGGGATAACAACATATATATATATTTTTGCCAAAACCATCAGGTCTGTCTGTACATGTCACAACTTGTTATCTTCAGGTTGAACAAAACTTGTCAAAATGCTAAAAGGCACTAATTTTACTGGACAAATACAGTATTTTTACTCATTCAGTTTCCCCAGCTTTTCGATCCTCACAAAAACTCGAAATAAGAAAGTAAATTTTTAATTAATCTAAACAACTTCTTCTTGGGATAATATAAAAACCTTGACAATAGCATCAAAAATTTCCATAGGATTCATTTAAAATAGTAGGATGCCAACAATCTTGTCACCATTAGTCAGTACAACTGAAAAGCTGGAAACTTCCATTACAGCAAAGTAAAAAATAAAATAAAAACAAAACCATGTGGAATCGGAGGAATCTTAGACTACAGGAGGCTGGTCAAAATGAATGAACACTGGAGTCTAAATGTCTAAATCAACACGGAACCACCAGAGCAATCATACTGATAAGATGGTGAAAAAAGGCTACTTTTATTTTGCCCACCACTGGATTTGAACCTGGGCCATCAGTGTGCCAGGGTAATAACACTCTACCACCGAGCTAAGGCAGTGGGACACTAGTTACAAGTATTCTCCAGAGAAATCATCAGACGGAAAAGGAAAATAACAGAATTGCAAAAGGAAAGAAAAAGGATAACAGTAAACAGACACATTGCTAATAATGAAAGGGTGCAAGGATATCTCTATCAGGATTTTGAA
Organism: Oncomelania hupensis; assembly: GCA_036898135.1. Classification (NCBI taxonomy): domain Eukaryota; kingdom Metazoa; phylum Mollusca; class Gastropoda; order Littorinimorpha; family Pomatiopsidae; genus Oncomelania; species Oncomelania hupensis. The sequence continues at coordinate 51,850,984 of CM072516.1, read as the reverse complement.
TTTGTACGTCAAAATTAACTGTCTGCATATATATGCACATACATTATTGCCTCTCTTTCTCATGAACTCTCTCCACAGAAACTTGTTGAATCAACACTGATTTGATGAATCTCTATTTTGCCACCTATGCTGATTACCTATTTAATTTATTATGAACTATTTGCCTACTTCTGTAGAATACTTTACTATATTCTATGGACATCAGTTCCCAATGTAATGTATGGCAACATATTAATTTAATGAACATATTAAATAATATACGGAAAACTAAAGAAATTAACTGAAAATGAAAGTAATAAATCATTTTCATAATATTACAAATAACATCACTTCTATATTTTCCTCTCTATCGAACCATGCAATAATTGTCATAATCTTTTTATTGAATCATACAATAATTATCGTCATCTATCTTTTTATTCAATCATTCCATAATTATCGTTATCTATCTTTTTACTGGATCAGGGAATAATGAGTGTTATTGATATACCTATTTATGTATGTATTCTATTTTGTATTCATAGGTTAATTCTTTTTGTAACATACAATATTTTATGTTTACAAGAACTTTCTCCAGTTTGGTGTAAGCGTGGTTTGAATTTGTTGTATTCTGAAAATTTACCATTGTTTGAGAGTTTGGTGAAAGATTGACCTCCCTTCCCCTCTGTTCCTTGGTAGGCATATGGGCCCAAGGCCGTGAGATGCATTAAAATCTGAAGGCTGGTCACTCTCTCCACAAACCCACACTCACATATGCACGCACACACAACTAGGGGAGATGGGGAAGGAAGGATTAACATACTTTTTAGCAAGTGAAAAGAAGAAAACTAAAACATTTTAAATGTACTCATTGCAATTCAATGCATGACCAACATTTTTTTTCCTGTCACTAACCCACAGCCAGATATAAAACTAGAGGTTTACATCATATTCTAGTAGACCCTCATTCTGCTTGAATAGATCTAAGCAAACGCTGTTGACATTACTTTCTCAATACTATTCATCTTACCAATCAAAACATAACTACTGGGACACTCTTATCCTACATTAGGTATATTCTTCTAATTCTAGTTCTCCCCAATGTAACAAACCTGCATCCTCGATATCTCCTGAGGATAAATTTCAAACATAAAAATACAGATAAATAAATTTTAAAAGTCAAATGACGGTTTTAAAAAATCCAAATTTAGGGCAACTTTTGATTGTTGTACAAGGGGAATAACTCAATCTCCCATTGAAAACCGCAGATTTCCTGCCGGTCATCTTTTACATGATATTGATGATGATGATGACGATGATGAGGATGATTATGAAGATGATGATGACAATTATGATGATGATGATGATGATAATGACTTGTACTAAATGGCTGTAACATTAAAATAATGAAAAAATAAAATCCTAACCACAAAAATTACGCTAAGACTTACTTTCTTCTCAGCATTTGCCGTAGAATGTGATGAAGGTAGATCTGACTCTGAAACAAATAAAAAATAAACACAAGGATTAATTTTTAAAAATAAACATCAGACCTGCTCACTTTCACCTTCCACATTATGCATCAATGTCACAATATAAAACCACAGGAGAAAAAATTTAACAGAATACTAAAACACAATGACAAGCAAGAACAAAAATCAATAAAAGTCCTATTAACGTTTTATGATGGAATATAAAGAGTGAATAGGAGACTGGCAATACACCTCTAAGTTACATATAACTATAGAAATGTAAGTCTTCTATAACAGTAAATAATCCTATCCTATCCTATCCTATCCCATAACTCGGCTGTCGTAGGGGCACCACAGATGATCGTTTAACCAGCATACTCAATCTTTCCCTGTCTTCAGCAACCCTGATTGTTTCGCTCAATGTCAAACCAGTCCATTCTCGAATGTTGTCCTCCCACCTCTTTTTCGGTCTACCTCTTCTTCTACCTCCTTGCACTGTGCCTTGCAGGATGGTCTTTGCAAGACCTGATGATCTGGTGACGTAGCCATACCATCGGAGTTTCTGTTTTAATACAGTTAATAATACTTGTTAGTAAAACAGCCCAATTACCTACTTTCACCAACAAAGCAAGACCCCAGTACCGAGATAAAAAAAATTATGCCTGCAATCTGGTTCTTCTCAAACATATCACCGATATTTCTGTATTCTGGAACATAGAAGTCCCTAAATAATTATTCCTGCAAAGCTCTTTGATGGTGCGGCTTTTAAAATTGGCGCCTTGGTCTGAATGCAATCTCTCAGACATGCAAATAATGCACCATGAAGTGGTCAAAGAGCGCCTGGGTCGTGGTATGTGTTGTATGGTTACGTGTAACTGTTGGAACTGCTTGGGCAAACCTCGTAAAGTGGTCCGTTATAACCAACACATGCTGGTAGCCGCCCTTGGATGTCTCCAGTGACATATAGACCAATTCCAATGGTTCAGTGGTTACCATGTTGACTAGTGAAGCCTGAGTGTTGGTTATCTTGCGGCGTCAACAACAGGGACACTTCTTGAACCAGTTGTCTATATCTCTGCTCACACCTGACCAGAAGAACCTCTCTGACCAAGCTCCACATGTGATCTCGTACTGGATGGCCAGAGTCCTCATGGAGACTGGTCAGTACTTGGTTGATGTAATGAGCCGGTAACACAAGCTGCTTAAAGAACCAGGAACAAAAAAGTCCTGAAATAATTAGTTCCAGACTGTTCTAGAAAATAGAATTTCAGGGGGGAAAGTGGATTAATGACAGAAACACAAGATTACTCACAGTTCTTTCCAGCGTGCAGAACGGCATTTCATACTCATGAGCCGTGTCCGGCGCCGCCACATTGTACGTCAACGCGTCGCACGCTGCGCCCAGTATCACAGCATCCTCAAACAACACAGCTGAAAAGCACACATCGTTTACACTAAGGCATACTGCACTGTCTCTAACTGTTAGTAGCATTCCATACTTATTTTATCATTCTAATTTAGCGCTTTTTCATCTCAAGTACTGCTCAAGGCACTGGCCGAAGCAGGATCTAACTTTAGTGTCCTGAGGCGCCCACTTGCAGCATCAGCGCTTCGTCTGACATCCCTGACAACTGAGCACAATCCTGGGTGATCAGGAATGGGGAAGAAGGGACCTAGTGTTTGCTAGATGTATTTGTGTAGCTGGCAAACGTCTAGGACATGAGCGTCTAGTGCTCGTAGTGTGCAGAGTGTCTGATGGAAGCAAAAGTTACAGTTATTTATTTTATTGCCCTGCAGTGCTACATTTCGTGTTGATGTGACATAATTATGCACATTTTGTAAAATTGTATTTTTGCATGCCTTACTGTCTGATTTCATTGACTGGAAATTGTCACACACCCCACATTAACATTTCATTGAAATTTACGAGCGCGATAAATATATCTTGAATCTAATCAAGGTAGGACGGAAGGCGTGCGAGCATAGACTAGTCCTACGGTTTATACTCTCATCGGAAGGAGAAGAGAGCACTCGCCCATGCATCAGAGTCAGGTCATTTCTGTTTACCGACTCCAAGCCTTCCACCGGATTTGAACCACTACCCCTCAATCCTTCCATTTTTGTGCCACTGCTTGAACCACTGAGCCAACCGTGCCACCCTCTATGTTCCAGCCTGGTGGCAAAAAGGTTTATTCAAGAAAAATAATTATAGAAAGCAAGCAGACGTCACAAACACAGCCGCACACCAAAAGCAGACCAAGACTCACACACACACACACACACACACACACACACACCCACACACACACATGCTCTCTTACCCAAAGGATAGATATCCACTTTGAACGGAAGCATGATGCGGCGAGACATGAAGTTATGGGCCTTGCCTTCGTTGCGAGGGAACAGAGGTAACCACACCTGCAAAAAAAAAAAAAAAACTCTTACCAATACACATCAAGACATCTAAAGAGCTTACATACAAACAAAATCAACAAATTTCAGCCATAACATCCATACCCAGAAAATTAAAAAAGGCAAAAGACAAACTTATAATAGCCATTTAATTGAAGCGACCAAATAGAGATGTGTTGGTGGGTGGGTATGTAAGGTATGCGCAAAAATAATAAGCTGTTATGTGCTTTTAAAATAATTATTTGCTTTTCCCTTTTACATTAACATTTATTTGTTTATTTGAGTGATAATCTCAGCCCTTGTCCAAATTCCTTGATGAGGAAAAAGCGATGTGTTGAATTGATTTAAACTGAATTTTTTTAAGTTTTGTAAGAAAATTGCTGTGCACAGTGGCCAACACAAACCTTCATGCCATGAGCCCCACAGCCCAACCATAAAGCGTCCATCAGCTGCATCTTGCCCAGGTTAGCTCTGGTTGTTGTCCACAGGTTTTCCACTGACGTTGCCACCACCGATGGTGAACAGAAAGGCAGCTGTTGCTGTTGACAATCATGAAAACCAACATTACTATAATGAAAGATAATACTGTACTCGAGAAACCAACATTATATAATGAAAGTATAATATTGTCCTTGATGTTTGTATGTAGATTATAGTCACACTACACTTTCGCATATAGGTGACTACTGGACCGATTTATACTGACACCAGCGGGCCAGTTGTTGGTAAAGGGGAAAATAATATGATCACACGTTGACCAATCCGGGATTCGAACCAGCGACCTTTCGGTTACTAGCAAGACGCTCTTACCAACTGAGCTACCCGGCCCCTCCATTGTCCTTGAGAAACCAACATTATTATAATTTAAAAAAATAATACTGTCCTCAAGAAACCAACATTATTTAAATGAAAAAAATAATACTGTAATTGAAAAACCAACATTATTATAATGAAATGATAATACTGTCTTCGAGAAACCAACATTATTTTAATGAAAATTTAATACTGTAATTGAGAAACCAACATTACTATAATGAAAGGATAATACTGTCCTTGAGAAACCAACATTATCATAACACAGCTGTAGCGAAAACACGCATTGATTTTTTTTTTTAAGTAACATTTTCCATAATAAAATCCTACAATTCACAAATATACTCAATTTACTATCTAGGCAAACATAGGCTTATTTTTTTAAAATATCTCTCCCTTATTTCTCTCCCCCCTCAACCCTCTCCTCCCACCACCACCTCACCCCCTATCTCTCCCACACCCACGTCTAAACCCAAAGGATAAAATTACATTTACAACTGTAAAAAAAAAATTAAAAAAACAATTCTTCACATTACAAGATTAGCTCACCACTCTGGTTTTGTTGTTTTCGTTGTTCTGTCGAATCTGGGGTCCTGATCGGTCGCGCTGGAACATGAGAAGTTTCCCTGACACGTTCAGCAGCAAGGACTCTGCCTCCCTTGACGTGTGCTGAACCTTTGACCCTGACTCAGACGTCAAGGACGTGAGGAAAACTCCGCAGACGCACAAGGGGTGGGGGATGAAAGAGCTAACGGAAACTTCCTGCACTTTGTTGATCACTATGGAAGGGTCTGCAAAATTAAAATCAGGACATAATCTTAAATGAAAACATCTGCAGGACAGTGGACAATAGAGTGCATTAACATTATTAAATCGGGAGCGCGCTAACATTATAAAATTGGAGTGCTTTACCATTATACAGGGTGGGACAGAGCAACTTGCTTATTTGAAATTGGCACCCTGAAGCGATGGTTGCCTCGAGGGTGGTGGATATGGGCTTATTCGAGAGGGCGGGGCTTAAAAGTTTTGAGAATTTCATCAATGTCCTCTACACGCACAACGTGTAACTGTTTGGTGTGCACTATCGCCAGTTGGCATAATTGGCACATGGTTTTTTGAAGAAAATGAACAAGCAGTATTAGTGACATCTGACCATTATGTCAACATGATCAATGAGTGTTTCCTACCAACACTGAACCAGATGGGTGTGGGAGATGTATGGTTCCAGCAGGGTGGTGCCGCAGCACAAACAGCGCGTGTGCCAATTACTGTTTTGCGGCAGAACTTCCCAAGACACCTCATCTCCTTGAGGGGCGACCTGCAGTGGCCAGCACGGTCCCCTGATTTATCACCCTGTGACTATTTTTTATGGGGCTCTTTAAAATCAATTGTTTACAACAATTGTCCTAACACCCTGGCTCACCGGAAGAACAACATTTGTCAAGCTGTCGCCAACATACCTATCAATATGCTGGAAAGAGCTGACCAAAACTTCAGAGTCCAATTAACGCAGTGTATTGAGAAGAATGGAAGCCATCTGCCTGATATCATCTTTAAAACATAACATTTAAATGCTGTACTTGATGCTGTTCAAGAATTACATGTATATCTTCGTTACTTTTGTTTTAATTGATATTCCAAATAAGCAAGTTGCTCTGCCCCACAATGTACAATTGGGAGTTCACTAACGTTATAAAACTGGAGTGCACTAGCGTTATAAAATTGGAGTGCACTAGCATTATAAATTTGGAGTGCACTAGCATTATAAAACTGGAGTGCACAAACATTACAAAGATAGAATGCATTAATAGTATAAATAGGAGTGCACTAGCATTATAAACTTGGAGTACACTAGCATTATAAACTTGGAGTGCACTAGCATTATAAAATTGGAGTGCACTAGTATTATAAAACTGGATTGCACTAGCATTATAAAACTGAATTGCACTAGCATTATAAAACTGGAGTGCACTAGCAATATAAAACTGGAGTGCACTAGCATTATAAAATTGGAGTGCACTAGCAATATAAAACTGGAGTGCACTAGCATTATAAAACTGGAATGCACAAACATTACAAAGATGGAGTGCATTAATAATATAAAATTGGAGGGCACTATCATTTTAAAATTGGGAGTGAATCAATGTTATAAATTGGAGTGTATCAAGCCAATAAAATTGGAGTGCATTAACATCATACAACTGCGGTGCACTAACGCTATAAAAAAGTCATAAAATTGCAGTGCTCTAACTCAATAAAAACCTCATAAAATTGCAAGTACATTAATGATATAAAATTGGGAGAGCATTCACCTTATAAATTAGGTGTGCATTAACATTATAAAATTGGAGTGCATTAACATTATAAAATCAGAGTGCACAAACATTATAATTTGGAGTGCATCAATGTCATGGAAAAAGCACCTGTAAGGAGGCACAGCACAACAAAAGATAAAACTGCATCTGCTACAAGAAATTATGCCGATTCACACATAGACGCCAGTGAATGAAACATTAGGGATCCCTCCTTTTGGTGCCCAAGTTATTTGGCTATAAAAAGGGTGATCAAGCGAGAAAGTGGGCTCACTTGGCTGTGTGCTTTTCCTTTCTAGACCAAAGATGATGACATGGCTGTCAGCACAGAAGATGATCAAAGAGTCTCTGAAAGTGTTCAGCAGCAGTACAGGTGACGGCACTTTGCTGACCTGAGCGAAGGTGTTGTCCAGTTTGCAGCTTCGGGGGTAGCATCTCACCTGAAAGACACACAAAGAAACATATCCAATCTTCTCATGTCCTTTCTGTAGAAAAAAAAAGATAAAAGATGTCCACATAACCTTTTGGGGCCAGCTTAATGAGGGCGGTGCCTGTATCCTCTCACTCACTGCTAACTTTCCCCAGTTCTAAACAGATCCAGGTACCCATTCACAGCTGGGAGGACTGGGGTAAGGCTTCTGCGCCTTTGTTATCTTTATCTTCCTATATACTCTTGCGAAACATGGACCCTCACAGCAGACCTACAACGAAGAATACAAAGCATGGAGATGAGGTGCTACAGAAGACTTCTGGGCATTTCCTATACCCAGCACATCACCAACGATGAAGTAAGACAGCCATCACACAATCCATTGGACAACACGATGACATGCTCACAACGGTGAAGAAACGGAAACTATGATGGTATGACCACGTCACCAGAGCTTCAGGCCTTGCAAAGATCATCCTGCAAGGCACAGTGCAAGGAGGCAAAAGAAGAGAGAGGCAGAAAAAGAGGTGGGGGGACAACATTCGAGAATGGACTGGTTTGACACTGAGCAAAGCTGAGGACAGAAAAAGATGGAGTACGCTGGTTAAATGATCATCTGTGGTGTCCCAACAACCTTAAAGTTACGGGATAGGATAGGATAGGATAGGATAGGACTGGGGTGTGTCGTTCGCGTGTTTCAATTTTGTGTGTCGTAGGGTGGTGCATTCCAAGCATGATCACCCATCCAAGTACTAACCCTTTCCGACATCACTTAACATCAAACATTGCTAGCGTGTGCCCTGATCACTATACTACTGCAAATGTAGAATAAAGATGCATTGACTTGCCTTGATAGAGTACTATAGAACTTTAAAAACTTACACATCAATACACAAACCAAATAAACAAAATAATTTGTTAATGCCTATATAAATACATTAATCAAATAAATAAATAAGAATTATTACATACATTAATACATAAATCAAATAAATAAATAAGAATTATTACATACATTAATACATAAATCAAATAAATAAATGAAAAGTGGAACAAACTGCAACCAGAATGAATAAATAAAAGTTGAGAGACAAAGAAACTGCGACAAAATAAAGAGACAAAAGTGGATATCGGATTCAAAAACACAAAATATCATAGACTCATAAATATATCTAACGAAGTCTTTTACAGCGTGCCCAAGATGTGACACTGACCCCAGTCTCAGTCAGAATCATAAGCCTAAACTCGGCCTATGCTGGAAAGAGTACAAACACTCAGTTTGTGCAAGACAAAGGGCAAGGTCGCCTGTAGTGGAAATTGGCCTATTCTTGTACTTTACAACACTTCAATCTCCACTTCCTTTTTTTTCTTCACGATTCATCTGACATTCTTTCGCTCTCGTCATGCGAGCGGTGTGGCCAAGTGGGCTAAGGCGGGACTAATTTGCCTTGTCCACATGCCAGAAACCAATGGCGCCTGGCAGGTGTCACCGTGTGGGTTCGATCCAGCATCTGGGCGTTTTGTTTCTCCAAATATTATTTACTTTCGACTCGGGCAATGTCTCGGGGGTTTTCTCCGGGTACTCCGGTTTGCTCCCCCAGCAAAATTTCAAAATCACAACTAATGTTAGGTAGGTTGGGTTTGGGCGCGCCACAGGCTCTACGCTTTCCTTAGGGGAGGCGGCCCAGAATTTCCCTATGAAAAAAGGGACAATAATAATAATAATAAAAATAATAATTATAATGATTATAATGATTACCTCGTCCTTCTGGCCAGGAATGTTGTAACAGGCGAGCACCATGAAGTCTTTCCACCAAGTGATGCCGCCGGACACCACCATGTCTCGCTCTTGCGTTTCGTTGCCAAACAGCTTCCACTTGCGGCTGAACAGGGCGTAGTGGGCGAATCCTGTCTTCCCTGCCACAGCGATGCACTGTCCCGCCCTGTCGACTGCTGAGTACTGCAAACAAGCGAGAGAAGCTTTTCACTAAAGCTAGAGTAAACAATAGAACACACACTTTTACATGCCATTTAATGCCATTGAATGCATTTAATTAATGCACAAAAAGCACAAATAAAACATGATGAACAAGTTGACAGCATTGAAAAGATAAGAAGACTAAACGATAAAAAGATAAACTGCACAAAAGGGCAAATAGTTGCCTGTCAACACACACACACATACATGTAGCTAAATTTCTAACCATCCAGTTTGCAAACTCCCTCCATTCGACCTCTTGTTGCATTTACATTCATAAGCATGCACATGCACAGTCCCGTGTATGCACATTCACATGCGCACACATGCACAGAAAAAATGAGTAAATAATTCAAAAACAAAATAGATCATAGAGATAACAGGAGCTTAATCAAACAAACTTGACCAAATTACACCAACACTTTTATGGTGAACCAATATTGGACACCATCATTGGAATGCTGAACTCACTCTGATTGGCCAATTGCTAGCAAGGTAGCTATGAGAGATGGGGATGATCTGCCACTGCTTGTTGCCGATGTAGGGATGTGAACCGTTAGAATCGGAACTGCCGCCCCAAAACGAGGAATGGTGGTGCCCAGATCCTCGCCATATCGTGTCGCCGGTGCTCATGTACAGTTTGTCCTCTCCTTGCAAGAATACATGCTCATGGTTTGACTGCAGACAGAGACAAGTCAAAAGTCCATGTCAAACATTTATCATAGAATAATAATAGCATTAGAAAGAGTGGGTGGGAATGCATCAATTTTATTTAATGTGTAACATCTCGAGGATGATTTTGCAAAACAAGAACAAAGGCAAATGTTTTAGAAATCCTATCCTATCCTATCCCGTAACTCTGAGGTCGTTGGAGCACCACAGATGATGGTTTAACCAGCGTACTCCATCTTTCTCTGTCCTCAGCAACCCTGATGGTTTCGCTCAGTGTCAAGCAAGTCCATTCTCGAATGTTGTCCTCCCACCTCTTCTTTGGTCTTTCTCTTCTTCTACCTCCTTGCGCTGTGCCTTTCAGGATGGTCTTTGCAAGGCCTGATGATCTGGTGACGTGGCCATACCATCGGAGTTTCCATTTCTTCACCACTGCGAACAGGTCATTGTGTTGTCCAATGGCTTGTGTGATGGTCTGTCGGACTTCATCATTGGTGTGCTGGGTATAGTAAATGCCCAGAAGTCTTCTGTAGCACCTCATCTCCAAGCTTTGTATTCTTCGTTGTAGAAGTTCGCAGTAATTTTTTTTTACATTCTGGAATACAAATAATTAACTGCAGAACAGATCTGTATTGTACATGAATTTAGGATACTTAATATTTGAACTATGTCTATTCAAATCTGTTATTGTAAAGCACTTCAGAATCCATGAAACCCCCCGGCATTCCTACTGAAAATTGCACAATAGACTCCTCCATGAAACTACAGCACCCCTACTGCAAATTGTACAATTAACTGACTTCTCACCATGCAAGGGTTGACTGTGAGGGCGCTCTTCAAGAACTGGAACTGCAGCATTTCACAGCATGAGTCTTTGACATCTTTCTCCGCACTGCCATCTGCATCACCGTTGATCTGCGGCCTGCCATTCCCTGGCTTTTGCCCCTCTGTGTCCATGGTAACTGCCCACAGATGGTACCCTTCCAGACCCCATTCCTGCAAAACCAGACAAACAAAATCTAAAAACACATTTGCAGTTGTGTGTGAGTGAAGGTAAGCACACCTGCACATTAGTTCACTCGTCTAGTGTTCTCTATGCACATGGGGGCAGATAAAGTAAGACTCCTATTTACTCATTATACTGATTCCTAATACTGCCTCTTTCTGAGATCATTTTGGCAATGTGTGGGGGGAATAACGAAGCTTAATGTCCTATTGCGTTAGCGTTAAGAACAAATCACCACGTCGCTACTTTGACAACAATGGTCATCATCATCACATCAAAAACACTCATCTCATATTCAGTATATATGTAGGTGAACGGATAACAGTTTCAGCCTATTGTATAGATGTTGCAACAAAGTTTTCTCCCTTTAGTTGTTATCTTTATTATCTGTATTTCTTTTTTCTTCTTTTTGTTAATAGTGGGAGAGGGGAGGAAGGGGTAAAATGGGGTGGGTGGATGGGAAGAGCATGGTGATATTTTGCTTGTTTTTTAAAGAGTTAGAGATATGTATTGACATAGGTCCTGATAAATGTCCACCATTTGCCTTTTTCTAGAAATGAACAAAACCCTGTAATTACTCACTGTGACGAATACTCAAATTAGTTACTTACAATAATTGTTCTTATATAGAATTTTTAACTGTTTAAGGCTTTGGCCTGAAACAGGGTCTACCTAATTACTGTAATGCTTACCATGCAAGTGATAGGGGGAGGGTACAGCTGGTAACGGTCCTGTGTGTAGCTGTAGTCCCCTCCTAACGTACACAGCAAGAGCGCCCCATACACACTCCACAGCGACAAACCGCCATTGACCCAAGCCACCGCCAGAGCCGTGCCATCTGGTGTCCACCGCATGCAACCGATCGCCCCGGCCACTCCGCCTGCATCTAAAAAAATTCAAAACCGAACAGATTTGCAGGAGCACAATTACGCACACGCAACAAATCACATACACACACACGCATACACATTTTAGAAGGTCAAAAGAACGGAACAGTTTGCAATTAAGCTCAAATCCAGACTAAGACAAACGGACAAATAATTTAAAACTAGAAGGGCAAAGCCCATATGACTCACATTCTTCTTATGGTTCTCACAATATTTAACATGAAAATTAGTGTCCAGAAAAAACAAAATGAAACGGTGGCATTAAAATGCAAAGTAATACTGACTTTGATCTTTTATATGCTCTTGACCGTGAGATGACCTTGACCTATGCCTCCAAATACACTCATATACTATCAAATAAACTACAGCGAAATGTGTATTATGCCAAAACTGGTGACCTTGGGATGTCCTTGATTTTCAGTGACCTGACCTTGAGATACCATAAACCTTCACGTGACATCTCATGCATGTCTGCTCAAATAAGCCAATGTTGTTGCATACTATGGGTTAAATATACAGTCATTCTACTGTACAATGGCATTTTAAAAAATTTACATGTCCTAAAATGACCTTGACCTCCATGATCAATGCAAAAACAGAACATACATGAAAGATCAATCTATCATCTCTAAATACAACAAGTCTGGACTTTATATATCTCATGGCCTAGAATTAAGGTCACTTCAATTTCAAAGTACCTAAACTAACCGACTTTGGACGGCTACAGTGACCTTGACCTTGGAGTGAGGTTGACTAAATTTGACCAGTATGTGTGTCTCATTGGTATCTATTAGCAATCCCGAAATCATAAGTTCAAAATTATTAACTTGGAAAAAAAGTGAAATATATATATATTTTTTAATGTAATGTTTTACTAACATTTGTTGACCCTGTGACCTTGACCTTGAAGTGAAGTGATTCATTCACTGATCATTTATGAGGTCTCATAGATATACACCATCTTACCAAGTTTGGTTGTAATAGTTGAAAGAGGTTCTGAAATATTATTCCACTTGCAAGTTTTTCACAGACAGGACAGCAGACAGATGGACAAACAAATTTGTTAATGTCATTTTTGGACTATTTATTACTCATCTCGCAAATTTACAAAAATCTGGAAAACATTTTTTGGGACGGGGGGGGGGGGGGGGGGGGGGGGGGGGAGATAGGTAAGCGGGGCATGGGGGTGGGGGTGTTAATACAAAGGCTCACATTGCTATGGGAGTCAAAAATATATAAATATAAAAGGCATAAATACATCAACAAATAAAAGAATGAATGTATAAATCAACATATAAATAAATAAAATAAATACCTGGAAACTCTTTGCTGGATATGACTAGTTTGTGAGACAGCTCCAACGCACCAACCTCTTCATCTGTCATGTATACCAGGCCCTCCCCGCTGAAAAACAATTTTTAAAAAAATGCTGTTTACATTGTGGTCAATGATTTTTTTTTTTGTTGGATTTGATAAATAAATATAAAAGGTAATTAACAATGAAAAATTTTACAATAAAAATGACAAAAGTAAATTGTATAGCGTTTTCTCCTAAAAGAAACAGCCAGTTCAAAGTGCACAAATAGTACCTTTTAGCACCAAATGCGATTAGACGATACCGATGGTTGACGGCGACACATGTAGCACTAATCAGCTCTTGCGCCCACACACCATGGGCCGACTGCACTCAATAACAGAAAAACATTACCAAGTTTGAACGATTACAACAAGGAATATATACACATCAATTAATCATCTAAACCATGAACAGGCAAAAAAAAAAGGCAGACCACATTAATCATCTACATCAGTCTTCCAATACACAATATGAGTTGTGCCCCTTTACATCTAAATTGCCTCATTATCTCCTCTCATTCTCTCAATGGTCGAGAGCTGCTTCGCTACATTAGGGCAGAATGGACAGGATTATGTCCCCATCCAAATGTCACTCAATACTGGTCGACACAGCTGCAATTATGACCCTTCACCCTTGTTTGCATTCCTCACAGCTACATTATTACAGTTTTATGTATGAAAAGATTATCTCCCCTTTCAAAAAATGTAGCTCATTTCCCACTGGATGTGGATGTTGAACACTTTAAATAGCGCTGCTTCTTCGTGCTATGGTAGCATGCTCAATGCGCCCAAAAGAGAAACCCCAAAAAATTGACTGCAAAATAAGAATGACAGAGGAAAACATGGCCAGTATAAGTAGCCACACAGGAAAGTTCCAGATGCTTCCTGAATTTTTCCTTTAAGACAAAACTCTCGCAGTGTTTGTGGTAGTCTGTTTCATGTACCTTTAAATGGACTGGCACCCATTTTCTTTTCTTTTTCTTCTTTTTTTTTTTTTTTTTTTTTTGTTGTTGTTGACTGTCAACACTTACCAACTTGAAAGCAGTGTCATGTCATAAAATTTTATTCCTATCCTATCCTGTCCCGTAACCCGAAGGTCGTAGGGGCACCACAGATGATCGTTTAACCAGCACACTCCATCTTTCTCTGTCCTCAGCAGCCCTGATGGCTTCGCTCAGTGTCAAACCAGTCCATTCTCGAATGTTGTCCTCCCACCTCTTTTTCGGTCTCCCTTTTCTTCTACCTCCTTGCACTGTGCCTTGCAGAATAGTCTTTGCAAGGCTGATGATCTGGTGACGTGGCCATACCACCGAAGTTTCCGTTTCTTCACCACTGTTAGCAGGTCATCGTGTTGTCCAATGGCTTGTGTGATGGTCTGTCGGACTTCGTCGTTGGTGATGTGTTGGGTATAGGAAATGCCAGAAGTCTTCTGTAGCACCTCATCTCCATGCTTTGTATTCTTCGTTGGAGATCTGCTGTGAGGGTCCATGCTTCGCAAGCATATAGGAAGATGGAGATGACAAGGGAGCGCAGCAGTCTTACTTTGGAATGTAGACTGATGGTTCTGTCTTTCCAAATGGGCTTCAACCTTGTCAGGGCAGCAGTTGTTTGTGCGATCCTGGAGAGGACTTCCTGTCGGGACCCATTGTCTGATACAATGGCTCCTAAATATTTGAAGCTATGCACTGTGTCGAGGGATTGGCCTTGGACTTTGATGTCCGTATTGATGCCATTGGTGTTGTTGGTCATCATTTTGGTCTTCTCTGCACTTATTTCCATTCCATAGGCTTTGGAGGTGGTGTCAAGCCTCTGTACCAGCTGTTCAAGTTCTTGTTCCTCTCCAGCCAATCCATCAATGTCATCTGCAAAACGAAGATTGGAGATTGCTCTACCCCCTATGCTGACTGTGCCTTCATGGTCTGCAAGAGCATCCGACATGATGCGCTCTAGGAAGATGTTGAAGAGTGTTGGAGAGAGTAGGCATCCTTGACGCACACCGATTGTTGTTCTGAACCAATTCCCGATGGCTCTGTTGTGGAGGACTGCACTGGTAGCCTTGTCATACAGGCTTTTGATGACTTCAATAATTTTTGGGCTGATGTTGTACACTTTCATTGTTGCCCATAGAGCTGCATGCCAGACTCGGTCAAACGCCTTCTTGAAGTCTATGAACACATGATATAGATGTTGTTGGTGCTGTAGGTATTTCTCACAGATTATTCTGAGGTTGAAAATCTGCTCAGTGGTACTTCGCCCTGCCCTGAATCCTGCTTGTTCTTCAGCTATGATTTGTTCAGCTTGGGGTTTCAACCTGTTGAGTATTATTTTCAGGAGGACCTTGCTGGGATGGCTGATGAGGCTGATGGTGCGGTAATTTTCACACTCCTGAAGGTTACCTTTTTTGGGAAGAGTGATGACAAGCGACTGGGTCCATGGTATAGGCCACTCCCCACTCTGCCAGATCTTGTTACAGATAATGGTGAGGGCATCAATCATCGCTTCTCCTCCTGCTTGTAGCAGTTCCGCGGGTATGTTGTCCACTCCTGCTGACTTCCCTTTCTTTAGCGCTTGCACTGCTGCCTCAACTTCTTCCCGGAGAATTGGGAGGATTTCTTCTTCTTCTCTGTTCTCTGGACATGCTAGAACTGATGGGTCTCCATTTGGTGTATGGTTGTAAAGGTCAGAGCAGTACTCTGTCCATCTATCCAAGACTTCTTGTTCTTCTGTAAGGCATATGCCAGACTTGCTTTGGATAGTGGAGACTTTGGGCTGTTTGACACTTGTCAGTCGCTTCACAGTCTGGTAGGCCTTCTTGCTGTTGTTCTTGTTCAGACTGTTCTCTATTTCCTGGCATTGATCTTCTATCCAGTTCTCCTTTGCTGTGAGCATGCCTTTTCGGATGTCATTGTTGATTTTTCGGTAGACATCAGCTCCCTGTGAGGTGTTCTTTTTCTTTTTTATCTCTCTTCGTTTATCACACAGATCCAAAAGTTCAGGTGTGATCCACAGCTTCTTCTTTGGTCGGTGCTTGCCAAGGATCTCAGTGGCGGCATCTGTCACAGCTGAGTTGAAGGTGGTGGTCATGGTGTTGACATCTACTTCACCAGCCCCCAAAATGAGCAGTGGTGCAAATTTCCCTCCAATTGTGGCCTGAAATAGTTCTGCCACCTCCGGGTCTTGCAGTTTGTCCAGGTCGAACTTCAGTCTAGTGCACTTTGCTGTATTTACTCTCTTCAAGTGGAGCCGGAAAGACATCATCACGAGATCGTGGTCACTTCCGATGTCTGCTCCTGGAAAAGTACGTGTCCTGCCAATGTTGATGCTTGATCTGAAGCGTTTCTTGACCATGATGTAGTCTATTTGGTTGTGATGCTCCCCGCCAGGACTGTGCCATGTCCATCGTCTGGAGTTTTTGTGGAGACCAAGCGTGTTTGCCAGTACCAGATTGTTGTATCTGGCAAACTCCAAGAGTCTCAGACCCCTGTCATTTGTCTCGTTGTTGCAGTGGGGTCCACATGTGTCTCCCCAGTTGCGGTGCACATCTTGGCCAACCTTGGCATTCCAGTCGCCTTGCACTATGACTATGTCCTTCTTCGGCACTTGGTCAAGGACCGCCTGTAGATTTTCATAAAAATCCTCCACTTCGCTGTCGTCATAGTCTGATGTTGGGGCGTAGGCCTGGATGATGGTGATGTTGAAAGGGGCTGCTCTCAGACGGATGGTAATGAGTCTACTGGAGACTGGGCGGCAACCCATGACAGTCGCTAGAATGTTCTTGTGGACCAAGAATCCAACGCCGTGTTCGTGCCTGTCATCCCTACCGCTGAAATAGAGCTTGTGGCCTTTGTCGGTCGTTGTTTCACCTAGGCCTTTCCATCGCAGTTCGCTGATACCTAGAACGTTCCATCGATAGTGGTCCAACTCGTGGGCCAGTTCTTCTAATTTTCCTTCCGCAGTTAGGGTCCTGACGTTCCAGGTTCCTATGATGATGTTGTTTCTCGTGCGGATCTTGCTAAATTGTCCATCAGTAGCATACTTAACACCTCCGTCCTGGTGGCCAACGGAAGGCGCGGTCCTTGTGCCGGGTGACGGCCCGGGCGACGACCGATCCGGTATGGAATTAGTGGATTGTGTCATCATGTAGTGTGTCTTGGGCAAAAAAGACCTGGCGGTGCCCAATCCTCTCCAGGCTGTTGGCCACAGCCGAAATCCACGAATACAGTGTGGCTCGCCTTGGCCCTGAGCACATGGTCGTTGAACCTGTAGTAACGTGAGGTTCCTCCGCCCTGGCCGGTGACTTCTGTGTAGAAGACTTTCGCCCAGTGATGCCGTGCTAACATCACCCCTGTTAGTCGCCTCTTACGACACGCCGGGAAACGTTGGGTCTATTCTATTTAATGCCCGAACCCACAGAGCAAATTTTATTCAAAGTTTGGAAATTTGACTCCTTGCCATGAGATAGATCTATCATTTCAAACACTTTTTTCCAGCATTAATAAAGAAACACATTGAAGGTAAATAAATGCTGTTCTTGCACAGTCGGTGAGCAAAAACACAAATATGTTCGTAATTATCTTGCGAGACCCTACCAGTATTGTATAGATACTTACTTGTGAACATTCTCGTACAATCATGTATGCACACAAACGAACACCCACCCATCCCCTTCACACAAACAGACTTACCTTCTTGTCTGAGCGAGAGGAAGGGGGTATGACAAAGACGGCCCTTCCACTGGACAGAACCATGCTGTAACCTCCCAGTGTAGGACTGTACTCCATGGCTGTGGTGAACCCATAGTCTGACAACTTGGAAGCTGAAACATTTAACTCAGTTTATCATTTTGAAGAAGAAAGAGAAGAAGAAGAAGAAGAAGAAGAAGAAGAAGAAGAAGAAGAAGAAGAAGAAGAAGAAGAAGAAGAAGAAGAAGAAGAAGAAGGAGAAGAATGAATGAAAGAATGAATGAACAAATGAATGAACAATTGAAGTTTAACGTCTACACCTACTATTGGCGATATGGAAGACGGGGAAAACCATCACACGGAAGAAGTGTAGAGGGCCTAACTCAACACTGAACCATCAGAGCGATCATACTGCTAAGAAGTACATTGAAAAATGGCCGCTTTTATCTTGCCAACCACAGGAATCAAACTTGGTGTTTTAGGCGAATGCTCTATCTTTGAGCTATGGCGATGGGTCAGAAGAAGAAGAAGAAGAAGAAGAAGAAGAAGAAGAAGAAGAAGAAGAAGAAGACGAAGAAGAAGAAGAAGAAGAAGAAGAAGAAGAAGAAGAAGAAGAAGAAGAAGAAGAAGAAGATGATGATGATGATGCTGATTATAATGATGATGATGATGATGATGAAGGAGGAGGAGGAGGAAAAGGAGGAGGAAGAGGGTGACGGAGGAGGAGAAAGAGAAAAAAAGATGCTCTCTTTAACCAAGCTTCCACTCTACTTCTATCAATTATTTGCATGCTCCATAAAGACAGCTTAACAAATTACAATACAAATTTAAACTAAGGTGCTCTGTACCCTGACAGGCTTTGAGAAAAAAATTAATGTATAAAAAACGGAACTGTACATTTAAATCAACACAAACAGAAATGGGTGAGAATGCAATAAAGTGATACACACTGACAAGCACAACTCCCATTCATAATGTACAAAGGAAAAACTCACTCTAGCATTAACATTTTGTACATAATAAAACGTTTCATCCTCCCTCCAGGCTTCCACTTAAACCTGGACCTCGTCTACTGACCTTTGAACTGTTGAAGGTCGGCGGAAACAGGAATATCGGAGAGATGTAGCGTGGCTTTGTCGTTGCGATTACCGTTCCAACGCAGCCGATTCAAGTTGCCGTCTTCCGTTGCCACCACCAGTTCGTCCCTCACTGACAGAAAACTGCACACACAGTAATGGTAAGAAAGAACATTACAAAATAAAAACTCCACAATGCAAGAAATTGGTACCACTACTACAAATAATAATAATAATAATAATAATAATAATAATAATAATAATAATAATAATAATAATAATAATAATAATCATCATCATCATAATAATAATCACAATAATAATCATAATAATAAAAATAATAACAATTACAATAATCGGTGTGCGTTCAGGATGCCTACTCTCTCCAACACTCTTCAACCTCTTCCTATAGCGTATCATGTCAGATGCCCTTGCAGATCAAGAAGGCACAGTAATCATAGGGGGTAGAGCAATCTCCAATCTTCGTTTAGCAGATGACATTGATGGATTGGCTGGAGAGGAACAAGAACTTGAACAGCTGGTACAGAGGCTTGACACCATTTCCAGAGCCTATGGAATGGAAATAAGTGCAGAGAAGACCAAAATGATGACCAACAACACCAATGGCATCAACATGGACATCAAAGTCCAAGGCCAATCCGTCAACACAGTGCATAGCTTCAAATATTTAGGAGCCATTGTATCAGACAGTGGGTCCCGACAGGAAGTCCTCTCCAGGATCGCACAAACAACTGCTGTCATGGCAAGGTTGAAGCCAATTTGGAAAGAAAGGACCATCATCCAAGGTAAGGCTGATGCGCTCCCTTGTCATCTCCATCTTCTTATATGCTTGCGAAACATGGACTCTCACAGCAGATCCACAACGAAGAATACAAAGCATGGAGATGAGGTGTTACAGAAGACTTATGGGCATTTCCTATACCCAGCACATCACCAACGATGAAGTCCGACAGACCTCACACAAGCCATTGGACAACACGATGATCTGCTCACAGTGGTGAAAAAGCTTAAACTTCCATGGTATGGCCATGGCACCAGATCATCAGGTCTTGCAAAGACCATCTTGCAGGGCACAGTGCAAGGAAGTAAAAGAAGAGGGAGACCGAAAAAGAGGTGGGAGGACAACATTCGAGAATGGACTGGTTTGACACTGAGCGGTACCATCAGGGCTGCTGAGGACAGAGAAAGATGGAGTACGTTGGTTAAACGTTCATCTGTGGTGCCCCTATCACCTCCGAGTTACGGGATAGGATAGGATAGGATAGGATAGGATAGGATAGGACAATAATAATAATAATAATTAATTGTTTAGAGCACATCTTTCTTAAGCACTACATTTCAATTTACAAGTACCAGAGAGGCCAAGTATGTAATTGTATGTATCCCCCATGCCCCAGATGTGTGCTGGTAGAGATCATGTGAAACAAACTATTGTTGTGAAAGATGGTTAATGAGCAAAGGAAGATGAAAAGAGATGAGTTTTTAATTTCTGTTTGAATGAGAGGTAGGATTTGCTGAGGAGAGAAAATCTGTTGATTCCAAGCAAATGGTCCAAAGGCAAAAGAAAGAGCGGGATCCGGCAGAAACAAGTAAACAATTTTGGTCCAAGGGACTCGAAGAGTCATAGGATCAGATGCTAAACGAAAGTTGTGTGATGGTGTGTATAGATGGATGCTGTCTGAAACGTAGAAAGGAGCATAACCTTTCATGCACTTGAAGCAGAGAAGGTTAACTTTGTAGAGTATTCTGTGTGAGACAGGCAGCCAGTGAAGGGAGGAGAGCAATGGGGTGATGTGATTAGACCTTTCGTTTTCAAGATCAATCAATAAAATGAACGTTTTTTTCATGAATACTCGCTTGATTAGAAGCTTCATCTATTGTATACCAGTAGTGGTGTTTGTGCGTGAGTTTGGTCACAGTAAAAGGATGGGTGTGTGTGTGCTGGTGTATGTGTGTGTGTGTGTGTGTGTGTGTGTGTGTGTGTGTGTGTGTATGCATAAATGTTTGGATTTTGCCTGCTTCTTAGAATCATGGTACCACACTTTGAGCTCATGTGAAGAAAATCATCATCATCATCATCATCATCATCATCATCATCATCATCATCATCATCATCATCATCATCATCATCATCATCATTACTAAGTTCATGACACCTTTACATCTTCGTTACTGATAACATCAGCCTCTTCTTTGTGTGTGTATGCATATAAAGCTCATTTGATGTTCACCTTGATGCAAATGTATGTGTAACTTCACAGGCAAGAAAAAGATCACACTTAAAAAGAGTCTAGTCAGTTAAAAAAAAGAAAAAAAAATGGGTTAAACATTCTACATAGACCTTCCCTGATGAATAGATCTCACCTCAAAATATAGTGGCCTAAATCAAGAATCTATTTTCAGAAACAAAGTATGACTGTGAGGCATTTAAAATCATGTTACTTGCAGCAGAATACATCATTAACATCTGAACTGAGATAATTATTATTTAACCTCTGCCTAAAATAACCCCAAGCAAACACCTTAAAATAGTCATGAATCTCTGGATTCCGATTTGCCTCATTAAAATAGGGTGCTACACAGCTCCAAGTAGCTATAGTAAATTGTTCATACATGCCGCATGCTGAACAGCTTAAAGGTTGTCCTGTTTGTTTTCAAATAAAGTGTTCTAATATAGCACTGTACTGGGTTAAAGAGCTGCTCAAGGCACTGGCCAGAAGCAAGATCTAACTCAAAGCCACCCCAAGGTGCCAAACTCCTGCTTGATGCACACCATCTCACACCCCAGACAATAGCAGTTTTGCCACACGCTCGGGATATATTTGCAGGTATGATTGTGTGACTCTGCATACTCACAGCTTCTTGTTATTATATTATTCCTTTTATTGTATTTATTTACTTATTTATTTATTGATTTTAGTTATTAAAGAATTTATTTAGTAAATTATATAGTTATTTATTTATAATTTATTTATGTGGCTTTTTATTTCATTTGTGTGAATTCAAAAGCTTACTGCAGTCAGTACCATAATTATCCAAGTGTTCCCAACAAGCTATAAACAAACCAACACAAGAAGCAGGATACGCCCCATCACCGTAGCACAAGTGGTAGAGAGTTAGCCTGGAACACTGATGATCCAGGTTCAAGTATCCTGGTGGGCAAAATTAAAAGTGGCCATTTTCACAGTCCATTTTTAGCATTATGATTGCTCTGGTGGTCCAGTGTTGATTGAGGTCCCTACCCCTTGTTCACTGGGATGGTTGTCCATGTCTGCCATATCGCCAATGGTAAGTGTAGACGTTAAACCTCAATGTTCTTTCAAGTAGGATTCTCCTTTTTAGCAACCTGCAGCTGAGCTGCCATAGCAACACATCCCCCCCCCCCCCCTTCTCTCCTGTCAAACCAGGGTTAACAGTCAAACTCCAAGTGGCAAAGGATGAATGATGGGCCCACTGGTATGTTGCTGACACCAGGGTTCCATAATATTCCATAACAACAATCCGGGGTGGTGGGGGGGGGGGGGGGGGGGGAACCTAAAGCTGTGGGCCATGGCAAGGATATTAAATTAGTTTCTTCTTCTTCTTCTTCTTCTTCTTCTTCTTCTTCTTCTTGTAGTGTCTTATTTATCAACACTGAACATTATAGACACAAATGTGGTCCATGTGTTTGGAGTGGGGTGAGGGTGACAATAACAATAAGGATATTTATATAGCGCTTTTTCCCCAATGAACAATATCAGTTCAAAGCGCAGTACTCACGCATTCATTCTAAACATCGGGCTTCATACAAAATAAAATCAGACACTTGCTAACAAACAAGAGACGAGGGAGGGAGGAGGGGAGAGCTAAGGATGGGTGATGGGGTGGGTGGTGGCGGTGGTCTAAATACGAAAAACAAAACAAATGGAGGAATGACGACGATGATGGTGGGAGGAAAGATCAGAAACATTTAAGGAAGAGATGAGTATTCAAGTTGGATTTGAAAGTAGCTATGTTTGGAGAGCTGCAAAGAGAGAGGGGAAGAGAGTTCCAAGTTGAAGGGCCAAGCAATGAGAAAGATCGACGGCCAGCAGAGGAAAGTTTGTAGTGGGGTATGTGAACCATGAGGGTGTCAGAGGCAGAACGAAGATTTCTAGATGGCTTATAGAATTGAATGTTCTGGGTGAGGTAGAAAGGGGCTAAGCCATGGACGCACTTGTAACAGAAAATAGCAATTTTGTAGATAATTCTATGAGACACTGGAAGCCAGTGGAGTAAATGTAGAAGGGGAATGATATGATCAGATTTTTTTCTTTTTGAGAACCAGACGTGCAGCTGAGTTTTGAACACGTTGGAGAAGATAAATAGAAGAAGAAGGAAGTCCAGCCAGGAGAGAGTTACAGTAGTCTAAGCGTGACAAAACAAGAGAGGAAATGAATTTGGTCAGATGTTTGCAGACAAGGCCTATTCTACGGAGATGAAAGTTGCATGTTTGACAGGTTTTGCGGATTAATTCTGATATGGAGAGAGTGTTGTCAAGAACGACACCAAGGTTTTTGACAGAAGATGACATAGGAAGAGTGGTCTGGCCAAGAGTGACAGTGTCTATCAGGGTATTGAACTCTTCTTCATTACCTTAGTTATGGTTGGGGAGGGGAATGGGAGGATAAGAAGAAGGGAGGGGAAAGGAGTGTGTGTGGCTATAGATCTGTACAATGGTGAGGATATAAAAAATAAAAGTGACTGGAGTCATCTCCAGTTTTTGTTAATATGTGTGATCAACCCAAAATCACAACGTTTTCCTCCCTAATAATTGTATTTTCCCAATGTTATAACTGCCAAATAACTCAAGATTGTTTGCAGCAGCAGACAATCGCTAAATGTAAATAAAACAGCAGATGATAACAAATGTAAAATTTCAAACAAGAACACTTACACTCGCATATAGAATCCCAGAGAAAGCATGCAATGAACGTCCTGTATTTTAGGCACACATTCACACAAACGTATTCACCTAAAACCCACTCCCTAACCCAATCTGAGTTAATATATTATCCCCAAACACAAATTAGGATTAAATACTATCATAATCATCCATCATAAATCAGCGTAAAACTTTTTTTTTTTTTGGGGGGGGGGTGGGGGTTGGGAGTGGGGTAAAAATTTGATCTGACTTTCCTTGCCCTGCAGACTTCTTCCTAGCAAATGCCTGCTATCTATAGCCCACCGTGCTTATAAAGGGCTGTAGGGTCCCCAATCCAACACACCTCACAGACGACTCTATAATTCATTTAAAAATATCAACAGCTTTTCAAGCATTCTCTCAACTTCAGTACACAGTTTCATTTTTTTAAAATCTTAGATATGACAAAATTCTTTATAATGACAAAAATTGCTCGTCACAAGGTCTTATGTTTACTGTTTATTAACAGCCACTCCTTGCATTCATAATCGTTCATTCATGTCTTCTGTACAGCGTAACATGGCGTTATACAGCACATGAATTAATTCAACAGCTGTTCACTTACTTGCATAAATCTCAAGCATAGACTAGACTGTGCTCTCTAATGATGCGCTCTTGGTAATAAATTAAAATGATTATGCAAATAAGGCATACTTGAAATATGTAAAATATTTTAGTAATATCTTTCATGTATGTGATAAAATCGTAGCAATGCAACTGCTATTCAATGCTGAAAATTAATAATTAATATTTTTTTTTTAAATAGATTAAACAAATTTGGATCTTATCTCTAAGCTACCATTTGGGTTACTAGCCAATAGTTCATGATTCTTGCTTCGTAATTAATATCTATCTTTGGGTTGGAGTTCTCATCACATTCAATAAAAAGAAAAATAACAACAAAAACAATAACAATGTCGGATGCTGAACAGTGGCTTTTTTCTTCTATCAAAGCGAGAAGATCTAAAAGCAACATTCCTAAGCTGACATAATTTCAAATGTAGGTCTGTTAAACGTGGGTTTTATCAATAGTTGATTCAGCCTAGATGCTTGAATCTTGAATCTTGATAAGTGTAACTCAGATTCGTTTATCCACGCAACTTATTCACTCAGCAACAAGGCAGGAGTCATCGTATAAAGTTTTCCAACTTTATTAAGCAAACATCAACAACTGCATACAAGATCGCTTCCCGAAAATGAATTCAAAGATCGTCAACAAAAATCATCATCGCATTACTTATAATAGCCTCTCTGCAATGAGAAAAATTTGGGCATTCCAGCATGACGCAATAACACCCAATCAAAACAAAACTCGTCACCGGAACTATGCACTATCTTACGTCATTATGTTAGGAGATTCACTTAGCTATTACCAGTTCCATCTCGAAACTTAGGTCGATAGTTAAAGAATTCCAGAAAATTCTCAACAATATCGACCGACGAAAATTATCAACATTATACAAACTTCTAGCAACAACGCAAAACGTCATTATGTTAAGAGAATCACTTAGCTATTGCCAGTTCCATCTTGGAACTTCGCTTGATAGTAAACAATTCCAGAAAATTATCAACAATATCGACCAACGAAAATTATCAACATTATTTATTTATTTTTATTTATTTAATCGTTCTTATATAGCGCTTTTCCAGCTCCAGAGCTGCTCAAGGCGCTGGCCAATACAGGATCTAACTCAAGCCGCCCGAGACGCCCACCCGCAGCCTTTGGGCGCATGGTCTGACGCCCGGACAACTGAGCACAATCCTGGGCATCCAGGTATGGGGGAGAAGGACCTAGGTGCATGCTGGGTGTGTTCTTGTCACCGGCACTCACCCGTCTAGGACATGAGCGTCAGGATCTTTAAAGTCCGTTATGATGGAATGTATGCGACACAGACTAGACCTCGGTTTATACTCTCATCCGAAGGAGTAGGAAAACAGGAGTAAAGTGTCTTTCCCAGGGACACAACACAATGGCCCGGCCAGGGCTCGAACCCGGGACCTTCCGATCCGCAAGCCGAAGCACTACCATGGTCTAATGACCACACAAACTTCAACGCAAAACGTCATTACATCATTATGTTAGGAGAATCACTTAGCTATTGCCAGTTCCATCTTGAAACTTTGCTTGATAGCAAACAAGTAATTCCAGAAAATTCTCAACAATATCGACCAAAAAAATTATTAACATTATAAAAACTTCTTCTAGCAACAACGTAAAATCAAATTGGTGGGGTTGGAGGTGGTGCAGGGGCTGTTTGTAAATGCAATAAAAATTGACAGAACATGAATTCAATTACTCCAGAGCATTAAAACATATTTCAATCAAATGTCAAATAAAGATGAAAAAGGATCAGGTTCAAACAAGCTCTTCGTAAAGCTGTTTTCCATGAAGCTCCTTCCTTATTGACTTTTGACAGAATATAACTTTTCAAAACATAATGAATATAATAATGCACAAGGAAGATAAAGACTTATTCATGGAGGTTGGGATGAGATCCACTTGAAATATCCATATCTTTATATATATATATACACTGATATTCTTTAGACAGAGAAAGAGAGAGAGAGGGGGGGAGAGAGAAGGGGGGAGGGAGAGAGAGGGGAGAGAGTGGGGAGGGAGAGAGACAGATAGACAGACAGACAGACAGGTAGGAAGACAGACAGAGACAGAAAGACAGACAGACAGACAGTCAGAGAACAAACAAGACCATGTTAGGAGGGTTTGAATGTAAGAGGTCTTTGATTTGTAGTGGCATTGAATATGTATAGCCTTCTTCCTAGCAGTATTCTCCATTGTGCATTTTTGTTACAGTATTTCTTAAAATACAAAGAAGTGGCGTGTACATTGTGCAAGAAAATCCAAAATGGTTAATAACATTTCTGCACCAGGGTTGCACTGGAGTCTTAAGTCTAGCATGGTTTTTGGTTGTTGTTAATGTTGTTAGTGTTAGGCCAATACTTCCAACTGACACTTTACATACAATAATAATATATGTGCTGAAAAGACCCTTACAATTTTACATCCAACAGTACCTCATGGGACCTTTGTAATGTCTATTGGAAACATGGATACACTACACTATGTTACACTACACAACAATAAACTACAATACAATACATTTTGTGAATCTGAATGAATGCAGTTTTCCAGTTTATCCTATCTAACACAATATAAAAGAAATAAATAGAAAATACTGTAGAAGCAGGAACGATAACCCAAGTATTCATAATGATGATTTGAGTTAAGTTATGTCTTTTTCTACAGTCACGAGCAACCATAAAAAACGTTTAAAAAAACCCAACTGTTCTACCACAGTACAATACATTCTGTTAATCAAATTTTACATCGAGTAAAGATGACTCATTTTCTGTTGGCATTCTGACTGCAAGTTTAGACAGCAGGGCATTGCACCGTAACCAATTTTGCACAGGTGTAGCTTGCATGATAACACTCACATAAAGTATATAAATCAGCTATAAACCAACATACAGTACCTACATATACAATGATATAGTTTCATCAGAATCAGTCTTACAGCATGCTTGGGAATTACATTTTTGGTTTTACGACTTAGGGTAAGGTATCCCCATTTGCAGTCATCTCCCAGTTGTGGACACCTACTCTTTCCAGACTTGATGATGACACTTTTTGTACCAGCTTCTATGCGCAGTTTTTCAGGTGCATCACAATATATTTTGGCAATCAATCCTTGTATACTCATGTTCACCTCTTTTGTAATCCAAAGTTTTTACTTGTAACTTTAGGGCAGACTTCACACACATAAAAGAAGGAACAGGTCAGCAGACCCGAAATAGCCATCAGCCAACACCCAACCATTGTCCATTCAAACCCATATGATATGTCTGACTGAACATTAACTGTCAATAAAACGAAACACATCTAGAAAAATGCTGCATGAGAATGAGCTCTGTGTGTTTTATGATTTAACTCTAGCCTTAGCTCTTAAATCTAACCCTAACTCTTTTGCATAATTGCTCCTTGACGAGTCACTGCAGTATTACTGAAGTTTTCACTGCAATCTTATGAAATTACATAGCGAGGGGTTTGATAGTTCAATTCGTTCTTGATGCTCACTGCAATAGGATGTTAAACCTTTGTACTTCGTCATTTTAAATACCAACTCTACCCTGGGTGATGGCGGGGAAGGAACATGGAGGGAACTAGGTTGTCACACTCATGGTAAATTGAATTGTAAAGTGTAAAAGGGAGACAACTTGTGTTTAAATGTCACCCGATAAGGTTTAATAAGGTTTAGGACAGGGCAACTGTAGTGTAAAGATGGAGTAATTCTGCAGCAGCACAACATTCACAAACCGTAACTTTCATGGTGCCACTCTCTTACCAGTGTACACTATGGTTTTGAAAATACGTCTCAATTATATTTGTTAGCCATCCTGACCAGACAGCTGTTTCTACTCTGGGAGTGTCTTCAGTGGTCGAGGAGCTCGTGAAACACAGAAAACGTGGCTCATGTGCTACCGCAAGACTATCTCGACCGCCTCTGAAACAGTTGAGACAGTTTGCCTGCCTAAGTTTCCTCTAATGTGCAGAGGATGAAGATTAACCAAGCAAGAACTGGAAGAAAATTGGTAGTAACGTAGCTGTCGTGTGTTTGAATTGTCTTTGGAAAATGAATTTTCCTTTCTGTGGAATAAAGAATGCTTTGACTCTAACTTTGGCTTTGCCTTTGCACTCTTTTGGCACTCTAGTTTCAGCCTTATTTACCCTAACCTTTTGCACAGTTGAAACTCAGATCACTGCAATATAAGCCATATAACACAACCGTATGAATATAAAACTCTACTCTACAAAGAGGTGGGGGGTAGTAGGCTGTCATATTTGTGGCAAAATGTTGAATATATTATATATGCACTCTGTCCATGAATGGAAATTTGAAAGTGACAGCGAGTGCGATTTTACTGCATCATGCACATGAGGATGCAAAACCTAAATGTACCTGCACGACCCCCGCTAAAATAGACTACTTTCTATTCTAATTCAGCTAAAGATTGATGATACTGACAAAAGAGTATCATATATTCCCCCCGGCCTGAAAATAATACTGCATCATCTCGCTATGACAATAGCAAAATATGGAAGGATCATTTCCTGGTGGAGAAATTATCATTCACGTACATGCAATGACAGAAACATTCTCATTTTGAGACACCAGTCAAGGAAACCTAAATGAATTTCCCCAAAAACATAAAAGGGAAGATAACAATCACAGACTCAGGAAATAAAAACACATCGAGGCGTATCTCCTCTCTGCATATTCTCTGTTAGTTCAATAGCTTATATCAGCATAATATACTGACATTCATTCCTCGAGGTATTGTATTGTGAAACTCATGAAATCAATACAAAGGTTAGCAGTATATGCCCACTGCACTAATGGCCTGTCTTAATTAGAAGGTTCGAGGAGGTTCACAAACCTTTTTTCCAATTTCTCAGATCCCAAACCTAGGCCCTAGAACTTTTTTTTGTCCAAAAGGTTCAGCAACATAGGTTCAGGATCTGAGAACCTCAAAAAAAAGGTTTGTGAACCTCCACGAACTTTTCAATTGAGACAGGCTACTGTGCTGCACAAGGTGACCATTATCATCATAAACTGTCCTTGAACCAAGTACTACTGAAAGTATTGGTGATGACCCGTTCAATTATCAATGACCAATATTAAGCACTATGGCTAAATAAAAAAAAAGCAACATAACCATGGAGGAATGCACCACTGCCCCTCAACTTGCTGTCAAATTGACCATTATCATAAAGAGCGGCTGAACTGATCATTACTTCTATACACTGCTGAACTCACAGGCCATATCTATTTATTATCCATCCATCAGTCCGGCAGCTGGTGAGGCCTTTGGGGAGACTGGAGGGAACCTGGAACAGAGTTTTTACCACTTTGGTCTGTCTGCACCCACTGTCAGGAGGCATTACAACTTCATTATTAAAAGTGTCATAAATATCTGAGCTCTCACTACTAACCCCACCCACCCTCAATCCAACCTCCCCCCCTCTCCCTCTCTCTATTTATCCCTCTCAGTCTCCTTATGTTCCCTTCCCTTCCCCCCCCCCCATCCCACCCCTTTCTTTCTATTCTGCATAGAGTCATTGTAGATTGTAGTCACACCGCATCAGAGGGTATAGGCGACTACTGGTCACATTATTCTGACACCAGCGAACCAGTTGATGATAAGGGGAAAATAATATGGTCAAATATTCCTTTTATTCCCTCCCCCCCCCCCTCTCCCAAACCCTTTATTTCAGCCAGATACACATCCACCTCTCTCTCTCTCCCCCTCTCTCTCTCCTACACACACCTTACTTTCCTCTTTCCTTTTTTTTTTGATGTTCCCCCTCACCCTATCCCCATTGCCCTTTTTTCATAACTCCCTGTCTCTCCTCTTTTCCCCTACACCTCTCTGCTTATCTTTTTCCAGGATACTTTGTGTTACCTGTCTCTCAATACAGCGGCTAAACCTTGGTCACTCTTGATATGGCTCACGACTTGGCATAAACCTTGGTCACTCTTGATATGGCTAATGACTTACGTCCCTCCTGTTACAAGCTGCTAGGTGAGAAATTCTTTACAGGACAATGTACTGGTATTCTGCAGTGTTCTGCCACACGCATGTGATTTCCACTGATAACAGAAGAAAGATAAAAAAGAAAAAGAGACAGACAGAGATAGACACAGAAAAAGGCAGAGAAAGATGTAAAAGGGGAAAAAGAGGGAGATAGAAAGAGAGAGAGAAGGAGGGAGAAATGGATGGAGAGAGAGAGAAACAGACAGACACAGACGCACACTCACACAGAGGGAAACAGACAGACGCACCCACAAACACAGATCGACAACACAGACAACAGAGAGACAGAGAGACAGACAGGGCAGACAACAGGCACAGACAGACTGAGGCAAAGTGAGAATAAAGATGAAGACATGAAAGGAAACTGCATTAAACGAGAGAGCAATCAACAGACCACACGCAGACTGACAAAAACAAAATAAGAGGAAAGATCAAGAGAAGAAAGGAAAGTCTGTCTGCATTAAAATATCTCTCAAAAACCAAGTGGAAACACAATGCAACCTGACTTGTTAATTGTGGACAGCAAAACTTCGCATTGGAAAACAAAAAAATCCCACCAAAATGAATACTAATTAGCTAATTAAAACATTTTTCAGCATAGAATAAGGCTGCAGGTTCTTCGCCTTGATGAAGGCGGAAGTCAACAGAAAGAAGAAGAAGAAGAAGACGAAGAAGAAGAAGAAGAAGAAGAAGAAGAAGAAGAAGAAGAAGAAGATGCTTCAATTAAGTATTTACAGAGCTCAAGTCACAAGACACCGGATTCATCTTGTTGACATGCCTTTATCATGGAAGAAAAAAAAATCATTCGGTACATAGTAAGCTTGACACCTAAAAGAGCTGCTCATGGAGCAGGCAAGCAAGACCAGTATGTACACAACAGTTACTGGTTGTTTTTTCTTCTTTTTCTTCTTCTTCTTCTTCTTCTTCTTCTAACTTCAATCTTTGATTGTTGTATGCCTGTTTGTCTTTCTGTAGGTGTATCTCACAGCAGAAGTTTTCCTTGTGCATAGCTCATGTCACTTAAAAATAAAGTATCTGTTATCTGTTCACTTTATCTGTTAATCTATCACCACACTTATATTACGGGGAGGGGACGAAGAAGTGGGGGAGAGGGGCAGAGGAAGGAGAGATGGGAGGTGGAAAGTGCAATACACTAAGAACTTGGTTCAATAATAAAACACAGTTTTGCACACAAACACACAGGCACACACACACGTACAACCCTCACCCATAAAAGAATACAGTAGTACAATGTGATTGCTGTACCTTGAAACAGAATACATGATACCATGAAATAAAATTAATCGCTGGCACTATTACGTTTTCATACTACAGTGATAATGGCTTAATAATGTTGTGCTGAACAGAACACAGCAAAGTGATAATGGCTCCTAAATAGCCTGTACTACTGTAAAGTGATTTGAGCACATGCTAGGTTCAGTGACTGTTCTGGAGGCAATTTGGGTGGGAATGGTTAGAACTTGGAGGAAACCTCTAAACGGCATAAAGAATGAAAAAAGCGCGTAACACAATTGTGAATGGGTACCTGGCCGTCTCTGCCTAGAACCGGTGCAATACCTCGATCTGACCCCCAACTTGAAGTGTTCCCCGGAGGACACTTTGGTGTCCCGAACTGTCCCCTGGGGGACCATTAGGTATTACCTGTTGGCTCAAGGACTGTGCCCCAGGAAATCATTAGGTATCACCAGTCGGTCCTTATGGAACTTGCAATATTAACAACAAAAATGAGTGCCACCCTTCTCCCCCCGCCCCACCTCTTTAAAAAAAATAAATAAATAAATAAAATAAACGATGGCATTAAAATGCAAAGTAATACCGACTTTGATCTTTCTAAGCTCTTGACTTTGAGATGACCCTGACCTCCTGCTTCAAATACACTCATATACGATCAAATAAACTACAGCAAAAGTTGTATTATGGGAAAAAACAGTGACCTTGGGATGACCTTGATCTTGTAATAAACTTGACCTTCACGTGACCTCTCATGCTCATATATGATCAAACAACCCAATGTTGTTGCATACTATGGGTTAAATACACAGCAATTCCACTTTATGATCCTATCCTATCCTATCCTGTCCCATAACCCGAAGGTCGTAGGGGCACCACAGATGATCGCTTAACCAGCATACTCCATCTTTCTCTGTCCTCAGCAGCCCTCATGGCTTCGCTCAGTGTCAAACCAGTCCATTCTCGAATGTTGTCCTCCCACCTCTTTTTCGGTCTCCCCCTTCTTCTACCTCCTTGCACTGTGCCTTGCAGAATGGTCTTTGCAAGGCCTGATGATCTGGTGACGTGGCCATACCATCGGAGTTTCCGTTTCTTCACCACTGTGAGCAGGTCATCGTGTTGTCCAATGGCTTGTGTGATGGTCTGTCGGACTTCAACGTTGGTGATGTGTTGGGTATAGGAAATGCACAGAAGTCTTCTGTAGCACCTCATCTCCATGCTTTGTATTCTTCGTTGGAGATCTGCTGTGAGGGTCCATGCTTCGCAAGCATATAGGAAGATGGAGATGACCAGAGATCGCAGCAGTCTTACTTTGGAATGTAGACTGATGGTTCTGTCTTTCCAAATGGGCTTCAACCTTGTCAGGGCAGCAGTTGTTTGTGCGATCCTGGAGAGGACTTCCTGTCGAGACCCATTGTCTGACACAATGGCTCCTAAATATTTGAAGCTGTGCACTGTGTTGAGGGATTGGCCTTGTACTTTGATGTCCGTGTTGATGCCATTGGTGTTGTTGGTCATCATTTTGGTCTTCTCTGCACTTATTTCCATTCCATAAGCTCTGGAGGTGGTGTCAAGCCTCTGTACAAGCTGTTCAAGTTCTTGTTCCTCTCCAGCCAATCCATCAATATCATCCGCAAAACGAAGATTGGAGATTGCTCTGCCCCCTATGCTGACTGTGCCTTCGTGATCTGCAAGAGCATCTGACATGATGCGCTCTAGGAAGATGTTGAAGAGTGTTGGAGAGAGTAGGCATCCTTGACGCACACCGATTGTTGTTCTGAACCAGTTCCCGATGACGCTGTTATGGAGGACTGCACTGGTAGCCTTGTCATACAGGCTTTTGATGACTTCTATGATTTTAGGGCTGATGTTGTACACTTTCATGGTTGCCCATAGAGCTGCATGCCAGACTCGGTCAAATGCCTTCTTGAAGTCTATGAACACATGATATAGATGTTGTTGGTGCTGTAGGTATTTCTCACAGATTATTCTGAGGTTGAAAATCTGTTCAGTGGTACTTCGCCCTGCCATGAATCCTGCTTGTTCTTCAGCTATGATTTGTTCAGCTTGTGGTTTCAACCTGTTGAGTATTATTTTCAGGAGGACCTTGCTGGGATGGCTGATGAGGCTGATGGTGCGGTAATTTTCACACTCCTGAAGGTTACCTTTTTTAGGAAGAGTGATGACAAGCGACTGGGTCCATGGTGTAGGCCATTCCCCACTCTGCCAGATCTTGTTACAGATAGTGGTGAGAGCATCAGTCATCGCTTCTCCTCCTGCTTGTAGCAGTTCCGCTGGTATGTTGTCCACTCCCGCTGACTTCCCTTTCTTCAGCGATTGCACTGCTGCCTCAACTTCTTCCCGGAGAATTGGGAGGATTTCTTCTTCTTCTCTGCTCTCGGGACATGCTAGAACTGATGGGTCTCCATTTGGTGTATGGTTGTAAAGGTCAGAGCAGTACTCTGTCCATCTGTCCAAGACTTCTTGTTCTTCTGTAAGGCAAATGCCAGACTTGCTTTGGATAGTGGAGACTTTGGGCTGTTTAACACTTGTCAGCCGCTTCACAGTCTGGTAGGCCTTCTTGCTGTTGTTCTTGTTCAGATTGTTCTCTATTTCCTGGCATTGATCTTCTATCCAGTTCTCCTTTGCTGTGCGCATGCCTTTTCGGATGTCATTGTTGATTTTTCGGTAGACATCAGCTCCCTGTGAGGTGTTCTTTTTCTTTTTTAACTCTCTTCGTTTATCACACAGATCCAAAAGTTCAGGTGTGATCCACGGCTTCTTCTTTGGTCGGTGCTTGCCAAGGATCTCAGTGGCGGCATCTGTTACAGCTGAGTTGAAGGTATTGGTCATGGTGTTGACATCTACTTCGCCTGCCCCCAAAATAAGCAGTGGTGCAAATTTCCCTCCAATTGTGGCCTGAAATATTTTTGCCACCTCCGGGTCTTGCAGTTTGTCCAGGTCGAACTTCAGCCTAGTGCACTTTGCTGTATTTACTCTCTTCAAATGGAGCCGGAAAGACATCATCACGAGATCGTGGTCACTTCCAATGTCTGCTCCTGGAAAAGTGCGTGTCCTGCCAATGTTGATGCTTGATCTGAAGCGTTTCTTGACCATGATGTAGTCGATCTGGTTGTGATGTTCCCCGCCGGGACTGTGCCATGTCCATCGTCTGGATTTTTTGTGGAGACCAAGCGTGTTTGCCAGTACCAGATTGTTGTATCTGGCAAACTCCAATAGCCTCAGACCCCTGTCATTTGTCTCGTTGTTGCAGTGGGGTCCGCATGTGTCTCCCCAGTTGCGGTGCGCATCTTGGCCAACCTTGGCATTCCAGTCGCCTTGCACTATGACTATGTCCTTCTTCGGCACTTGGTCAAGGACCGCCTGTATATTTTCATAAAAATCCTCCACTTCGCTGTCTTCATAGTCTGATGTTGGGGCATAGGCCTGGATGATGGTAATGTTGAAAGGGGTTGCTCTCAGACGGATGGTAATGAGTCTACTGGAGACTGGGCGGCAACCCATGACAGTGGCTAGAATGTTCTTGTGGATCAAGAATCCAACGCCGTGTTCGTGCCTGTCATCTCTACCGCTGAAATAGAGCTTGTGGCCTTTGTCAGTCGTTGTTTCACCTAGGCCTTTCCAGCGCAGTTCGCTGATACCTAGAACGTTCCATCGATAGTGGTCCAGCTCGTGGGCCAGTTCTTCTAATTTTCCTTCCGCAGTTAGGGTCCTGACGTTCCAGGTTCCTATGACGATGTTGTTTCTCGTGCGGATCTTGCTATATTGTCCATCAGTAGCATACTTAACACCTCCGTCCTGGTGGCCAACGGAAGGCGCGGTCCTTGTGCCGGGTGACGGCCCGGGCGACGACCGATCCGGTATGGAATTAGTGGATTGTGTCATCATGTAGTGTGTCTTGGGCAAAAAAGACCTGGCAGGGCCCAATCCTCTCCAGGCTGTTGGCCACAGCCGAAATCCACGAATACAGTGTGGCTCGCCTTGGCCCTGAGCACGTGGTCGTTGAACCTGTAGTAACGTGAGGTTCCTCCGCCCTGGCCGGTGACTTCTGTGTAGAAGACTTTCGCCCAGTGATGCCGTGCTAACATCACCCCTGTTAGTCGCCTCTTACGACACGCCGGGAAACGTTGGGTCTATTCTATTTGCCCGAACCCACAGAGCTTAAATCATAAATCAAATTGGCCTATATCATTTATTGGATGAAGCGCAAGGGTTAGAGAATTATATACATTGCTTCTGTGTACAAAGAAGGGGGAGAGAAGAGAAGGTGATGGTGGGGGGTCAGGGAGAAAATGTAATCATAAAAACATAAAACTTCTTGTTGTTGTTTGGTAATCAGAAAAGGTCCTGATACATAGCTGCCCGTTTAGAAGAAAACGCCGAGTGATTTGTCATGAAGTTCTGAGGAAAGTAAAGCCTAATGAAAAGGACAGATGCCCCTCTGCGAACGTCGATTTATAAGAACACTTGAGGCTATATTTATGAGATGAGAGGCATCAGGTATTCAGTAAGGTTAACATCACTTCAAGCCTAACATCAACCACCATCCCAGCCCCATTGTGCCCTACCCTAACAGTTCATGCCCGCAGTTGAACAACTCACAATCCAGAAATGATTCCCACTCACCCGTTGACCTAAAACCACCCTTCCTCCCCACACCACACCACTGCTTCAAATGACACACAGGACAACTTTGTTTACAATTTTGCCACACTCGCGTACGAAAAAAAAAAGTCTGCAATAGTACAGAACATTAATTTTTCTCTCTTTCTGCTGGCTCCTCACAAAAATATGTATGTTTTCTCCAAATCTAACATAATATCCCAGCATATAAAGATTATTTCAAATTCACTCTCTCTCTCTCTCTTGCATGCTTTCTTTTCTTCTGAGTTTCTTCCATTTAGTTCTTTCTTCACTGTCCCTTGTCTGCACATTTCTGCTTCCAGTTGAAATTCTTTCTCTCACTCTAAGTTTCTGGTTCATAGGAAATTTTCATTCCTTGCCTTTCAGCATAGGAAACTTTACAGCTTGCTCACACAAAAAAAGCAACCCGCGATCTCTTATTTCCAAGTGCATGCCATTCCAAATTTACAATCTAAAAAAAAGACGAAAATCATTTCACCGCTAGCATTTTTCAAAATTTTTTTCTCTCCTGGTTTCTCAATTTTTCTGTGGCATTCTGCCAATTGCATTTCAAAATGATAATTTTGTTTGCACTCCATTTAAAAAAAAAAAAAGTTTATTGATCTATTTACTCTGTGTTTGGCCCACGGCACCTTGGTTTATAACGGTTAATTCATTTGTTACCAGCACCTTCCATCATTTCAAAATAGTGTTAAAAAAAAAAAAATCCAAAGACGCTGACAATATTCCACACATGCATACAATTAATCTCTTGCCTGCCTGTGAATAGTGGCGTTTGAGTGTTGTTTTTTTACATTTGCAGGCTGTTTTAACTGGTAAGTATGTCAAAGACTCAAACCTATTTCCTTTATAAGCAAACTGAATGAATTGTTTAGTTTTTTTTCTTCAAAATCAGAACATGTACATTTTCTGTGACATGCAAATAATATTATGATCAACAGGGATTCCCTGTACAGCTTAACCCATCTTACAGGCAAGGTGGCCACAACTTGACAGAACTGATCAACCCACAGGCAAAGAGTTAAAACTGAACTGCCCAACAGGGCACAGAGTGTGAATAACACCTGACCTGAACAATTACTGCTGGTTGGTTGGGCGTCTGCATAATCTGCATCTTTTTTCCATACCTTTTGTCCCAAAACAAGTAAGCTCAATAATCATGAGGAACCAACACACATTTAGGAGCACACAACACTTTGGGCAGAACGTAAAAAGCTATATGCTCTCATGTCCATCAAATATTAAAGTTACTTTGCAGTTTTAATTTGAACCCTTTCATATTTTTTCTCATCAACAACCAGTGGCAACTGGGCAATTGTGTGTTTCTCATCAGAAGTTCATTTACTTGGTTATAAGCTAAGATCGCTTGGAAACTGAATTGCTTTGCAGTCTACCACATTCCTGAATCTTTACTCACCAAAAGCCTGGCAGTTTTACATTTGTTTTTTTTCATGTAAGTAACATTTCAAGAAGCTAGCAGATTTCAATGATTTTATGTAACTTTTCAACACGTTATGATGACCTGTTGTTTTTTTAACGTTTTTGCAAGGCCTAAAATTACATTGACCTTCAAGCCCAATACAAAAATGGAACCAATATAAAAGATCAATCATCTCTAAATACAACAAATGTGGACTTTATATCTCTTAAAGTTTAGGGTCAAGGTCATTTCAAAGTATTCATACTAACTGACTTTGGACAGCTCCAGTGACATTGACCAAATGTGCATAGTATTTGTGTCTCGTTGATATCTATCATCAAAGAATCATACGTTCAATATTAATTACCTAGGAAAAAAAAGTGAAATTTTCATGTTTTTTTCATTAACATTTGTAGACCCTGTGACCTAGACCTTAAAGTGAAGTCATTCATTCACTAATCACTTATGAGGTCTCGTGGCTATATAACCATCTTACCAAGTTTGGTTGTAGGTTGAAATAGGTTCCGAGATATTAATCCACTTGCAAGTTTAGCACAGGCGGATGGAGAACGGCAGACATAGATGGACGGACACAAAACTTTCTTCTTCTTTTTTTAAATGTCATGTTTGTACTATTTAGGACTCTTTTCGCACAGATGTGCAAAACTGTGGAAAAATGTTTTTAGGTGTGAGTACATAGACTCACATTGCAATGCATGGGAGTCAAAAATTAAAACTTTTGTTTTCACAACATTAATAGAAAGACCAACTTTATCAAACAATACATCCAGCATATCTAAAGCTCTCTACATATCTTCAGCTGTTTCCAATAGGATGACGGTGTCATCAGCATACAGTAACAAAAACAAATAAAAATTCTATTCAACATCGCAGAAGTTAAAATTAGCTAAATTCCGTGGTACCGATAAACCATTGATATGCTGCTCAAGGACTTATGGTTTTCAATGAGAATGAGGATGTTTAGAAATGAGGATAGTTTCTTTCAATTCACAAACAGCGGTGAGTACATGTCTTGGATCCACCGTTCATTCATTCATTCATTCATTCATTCTCTCGGTGGGCGCGAAAGAGTATCCAACCATACGTACTCAAAGGAAGTAGCATAGCACATTACTACACATTGAAGCAATCAAGCGTTTTTATCCTAGGTTGCACAGCCGTCACATACATATACACAAACAGTCAATAAAAAAGAGGCACGCAAAAACAAAACACACCAAACTAAAAACATTTTTAAAAACTATTCAACAATGACTGCAGCAAAACGATTGCAAACACATAGCCAACTAACTTCTCACACTGGGACAGGGAAAGGGGTGTTGGAAGGGTAAAAAAACCAGGTGGGGGCTCTTTAGGGATGGGGGCGATTTTAGAGTTTGGTGGGGGACATCACAGTTGGTCTCCCTGGGGAACACTTTGGTGTCCAGAACTGTCCGGGGACAGACCGATTGGTGATAGCTAATGGTCCCCCAGAGGACACCAGTGGGCACTTCCAGGTGGGGGCCAGATCAGGGTGTTACACCGGGAAAGGAAAGGCAACGAGGGAGAGGAGATTGGCACCACCCTCATGAAACTGGCCCAGAAATAAGAGGGTCACAAATGCTTCTCTCTCCACCCCCTTAAAAAAAAAAACCTAAAGGTTCACGGAACGGAAGACTTTTAGCTTTACTGTTAATAGTATAACTGTTGAGCAAAACTAATTTAAACTGCCTTTCAAAGCTAATTTAAACGAGGTGTTCAGCGTTATTCAACTACTGTTGAAAGAAGACTTTAAGTCCTCTGTAGTAGTGGCTGCAAAGGGAAATACAAAACTTTTATCAACATTAGGAACTCTTGTAACTCCATCCTAAACCCACCCACCACTCCCAATCTACCCATATCCACCACAAACCCCCCATCCTCCACAAACTCCCCATCCTCCACAAACTCCCCATCCACCATCCCTCTCCCTTCCAGCCCCACTTCCCCACTCCACCCTACTTATGAAACCACTGTTATCACACGTTCAACAGGGATTTCCATTTTGTGTACAGAAAGTGATCGTAGCTTGGTATAATGTTGGGATATTCATAGGTAAGGCTGCAGAATAAGGAATTGGGGAATCCATAAGAAAACCCACAGCTGTGGGAAACGCTTCAGCTCCAGTGATGCAGTCGGTCACTACGGTCACCACTTATCAACACAGAAAGAACTTGACCTTAGAACCTCATGGTTTCATTTTCTTACTTTGGCACCAAGCATTGCTGCTCTCTTCCTTGCAAGCGGAAATTAGAACCCGTTTAACGACTTCACATGACCTCAGAAAGATTTTGGCACTGTGCAATGACCCACTAAAAACAACGACTAATGTATTATAACTAGAACGAACAGATAAGAAAACACCCTCATTCATACTGAATTCTTAATTCAACTAACACAGTAACGCTGAGCACACACCATACTATAACCAGCACAAACAGATAGCATCACTCAGCTGGTAAGGCGGCTAGACCTCGATTTCAAATAATATACTAAGATACATATTTGTCAGGCAATGGATACAATGTGTGCAGAATTATTTATGTTATTGTTATTACATGTACATATTTATTGTTTCCCCATCTCCACCCTCCCACATCCAAAAAAAGCCCCCCCCCCCCCATCCCCCCAACCATCCAGCACCCAAAAATGGAGAAAAAAAACAACAACATACACGCAGCTAAGTGATGAAACTCACTGCTTCCTGTCAGTCTGTCTGTCTGTCTCTCTTTCTGAAATTTCACAGTTCTCTCTAAGACATAAATGCTATCATCACCCACTTTTTCTTCACTCCGAGTATAAATCAATTTTTCATTTTGACATTTCGGACTGACTGAATCCAAGGGAGGGAGGAAATCGGAACACCCCTAGAAAACCATCAATGTCATAAAAAGTCTCGCACCTAATGCAAGTAAGTTCGCAGAATACGAAATTTATTCATTCAAGAGTTCACGCTGGGAAAGTTCTCTATCATGGCTACATGCGCAACACACTACACACACTCACACTCTCTTCACCCTTCTTCCCTCTTCCTTACCGATCTCCCTGGTCTATAGAGACTAAGAAGAACAGCACAAGGGCGACACTGGTACTTGAGTGACATTATAGCATTGTCTAGACCTATAGACTACTATTATTACCAATTGTTAGATTTTCTAATAATAACTGTATGCGTAGGACTTTCAGTATCAACTATCACAACAAACAGTTCAATACACAGTGCCACTACAACAGCATTGTACAAGACTTAATTCAACAGTAAAGCTGCAAGTCAGTAGATGTGAATTTGAGGTGTGTGTGTTGGTGTGTGTGTGTGTGTGTGTGTGTGTGTGTGTGTGTGTGTGTATGTGTGTGTGTACATGTGAGTGTTTGTGTCTGAGAAAACATTTTGTTTGGCTTGCCAGCTTGTTTTGGGCTTTTTTCTTTTTCTTTTTTTTTGTGTTGGTTAAGTACTCTGTGCTGTTTTTATGTTATATATTCATTATGATTTTAGTTAGCAATAATCTTTTGTTTAATTTTTAAGTTCTCAAGTGCGGTAAGTGCGGTACAACGCTTAAGAAATAACCATTTTGTCATCATCATCATCATCATCATCATCATCATCATCATCATCATCATCATCATCATCATCATCATCATCATCATCATTATTTTGTAGTCCACTGAGCATGCTATTATA
This sequence comes from Oncomelania hupensis, assembly GCA_036898135.1. Classification (NCBI taxonomy): domain Eukaryota; kingdom Metazoa; phylum Mollusca; class Gastropoda; order Littorinimorpha; family Pomatiopsidae; genus Oncomelania; species Oncomelania hupensis. Next base: position 51,809,280 of record CM072516.1, on the reverse strand, counting down.
GCCTTTATGAATGGTGTTATATAAACACATAAAACATGAACATTATAATACTGAGTATCCTACTGTGTACACTTTATAAGCTGTACTTGTCATAACAAGTCAATGTCTTCTGACAAGCCATTATCATGCCGCTGACAGACTTTGAACCTCAAGCATCAATAGGCTACACACACACACAAAGAAAAATTAAAGGTGTGATAACCTGATAACCATCATGCTGAAAAGGTCAAAAGTACTACTTGTAAGTCCTGGAACGTTCTGGTTTATTTTGTTAATGGGAAGAGATGAGTCGAGTAGCTCTTTGACGTAGAACCCATGTTCTTGACCGACAAGGCCACAAACAAAGCAGAATGAATGTTGTGTCTTTTAATAACCACCACTGTGGACAGGTCAAAAGTACCTGAAGTCTTTAACTCTCTAGCATATATACATATGTGTGGGGAAGAAGAAACGACAAAAGAAAACTTCGAGCACCCTAGACCAACATCCAGTATAGTATGGTATGGCATGGTATGGTATGGTATGGTATTAGTTATTCATTGCTTACATGGTTCAGCAGACTGCAAAGAGCCGAATCAGGACCACAAAATCAAGACCGCAACTTGGCTGAAAGAGGACTCACCCCTGATCTGCATAAAAGATCTACACTACTGAAACAACTCCAGTGGTAACTGAAGGCATTCCACCAGCCAGTCACTGTACAATAAAGTCATCCCATGCAGTGGACGCTGAGGCTATTTATCGAACCCTTCTTTACAAAACAAAATAGAATACAAACATCAATATAAAATATAAAAGAACACATACATATAAAATGCCTACATTGCTAAATAATAATATCATAGGAAGCCTTAACTAGTGACCATTTGGCAGAAAGCGTACAATATTCCCAAGCTGATACAACAGACGTCACACACAAATGAGGAGTTTTGTCCTGAAAGAGTTTTCAAGAAAAAAGGTAGGTGACTCGTCTAGCAAAACAGAAGATAGTATAGTATAGTAGATTGATATAACAAAGTAGGAATGAGAAAGAACAAATGAGAAAGACAACGACAGTAGGAATTTAAAGCACTAAATTTCCAAAAAGCGTGGATACTATTTATACAGAAACCCCCGGAACCTCCACTGGGGGCATAGTATGGTATGATATGGTATGGTATAGTATAGTACAGTACAATACAGCACAGCACAGTACAGTACAGTATAGTATAGTATAGAATAGTATAGTATAGTATAGTATAGTATAGTATAGTATAGTATAGTATAGTATAGTATAGTATAGTATAGTATAGTATAGTATAGTATAGTATAGTACAGTATACTACAAGGGTCATTCAATAAATAAGGTGAATTTTTCGGTATAAGGACTTCTAATACAGATAGAAGCTTACTTTTTAAAAAAAAAATTTTTGTTTTACTTTTTTTTTTACATGGATGCAATTTCTTTTGCAGATTGGAAAAAAAACTTTGAGAGTTTTAGCGATTAACAAAGCTGGCCGACCAAGAAGCATGCTCCAGGATTGAACAGCGGTCAGTTATCAAGTTTTTGGTTGCTGAAGAGTGCAAACAAGTTGAAATTCATAGGAGAATGTCAACTGTGTATGGTGCCACATGTTTCAGCCGAAAAAATGTCTACAAGTGGGCTAAATTGTTTAAAGAAGCATGGAGCAGTGTTGAGGATAAAAACAGGCCTGAGAGGCCTACAGAAGTGAGGTCTCCTGAGGTGATCGAATCAGTCAATGACCTCATTCAGTCGGACAGAAGGGTGGCAGTTGATAACATTGCAAGGACTTTGAGCTTATCTGTTGGGACAGCACACAAAATAAAAAAAAAAGTAAGCTTCTATCTGTATTAGAAGTCCTTATACCGAAAAATTCACCTTATTCATTGAATGACCCTCGTATTTCGGGTGACAGTATAAACCTAGGTCTAGTCTGTGCAAGCACGCATTCCATGCATGGACTTTAAAGACCCTGGCACTCATGTCCTAGACGGGTAAGTGCCGGCTGCATAAATACAGCCAGCGTGCACTAGGTCCCTTCCCCCATCCCCGGAGGCCCAGGATTGTGCTCAGTCGTCTGGGCATCAGACTATGTGCCAAATGGTTGCAAGTGGGCGCCTCGGGCTGCTTGAGTTAGATCCTGTATCACTATCAGCCAGCGTCTTGAGAGAGCAGTTCTTCAGTTGAAAAAGCGCTATATAAAAGTGATTAAATAAATAAATAAATAGTATAGTATAGTATAGTATAGTATAGTATAGTATAGTATAGTATAGTATAGTATAGTATAGTATCCTATCCTGTCCCGTAAACCGGAGGTCATAGGGGCACCACAGATGATCATTTAACCAGCATACTTCATCTTTCTCTGTCCTCAGCAGCCCTGATGGCTTCGCTCAGTGTCAAACCAGTCCATTCTCGAATATTGTCCTCCCACCTCTTTATCGGTCTTCCTCTTCTTCTACCTCCTTGCACTGTGCCTTGCAGAATAGTCTTTAGTATAGTATAGTAAATAGTATAGTATAATATAATTTATAGTATAGTAGTGATGGCATTGTAGGCTATCAGTCTTTTGCCCTGTAGGTAAACATGCATTTAAAATCACTCATCACTCATATTACTGGGAAGGCTGGCAAACTTTCAGGCTTATAGGTCACACTCAATCAGACGTAATGATTTGATGATAACAATCTGCATATGGGAATACATGTATATGCCAAGGATCCTTTTTTGGGCTATCATCCTGACGGACTTCGGGAGCTCATCTCTATCTTTATGAGGGTCTTGTGTGATTTCCATGTTTGCCATCACATTGAAAAAAGTACCTGAAATCTTGTTGGATTTTTTTTATATGTACAGCACTTGGAGTAGAAAAAAAAAAGCAAAAAAAAAAAGCTACTGATGGATCACTAACATAAATAGGCTGTAAAAAGTAGGACTGCATGTTTTGATAATCATCACACTGAAAAGATCAAGTAGTAACTAAATTCATTTAATTCTTTGCTTTTTACCAAAAATAAACGTAAAGAAGGTAACTTCTAGAAAAAGAAGATTTGCAATGCATCAAGGTTTTGTAGGCCACTTGAGGGCCAACTTCCACCTCCCAATTTCCTAAACCTCCCCTTCTTTTCCTGCTGCTTCTCTGTCTGTCAGTCTGCCACTCTCTGTCTGTCTCTTTCTCACATGTGAGAGAGTGAGAGAGAGAGAGAGAGAGAGTGGTGGTGTAGAGGGTGGGGGGAGTACACATGCACTGGGTGGGTGCAAGTGAAGTGCATGCGCGTGTGAACCTTTGCATCAGAGTCAAATCTTTGCAAGCGTAACTAGCCAAGGTTGGTAGACTCATGGCTCTCTATTGACAAACTCTCTTTAATCACGCCTCACATTCATTGCAATTTTGCTCCCATCTTAGCACTGACAAAAGACGGCAAAGCTTTCGCACAAGCTCATGCTGAGAAAAGGAGGAAAGGATCTCCACCCAAGCATTAGCAAATAAGACCTGCAATGCCATGTAAATACGACCTGGAGACTGGCAATAGATCCGGCAAACTTGAATGGCTTCATAGGATGAATTCCCAAGCATGTGTCCGTGTGGTGTCAAATGATCAGTTAACAAACTTTTGAATGCATGGGCGTAGTAAACCTTTAACTTTCAGTTTGGATGTAAATAAGCTGAACAATTGAATTAAAACCCTATGAAATTACATTCAACAGCATTTCAGTTTGGGAAAAATACAAAATCCTTTGCAAACTAGCCAAGTTTGGCTCCAGTCCAGTGAAGTATTATTCAAGATCAAGAAAACATATCTAAACTCTATAAAATGTACATTTAACAGCTTTTCAATATGGGTGTATATTAAATATAGCTTAGCTCAAAGTGTGGAATTAATACTGTGTGAAATGTGGGTGTGGTAACAATTTGTCAGCTCTCTAGTGTTTGCAAATAATGTGTGAATACATTGTGAATTCTGCTCCTCACCTTCATCCCTTTGTTCCCCATTTGGAACACTCTGGTTTACCTTATTACTATATTAATGGTTTTAACATAGAAAGGATAAAAAGAAGGAGGTAGATGGAGTGAGATGATCACCCTCCCCCCAATTCAATTAACACTGTAACCTTCACCCTCCACTCCATTCCACTTTCACTCTCTCTATCTCCACCTCCCAATCCCTAACCATCCCCAGTTCCTACATCAAAATCAGGTTCAATTTCTCTTGACTTGACTTACTTTAAAACCTACAACTTTTCAAATGTTGAGGATTGCGTCATACAGATAATGTACTCTAATAAAAGAAGGTAATTTCAAATTCCATTCCCCTCCTAGAACAAGAGGGAATAGGGCCAACTCAAACCTAATTTTGAAACTTCACCAAATCGATCCTACTACCCACATACATACTATACACTGAAAATAACCACAAGACTGAATGAAGCGATTAGATGGCCTGTGTTCTCACAAACTGCTTTATTATTTTTAATATTGGGTCAACAGCCACAGACTGCCTGAAGCTAAGTGTTCTCACATCCAGATTAATGTTTGAGGCATGCAACATGTACACTACAACAACTACTACATGTTACTACAGTTTCTCCTCCTCCCTCTTCTTCTTCTTGGTTGCACGTCACACCACATACCGTACAGCACATCACATGAGATAGTATTGACATGAAATCCTAACTTATCATCTTGCTCAGCCGCATTATGTATTATAGGCACAGCTGGCTGTACAACACACAGCTGGGGCATGGGATTCAATACTACCGTATTTAGACTACCGATAATCATAAAAAGTCTGCTGTATTTAGATTACCATGCTCCCAATAATGTAACTCTACACGATTTAGACTACATTTAATGAGTTCAAAAATCTGAAGCATTTAGACTGTTATAGGCCTGTGCTGCATAATATATTTGTTATTATAATGGAATATGCTGGTTAAACGATCATCTGTGGAGCTCCGACTTTCGAGTTATGGGATAGGACAGGATAGGATAGGATAATAAAATGTCTACATAACATATAATGTAATGTCATATTATATTATATTTGGCTAATACAGAGTAAATGATGAATTCCCATTTGACAACGGCATATTATATGTAGCTAATACAGAGTAAATTAATTCCCATTTGACAACTGAATATATGATGAACTCCCAAACAACACAACAGCTGTCGGACAAACAAATGTTGCCAAATGTGGAGATATGGTAATTCATTTGCTTTGTCCCTGTTAATAACACACAGCTGTTTATAAATAACCTCTATTTATTACATAGTGGAAGTATTTAATAAACTACAGCTTATTTTGTAAGGCAACAACAAATACCAGTGATGATATTTCATGGATAATAACATTTATGATTTTCATTCATAAAATTTTTATGACTTTCGAGAAAGACCATGGACAACACCTACAGCAACTTACATGAACTTTTTCAATATATGTACAGGAAGACGTACAAACTTATGGGGCATTATGGGAGGAAATGTTTGAATTGTATGAACACAACAAGAGAACAAAATCTTTAAAGTTAGAACACAGAGAAACTGAAAAAGGCAGTCCAGGATATTATTAAAAAAAAAAAAGTTTCACAAAAGGAGAAACCATAGGCATAGCACACATACACACACACACCAGCAATAACAGTGGTACACACATGTTGTCATCTTCCCACATTGCCTCACCAAATAAGTGTGTGTGTGTGATGTGCATGTGTGCGTTTGTGTTTTGGTGTGGGGAGTCACTTTGTTTATTACTGCCTCTCCCCCAATCTGCTTTGCTTTGCAGTGCCTCCAAACCCTCTCTATATGCACTGTACTCATGTGTGTGAATGAGTGAGGAACTGTTTCTGACTAGGAAAAGTGCCTTATAAATATAATCATCATCATCAACATCACCATCATCATCATCATCAACATCAACAACAACAATGACCACCAGCACCACCATCATAATCATCACCGCCACAAACTGCCCAACACTACCGTCGCCACTATCAATAACAACAACAACAGCAATCATAAACACAAACTTAACAATAACGACACACACACCATCAAGAAAAGTAGTTCACACACACTACAACAACTTACAACAACATAAATAAACTAACAAAGAAGAAGAAGAAGGCCAACAATAACCCAAAATGCTACTACCACTTTGACAGACAAGAAAACCAATACTCACCAAGAAATAGGAGCATACAGCTCAATGTGCGAAATCACAATCAGCTTATAAGCAGGAACGCTATCACTGTCAAGTATTCCATTAATGTTGTGACGAGGCGTAGGGGTTACCCTGCAACAACACACAGATATTCCTCTATTCATGTCTATTATTGCATGAATTCAGCAAATTAATATTTCCATGCCAAATGGAAATTGGACTGCCCTATATAAATAGTATGCTGTAGTGTAATTAATTCTATATTATAACATCAAGACCAACTTTACCATCACTAACATAACCACTTCTATCATCACCATTTTCAGAAGCAGCAGCAGCAGCAGCATTAGTCACCACTGTCATCATTATCAACATCATCATCAGCGTAGCAGTAGTATAGTATCGCAGCAACAAGCCTTTTGCTTTTTAACTAACATGCATTAAAGAGCATATTCATTCAATATTTGTCAAAGAGATTGATTTTCAGGCACAATCATTGTCGTCTTCATCACCATCAGTATCATCTCACTGCTATAAACTGTCAAATTCCACCTCCGCCACCATTAATACCATCAAAAACAACAACAACAATCACAATAATAATCACCACTACCATCACCACTGCCACTTCTTCCATCAACAACAGCAACTACTTCTACTACTACAACAACCACTACTACTACTCACCTTCCTTCTTGCTGAACATAGAGACAGTGATGGTTTGGAACAGACATGTCTAGCTCTTTCCTCATGAACACCACACTCTGCTTGTTGGTCTGAAATAGAAACCAAATCCACTATGGGATTTGAACATGGGTCATGGGTGTGTCAGGCGAACGCTCTACCATTGAGCTACGGTGGGAGAATGATTTTAATTCAGTTCACATTTTCAAGAACCAGACACATCTTGTGATAAAACACTTTCCTTCCTATTCCTATCCTATCCCGTAACTCGAAAGTGGTTGGGGCACCACAGATGATCGTTAAACCAGCGCACTCCATCTTTCTCTTTTTTCTTCTTCTTCTCAGCAAAACACTTTCATGAGTTAATTAATAGCCTATCTGATTTAAGACCATGCCTAATGTTGTTTACCTAAGGCTTAGCTTGTCAAGCTGAAGTTAAAATTTATATAAACTAAACAAAACTTAAACTAGGTGTTTATATTTGCCACACAAAAAAGACTAATGGTTTCATAGCATTTTAACCTTCACTACATGTTGTTATGGGTAGAAAAACTTCACAGTGCCTCACAAGTTTTCTTGTTGTTGGACTATTTTGCTGAAGCATATATCAATGCCCAAGGAATAACACAACCAACACACCTGTGCATTTTAAATAATCACGGCACAGTTTACCTTAATGAAAAAAATTTGTAAGGTGTTGATTTATGTACTCTTAAATATTTACACGTCGTGGGCAGAAAACTACCCATATCATGCAAAGAAGAGAATATTCCCATTTGTACGTTTTGTGTAGAAAACTTCACATATTCATTTTGATGGGGAAAAAATCCTGCAATTCATGATTATGACCAAGATGGAAGACATCAAGACAGCGTCGCATGTGTGTGTGTGTGTATGGGTGTGTGTCTGTTAATGAACCTGCCCCTTGTCAGAGAGGCTCTAGTGACATAATATTTTTGTTTTCAATCTGGTCACATGTGTGTAAACAGTCTATATTTATAACTGGGTAAAGGAGTATGGGAGTACAGTGTGTGTGTGTGTGTGTGTATTGTATATTTTAAAATGCTACGTCAGTTTACTTAAAACTTCGCACAATGATAGATTCCACTCAACAATATTTTTATCAATTTTCTATTTAGTTCAATGCTAGCGCAACAAACAACAAGAATCTCAAATATCTACCATAGCATTTATTTCCCCCGCGTTCTCCACCATGACAGTTGCTTTGAACATACTTTTATTGTAAATTGCAAGGCATAATATCTTTAAAACTGATCAATGTTCCAGTGTATTACCAAATTTTTTTTTTTTTTGAGGGGGGGGGGGGGGGGGGGAGACAAACACTAGCGCAAGACATAATCACAACACCAAAATTTTTGCTTTCCGAACCATTACATGCGTTCAAGTAAAGTTTTTTGTACTACGTTCTTACGAAAGGAGTATTAATTGCATCATTTTTCATAAATAATTTACTCCATACTTTCATAATTACATTATGAAACTTATCAATTGATTTACTTGGATATTTGCTTAATTATTATTATTTTTTAAAAATTATAATCGATGATTTTTATAGCGCACATATCTCGCCGTACTTGGCAACTCAGGGCACTGGCCGATACAGGATCTAACTCAAGCCGCCCGAAGCGCCAACTTGCAGCCTTTGGGCACATCGTAATAACGCTCCAGACAACTACCGCACAGTCTCCAGTTTATTCAACAATTTTATTTTTGGCCACAAGAAATTAAAATAGCGTCACAACGCCAGAAATTATGTTCATTACATTAAATTACTTGATGGGTTTAAACAACGTTAGAAACAGAAGTAATTTCACGTTAAGTTAATTACTTCCCTTATTCTTCACAAGTAAAAAAGACAGAGTGACAGATTCTCTTTTTTTTCCTCTCTCTTTTGTGTTGTTGTTAGAGGTACATATCATTGGATTTTTCACATATATTTCACTGCAAATTCTCTTTGAAGAGGATTCTCAGTTACCAAAAATCTTCTAGCTATATAATTGAGTAGCTTTGCGAGATGTATGTTTGTGAATGTATCTTTTAAATACTGCATCCAGCCACATATGCCCACACATGCGCAAATATACTGCTAGTAAGTCTATATTTAAAGAGATCTACATGAAAGATCTTTTTACAAATAGGGCTGGACTGTTTTACCGATACGTAACTGTATTCAGGTTCGGAAATGCAACGGTACGGTATACCGCTGCGGGTCTCCAAGGTCTGGTTTACTGGGAATCTCGACAACACATAAGCACGACAGTGGGCAACATCTTGTCCGCCCACAGAGCAAGCCAAAGCCCAAACACGTGGATAGGCAGCTGTTCTTGAAGAAGAACTTATAAGAACAGCAGCTTATCCACGTGTTTGAGCATGGTACAGTTGCCAATCCTTCTGAACTCTTAAAGTTCTTAAAGACCTTTCCTGTTGAATATTTTTGTTTTAATTTGATTTTGTGGATTAAAGTTTGCTGATGTTCTAAATAGTGATTTATCATGTTCTAAATAGTGATTTATCATAATTTGTTTTGAAGGCGTTCAAGCAAAAATAAAGCTTCAATTTCTGTGGAAATGTGGTTCTTTGAAACGGTTTTGAAGTGTTCACATAGACAATCTTTCTTTTGTGTCGGTCACTACTGTCTGTGCCATATCCCATTTGATTGTAACACTTAAAATCACGGTATACCGGTACGAAATACCGATACGACCTAAAAATACCACGGTAATACCGGTACGACTTTGACCCACGGTACCCAGATCTGTTTACAAAAGTTTAGAGCCTATTCTTGTACTATTATTTGCTTGTGACTGAGACACACGTTTTAATGTGTGTGTTACTGTTAGATGGGACGGGGATGAGGGTAATGATTTATATATAAAATAATTGAATCTGTGTATTGCATTTACAGTTTTATTACAATTGGCTGTTACGTGAGTGTCATAGTTATAATTATTTGTGACTCACATGCATGTGAGGTTTTATTGATACTTTCTTTCATTTATGTTTTTTGCCAATACCATAGTCAGAGCAAAGTGATAGCAGCAAAAAAAAAGAGAACCTCCAGAAGTCCTGCCAAAGATGTTCTTGGAATCCTATGATTAACTTAATATTAAGTTAATAAAACGACAGCGTATTGAATTATATGCCTTTAGCTTACATGTTTGTAGTCTACAGGCAGGCAATCTCTCACTTTATCTCACACACACACACACATACACACACGCACACACACACACACACACACGGAGATTACATATAGAGACTGCTGCACAGTTTTTGGACTCCTCATTCACCAAGGGTAGTTTTCTTCACACGATGTACTAATGTGAATATTCTCTTCTTTGTGTGATATAGATTTTTTTTTTCACAAGACAGGTAAATAAGATGCAAAATAGCAACGTCTAGCGAAGGTTACAAATAAAATCCTTTTTCTGTTATTCTTATCCTGCTCCAATAACACCACCTTAATCATGAAAACTTACCATGACAGCCAACATAGAGCAATCTGGCTTCCATTCTGCGTGTCTGAATTCCCCAACCTGATCCACAAATGCTTTGGATGCTACATGACAAACAATCTGAATGCATGGCTGAAAAAAAGAAAGAAAATACAATAATATAATGACATTATATGATGACTGATGTGTTGCACAGGGTCAGGCAAACAATTTGTAACATAAAAGACACATTTTAAAAAATGGATAAGAACATTTACACAGAAAATTGCAAAACAATAGATTAAATCAATAGCATATTTCCAACATAATAAATTGCATTAACAACTTTAAAAAAAAAAACTGCTCTGTATGAATCAATGAAGTCATTTTCAATAGCCTCTACAACAGACAGCATAAACAATAAAAAGTATCGGTATCACAGGAAATAAATTGTACACACATAACTCTATAAAATACTATAACACAATTCTATCAAATTAATTGCTTGCTTCAAATTGGTTCAATAATGATTACCCCTCCCCCGGCTCTCCTCCCTCCCCCCAAAAAATCCCCCTTTTAAGCCATTATACTTTTCTATTTTCACTTGATGCCATTCATTCTATCTTACCCCAAGGTTTCATTTCTATCTTTACTTCATATATTTAATATATATTCCAAATTTCTAAACCCCACGAGTCGACTTTGTATTCAAAAACGGGATATTTACTCTGGTAAAATGGGCGGGGCATGTACAAAGAAAACTTCATTATACTCCCCAAATTCAAACTCGCCGTTTCCTCTAAAACAAAAAGTGTGTCGTTGCAAAAAAATGCCAGCGGTCCGGAAACAATGCTGTCAAGTTGCATATATTTACTTTAGGATGCTGCCTGATTTTTGTTGACAGACGGCCTTACCTTACTGTACCACAGTGTCACAGAATTGTCGGTAATGACGGCAAAAAACATCCGATCGCAACTGCAGATGACATGCCGAATGACCGCTGACTTTTCCTTTGAGCGTTTTAAACATTTCGGCCACCCAATTGGAAAATACATGGTCGAAAATGAAGATTGATCGCATCACTATGCCACTGATACGTATCAAGAAGCCATTTTGCATCTAAAGATCTGTTTTGTAAACCTAAAAATAATTGGCCCATTTCTTGTTCTCACGGCCAATCAGAGTGAGCAATTCTGAACTTTCACTCATCGTGACCCCTGAACTCCCAGGCAGGAAGTAGCTCGATAGGATGTAGAGCAGAAGTAATTTCCGAATTAGATTGTGAACTATTTTGTAATCGTTGCGGGAAAAATACCAGTCTTGTATCGAGAAATTATATCTCTTATCTAATAAATATTTTTGTTTCTCAATGTAAACTTTTATTGCTGTTTCAAAAAACAAAATATAGATGTTGTTACCGTAGCCCCTAACGACTTCACTCCCTGTGGCATTCCAGTCTCCAAGCAACTACCAAAGGCAGGTGCTTGAAGCATCCTTCTAGCTTGTAAGTAACATCTACATTGTTTTATTTTTGTTAAATCACTTGAATATAAAAAAACGAGTATGATGTTTTGGACTTATTGTAGATTTTGTCTTCTGCTGTCAATCCAAATAAAAGTATCACCAAAAAGCAGGACATGTGCACCCGACCTGCATACCATTGCGAGTCACTGTATGTGCCATGTGTTTCACTGTGTTTTCATTTTCACCTACAGAAGAAAGCCTTATTTTATCTTGAAACTGGGAACTATTCTAGTTACTGAGCACAAAATCAGTGGCAAATTTAATAGTTACTTTAATTATAGCGGCAATTTTTTCAATAATTGGGCAAAACTGTTAATTTGGGATACAGACTGGGATAGTGACACTACTAGAGTGGAACCAAGAGCGTATAATAAAAAATCTGTGGTGGGACAGATATACGTGAGGGAAAGTGGATGGCTTGGACCTATCAAAGCTCCAATATTTTGTAAACAATGTTATGTTTGGTTCAAATATTTTGTAATTCTGTTCTGCTAATTAACTCATTTCAATTTTTGCATTTGTTTGATTTACTTTGCACTTGAATCAAGAACTATATAGGTATATAAACATTACTGATTCTCTTTGCATGTTGTAGACTCAAGAGTAATAATGCAGGCAGTAAAAATCAATACCTATTCAGCCTTTATCTGAAGTATTTGCTGAGGGTTTGTAGGCTTTGATGCTATCAGTGAAGTCAGTAAGTGAAAGATAACCCAAAACTCTATAGTATTTAGTATGGCCACTGTATCGTACTGTACTTACATTATATAAAGCACTTACATTAGAAAGACAACGACAGTTATTAAACCTTAAGGTATATATTTATTATTTGCATAAAACTTAGTGAAAATAAATAAAAATAATAATTAATTCTTTATATTGGGTTGTTTATCATTGGATTTTCTGTCAGTTTCATTTTATATTATTGGATGAAGTTGATGTAGTTACTTTCTTCTGCTTGATATGACTGGACACTCCTTAAAAATACATTTTTAAATGTCAAGAAGTAAATAAATAAGTTTGGGTAAGGTTTGATTATAAAAGTTTTTAATCAGCAGATAAATTAAACGTGTTTTGGATTGGGATGTGTTGTATTGTTGGAGTTCCCCAAAATGTAATGTCTTCGCCATAGTAATGTTAGACAACCCCGCTCCACCCCCAGACCCCACCATCCCCCCTCACAAAAATAGTATTAATACTATTACTAAATAAATAACAGTGTTTATTTTTACATAAATGAAATTAAAGAAATGTAAATTTGACAAAAATTGTTGTATTTTATTATATTGCATTATGTTGTATATTGTAGAAAAAATGTATTAGTAGCTATAACTGATCAATGATTCACATCAGCTGATGGGAGACACTGCAGAACAGTTCAAGGTCCACTGCATCATTGACTTGCATTGAACTTGTAATCCCGCTTCGTCCTTGTAATGTATTAAAGCTCAGTCATTAGCGGCAGTCCACATGTGACCGGCAGGGAGTACACTGATTTTTGCTGCAGGTTTTCGCTAAACGGCAAGCTTTATAACTTAAAAATAAAAATAAATTCTATTCTATTGTACCTGTCGTATTCTTTTGTTTGTTTTGTGCGGGTTTTTTCTGTCATGGGATCATTCTTATTCAGCGCTTTTCCAGTTCCAGAGTTGCTCAAGACACTGGCAAATACAGAATCTTAATCTATAGCAGCACATGGCATCCACATGCCGCCTTTGGGTGCATCGTCCGACACTTAGGCAACTGAGCACAATCCTGGGCAATCGGGTATGGGAGATAAGGGACGTAGCGCTTGTTGGGTGTGTTTGTTGAGCCGGAACTCACCCACGTAGGACACGATCGTCAAGATTTTGGAATGCGTGTACAGACTAGAGACCTCCGTTTATACTGTTATCGGAAGGAGTAGGAGCACAGTGTCTCAGGGTCCTGTTATTTTTGTTTCTCTTCGATTCTATTGTCACTGCCTAATCAGCCATTCTACTGTTTGTAAGTCTCTGGCAGTATAAATAGGGAAATAAACCATAATTCTGTCTACCCTATTCTATTTTATTCATTCTGTCCTATCTTATCCTATGCAGTTCTGTTCTATTCTAGTCTAGTCTAGTCTAGTCTATTCTACTCTATTCTGTTTACTGATCAATAATTCACATAAACTGTTGAAGGACACTGCAAAATCAGCTTCAAATTCACATCCTCTTCGACTAATTATCGTAACCTTAATCCTCTTTTATAACATTAGTGGACCCATTTTCTAACACACTGGATACTAGGCACAATTGTTTTTAATTATAGAGTTCGTGAATAAATGACAAGGCACAGGAAAAGCTTCTGCTACACTTTGATGGCAGATTTTTAAGATTCGCTGGCCACGACTTAGTCAGTAAAGCTGTTTGAATAACAGTGGAAAACTTGGCAGTTATAGCATCAAAGTTGGCGTTGTGGTGGTCAGTGTAAAAATCACTTTAATAATTATTGCAGAGGAGTTGTAATAGACCTTGACTGCCTTGTAAGTGGTACACTTGAAGCTATCCTGGATTAAAAAATAAACTGGATAATTGCTGTTTGTTTTCTAAGAATGTTAGTCTTGTTCCAATCAGTTTGTTGTAAAGCGCTATATGAGCTACAGGGAGGAAGGACGCTGGCAAATGTTTATTATTATTATCATTATTATTAGCAGTAGTAGTAGTAGTAGTAGTAGTAGTAGTGTGCATTTTCCCAGTACATACGTTCTCAAACAATCTGCTGGAGCCATTGCCATGAACTAAAGTTAGGTTCCATTCCATTATTTTTGACTTTATCGGCTATCCATTGATTTGCAATCAGTTCTTGGTAATCCTTTCTTGATAGCTTTTACCAGTTTCCCGCAACTTTATCTCCCTCCATTTCTTTTTATTTGATCCACACACACACACCCCACCCTACCCCCACTCCATCACCCTCCCCCTCTCTTTCCTCTCTTCCTCTCTCTCCCTTTCTCTCCATTCATTTCTCTGCTCTCTCTCACTCTCTCTCTCTTTCTCTCTTCAACTTTCTTCCTTTCCTCCGTTTTCTCTCTAATTCTCCCTTCCTCTATTATTCTATTTTCTTCTACCTCTTTTTCTTTCTCTCTTCTCTCTCTCTCTCTTCCCCACCCTCTCTCTTCTCCCTTTCTCCACCCTCCTTTTTTTCTCCTGTCATCCTGTATACACCACGTTGTATCTTAGGACTTAAAGCACGATTTCACTTCTACTACTTTCTCTCCATCTCATCATCTATGCTTAGCTGATTTCTCTTGTACTGTACCTTGATTTAGTATACCCCCATGGAGGATTTATGGTCAGGAAAAAATCTCCCTGTATTTATCAAGTGCTCGATAGCCCCACCACTTGGGTGACCATGGAGCCTTTGAAGTAGTCATTATGCATTTAGTATTCTTTAGCCCCTGTCTTTCCGTTCTGCTGACCATTTGTATTTCAAGCCGTAATGCACTTTTTCCCACCAATGTGTTAGACCTCTATATACGGATGGTTAGTTAGTTAGTTAGTTAAATAGATTAACGTCCCCGGACACATAAGCGTATAGGGGACGATATGTTATGTTTTGATACGGATGGTGATGATAATATGTCCATTTATAATGCACCTGTCTCCATCAGTTGTCAAATGCTCAATAAGGAGAATAATAAATAACAAAAACAACAGGAGGTGGACAGCAGAAGTGAGAGATATGCTTGGTTCGCACACACACACACAAAATAAATAAATAAAAGTTACTTCAATGTAAACGAGTCTTGCATTGCACTTGTAATCATGCTTCTTCCTTGTAATGTATTAAAACTCAATCATTACTGGCAGTCCACGTGTAACCGGTAGGGAGGTGGTTCTGTCAACCCTACATCTTATTGCAATCCATACTACTTCTTTTTTTTTTCAGTGTTCATCTGTCTATGTTACAATATACCTTTTTTCACTAGTCCAGGAACTTTTCCAATATCCAATATACTACCTTTTTTCTGCAGTCCAATATATACATTTTTTCAATAGTGTTCCAATATACTACCTTTTTTTTAACTATAGCCCATGAACTGTTTCAATATACTATCATGTTTTTTGTGTGTTTTTTTGCACTTGTCCAAGAACTGTTCCAATAAATACCTTGTTTTCACAAATCCATGAACTGTTCCAATTTACTACCTTTTTTTCACTAGTCCAGGAACTGTTCCAATTTACTACCTTTTTTTCACTAGTCCAGGCCGGACTGTTCCAATTTACTACCTTTTTGATTAATCTATGAACTGTTCCAGTTATACTCTTGTTTTCTTCACTAGTCCAGGAACTTTTCCAGAATCCTACCTTTTTCTTTTTACCTCTAGTGTGTGGTCTGGTGTAACAGTGCTGCATTGGAGGCCTTTGCTAGTCCACCCTTGAACTTTTCCAGTATACGCTACGTAATTGTTGTTGTTGTTTACAAGTGTGTGGCCTTCCATACAGCGGTCCAATACAGCATTATTAAACTAAGTCTTTGGGTAAATTTGCTAGGGAGTTTTGCAACATATGTAATACTTTGAACAGCTTATGTGGGTGTTGTGTGATTGTGTGCATGTGCGTGTCAAATGAGTTTTCTTTGGGGCTTTTGTCATTTTGCATTGAACCTTAGCCCAGCTTGGGTTGAAAACTCTTGTGAGATATTGATTGCCAGCTTTCTTGCAGTAAGTTCCATGTTTGAGATTTGAATTCAGTTCGTTATTAAATACAAACAAAAACAAACAAACCAAACATATGTTCACTTAAATGCTCTGTCAAACATTTTGTTGTTTTATGGTACCGTAAAAAATGTTTCTTTCATGTCAACCCGAACATTTGTAATCATATGTTGCGAGTCTAAAGGTGAATGTTTATTACACCAGTTGTTGTTGTTTTTTAAAATTTAAATAATGTTAAAAAATATTTTATTGTTTTCATCATTGCTTTATTGTTAAAAAGATCTACAGTACTCCTCTTTTAACGTCACTACCATTTAAGGTCACAAGGCGGATAAGATCAATCAGGTTGTTGGTCCCGGCCAAACACCTTCTTTGTACCATTTAGAATTCCTCGCTTAGCGTCACCTCGCATAAGGGAAACCCTCGGATAACGTCAACCCCGTTTTGGTTCCCAAATGGAGGAGACTACTGCTTAAGAGAAATTGATGTTACAGATGATGTCATTTATGAGGTCACTTCCTGTTTTGAGATGGAATTCCATCCCAGAACACCTGTCACGTCCAGCCAGCATCCGCATTGCGACACTCTGCAATACACACGGGAACCACTTTGACAGAGTGCGACCCATGGGCGGTGTAGACAGGTGTAACTGTGATCTGCAGTGTCCCCTCCTAGCGGGACGTGTTGCCACAGTGGACCTTACCCTGAATTGACTTCATTCACTAGCGATAAAGCATGTGCCGTGGCGTAGACAAAATGAACAATTCGTTAAACTTGTGTAAGGTTTTCTGCAAATACACCCAGTAACTGTCTTGGTGCATACTTTTTATTTTTTATTCTCATTTGCGTGCGTGCACGTCAATGTGTTTGTGTGTGTGTGTGAGAGTGTGTATGTGTATGCATGCTTGCATCTGTTCATTTGAGTGTTTGAGTGTGTGCTTATGCATCATACACACGCACACAAAATAGATATACAGTAATGCATACATGCATACGCGTGCACCAACGTGCACACATGTACACACACACACACTGTCACAAGACAAAAAAATTTAGCACCTCGTATAAGATCAAGTTTTTTACTGGTAGTTGATCTTATCAGAGGACTGTTTATGGTGCCCCTCGGATAAGATCAAACAAAATTTTGGTCCCGTGGGGGGTCACCTTAAACAAGGAGTACTGTATGTTTCGAAACATAAAAATTTTGTTTTTGTTTTTAACTTCTTTTTTTGGGTTACAATGTGATATACTTCAGTCTTCTTCTCACTGATCAATGTGTTGGGTGATTATGTTGTGAAATATGTTATTATAGAATGGCCATAATTTTTAAAAAAATTCACACTTTATACATGTATGTTTGATATAATCATGGTGTGCAAACATGTAAAGCTTATAAAATTTAACCAAAAAATATGTTTGTTATTTTAAAAAAAAAAATATCCATAACCAAACATTTGGTAACTGCAAAAAATCCAACATGATACAGTTTTGGGTTTGAAGGTGCTGTCAAATGAAACATCAAAAATGCAAAAAGGAAACAACCCCTATATTTGAATTCTTTTTCTTTAATGTCATTATTACAACATCCCTGAAGTTTAATAATTAATGTTATGCTGCAGCTGACAAAATTAAAATGTTATGAGAAAAATTAGTGTGCTATCCATAGTTAAGTCAGTCATCATGCAAACCAGCTCAAGCTAAAAGGAGTTTATTTGGCTATTCCCAATGAATCCATTAAAACACCGTTGGTCACCTCATGCGCACTGGGTGCTGACCAAATAGACATTATGTACCAGAGACCATGATTACATATGGTCTTTGAGATCACTTTCACTAGACTTTGTAGTGACCAACATTACATTGGTCATTACTTTCACTGGACATTGTGTAAGTGACCAACATTACCGGCCATTGCGGTGACCACGATTATCTCAGTAAAGACTTTTCATGTGGGTTCCATTGACCATACAATTTTAGTGTCTCTCATCAGAGCACCATTGGTCAGTGTTACTGACTATTGGACGCTGATCAAATATAGATTAATTTTGTGTGCTGGACATTGTAGTGGCCATGATTACCTCAGCAGATAACGTTTCAGTTATAACGCTTACCAAAATATATAGGTTACCTTTGCTGAACATTGTTGTGACCAAGTTTTTTTGTATCAATCTTGGAATGGAATAAAACAGAGGACTGACAGAATTCAAAGTTTACAATAATGAGAAACAAATGTGTACATAAGCCAAAGCTAAATATCTTTTCTTTTCTTTCTTGGAGTTGTGTTGGGAGGTATTGTTTTGTTGTGTCTTGTGTTTTGTCCGCCTGATGAAGAGCTTGGCTCCAACATGTGCATTGTGTGGTTTTGTCTTGTCTGTGTTAAAATTAGCATTCCTTTGGCTTATGTACACATTTTCTTTCTCATTATTTTAATCATGGCCATTGTATTGACCATTATTACTTTAGTACAGACTTTTCAGTTGGGCTGCCCTTGCCCATAAATGCCTGTTTATCTGTTCGCCTATTTGGCTGCTGCCTCATTCACATTTAGTTCATTTTGAGAAAGAATTCTACTCAGAAGCTGCTACTGCCAGTTTTGCTTCTATGTCTAAACTTTGACATACATGGTCATAATTTTTGTGTTTGTGAAAACTTTTCAGTTTTCTGCATATGGTAAACTCGACATGTTGTGATTCTTTTAGTTTTACTTTTAGAACCATACAGTTTTTATTTTTATTGTTACTGCTGGAGTATTTGCGTGTGTGTGTGTGTGTTTTACAGAATAATGAGGCTGTAATATGATAAGTAAAATTAAACAAATTATGGGTGAACACAAGAGGTAGATCTTCTCAACGCCAGCAAACATTGGCAAGAACATGTTCTGTTAGTGCAGAGGACTAAAAAAAATAAAAAAAAATAAAATAAAATCATGACAAAGGAGTTGCTTTTTACAGCCTAGAGTGAGTTGTGTGTGCGTGTGCGAATGCAGGTGTGTGAATGAGTGTTGTGTGTTTTGATAGTGTTACTGAATATTTCTTTCATCCTGCTATAATGTAATTTCTTTCATACATTTTGTACTCTGCCTGGGCGACAATAACAGCACTAAGTCCAAAGTACAAAATCTGGGAACCTCTGTCTCTCACATCTTGCTGTATTGATTTCCTACTCAGATCGACCCAGTATAGTGATTTGCTTTTGTGCTCCTTGGTATTGATAAGAGATTTTCTTTGACGTGAATCTGATTTTCTTTGGTGTAATGCTAGCTGAGCTGTTCTTCTGGGCCAAAGTGTACCATTCTCCAATAGTTGTTTTTTATTCTGTGTTTCTGTCATTCTGAGCTCTCTGTTAATAATGCAATAGAGGAGCTTGGCTTCTTTTTGTTTTTTACATTGTTTTTATAGAACGCTTTCACAGCTCAAGAGCTGCTCAAGGTGCTGGCTGATACAGGATCTAACTCGGGTGGTCCAGGGCACACACTTGCTGCATTAGGCACGTTGTCTTACACTCAGACAACTGAGCTCAATCCTGGGTGACCAAGGATAGGGGAGAAGAAACCTATTGCTTGCTGGATTTTATTTTTATTATTCGTTTTCTTTTTTTCTTTTTTTGAGGGAAAGAGAGAGGGGGTGCAGGTTAGCCAGCACACACATGCTTGAACATGAGCTTCAGGATCTATAAAGTTCGTGTGATTGGAATTTGTGCATGCATAAACTAGGGGTCTGTTTATACTCTGTTTCGATCCATAGTGTTCCAAGTTTTCTTATTGTTAGTAAAACAGGTCTATGTGTAGGGTTCTGTCCTTCATTATACATTGTATTCTGAGTTCTCTGCACTCAGATCAATAAGGTGAATGTTTGCGTAAATCATATACCTGTGGTGAATCATAATTAGTAACTGTGAGAACTTTGCCTCGTTTGATGTCTTCGGTTTGCGCTGTCACGCATTTGCCACTATGGATTTTAGCAACGTTTTCAGATCCACTTTCCAAGACTTGTTGATGTTAAAGTGTCTTAAAACCATTACCATTTAAATGTCTTTGTTTTAATTATGACTCGTATTTGAAATGCTGTTCACATTCTGAGTGGCCATTTAAAATCCAAACAAAAAATTGTTATTATGAGTATAATTATTTGCAGCAATTTATTTTTCCACAGTCATTCATCACTGAACTGGACAGATTTTTACTTTGAATTTGACTTCTTTTGTACCTGGTCATTGCACTTTCACAGTTCATGCAATTGCCTTTGGTGTTTTCATCTTAATTTATTTATCTTTTTTGCTCGTTTCAAGTATTCACTTATTTTGTTTTTCATCACTTTGCTTCATCATTACAACATCACAATTTGCTTCATCATTACAAGATCACAATTTTTTTTCTTTTTGTGTTGCAGAGTCACCACCTCCATTCACTGTCACTCTGTTATATATTGTTTCACCTGTCTGACCCAAGTCACTGCACCAGTGCAATATGTCTGACCATGACAAAGCCCGTGAGAAGGCAGCACGTCTGCTGCGAAAACAAGGCAGTATGTCGTCACTCAGCAGCAGTGAACGTCACACAGACAGACATCACAAATATGAGTGAGATTTTCTTTTTGATGTGTAATTTCTTATTGTTTATTTATTTATTTTATTTAGTCATAGTTTTTAAAATAGTGTGGCGCACCGATCAGACACAAATAGTTTATATTGTTATTGGTATTTGATAGAAAGGATTAAGAACATCTGTCTTCCATACCATCAATGGTAGGTGTGGACGCTTATCTTCAATGTTTATTCTTCGATCAACAACACAAGACATCAGTTGATACAGAAAATATTTTGGAAATAAAATCTCCTTCAGTTCTTTATGCCAGATGTATTGTTATTTGACATCAGTTTTGTTGGTTTTCGTTCTAATATGTATTTAATCTTTTATTTTACCCAGATGGTTAAATTGTTCACCAATTTTGTGGAAACTTGACCTTGTTTTTATTGGTATGGTTTCTGTTCACAACCACTCACTGTTCACATTGAGTATTGAAAATGCATTTGAGAAGAGCTATGTATTCTTATTATTGATATTATCATTTTATTCATTACTACTAATATTACTTTTATTAATTATTATAATTATTACCATTTAATAGTAATAGTAGTAGTGGTAGCAGTAGTACTGTTGTTTTGTTGTTGTTGTTATTACTTTTACTTTTATTATCGTCATTATTGCATAATTTTATTCGGTATTTGTTATGTCATATGACACACTGTATATTTTCCCCGTTGGGGTGCCGGGGGTTTCAGTATAAATAGTATCCCCAGTTTCTGGAAATTTAGTGCTTTAAATTCCCACTGTCGCTGTCTTTCTCGTTTGCTCTTTCTCATTCCTGCTCTGTTCTATCAATCTGCTATACTATCTTCTTCTTCACTAGACCAGTCACCTACCTTTTTTCTTGAAAACTCTTCCGGGACAAGACTCCTTGTTTGTGTATAAGGTCTGTTGGATCAGCTTGGGAATATTGGACGCTTTCTGCTGGGTGGTCACTAGGGCTTCCTATGATATTATTTAACAATGTAGGCATTTTATATGTATGTGTTTTGTTAATAATTTATGATGTTTGTATTCTATTTTGTTTTTGTAAACGGGGGTTCGATAAATTAGAGTACAGCCTCAGCGTCCCCTGCGTGGGATGTCTTTATTGTAAAGTGACTGGCTGGTGGAGAGCTTTCAGTTTTACCACTAGGGTTGTTTCAGCAGATCTTTTATGCAGATCGGGGGTTGTCCGGTCCTGATTTGGCTCGGAAGAGTCCGCTGGACCTAAAGCAATAATCATGTAATGTAATGTAACACTGTATATTGAAAATAAGAAACGTTCTACTGAACTGCCAATCAATAACGCAACTCAATGGTCCATTACATAAACTTTTGTATGCATGCTTCTTGGGTGATGTTTGTCCATCTTTATTTTAAATTGTCAGCAGTTTTGTTTTGTGTAAGCAAGATCTCTGTCGTGTGCCCTTGTCAAAGCCTTACGTATATAGGTGTTTATATGGTGACACTGATTCTATTCTCTTTTCAGCAAACCAATTTTTTTTCATTTAAGTTCTTCATAGTCAAGGCTCTTTGAGCTTTCAAATACGTGGCAGACATATATAAATGATCAGTCGATGAGAACAAAACATTTCTTATTATCTTCACAGAACAACCAGCACAGTATCCTACATGGATGAACCAGGCCATGAGGAGCACTTCAAGGTCCCTTCGCGGTTTGAAAACACGTTCCAACTGGGTCCCAGAAAGCGCTTTCCATACACTACCGTTCAGAACATAATGCAGGACACCATGGATGGCTACTTGGCTGAGGAAAAATATGAACCGGAGCTGTGCCGACAGATGTCCAAGACTTTGTCTGAGGTAGGACATGTTTGTTTGTGTGTATATTGATGTTGTTTGTTGTCAGAGATTCAGCA
Organism: Oncomelania hupensis; assembly: GCA_036898135.1. Taxonomy (NCBI): domain Eukaryota; kingdom Metazoa; phylum Mollusca; class Gastropoda; order Littorinimorpha; family Pomatiopsidae; genus Oncomelania; species Oncomelania hupensis. Next base: position 51,786,321 of record CM072516.1, on the reverse strand, counting down.
TAATTGTTTGGTGTCATTTATAGTTTGGTGTCATTTGATTTTGTGCTTGTGTGTGTGTGTTTCTATTCTAGTTCCTCTGCCCCTTGAATATTTTTTTTTCTTTGCTCTTGTATTATGTGTTTCCTTAATAAAATAAAATAAAAAAGTTTGTGTGTGAGAGAATGTTTATGTTTTGAATGTTGTTTTATTTGGGTATAGGGGGCTTTTTACGTGGTGCCTGCTTCCAAGTTTTATCAAGTGTGTCATTACATCAGCAGTTTGTGCTTTATCTCTCTCTCTCTCTCTCTCTCTCTCTCTCTCTCTCTCTCTCTCTCTCTCTCTCTCTGATCTATCCTATATTAATTTTTCTGTATGATCCACCTCTGCCTACAACACTCTTTTCCCTCAAGGCTGTCTTGCTTTCTCACACAGATTCTCAGTCTTTTTCTTTCTCACGCTTTCTTTCTCTCATGTTGATGCTTTCTTTCTCTGGCAGCAATTATGCTACCCTCCTCCTCCTCCCTTCCTTCCCTCCCCTTCCCTGTCCACTCTGACACCCACATCTTAAATGTCATCACACTAATTTGTTTACATTTCTGTCATCCAGGTTATCAAGGCACGTGTGAAAGAGCTGATGATTCCGAGATATAAGATCATCTGCCTGGTCCACATCGGACAAGCTGGGGACAACAGCGTTCGCATCAGCAGTCGATGCCTTTGGGATCAAAACAACGATACCTACTCGTCGTCCGAATTTCGCAATAAATCCTTGTACGCTGTAGCTACGGTATATGGTGTGTATTACGAATGACGAGGTCATGCTGTGTGTTCTGTCATTTTGTCAAAGCTAGAGTAATAAAGGGAGATTACTTTATTTTTGGGGGTGGGGGAGGGGGTTGGGAGGAGGGGTCAAGAGTGATATAGGGAAATTACTTTCTTGTTTATTGGGGTGGTTGTTTTTTAGGTCAATAGTAATAAAAAGAAAATGACTTTGGTTTTATTTCTCTGCCTGTTCAATCCATACCAGTGTTAGAAAGATACTAGCTGTTTATTTTTTGTGTTTAATCAATCCAGCAATTTTTGTTTTAAATGATCACATTTTTACGGTTGTCTACGGTATGTAAGGGAATGGACCTCTATTTAAAGCAACGCATAACTCTACGCAGTCTGTATTTATGTGTTACATAATGCATTTTGGGTAATGATTTTTTTGTTTGATTGTTGGTATTTGTTCTTAAACTGTGTTTGTACATTTATCATACCATTACTTGTAGTTTATGGTAGTAGTCAAAACGGTCATTGTGTTTCGACCTGAGTAAATACACGAAGTTAATAGTGATGCAAAAGCCTGATTGTGACCATGGTAAAATTAACGCTTTTTTTTCTTCTTTTTTTTTAATGTATGTACAACTTTTCTGTTTGTTTTACTAATGGTTTTAATGAATTGTTCATAAATAATTACAGCTACAAAAACAAATATTAGCAAAGTGAACACTTTTTTATTCTGATCATGTTCATTTTTTAAGTATCAATTTTTATTTATCAACCTAAAAATTGGATATTTGTGTATGCTGTGGACAACAGTCTGGTGATGGAATTTTTCATGACTTTTCATAGAAATGTGTGATGTTTCGTATGATTTTTGCAATATTAATCCCATGTCAAATATCTCCAGTCTTTGAGTTGGTGGTAGAAGTAAGTTCAGAGGAACTGTTTAATAAACAAAACAAGAATATCGTCGTTGTTCTACGCATTTTTTTAAAAAATGGCAATATGTGGAGTTTTAAAAACAGACTTGTTTGAAAGATAGCTGTGGTAACTGAGAGCACAAATAATTATTGTGAAATGAAAGTTCAGATGGGAGTGTACAAGATGATTTTTTTTTCTCAAAATGAAACAATAACTATATTGCTCAAGTGTAATATTATCGCTTGATGAAGTATGATGTATCAGTGTGGACATGGTTGTTGTATGTTGTGAAATTGTGGTTTTGTGCAATGCCTGAAGGTGAAACATTTGTCACCACTTTAGGTTTTCAGCCATACTTTGAACTTAATAATAATAATAATAATAACAGGCAATTTATATAGCGCTTTCCAAAATCACAAAGCGCTTTACACAAACAAATGTAAACACAACATGCGTACATTGGTCAATAGCACACAACCACATATACATCTCAACACCAAAAATAACTAACAACACTCACTCATGGCGCCTAAGAAAAGGCCTCTCTAAAAAGATGCGTCTTCAAGTTCGTTTTAAAAGACGCTAATGAAGGACTGTGACGGACGGACCGAGGTAGCGAGTTCCAGGTCTGAACGGAGAAGAAACTGAAAGCTCTACCACCGTGTCTCACCCTGTGGTATTCTGGTACACGGAACATCCTTTCATCTGCAGAGGAGCGGAGAGACCGAGAAGGAACATAGACAGTCAAAAGTTCGGAAAGATAGCTAGGAGCAGTTCCAGAGATGATGTGGTAGCAGAGACATGAGGTTTTATATTTAATTCGTTGTTCAATTGGGAGCCAGTGTAGCTCTTGAAAAAGTGGCGTGCAGTGCTGTGATTTCCGTGCTTTGAAGATGAGTTTAGCTGCAGAGTTTTGGACTTGCTGAAGAGGTCTAAGGACTTTCTGTGTGCAACCTACAAGGAGTGAATTACAATAATCCAATCTGGACAGAATGCATGCGCTAACTAGTGTTTTTGTTGCTTCTTGTGTGAGATACTGTCGAATGGAGCTTATGCGTCTAAGTTCAATGTATGCAATCTGACAAGTTTTTGCAATGTGTTGCTGCATGGAGAGATCCTGATCGAGAAAAAACCCAAGATCGCGAACAGTGTCAGAAAAAGAAATAGAAGTAGTTTCAACAGTGATAGTTGAGGGAAGAGAAGAGGGGTCTGCAGATGAAGGAGAAACACGGAGGGCCTCAGTTTTGTTATCATTTAGCTTGAGACGGTTGTTTGACATCCAAGATTTTACCTCAGTAACACAATCTTGAAGGGTCTGAACTAAATGATTGTAGTTAGAAGGAGAGTCAGAGTGATTAAGTTGGGTGTCATCAGCATACATTTCGTGGCGGACAGAATGTGAGTGAATGAGACGTGAGAGAGGAGAGGTGTACAGAATGAACAGAATAGGGCCAAGCACAGAGCCTTGAGGAACGCCAAAATCAAGCGGTTGTGCGGTAGATTTAATACCGTTTACGAGAACAGCTTGTTTTCTTTCTGAGAGATAAGACCGAAACCAGTTAAGAGCACTGTTTTGGATTCCAAAATCGTTATTGAGACGTGATAACAGAATTTCATGATCGATAGTATCAAAAGCGGCCGAAAGATCCAAGAGAAGAAGAACTGAAATTTTGTCTTTGTCTAAAGAAATCAGAAGATCATTTAGAACGCGAAGAAGAACGGTCTCTGTGCTGTGCCCAGGACGGTAAGCAGACTGATGAGAAGTAAGAAGACTGTGAGCAGATATATGGGAGAGAAGTTGCTGAAGGATGAGACGTTCAAGTAGTTTAGAGAGAAAAGAAAGATTGGATATAGGTCGGTAATTCTTCAGATCATTACCATCGAGGTTGGATTTCTTCAATAAAGGCTTGACGATAGCAGTCTTGAACTCAGGGGGAACAATACCAGATGTAATAGACTCGTTCATAATGTTGGTAATAGTGGGAAGTAAAATGTCAAGGTGCTCAAAGAGAAATTTGGTGGGCATGGGGTCAAGTTCACATGACTTGGGAGGAGTTTGAAGGATAGTTTTTTTGATGAAATCCTCTGAAACAGGACTGAATTGAACCAATGGAGTGCCAGAAAAAGTTGAAGAATGCAAAACAACAGACTGGTCTGGAGAAGGAAAACTTTGGCGAATTGTGAGAATTTTTTTGCAGAAGAAATCAGCAAAAATTTCCGGGAGCAGTTTTATATCAGACACCACAGGGAGAGACACCGGTTTTACTTTACCCAAAAGTGAGGACATGTTGTGAAACAGCTGTTTGCACGTTGAAGAGCTCGAAACAAGAGAGGAATAAAAAGCTGTCTTTGCGCTGTTTACTAAATCCGTAACCTTCTGCCTTGCAGCGTCATAGATCTGTTTATGTACTGTTAGCTGTGAGGCTTTCCAAGAGCGTTCAGCCCGCCTGCGCTCTCTCTTCAGCTCACGTAGCTGATCAGAAACAGCACTGTACCATGGCGTTGGCTTACCATCGCGAACTTTCAGTCGTCGCACAGGCGCATGCTTGTCGAAAACGGCAATGAGGGCACCATTCAGATCAGAAACCGACATATCGTGCGTCACAGATTGAGCCAAATCTTCTGCAAACTTTATGTGGTCAACTTTGCTAATGGACCGAGTTGACACAAACTTAACGGGACGTTTTAGTTTTTCTACTGCAAGGCGGGACACAACAGCAAAATGATCAGATGACAGATCATGACAAACATGAGTGGAGTGAACAATGTTATCATCAGTCCTGCAAATGACTAGATCAAGACAATTTCCTTTCTTTTGAGTTGGTTCACTAACAGACTGCGTAATTCTAAGACTATGCATGTCCAGCTGTTCACAGAATGTCTTGGCATTTGAATCAGAAAAATCATTGACATGAAAATTAAAATCGCCAGCTAAAACAAAACTACATTGACATTCAACACAGATATCAAGCAAATCGGGAAATTCATCAAAAAACATTTGAGCAGACAGTTTGTTTTTCCAGTTTGGAGGAGTTCTGTAGACGAGGAAGAAAGATATCCGTCTTTGGAGTATCGTCAAAGTCAGCTGAGCCAGTTCAAAGGTCACGTGGGGGAAAGAAAAATCAGTAATGATTTTACAATGTTCGGCAAACTTGAGTGAAACTGCGGAGCTGAAATCACTGGTGAAGTGTTTTGTAAATGGCGAAATTGGTGTGTGCAAAGTGTTTTGTAAATGCTTAAAATGAATATTGGAGAGAAAAAAAAATGCAGTGTGCGTGAGGGCCTGTGTAGGATTCAGGAGAGATAGTGTAGATGTAAAGTGCATTACAAGATGTGCCAAATACAGTGGCAAAGAATGTGCAGCCAGACGGTGGAATGGCGACACAAGGGAGTAACTTTTGCTGGTGAATATGTGATGTGGAAATGTTATAAAATATCACTTTTGAATATTCTTGCAGCTTTCGTTTGTCTTTTTTAAAAAAAAATTTTTAATATTACATTTCATATTTGTTATATTCTTACAGCATTTGTATGAAGTATTATTATTCCTTCTCGTGTATATAGATACATTTGCAGGTTAACGTTGATTTATTCTGCTAATAATGAACATTGATATTAGCAGTGCTGACAATCTTGAGGAGTGGTTTCTCCTACCTGCACCATCCCCTTTTCCCTCATCCCTATCCCTCCCCAACTTCCCCTTAGTAATCCAAAAACACAATGAGTTTACCCCCTCTGATAATTCAGGTAACCATTTGATTGTTCTTGATGTACAAATACCTAAGCAAAACCATCTGTTGCGTTTATGTGGTCAATGTATTATTATTTATTGCATTTGTTTTCTCACTTGTGTTTTGAAGTTCACAATCTTGAGGTGAATGTGAATTTGTGCTAAAGTTTTTTATGTGTACGATTATTGTATTAATTTCTGTTACTTAATTATTAATACAGCCGTCCAAAACTTTTAAACCCATTAAAAAGCACAACTCAGTATTATTCAAGTCTTATGTTTTGTTTGTCATGATAGTGTCTGTGTGTGATATTATATGTCGTATTTAACTAGCATTCAAACACATCTTTCAAGCATAAAAATAGTTCTGACAACAATTTTTAGAAAAAATTGTGTAAAGTCACCTTTAGCAAACTTTTCCAGGAAAGCACATAAAACACTTGTCTTAACTATTTTAAATTTTTGCTTAAATAAATAAATAAAAAATGGTGTCACCTGTAAAGTTTGTCAAATAGGACTTGTAAGCACAATTTTTTCATGTCGGTTTTGAAACAAAAAACAGCAACTCAAAATGTAATATAATACGAGCATTGTAGTGTTTTTTTCATGTCTTGGAATACCTGTATTCTCGTAACATCAAGGTGACCATATCTGTCACGGAAAATATTTTCAGGAAACATATTTATTACGTTCAAAACTAATCCTAGTTCTTTCAATAATCTCCAACATTTTCAAAGTTCAGAGCTATAGGTCTTACAAAGCAACTGTAAAACATCTTAATGGTTCACTTAATACATCCTAGCATTATCTTGAAACATCCTACATTACAACTACTTTCACTCTGGTCTCATCCTATTATAAACACCACTACAAAAGAACTAAATTCATATCGTTGAGCTCATTTTGAGTGGAATCGCTCCAAACAAAAGCTTTTTTTTTAAAATTATGATTCAATAAAACAACACTTAATGTTATCTTCTTTGGTTACTAAACTACCAACAATTCTTTTTGAAGTAATATCCACAAGTAACATTTGATGACATTTTTTCCTCACCAATCTTGAACAACAAACTACCCACAAATCTTTAGATGTTCCTTTGATGTAGATGAACAACTGCATGGTAAAAGTGAACATCATAATCATCATCATCATTATAATCTCATTTTCTATAACAAAGGGTGTTATGTATACAATGCCATAATATTTTCACACAGACCACATGTGGAAAAAGGTTTTCATATCAAAACACGATGGGTGAATTACAGGACACTTTCAATCGTATCAAAATCGGACCTCACAATATGAGTGTCAATAATATTTACAACATTTAAAAGGCTATGTGATTCATGAACAAACAATTTCAAAGATTGCGGCACTACATGAGAAAACATCTACCACACATTTCTTGTTCTAATGCTGATTATTTTTACTTCTACCCAATACAGTTCTACATTAATACACCTACATCGATAGTGATTACATATACTCACATGCCGCACGCATGCCAGTCAACAAAAAAGCAGGCTGAGCATGTTTCAAACGTGATTTGATTATTCTCTACTTCAAAATTGCACAGGTATATCAATACAAATAAACTGCCCTCAACAATTTGGCAACTTGTATCTCATACAGTTACACACAGTCAGAAAGAAAAAATGGGGGCACTGGTGCAGAGAAAATACCTACAGGATAGGATTTCTTTATTGTATAGAATAGCAGAGATGGCATTACAGGCTGTGGTGCCTTTTGCCCTATAGTTTAACATGTACAGAGACCACACTTACATAAATACTCTAGTCACAAAGATAGGATATCCAAAGACCAACTTCTCTAATCTTTGCACTACTAAATACGCTAAAAACATGTATGTGATTATACTACCACAATGCTTTCTAAATAGTTTTACCATCTTGCTTGGTGAAAATGGGGATGAATCAGACTAGAAAACATTTTGCATGATGAACAACATCCGTTTCTAAAAAATTGCAAAAGTCTGTTATGATGAAAGCACAAGGAAGGCTTCTATTTCACATTTCTGTAGAAAATGAGCGAAATATAGTCCATCCTTACGCACACACACACAACTCGTGACAGAATGTTGGAATGTAACACATAGTTTCATAAACACACTCTTTCAAAACTGTTTACTTACTACTCATTCACCACTACATGCCACAATAGCAAACATAATAATAGTCACAGTATACCAAAAATCGGAAACCTCAATGTTTTTAGTTGTTTTTTTTTAATAAAACATAATAACCAAGAAACCTATATACTGAGTACATTTGCAGGACCATCTTCAACACCAAAATATAAAACATTTGGTTGCAATGTCAACATGGACGTTATAGAACATCTATTAAACAAAATAAGGTAGAAAATCTTTAACATCTATAAACATATTCAACACACAACAATCCGATTATGAAGGCTATAAAATATTAAAATTGCAAGTTGAAAGTTACACTAGTAGTGTCTTTTCTTTTTTTTTAAGTTTCAAATGTTCATATCCAATGAAACACACACCCTACAATAAATTGTAATAAGGACAATATAACACATTAAAATTTTGAAATGGGCACTTACAACTGAAGAGAAGTAATTCATTGAAATCCAAATAATTAAAACTTTTAACTGACGCACAATTCTTTAGTTTTTTTTTGTTTTTTTAAGTTTCCAAATGATTTTATTTTGATACCTATTCGTCATTTTCTGAGCTCAACACAAAAATACTCCATATTGCACAGGCTAATGACTAAGTCATGAATTCATGACACGACAAAACAACAAAAATATGGCTGTGAATATTTCAATTACAAGAGTAGAAGTGAATTTCGAGAAACACAACACAGAATGCTTAGTCCAGCGGACACAATTTCTCAACTGCAAAATTTGAGAAAGTAAAGAAAATCTCATCGAGACTAACAAAATAAATTAAAAAATGCGCACAACTATACAATAAGCAATCCAGTGGGGTTTGGTTTGAAAATGAAACCGCTCCTCAAAAAGGAATTAAATTTTTATTACTTTTTTAAAAATAATAAAGTACAACCATGATTGCACAAATGAGACAAAACTGTACAAGACTGCATGATTGTAATTCATGGAACTGTTAATGATCCTGACACTCATATTGCAGACAAGGCAAGTACAGTACCAGATACAGAATAAACACACAGTGCCACCACTACATTTTACCCTACCTTGTGCTGGATGGTACACCTCTGTGGCTGTTGTGCTCTACATGTATGCCTCTCACAATCAATGAATAAGAACAACTTAATTACTTTTCTCACTGAATGGCTGAGTTAGTTAAAAAGTCACTTCTTTCAATGAATTCACTATTTTGAATGGATTCACTAACTGACCACTAGATTCAACAAACATTGAAACAGCACAATTTGATTTTATCTTTTTTTTTTGGCATGATCGAGTACACTAAAGTGCCAATTTTCCTTCAAAAAGTATGATGCATACGCATTCATGTGTATTGAAACCATGATGTTGTTTCTTTCCATTTCAATCACTAATATGCTGACAGCTGTTTATGTAGTGTTTTTGGGTTTTTTAATTTTTAATTTAATTTTTAAAGAAGCAGTTCTAGAGTGTTCCCAAATGGAGCTCAATAAAAAGGAATTTTACTCACACTACTGCACACAGGTGAGTCAAGTAAAAAAGGACTGAAAATACCACAAAAGTCGGACCGCATTTTAAACTTTAGCCACAAGCATGCTATGCATCCAATCAACAAAGTACAAATGTTAGCTCCCTTTGACCGCATTAGGCACAGCATCTGAAATCCTGCCTTATTAATAAAGCGTGAAAAATGTCAACTTTATTACTACTCTATGCCCATCTATAAGTTTGGGAAATACTGGCACTCAAATACATCAAAATATAATATTTTATGCAAATACAAATAACAAATACCATTTGTAAATTTCAAAGGCGGGAAAACAAAGGTGGAATGTTGGTTATTGTCTACCATATTCTTTTCCCCCCATATGTCGTCCCACATTTTTAAATCTGTACAAATGACACAAAATCATGTTTAATTGAAATAAGCTTATCATTACTTTTATATACCACAATAGCAGACAACCTGCTTTTTTAAAAGATTCAAAAGATAAAATACAAAAATAAAACAAAACTGTGCACAAAAATAAAGAACTTTTTTTGAGTACCCCAGGTAGAATTTCAGGGTCTCACTACCATACTGATAAGACTTACTCGTTTTCTATCCAACCGATAAAGGTAGCCATATTCCGTTTTCAAGGATGAAAATAAAACCATTGAAATAAAACTAGTTTTTGGCCTAATACAAAAAAAAAATTTAAAAATTAAAACAAAGATTGTAAAATGAGACTTGGAGAAGTTGTCCATGTTGGAATCAAAAATATGTTTCAGTGTTCCACATGTATAGCAAAACAAAAATTATGGCACAATAAAACTTAATACCACAGCGTTGCTACAGAGAAGCATTCATAAAAATACCATAGCATAAAAATCAATTAATACACCCATGGAATCATCATTCCACGAATACTCAAAGCAAAGACGGCAGAACAATAAGACAGGCAAATCCTTCTATACATATACTAATGAAGCCGAGGACAAGGACTAGGTTATTTCCCTTGGCTTGTAGATGAAAAAGTTCATTAAAGAATACAAGGAACAGTGTCATTATAGTATTAAATTCATGTGATCGTGCATGCTGTAGTATTTAACAACTGTTGATTTTTCATAATAATAAGGTTTTTATTATTATTATTATTATTTTATTATTACTGTTAATTTTGATGTTTTTTATGTTGTTTTTTTTCTTCTATTAAGTAAAATAAAGTTCATATTTGAATAAATAATAATAATCAAACCTGGCACTGTTATTTCTTCAGTGTTCGTTTCTTCTGTTCTTTGCAGTATTATGTTTCTTCTATCTTTCTTGCATATAATCTCTATTTCTAATAATTATATATATACTGGATGCTATATACTGGATGCTATATACTGGATGCTATATATGTGCCTTTTCCCAAATCAATCAGGCTCAAAACGTGGCGATCTGTAACAACATACAGGCTCAACTGTCTCATCCACCCTCACACACACACACACACACAACAAATACACATCCACCACTCAAATAGGTGGTGTAAAGGCAGGGAGATCGCTATTGGAAGACGAAAAGAAAACCGAATTTTTATTTTTGAAATTTTATTTATTTTATATTGACTGTGTCCAGTACCATTATTGAAGGGAGGGAGGAAACCGGAGTGCCCGGAGAAAACCCTCGGTGATCTCAATAGTCTTGTACCTAAGTCACATACGTTCGCCTTTGCGGGACCTTCGGCATAGGAAACAAGCGACTAATCCACTGCGCCACGAGGCCATATATATATATACAGAGAGAGAGAGAGAAAGTTGATTGTTATTCGTCTACGCGATTTGGTCCTGATTTGGCTCGGAAGAGTCCGCTGGACCTAAAGCAATAATCTTGTATTGTATTGTATTGTATTCGTCTACGCCTTAAGGAACAGTACTCTATATCTGGGATCGCTCATAAGCCTCAAGTTGCCTGTCTTATTGGTCTATCGTCTTTGCTCAAAGTGAAGCGCTTTACGCTGGGGACACAGCTCATGTACACTCAACAGTGAAGCACACTCCAATATGTGGAAAAAGTTCATATGAACAATCATACAAATAATATACAATTTTCGCTACAAAACAAAGTTTCATTACTGCTGCACATGCACTCAAAACTACAGTGCTAAAGTTTAAAACTGTTAAAAATATAAATAAAAAAGGTAAAGATAAAGGTAATCCCATAGCCTGTGGCTGTAGGGGAGCGTGATGTTGGAGATCACACTTATCTTGGGCCAGTGTAATGAGAGTGATGCCCATCTCTCTCCCTCGCTGCTTTACCTTCCCCACCCTTAAGAGAATAGATACTCAGTCACAGTTGAGTCAACTGGGGGCGTTGTTATTTGTCGCTTCACGTTTTGCTGTCACCCATCCAAGTGCTCACCGCACTGGACGATGCTTAACTTCCGACACAGTAGTGAGTGCTCCAACCACTGCGCTATCCGACACCCCAAAAATATAAATAAAGCAGCAAAAAGAAGTCTGAAAAGGTCGAGGATTGGAGAATATATATAGATTACAAATAATAGTAATATAATTAATAGATAATAATAATAGATAATAATAATAGTAATATAATTATGACAGTAATAATAATAATAATTTTTACTATAATAATGGTCTCTGTATAGATCTTGGTCTTGGTACACGAGCCTACATGTATTCACGGAAAAGAAGAGGAGCAACATTTTCTGCAAAGGGGAATAATCAAATGTCACAAAGTTCCTGAATCGTGACGCCACATGCACAGAGACCTTAAACAATAATCAAAAGTTAAAACTAAGCCATGATTGATTGATTGATTGATTGTTGCTTTAGGTCCAGCGGACTCTTCCGAGCCAAATCAGGACCGGACAACACCCGATCCGCATAAAAGATCTGCTGAAACAACCCTAGTGGGAAAATTGAATGCCCTCCACCGGCCAGTCACTTTACAATAAAGACATCCCACGCAGGGGACGGCTGAGGCTTTACCCCAACTACTCGAACCCCCGGTTACAAAAACCAAATAGAATACAAACATCATTATAAATTATCAACAAAACACATACATATAAAATGCCTACATTGCGAAATAATAACATCATAGGAAGCCCTAGTGACCACCTGGCAGAAAGCGTCCAACACTCCCAAGCTGATCCAACAGACCTCCTACACAAACAAGGAGTCTTGTCCAGGAAGAGTTTTCAAGAAAAAAGGTAGGTCATTGATCTAGCGAAGAAGAGCAAATGAGGAAGACAGCGACAGTGGGAATTTAAAGCACTAAATTTCCAGAAAGTGGAGATACTATTTATACTGAAACCCCCGGCACTCCAACGGGGGGAACTGTTGCCGCAGTGAATCGGTCTTGCCTATAAAGAAAAGACAGGTTTTCAACTGGGGCTTTCACTTTTCCCTTTATAGGTTAGAACAATCTACAGTGGCAAGATTGCTCATGACCCCAAGGGGTATAAAACTAAGCCATAATCAGTCCATTTGACCAAGCAATCAAGCATAAACAACGCTCATTTAGGTTTAAAACTCAAACAAAGCAAATGTAAAATACTAATTAATTATTCACTCCTAGAAAAATTGGAGTATCACAAGAAGTAATGCAACACTAGAATCCACTACAAAATGAGAACAGAAAAATGGAGGGATCACACTATAGGTTATCATTGCACTGAAGGTCTATAGACAGATATGTTGATGTGTTTGGCAGCTCAAACTACATAATTAGGCAAATACATACAAACAACAAATGTTCAGGGCAGAAATGCGGTGGAAAATGTCACGCAGTTCATCGATACTCCAATTCCAAATAACTATTTTCTTTGTCTTTCTTTCTTCTTCCTTCTACTCCAGTCTTCTGCTTCAGAAACCAAATTTTCATAACCTTGATCAATTCAGAGTTATAGTGCTGGAAAATGAAAACACAGCAAAATGTATCCAAATGTTTTTTTCCTACAGCTTCTCCTCTGCCTCATCGCCTTCCCATTACACATTTTCTTTAACGATTCTTCACATTTTTACATCAATTTTGTACCAATACATAAACAAGAAGTGCTCAACAAACAAACAAACAAAATTGGAAGAAAACAAAACTTAAATTGGTTTTTAAATCTTGGTTTGGAATTAGGATTTGCACTTACCACAAATTAAAAAAACAACAAAATACTCATTTCTAAGAACTGGAGAATAGTGATCACTGGCTCTTTTAGGTGAGAATATACTTTCCCTTGATGGCAAGTCATACATACATACTGTGGAATGAATTCACATTCAACCCTAACCCATTTTCTCAACAAAAGAGAGCATCGTCGTCATAGACAGACATAGAAGTACAGTCCGGTTACATTGATATCAAATGATATACACCCAAGCACAGGCATGTTCAAGACATTCAAATAAGCTTAGGTAAGGTGGAAGTGGTACAAAACTGGTTTCATGAGGTGGTAGGAGCTGTGTTATGGACAGTGTCTGATTCAACGCCAAAGCTGGTGTTGTCAGTGCCCGAGGAGCTGCCAGCGGAGTTAGCCGTGTTGGTGGTATCACCGGCCGGTTGTGATGCTGCTGCTGTTGCTGCTGCGGTTGAAGGGTCTTCGTCTTTCTTCTGGATGGCTCGGATGGCGTCTTCCCATATTGTCAGCGTCTGAAAAAAGAGGAAAGCATTTTGCACATCTTTAATGTTTATTCATTGTTGGAGCAAAACAACCAAAGTTGAGCTATTTTCTTTCTGAAACAAAAGGTAACCACGTTCACAAACAAATTCATACTTACACTTACACACAGACATACAGCCACTTGCATACAAGCAGTCACAAACGCTTACCCTCTCAAAATATTTGATCTGCCGGTCAGCTAGAGCGGTGAGAATCTCTTTGACGTCCCGTTGCTTGTTTTTGTGCCAACGTTCCATGTCTGCCTTCAAGTTAGCGTTGGCCACTTCTGTCCTGTCATTCAGAATCTCCATCTGGTGAGTCAGCTGTAACAAAAAGGTGTTATTACTACTACTGTTTGTACATCTACAGGTCTCGCTCTCATCTAAATGCACTACACGCCTGTGCTTTCTTTCACTGGAAAGGACTTTTCAGTGGAGCTACTAGGCTAATTATAGCTGGCAAGCCCTGCAGCCAGCCGGCTAGCCTCATATTATGCCTGCAGTCTCGCTTCCCGCTTACATACTAGACAAAGAACGGCGTACCACTGACTGGATATCATTCTCTAACTCTGTGCTATAGAACTGATCATGTTATGTGAAATATCGTTTGTATTGTGGTAGTCCTTTTGCATTTTAGTTACTTTCATATCTGTGTTTTGTGTTAGCATAAACTAAATCTCAGAATACCATTTCGTTTGTCTTATATTTTAGTCGATTTGACCGTGTGTACTGATCGGCCCTTCATTGCCTTGCAACGGACCGGTTTTCGATATAGTGTATATACGCGTTTTAATTACACATTTAAATCCTTTCTACAATGTTCATCATTTGAAGTCACTTAGTACACAGTTTGAACTTTCTGGTGATGTGGTCGACATTATAAAATATTTTCTTGTGTTAGGTTGCAGGCCTCTGTAATTGTAGCGAATTTAAGAAAGTCTCGTGGTGCTAATGGTGCAAGCAATAGGCACTCAATTGCATGTAGCGCAGCCGGCCGGCCAGCCCCCTTCCTGGCCCTATACAGTACAGAGCTTGGCGCGCGGTTAAAGTAATTATAAGCTTCCAGGCGAGTGCCAGTTGCATAGCTTGTGCTGTGGGTCGCTGGCCGTCTCTCAGCAGGTTATAAGCAGTCCAGCCTGCGTTAAGGGACCCTACGAGGCGGAACTAAGGGAGTTTTTAGACACAGTCTGAAAGTACTTGAATGACCAAGCGTGACTAATATGAGTATTTACATACAGGATCTGTCCTCAACATTTACACTATAGTAGTGCAGACTTCCCTAGCCACCGTGAAAGTATACAAGTCAGTCTCTAAGGGGGTTATTAAAAAAGCAAACTGAAATCTAATCCATCTGACTACTGAAATTGGTACATCACACCACAAACCTGTAGCTGACTCACCAAATGCTGACCTTCTATTGCTGCCATCCGGAATCTTCCAACCATTCCATTTTGATGATTCTTTCAAGTTTCACTGAACTGTATAAACTGTTCTGTTCCTTTTTTTGTGAAAGCTATATTTGTGGACTAGAGAGAGAAAAAAAAGAGCAAGTCGCTTTTGTCGGAGTTGCTAGTCTGGCGGGTAAGCTGAAATTTCTGGCTGTCAGCCCCTCTGACTAGAGTCAAATGACATGAAGTTCTACACACTGTTATTTACTACTATTACCGACAGTCCCAGGACTTACGTCAACAATCTGCTGCTCCAGTTTCTCCTGTTTCTGGTGTCTAACATCTTCAGGATCCTTGCCCAGGAAGGCACCAATAGAGTACGACTGATCTGCCGTCTTCAGCTGCACAACAAAGGAAACAGCGCGCACACACACACACACAAAACAATCATCCTGGTGTTTTTTTTAAGCGTATCCAAAACCTGACATATCCGATCTGCCATTTTCAGTTATGGAGCAGCATCTAAAGTGCGAACAATGAAAATGATCGTGAAAAAACATGGTGACAGTAAAGAGAGGAGCTCTACTTTACCTATTAAAAAAAAAAACTCCATACACACATACACACACACACAAACCAGAAGGGCAAAGCCCATATGACTCACATGCTCCTTATGATGCTTGCAATATTTAGCATGCAAATGACAGCCCAGAAGAAGAAAAAAAACACACAAAAATGCTGGCATTAAAATACAAAGTAATACAGACTTTGATCTTTCTATACTCTTGACCTTCAGACGACCTTTACCTCCAGCTCCAAATACACTCATGTAATATCAAATAAACTAGAGCAAAAGTTGTATTATGCCTCAAAAAAACAGTGACCTTTGGATGACCTTGATCTTCAGTGACCTTGGCCTTGGGATGAACTTATCCCTCACATGACCTCTTATGCTCGTGTATGATCAAATAACCAATTGTTGTTGCATACTATTGGTTAAATAGAGCCATTCCCACTGTACGATTACCAATTTTTGTATGTTTTTGCAAGGTCTAAAATGACATTGACCTTCAAGATCAATTCAAAACTGGAACATATATAAAAGATCAATTTATCATCTCTAAATACAAGTTTGAACTTTATATCTCTCATAGTTTAGGGTCAAGGTCACTTCAAAGTACCTATCCTAACTGACCTTGGATAGCTCCAGCGACATTGACCTTGGAGTGAAGTTGACCAAATGTGCATAGTATGTGTGTCTCATTGATATATATCATGCAACAAAGAATCATAAATTAAATATTAATAACATTGAAAAAAGGTGAAATTTTGTGAACAATTTTCATTTTTTGACTAACATTTGTCCCTGTGACCTTGACCTTGAAGTGAAGTCACTCATTCACTGATTATTTATGAGGCCTCGTGGGTATACACCATCTTAGTTGTAATAGGTTCTGAGATATTAATCCACTAGCAAGTTTTGCAAAGACAAAATGGTCAGCGGACGGACAGACGGACGGACAAATATTTTTTTTAGATGTCATTTTTGGGACTATATAGGACTCATCTCGCACAGATTTGCAAAAATATGGATTTTTTGGAGGGTTGGTGGTGGGGAGGAATGTGTACATTCTATGCATTTGAGTCAAGAAGCAATGACTTGTATACATACATGTTCTTTTTCTTCTTTTCTTTTAGCAAGTTCTTCCACCACCATATCATATTCCATTTGAATGGCGTCTCTCCTTCGCAGCACAGCCTGAACAAAAAACACAGACAAAAAAATTTAAAAAAAGGAAAAACAGAACACACTCTGTCAGCAAAAGTTTAAACTCAAAACAACAAGGAGCAGTCCGGAATACAGCACAGACTAAATCAAGGGAGACAACAAGTTAAATCAAGGGAGACAACACGTTTGCGGTAAAACAAAGTCAAAAGACTAGTTGTCTCCGCTAAAGAGAAGGGACTGGAGTTTAATAATGGCATCTTGAATAGAATGCTTAATGTCATCACTAAAACAGACATAAATCAACTAGCAACAAAAACAACTAGCAATTTTTAAATTAACCCTTTTTTTCATGCAGACCGCCCTTACATTTCCTAATGAGAAAAATGCAGCTCAAGAGAGGCAACTCCTCATAATACATCGCCACATACACACAAATTTTTTTTTAAAGAAATCTAAAACAAATATTGAACTAAAACTAATTTTATAAAATTCAAGACGAAGTTTTCTTTCAAGGGACGCATGATTTGTATGGGAACGTCTTGCACATAAATCCATTTGTAAAAATCCAAACATTACAAAAACAGACGTAAAATAAACAAACGCAGTGGCACAGTATTATGGACTAGAAATCAATGTGTCCACATCACTATCACTCTGAAATGCTTCAAAATCAATTTCCAAGTCACTTTCCTTGCTTGGATCAATTTGCACAAAATTGCCTTCATCGAATCCCTCAAAAACACTGTCTGAATCATCACTGTCCGTAATGGCTGCTAGTATAAACTCCTCGAAACATTTTCACAGAGTATCGATGTTCAAAATTTTGCAGTGCAGGTTTTTTAAAACGATCTACCATGTTTTGCATACCACCAGAAAGAACAGGAAATCTCATACATGAGGCAACAATTTGCAAAACGATGCTATTTATAGATACAGCAGTGGAAGCAGCCTAATGGAGCATGTGTTTGCGGTGTTTTGCCAGAAGACATCGAGCAACTTGCCTAAAAAGAGCATCAGGTGCAATCGGCGGACTTGAGGGGAAAAGGGTTAAGGAATCTAAAAAAGTAATAAGCCTCGAGGACTCTGAGTACAGCTTCTCTTGATTCAGACACACTAAAAATGAACTGCAAGAATAACAAAGCCTGACACACACATACACACACACACACACACACACACACACACAAATATTTATAAATATGCCATGATAAAACTATGCCACATTGCTCTGCCTAATAATTTTGTCAAATTAAGCTTATGTACAAGGTGTCTCAAAACAAAAGGTACACAAAAACACATTGAAACATCAGTACCAAGAAATGGAAAAACATAATATGTAATTGTGTTTTTCTGATTGCAGAAGGCCTGAAGTTTGTTGTGAAAGCCAGCAAATGAACCAGAAAGACGCCACAACTTACGTAGATTGAGAGGACAAAAATTGTTTATTTTTGGTATGAGACAAAATCAGTGGTTAAGGTTCAGCAGCACAGCAGAAACTTCCTTCACTGAAAGTAAACTTTCAGCCACTATCTGTAAGCTATTTTTAGACACGCCAGCAGGCCAAACCCATGCACAGCCAGTGTCTCAGATCAGTTCAGCCAGCGATAAGGGACAGCACAAGGGTTATTTTTAGCCATAGCCTGAAAGTACCGCTTATGAACAGCCCTGGCAGAGATACCAGCTTTCTTTGGCCCTAACAAACATGTACCTACTGCAAAATCAGTAAGGAAAACTGTCAAAAAGTTTGAAGAAACTGGTAGTGTGTGCAATTTGAACAAAGGACATAGCGGTAGACCAAGATGTGGCCATCCAGGGCAACATATGATCTAATCTATCTGCATGAAGACAGAATGGCCACCATATTCACCTGATATAACGCTGCCAGACTTCTTTCTTTGGGGGTATTTGAAGGAGCGGATCTACTCAAACTCCAGACCATGAAGTCTACAACAACTGGAGGCAAACATTCTCAGAGAAATCTAGAACATCCCACAAGAAACATTCCCCAACAAATATGGCAATGAGGATGCGGTCTGCCATTGGAAAAGAGGGTGACTAGATTGACCACATGGTTTGAACACACAATCTCAACTGAAAGCTGTGAACTAGGGACAAATCTTCTATGAACTGACTACACTATCATGCAAAAATGATTTCAATAGTAGTATTGAAAGAAAATCTGGTAATTTTTTTTTTTGAGATCCTATATATTGCTTTATGATAAATGTTCAACACTGTCTGATGCCTGAATTGCCTGAATTGCATTTTAACAAAGGACAACAACAACAACAAAAAAGAAATTCATACTTTTATACATTCTGTGTATAAGATGTATTCTTTCAGTGGCTGAGCCAGGTTATCATCTGTATCATCAACCTGCAAGCAGAAATCATAAATGTGGCTTTAATTTAATAAGTGAACGAATAAACAAATACATACATATATACATACAATTCATGCATACATACTTACATACACAAACTAATAATAAATACATACATACATACAATACATGCATACATAAACAAACAAACAAATAAATTATGACTGACCAAATCCTTTAGACATCGACAGCACTGATCAATGGCTTTGGACATGGAGAGTAAAGCATTGGTCAGCTGGTCCTCAGAGTTTCCCCATAGTGTGTAGCACGGACCCCACTCACACAACTCTGCATGGTAGTCTGTGAAAACACAACACCGATAACAAATTAACTAGGGTCTACATCTGCATTGATTAACTGTCGTTTTATAATCTGAGAAAACACGATACAATAAGGGTCTACGCCTGCACTGATTAACGGTTGTATTAAAAAACGAAGATTTGGCAATTTGTGTGGCTTTTGTTAGATCCTGTTTCCAGCCAGCTCCTTGAAAAGCTCTTTGAGCTATTTAAAGAGCGCTAAATAATAACAATTGATAGATATCACAAATATCCATGATGAACAATTGTTCTCCTACCACGCTAAAAAAAAATAAAAAATCCATGTTGTTGAAGAATGCTCAATGCGTTTTACTAAGAAATCTACTATCGAGAGACTATACAATTGTACCAAGTCCGTTCAGAATGTTTAAATATAGCTTCTGAATACGGGACAATGTAAACTTTTTCCATACTGACAGACAGAAAATTTAATAAAGAAGCAAAAGACATTGTTTCTACCTTTTTCTCAACCCCTTCTTCCCACCAATCTCTTAAAAATAAACGAATTTTTAATATTGATCTTACCAAAACATTCTTGGACTAAATCATTTAGTCTTCAATTCATTTAGAGATGCATGAGCGAAACAACAAGATTTTAGATTATCAGCTTCAAGAGTTCCTACAGGAATTCAAACCCAATGTCTAGCGGAATAAAATAAATAACTGAAGTCAGAATGAAATCCATGTCGCCCAAAATGTACACTGACCGCAAGTGGTACTGCCAATCCCAATGGCTATACATTCATTGGCTCCTGTTGCGTACATGCAACATTTCACCACAGCAAGAAACCAGATCTTAGACACTCTCATTGATGCAAGCATGGATACACTAGTCACAACGCCCACACAGACAAAGTTAAGACTCTAACCTGCTTGTTCTCGAAGCACTCTGGTTGCAATGCGGTCCATCACCCCAAGCTTTTCACCAAAAATGTTGATGTACTCGTGCATGAGCGCAAATTCGGCTGGACGGTTCTTCATCATGTAGGAGGCCCCCATGTTGTGAATGGAGTCCGTGACTTGCGAGATGATCCCTTTCCCTTGCTTCTTGTGAGCTTGGAACTCCTATAATATATATAGAAAATACAAATAGAAACTTTCATTAATGTATTGGATGCAGTCCAACTTTTCACAAATAAAATTTGATTTTGATTTCCTTCTTCTAATAGCGAAGTGCACTGACATCACATGTTTGAGTGACGAATGTATGTTTTTGTTGTGTTTGTAGGAGCATCTGTAATATGTGAGCATGTATGTTGGTTACAGATCATCATGCTTTGAGTCTGAGTTAGAAATAAAGCGCTTGTAGCATCCACTAATAATAATATTATTAATAATAATAATATTAATATCATTATTATAATTTTTACAATGTAAATAATTCTGATGCATTCATTTACGTTAAAATGAGAAAGAACTGACATTTCTCTTTACAGGTATTTACTACTCCAGGTCACTTTCCTAAAGCTGAAATTCCAATGTCACATAATTATTTTAAACAATCTCTTGTTATCTTCTTGTTAGCCAGCAGACACTCTCATCAATTGCTACAAATGAAGATGCTGTCTGCATTCAAAATAATCTTGGAATTTTGGTACTTTGTACTTTTATTTCTGAACACATAATAATAAATCATACATTTAAGCAAAAGGCTATTAGCCCAGTAGGGTCTTTTTAGCCAAAATGGAATGTCGATAGGGGGGTGGGGTGTACATATAAATGTATGCAAATGTGAATGGCACGATTTAACATGCAACAACAATGAAATACTGTGGAATTGCTTAAGATAAAACAAGCTTTGATTTTCAACGGTAATAAGAGACCTATAAAACAAAGAAACTAGGCTCACTAAACTTTATTCACAAACTTAGTTATAGTAATTTTGTTTTCTTAGTGCCAATAATTTTATTTTAATTGATAGAGGAATAAAAGGTACAAAGTATGTCACCCAAGCTTTAGCAGTGAGGAACACTTGGAAATTTTTGTCAAAGGAGAGGACTGGGTGATCAGCCAAACGGGTAAGGAACTTCTGCAAGGCCTTCTGCCGTACTCGCAGAAACTCTGTGCTGAATCGGTCCAGGCGCTTCAGGCTGTGCTTCTCTGGAAGTGGCTGAAAAAACATTATTATGTTCAACATGAGACAAATTTCAGTGATGAACAAAGTATACTCTATGCACAACATTTGTTACATGAAGTGGATGTTCTATGAATTGACAACAAATCTAAAGTCACACTGATGCATAAACATTGCAAAATGCCCACAACATTTTGTGGTTGGCAGTAGATGACTAATAATCAGGTACTTTCTTTCTTTTTTTCATAATAGTTACCATTAATGTACTTGATTTAGTGTATTGCATATTTATTTATTGAGTTATTATTTTAAACCTTGATGTTATAAACTGTCCTTTGTTGAAAACGTTAATATTACATAAATTACATCTTATGCGCAAACTTTTTAAATTTAGTACGCTGAGTGAAAACTTCAAAAATTGCTCATTTTCTTTTTATTCTCTGTCTGAATATGTTCATGCAAAGCAATTCATTTTATTTCTTCTTTTACCGGTTTAGTATTTATGTTATATTTATCTTTTTGTTAAATGTCTTTTAAAAAATGTATTATTATCTAGGTAAATCTGCGCGCGCTAGTGTGTGTGAATGCATGTGATCGCTTAGAGCAAACTGTCAGTTTGATTTTTGCGCTTTATAACAAATATTTTTTATTTTTGTTATTCGTATTATTATTATTGTTGTTGTTGTTATTGTTGTTATTATTATTATTATTCACCGGAACAAGATGTGTAGGGTAGTTCTCCTCCAGACGCTGTCGCAGCCACAGAAAATCATTGTACCTGCGCCTCACGCTGTAGTCCGAGCCGTCATACTCAACCCTTGATGTCTGCAAAAAAGAAGAAGAGTTAATATAATGAGGCATTTATAGTCTTTAAGTTTAATTTATTCTCACCAGGAATGTAATAATAATAATAATAATAATAATAATAATAATAATAATAATAATAATAATAATAATAATAATAATAATAATAATAATAACAGACCTGCCTACCCCCCAAATTTTTAAGAGTAACGACTTGGGACAAAAAGCGTAACATTTTGAGGGAAAATTGTAAAAAGTGTATTCACACCGAGATCGATCTATCGGTCTTTAAACTCATTATATTTCTAGTTCTACACCAAATACTAACAATCTTGCAACATTTGCAATTAATAGTAAATTAAACAGGCAGCAAGACAAGAAAATAGAAAGCAAACAATGAATTTACAACAACAAAAAAAGTAGATAAACTGTCTGAATTTATTATTATTATTATTATTATTATGACTTTCATGTACATCTCTCCAGGATCGCACAAACAACTGCTGCCCTGACAAGGTTGAAGCCCATTTGGAAAGACAGGACCATCAGTCTACATTCCAAAGTAAGACTGCTGCGCTCCCTTGTCATCTCCATATTCCTTTATGCTTGCGAGGCATGGACCCTCACAGCAGATCTACAACGAAGAATACAAAGCATGAGATGAGGTGCTACAGAAGACTTCTGGGCATTTCCTATACCCAACACATCACCAACGACGAAGTCCGACAGACCATCACACAAGCCATTGGACAACACGATGACCTGCTCACAGTGGTGAAGAAACGGAAACTCCGATGGTATGGCCACGTCACCAGATCATCAGGCCTTGCAAAGACCATTCTGCAAGGCACAGTGCAAGGAGGTAGAAGAAGAGGGAGACCGAAAAAGAGGTGGGAGGACAACATTCAAGAATGGACTGGTTTGACACTGAGCGAAGCCATCAGGGCTGCTGAGGACAGAGAAAGATGGAGTATGCTGGTAAAACGATCATCTGTGGTGCCCCTACGACCTCCGAGTTACGGGACAGGATAGGATAGGTACATAGTAGACTAAAATCAAAAAAAGCATCATTCAATGTAAAAGAATTTTTTTTTTTAAAGTTTTCATATGTAATACTTCTTCAAATAATTGTAGTAAGCACTTTTCTTGCTGCTCAGTTGGTGATCACTATATTGACGCTTGTCCAGAAAGTGCCCAGGTCTGGACTTGAGCACAACAATGAACTAAAAAGAAGTAGATAAACTGTCTGAATTTATTATTATGACTTTCATGTACATAGAAGACAAGAGTCAGAAAAGCATCATTCAGATGCAAAAGTAAATAGTAATATTTTTTTTTTTTAAACACACAAAAAACAGTTTTTATAGTTTTTACTTCTTCAAAGAATTGTAGTAAGCACTCTTAAAGCGTCTGGGCCAGTGGGGAAATGTTGCAAATTCCCTAGTAAACGTAGAAAAGCTAGTGTTCCAGCAACTGGTGCGATTGTAGCTATAAAAGTTAGATTGTTCACGATTATGATGGATTGGTTATTAAGCTAGGTAACCAATGAAAAGCCACGGTCGAAAGCACACTGATTGGCGTCTAGCTCTACTAGCCTTTTACAACTGAGCCCTAGTGCGCAAAGCCAATGCGTGGAAAAAATGGCAATAAAAATATCGGAACGGACGCCAACCGAAAAATCGTAGTTTTTGCGTTCGGAAATTCGTAGTGAAATTAGGGAAATTGTACAAATCGTAGTAAGGGCTGAAAATCGTAACAAAATACGTCTAAATTGTAACGGTAGGCAGGTCTGTAATAAAAATACAGGATGCTATCACGCGCTTTTTTCTTCAATCGAACTCAAAGCGCAGTGATCTGAAGAGAGCGTTATTACAGAAGTCGGAATAGATATCAAATCTGACATTTTAAACTGACTGCATCCAATACCATTATTGAAGAGAAGGAGGAAACTGAGCACCTGGAGAAAACCATGGGTGTCCTGAAAAATTGTGTACCTAAATCACATAAGTTTGTCCCATGCCGGGTTGGAAACTGCAACCTTGATCATAAGAAAGCAGTTCACTATCCACTGAGATACCAGGTCACTCACACAGAAGAATTTGCCCATACAGTAATAATAGTCTTCAATCTATAACTCTATTTTGCAAACTCTCTATAGATGTGTGCTCAGTGTAAAATGAACAAAAAATATATTTCTTTCCTTCAAATAATGCAACTGCTATTACTATATTTTCACACTGTGGACCAACAAGAAGGGAATTCCTTGCCACAAAAACGGGGGGGGGGGGGGGGGGGGGGGACACTGGAACAGCAAAAACCTGGTAATATCTTCAAAGGACATCAAAAGACATATTTGTTTCAATAGTAAGGTCTTTCTCTAGCCACCCCTCCCCCCCCCCCCCTCTTCGCCTCACCTGTCCTCAACTTCTTTACTTCCACCTGTTACCCACCTTCCATGTATAATACAAAGTCATTAGCATAGCATAACATAAGCTCTCTGCCTTAGAAGTGGACATCATCATCTTCAAGCAAACTTACTTTTGTGGTGACTCTGAAAGTGATGTAGGCTTCCAGAGTGCTGGTGTGCTTCTCTGGGTCATCGACTTTGATGAAGAGGTCTCTAGTCTCAGCATCCACATCCTCATCCAGGCGGAAATTTGCAATCAAGCTCGAGCTACGGGACACTGTTACATCTGATTTGCTTGACGCGTCCAAGTCCAGACTCTCCATCTTCAAATAAGGAAATAAATAAATAAATAAATAGAATTTGAAAACATCATATGAAAAAGCGTGTTATGACTGTTGTCCTTTCTAGAACTTCAGTTCTGGTGAAAAAGTTACAGTTGTAAAAATAACCTGTCTCCCGTGTTTTTCATTAAAGTCCAAGGCCAATCTTTCAACACTGTGCACAGTTTCAAATATTTACAAGCAATTGTATCAGACAGTGAGTCCTGACAGGAAGTACTCTCCAGGATAGCACAAATAACTGTTGCCCTGACAAAATTTAAACCCATTTGGAAAGACAGAACTATCAGTCTACACTCCAGGGTAAGGTTGCTGTGCTCCCTTGTCATCTCCATCTTCCTATACGCTTGTGAAACATGGACCCTCACAGCAGACCAACAGCGAAGAATATACAGCATGGATATGAGGTGCTACAGAAGACTTCTGGGCATTTCCTATACCCAACACATCACCAAAGAAGTCTGACAGACCATCACACAAGCCATTGGACAACACGATGACTTGCTCACAATGGTGAAGAAACGGAAATTCCGATGGAATGGCTACACCACCAGAGCACAGGCCTTGCAAATACCATCCTGCAAGGCATTGTGCAAGGAGGCAGAAGACGCGGAAGACAAAAAGAGAGGTGGGAAGACAACATTTGAAAATGGACTGGCTTGACACTAAGTGAAGCCAGGAGGACTGCTGAGGACATAGAAAGATGGAGTACGCTGGTTAAATAATCATCTGTGGTGCCCCAATGCCTTCCAAGTTACAGGACAGGATAGGATCCAGTCATCACTTTGTGTTAAACTAATGTTTGTTATAATGTTCGAAAAACTAGTTTTTAAAAGTTATTTTATTTATCACCATCATCCAGGTCTATGCCCCAGGCCCAACATCAAAGTATGATGACAGCGAAGTCGAGGATTTATATGAATATCAACAGGCTGTCCTTGACCAAGTGCCGAAGAAGGACATAGTCATAGTGCAAGGTGACTGGAATGCCAAGGTTGGACAAGATGTGCACCACAAATGGGGAGACACATGTGGACCCCACTGCAACTAGACAAAGGACAAGAGGTCTGAGACTCTTGGAGTTTGCTAGATACAACAATCTGATACTGGCAAACACTCTTGGTCTCCACAAAAAATCCAGACGATAGATATGGCACAGTCCCAGCGGGGAGCATCACAACCAGATTGACTACATCATGGTCAAGAAACGCTTCAGTTCAAGCATCAACATTGGCAGGACACGCAAAAACCATCCTGCAAGGCAAGGTGCGAGGAGGCAGAAGAAGAGGTAGGCAGAAAAAGAGGGAGACAGAAAAAGAGGTGGGAGGACAAAATTCGAGAATGGACTTGTGTGGCACTGAACGAAGCCATGAGGGTTGCTGAGAACAGAGAAAAAGATAAAGTATGCTGGTTAAACGATTATCTGTGGTGTACCAACGACCTCTGAGTTGCGGGATAGGATAGGATATGATTATCTAGAATGTACAGGAAAATTAAATCCTTCAGTAAGCATGTCTATTCTGAAGCAGAAGATTTCAAAAAACAGATGCGCTATAAAATGAAGAATGTATAGAATTAGAAGAACTAGAACGACTTAAAAATCAAGATACACCCACCAGATTCCGAAAAGTGGAAAAAATAGAAAGCATCAAATCAACGATCATTTCATAAAACATACTGTGCAAGCTCATATAATATAATACTCTGTACAAATTCTTGGAATATAATGAAATGACAGATCATCTTTTTTTGATGTGCCTAACTTCATACAATCACACAATGAGGTCATTATAGATGCAAAAGATCATAACAACAAACATTCAGCCCACCATGAGCTAAAGCATTGTAAACGCCAATTCAGTTTAGTGCACAACATACCCCATCATCGTCACTGTCTCTGTCAAGCCCAGTAAGCAATGGATCTTTGAATTTTACAACATCATCAGAATTTCCTGACGGAGAATTCACTTCGTTCAAAGGATCACAGCCACGGCCTTCTGCCATGATTGATAATTGTCGCTTATGATGCTGCAAACAAATGACTTTTCCCTTAACACCATTCGATTGGACCAACGATTTCTTTTAGCCAATAGAATATCGTGTACTAAAACAACGTTGTTCTTTGGGAGGCAAGCGACATTTCATGCTTACTTTCGTTCTCAGTTTTAAAAAAAATACAAATAAAAAAATGGCGTTCCAACAAGCAACGCCTGGTCAGTACAATTAATTATTATGTTGTTGTTGCTTTTTTGGTTCGTGTCGTTTCCTTATTTGTGTATGTGTGTAGACTTGTACCTTTAATTTTGCTGAGGTTGTTTCTTTTTTGAAAATATTTTTATATCATTATCAATGCAACACAACTTGAAGGATCAAGTAAGTTCAGGGATTCTTACACATTACACAATTACATACAATCATCATTCATTGGCATTGTCATTGATTGGGTTATTTTTATGATTGTGTAAATGAACTGTTGAGCATGGAAGTCGTAAACCACAATGTAATTTTTCAAAATAGATAATAGAGTTGTCTTATCTTATTTTATTGCTTATTTCATGGCATAAAGACCGCAAAGTGCTGCTTGCACAGTTGGAGCAGCAAAAAAAAATGTTGCGAGGTGGTGTTGTCCCAAGCAGTGTTGCAGTACCTTCCACAAGTATTGGTAGTAACAGGTACGTACTCTCTCTCTCTCTCCCTTACTCCCTCCCTCTCTCTCTCCCTCTCTCTCTCCCTCTCTCTCTCTCTCTCTCTCTCTCTCTCTTTCTCTCTCTCTCTCTCTCCATGATGTGAATGAACCCTGAGTTGTATTTAATAGTTATTGTTAAAGCCCCAAGGGCAAGATGTAAAAAAGCGCATCCAGCCGGCAATGGCGGATCTTGGGGGGGTGCAACGGGTGCACGTGCACCCCCCACGGAAGACAAAAAAAAAAAAAAAAAAAAAAAAAAAAAAAGAAGAAAGAAGAGGAAGGAGAAAAAGAAGAGGAAGAAGAATATTCAGAATATCCACAATATTCATAATAATCATCATGCTAATAATCATCATGCTAATCATCATCAGCAGCAGCAGGAGCATAATGATAATAATAATAATAATAATAATAATAAGAAGAAGAATAGAGGACAATAATAATAATAATAATAATAATAATAATAATAAAGGACAAAAAAAATTATAATAAGAAGAAGAAGAAGAAGTTGTTTAATGTATTTAAAGTCTTTCCACCAAAGTGATACAATAATAATTTATTTAAAGTCTTTTCACCAAAGTGATACAATAATAATAATAATAATAATAATAATAATAATAATAATAATCGTCATTTACCTCAAAGATGCATTCTCTCCTATTTTCTTTCCCATATCAATCCCTGCTCTCTTCACGCTTCAATCTCCTGTTACCCCCACCCCCTCCCTCCTTTCTTCTTTCGTTTACTCACACTCACCAATCGGCCTACACATCTTTTGTGGCACACAGGGACTAGCCCTTAGAGGTAAGCACGATGATGGGGTGCTAGAAGAAGACAACAACAGCAACTTCAACGCCTTGTTGAAATTTAGAATTGATGCAGGTGATGAAACACTGGCAAGACACTTAAAAACGTGTGAGAAAAATGCGACGTATGTTTCCAAGACCACACAGAATCGACTGATAGAACTGATTGGTGATCACATTCGTGAAAAATTGATAGCCAGAGTCCAGAAAGCAATACACTTCTCAGTGTTGGCAGACGAAGTCGTAGACGAGTCAAACTGGGAACAGTTGTCACTCGTCTTGAGGTACGTTGACTGTGATACAAACAGCATTAAAGAAGACTTTATTGCCTTCATCCCTTGCGAAAAAATCACAGGCGAAGAGATTGCATCCAACTTTGGTCAGTATTTGAACGCATGTGGTCTCTCTGTACAGAACAGACGAGGTCAAGGATATGAAGGAGCTGCGAACATGGCTGGCAAGTTTAAGGGAGTTCAAGCTCGAATCAGCGAGTTGAACGACAAGGCATTGTATGTCCATTGCGCAGCTCATTCCCTTAACCTGTGCGTGGTGAAGGCTTGCAGCATCACTGAAGTTACCTCCATGCTTGGTGTCTTGAAAGAAGCTGCCCTTTTCTTCTCTCTGTTACCTAAGTGCCAAAGGAAACTTGAGACCACAGTTGAGGCAGAAAAAGAGGCGGGAAGAATCCTCGACGCAAAGAAAGCTAAACTGGTGGATCTATGTCGAACGCGATGGGTTGAACGTCATTCGGCGTTTGAAGCGTTTGCTGACCTTCTTCCAGTTGTGACAAGTTGTCTCCGTGAGATGCAGCGTGGAGGAGCAGAGTGGGACAGTGAAACTGTAACAAAGGCAGCTGGATTCCTATGAGCCTTTCAAGCCAGCGACTTTCGTGTTGCCTTTGTTGTCACAAGAAAATGTCTCCAATTTCTCAAACCCCTGACTGTAAAGCTGTGCACAGAAGAAAGCAAAAGATATCGTGGCTGCATTCAACGAAATTAGTGCCGTGAAAAACATTTTGCAACGCATCAGGGCAGATGTGGAGGGAACATTCACGCGCTGGTTCCAAGAAGCACAGCAAATGGCTGCATCCCTTGATAATGAGATTAGGAGGCCTCGATGCCCAGAACGGCAGTCTCATCACAGCAACCAACCAGCAGAAAACACGGAAGAGTTTTTCAGGCGATCGATCGCAGTGCCCTTCCAAGACCATCTCCTCTCTCAGATGGATTCAAGATTCAGTTCAGCATCGGAAGTGGCTGTAGATGGACTTGGTTTGGTGCCATCTGTGATCGCCACAATGCAACAAGACGGGGGTCTTCACAGCCTCCCAGATGGTGTGAAACGTCTTGCAAGCTTCTGGGAAGCTGATCTCCCAAACATGAACGAACTGGAATCAGAGTACATGAGATGGTCTCACAAGTTGGAAGCATTCCAAGGGGACTTACCAGAAACAGTCCAGGAGAGCTTGAAAGCCTGCGACCCAGACTTTTACCCCAACATTCACGCTATGCATCGCCTGCTGTGCACACTACCGATCACAAGTGCTGAATGTGAACGAACTATTAGTGGACTACGCACACTGAAAACTTATTTGCGTTCCACTATGGGTGAAAAAAGGTTGAATGGACTGGCCCTTATGCGTGTACATAAGGATATCTGTGTTGATCCAAACGACATCGTCGACAGGTTTGCCAGAAAATACAAGACGCTAATGCCACTACAACCACAGAAGTTGGTCATGCAGTAAGTCCTTTTCAGGTAAAAGCTTTGTGTCATTTTCTTAAAATGTATATTTACAGCAGTTATAATAGCAACAGCTTGATCTAAGTACAATTAGGTAGCAACTCAACAACAAAAGAAAGTATAACACATGTATGTCAGGGCGTTTTGCCCATAAACTGTTGTTTTGAAAGAATAACTGTTCTTTGCTATGAATCTGAGGTAAGATACAAAAACTTCTCTCTATCCCTCCCTCCCCCCACCAAAAAAAAAAAAGTGCACTCTCCCGCGTGAACCTGCTGATCCGCCCTCGGGCAGCGCTTATTCTTTTACCCTTGCAAAATAAAATTGTTATCTTATCTTATCTTATCTTATCTCTCTCTCTCTCAGTCTCACCCCCACCTCTACCCCATCTCTGTGTCTATCAGGCTCTCAGGCTCTCTCTCTCTCTCTCTCTCTCTCTCTCTCTCTCTCTCTCTCTCTCTCTCTCTTTCTCTCTCAACATTGTGAGAAGGTGCATTTATATGCTCTAAAAAAGTTTTTGGGTGTGAGTCTGCGTACTCCAAATGATTTTGTTTATAATGAATTAAGTCGATACCCCATTACTATAAACTTTGCTGTCCGTTATATTCGTTATTGGCTTAAAATAAGTCATATGACTGATGATAGACTGCCTAAAAAAGCTTATCTGATACTGTATGACCTTGATGCTCAAGGAAAAACTACATGGGTTACGACTGTAAAGTTATGTTTATTTAGACATGGTTTTGTTTACTCGTGGGTGGAGCAAGGTGTGGGTAATGAGAATGAATTTTTGCGAATGTTTAAGCAAAGAATGATTGACTGTAGGTGGCAAAATTGGAGCGAGCATGTGAATGGCAGTGAACGATTTGACATGTATAGAACGTTATTATTGTAATGAACTAAATTTTCTTTCTAAATATTTATATATCAATGTTGATAGGCACTTGAAACAAATACGTATTAACTAAATTTCGTTTTGGTGTATCAGATTTAGCCATTCATCATTTCAGATACAGATATCACGAAGATAACGATTTAATGTGCCGGTTATGTAATTCTGCAGTTGAAAATGAAATACACGTTTTACAATGCTGTTCATTTTATGATAATTTAAGGAAGAAGTTCATTGCACAGAAATATTGTAGAAACCCAAATGCATTCACCTTCTCTTTGTTGATGTTATCCACGAATTCAGAAATTGTAAAAAAAACTTTTGCATTTTTCTCTACCAAGCATTTAAAGCTAGATTTTCTGTCTTGAGCACTAGTATGTTGTTATTTTTGTATCACGCATACACTATTGTATTTTATTTTGTTGGACCGAAAATTGTATTTTGTGATTGATTTTGATCTCTCCCCCCTTCGTGAGGGGGCCATGGCCTTAACCAAATTAAAAAAATTTAATTTCAATTTCTCTCTCTCTCTCTCTCTCTCTCTCTCTCTCTCTCTCTCTCTCTCTCTCTCTCCCTCCCTCCCACCCTTTCTCTCTCTCTCCCACCCTTTCTCAATCTCTTTCTCTAGAAAATGAAACTTGTATCCTGCTGTATGGCCGACGGTCCAGTGTTGTTGACGACAGAGGATTCCCACAAAAGAGATCCTACCCTATCCCGTAACTCGAAAGTCATTGGAGCACCACACTCCATCTTTCTCTGTCCTCAACAACCATCATGGCTTCGCTCAGTGTCAATCCAATCTATTCTCCAATGTTGTCCTCCCATCTCTTTTTATGTCTCCCTCTTCTGCCTCCTTGCACTGTGCCTTGCAGGATGGTTTTTGCAAGGCCTGATGCTCTGGTGACATGGCCATACTATTGGAATTTCCATTTCTTCACCACTGTGAGCTTGTCATCGTGTTGTCCAATGGCTTGTGTGATGGTCTGTCGGAATTCTTCATTGGTGATGTGCTGGGCATAGGAAATGCCCAGAAGTCTTCTGTAGCACCTCATCTCCATGCTTTGTATTTTTTTGTTGTAGGTCTGCTGTGAGGGTCCATGTTTCGCAAGAGTATAGGAAGATGGAGATGACAAGGGAGCACAGCAACTTTACCTTGGAGTGTAAACTAAAATTCCTGTCTTTCCAAATGGGCTTCAACCTTGTCAGGGCAGCAGTTGTTTGTGCGATCCTGGAGGGGATTTCCTGTCGGGACCCACTGTCTGATACAATGGCTCCTAAATATTAGAAGCTATGCACTGTGTTGAGGGATTGGCCTTGGATTTGATGTCGGTGTTGATGCCATTGTTGTTTTTGGTCATCATTTTGCTCTGCACTTATTTCCATTCCAAATGCTCTGGAGGTGGTGTCAAGCCTCTGTACCAGCTGTTCAAGTTCTTGTTCTTCTCCAGCCAATCTATCAATGTCATCTCCAAAACGGAGTTTGGAGATTGCTCTACCCCATATGCTGACTATGCCTTTGTGATTTGTAAGGGCAACTGACATTATGCGCTTGAGGAAGATGTTGAAGGATGTTGGAGAGAGTAGGCATCCTTGACACACGCCGATTGCTGTTCTGAACCAGTTCTTGATGACACTGTTGTGGAGGACTGCACCGGTGGCCTTGTCATAGAGGCTTTTGATGACTTCAATAATGTTAGGACTGATGTTGTGCACTCTCATGGTTGCCCACAGATCTGCATGCCAAACTCGGTCAGACGCTTTCTTGAAATCTACAAACACATGATATAGATGTTGTTGGTTCTGAAGGTATTTCTCACAGCTTATTCTGAGGTTGAAAATCTGTTCAGTGTTACTTCGCCCTTCCCTGAATCCTGCTTGTTCTTCAGCTATGATTTTTCAGCTTGAGGTTTGAATCTGTTGAGTATTATTATCAGGAGGACTTTGCTGGGATGGCAGATGAGGCTGATGGTGAGGTAATTTTCACACTCCTGAAGGTTACCCTTTTTGGGAAGAGCGATAACAAGTGTCTGGGTCCATGGTGTAGGCCACTCCCCAGATATTGTTACAGATAATGGTGAGGGCGTCAATCATCGCTTCTTCTCCTGCTTGAAGCAATTCAGCGGGTATGTTGTCCACACCCGCTGACTTCCCCTTCTTCAGCGATTGCACTGCTGCCTCAACTTCTTCTCAGAGATTTGGGAGGATTTCTTCTTCTTCTCTGTTCTGGGGACATGTTAGAACTGATGGGTCTCCGTTTGGTGTGTGGTTGTAAAGGTCAGAGCAGTACTGTGTCCATCTATCCATGACTTATTGTTCTACTGGGGCTGTATTCAGAAATGGCAATACCTGCCGGTAATTTATGGTGAGGAGGGGTAAAATCCTTGTTTGGACTTATCTGGTTTTCAGAGAAGTTGTAATGCTTTGCCACTCGGCCAAACGGCCGATAATTTTACCGACGCTATCACACACACACACACACACACCCCCGACCCCACCCCAGTAACTTGTACCCTTGCCGAGATAAAAATGGCGAATGCAATTGTTTTTGCAATGATTTTGCATCAGAGACCATGGAACAGGGTCTTTGGGGACAGATGATATTCTCTAAATATACCTGATGATGTAGAACATTACTAGAAATTTACATTTTAAAGAATCGACATCTTGCGAATTGTGGATGAAGTAGGAGAGGAGTTGCAGCATGCAAACCGGCATCGTCACTTCTTCCTTCACTGCAACTGTGTTTAGCACTAGGTTTCCAGTTCTATTTTTCCTTGTGCCAGTAAAATTTTCCATAAAATACTTTCTTAATGACCAAAGCGAAGTACGAAAGTAAGATGTTTTAGGTTTCCTCTTTCAATTCTAATTAAACGAAATATTTGTGATGGGAAAAGTTGCTTTTTCCTTCGTGTGATTTGTCTGCTAAGAAAGCTGTTGAGGTGTTGTCATCGAAGAGTGCATGCATTATAGAGGATTCAAATTTAGCTCGAGCTAGGGACCATGCATCAGGTAGGCCTTTTTGAATACCGAGATAAGTTTACCGGCAGTTTTCTCCACGGGTCTATACCTTGAGACAAATATCCTATCAAAGGGTTGCAAGCGGGTCTCTCAAAATACCAGTCCTGTAAGGCATATGCCAGACTTGCTTTGGATTGTGGAGACCTTGGGCTGTTTAACACTTGTCAGCCGCTTCACAGTCTGGTAGGCCTTCTTGCTGTTGTTCTTGTTCAGGCTGTTCTCTATTTCTTGGTATTGATCTTCTATCCAGTTCTACTTTGCTGTGCTTATGCCATTTCGGTTGTTATTGTTGATTTTTCGGTATGCATCAGCTCCCTGTGAGGTTTTCGTTTTCTTTTTAATCTCTCTTCGTTTATCACCCAGATCCAAAAGTTCAGTTGTGATCCACGGTTTCTTCTTTTGGCGGGAGGGGAGAGTTCAAGTACTTTACGTCAAACCTGCATAATATGTAGGATTGATGTGGCGGAGTAACCTCACTTTGAGGATTTTTTAGGATAGTTTGGTACTATCAATATAGTTTGAGACAGAAGTCTCGACTATTCCATGCATACCGGACTTTGAAAATAGATTGTATCAAACTACAGATTTAAAATAGGCCGGTTTCATGCATAGATCCCCAGCAGTTTTCATCAAGGGAAGTAATTATACTTGACTTTTAGTAAACCATGTAATATACATAATACGTTCTCATTTGTACACTTTTTTTGTGCTACTTTGATCATAATTTGTTTAACCTTGATTATGACTTGTGAGAAAATGTTATAAAAGAATTGTCCTTAACTTATTTGAATGTTTTTTGAATTAATTGAAGAAATATGTTTATAATCTCAGAGAGTATTTTCAGGGACACATTACAGTTATATTCAGTGTTCCCTCAACAAACGAAAAATGAGAGTCCTTGGGACTCCCAGGTATAAAATTGTAAGAGTCCTTGTGCAAATTTTGAGAGTCCCCAAATCGGAATAAAAAAGTAAAAACAAGTCCAAGCCTCACTTTTTTTTCTTTTTTTTTTTACTCTGTTAAAGCGTCACATTAGTTATCATAAACATATAAAACCAAAAAATTAAAACATGTATTAAATGCTTTTTTAAGCCTAGATAGAATCAAAGAATGGATTCACGAAGATTTCTTCTGTTCAGTGAATGGATTGCTTGGAGGAAGTTTACAATGCGCGCGCATGTGATTTTTAAGGACGACAACTCCCGACACAATCTTTAATCGTCTGCAATGGCAGTCTCAGTTGGGTTCTGATTCTGATTATGCCGTGAATTAGTTCGCCACTCGTTGGTCGTATTTTTGACTTCAGCGATTCGAAAAAAATGTGTGCGTCCACAGGACGCACACATGCAAATTTTTCTGCGTCATTTTTCATATTTTATGCGTAATTGACGCACTACTGTGCGTAATCGGGAACACTGATATTTGCGATAAAATACACTGTGATAGGATTTGGACAGTACGCAGTTTGAATTTATTTTGAACGGCTATAATTATAATAAATATTGTTTTATCTCGCACAGCATGAGCATGGGAGGTCACATGATGATGCAAAGCAGTGGGGCTCCCCCTCCAGTAATCCATGAGGTATGTGTTAATTCATTAGTTATCACTATCAGCAGGGTTCAGCCTGAAACAAAAAAGCTATGGGCCATTGGGCCCCTCAGATCAAATTTCAATGGGCCATGATTTCAGCAGTAATTTACGTACATGTAAAAGATAACCTGGAGATATTATGACAGAAATTAAAACAAAATAGATTATTGTGAGTGTGCATGTGTTGTGAAGCATGTTTACCAACAAAACACTAACCAGAACAGGGATCAGTATTTTGACTTGACTCGGGGCTCACACAATCATCTTGCGTAGGATTAGCGGCGGTAGACTGTAGTTTAACAGCAGCAAACGACAGTCTAGACTGTCCTACCTCAAGTTTAGTTGGTTGGGGGGGGGGGGGGTCATTTTCAAAGCGGCACAAAGAAAAACACAAAATCCTCCTTGCACGGACACAACATACGCGCAGACGATAGCAAATTCTGATTTGGAAGAAGCGTACAACAGTTCTTATTGGCTGAAAGATCAACATCCGGGCCCTCATAGCCAATCGCTGAACTTGCCTTAGCAAAAGCACGTTTGTCGCCTCCAAGACAGTGCACTGTTATTGTGGTGGCGCACTGGTACCAAAAATCGAAGCGCCATTCGGCCCCTGGCAAGAATTGTAGATGGGTCATTTTTTATTTTTATGCGTCAATGGCGCAGGGCGCGCTAGTAAACTGATCCCTGCTATCAGTATCAGCCATTATTGCATTGCAGAGTTCCCCCTTTGAAGAATGGGGTCTCCATTTAACCACCAATCTCCACCCCCTCCCTCACCCCACACTCCCCAACCCCCACTTCTTTTTTTTTTAAGAGCTGTTATTTTGCTGTGTTTGTGTGCATCAATATGTCTGTATGGTTTGCCATTATTCACAGCTTACAAACAAAAACAAACAATTTCAGGAAAATGATTGTCGTTGAACATATGGTGTGTATGTGTGGTCGTCTGAAATATTTGGTATTGTGTGTGTCAAAAGTATAAAT
Organism: Oncomelania hupensis; assembly: GCA_036898135.1. Lineage (NCBI taxonomy): Eukaryota > Metazoa > Mollusca > Gastropoda > Littorinimorpha > Pomatiopsidae > Oncomelania > Oncomelania hupensis. The sequence continues at coordinate 51,749,473 of CM072516.1, read as the reverse complement.
TTATACTAGAAAAAGATGACTGCTGTGTAGTAAGTAAATTTGACAGATTGATGCACAAGGAATAGATCAATACTATCCTATCCTATCCCGTAACTCGAAGGTCGTAGGGGCACCATCTTTCTCTGTCCTCAGCAACACTCATGGCTTCGCTCAGTGTCAAGCCTGTCCATTCTCGAATGTTGTTCTCCCACCTCTTTTTCTGTCTCCTGCTTCTTCTGCCTTCTTGCAGCGTGCCTTGCAGGATGGTCTTTGCAAGGCCTGATGCTCTGGCCAAACCATCGGAGTTTCCTTTTCTTCATCACTGTGAGCATGTCAACGTGTTGTCCAATGGCTTGGGTGATGGTCTATCGGATTTCGTTGTTTGTGATAAGCTGGGTACAGGAAATGCCCAGAAGTCTTCTGTAGCATCTCATCTTCATGCTTTATATGCTTCGTTGTAGATCTGCTGTGAGGGTCCATGTTTCGCAAGCATATAGGAA
>CM072516.1:51328994-51743994 GCA_036898135.1 Oncomelania hupensis | reverse complement strand
CTTTCCATAATGTCATCCAGCTGCGCAATCAAAAATAGGCCAAAAAGCTTTTTTTCACATTTATTCAGCACGCACACCCAAGAACAACCACTCCCTCCCCCCCACCACTCACTCACACACATATACAGAGTAAATAAAAAAATGTAACAGAATATGACACACAACAGGTGTCTTCAACTTTACTTGACCAGTAAAAAACAAAGCCAGTTTCTTCCATTGATTCGTCTCCGCTTTTTTCAAACTGTAGGCCTAGTCTTCAATCAACTCTAGCTTATGCATCCAATAAAAAACAATTGCCAGTTTCATTTGCCGATTCGGTCGGTCCATTTACTCTTTTGACTCCTACTTTCTTTGAGATAATTGTTGCTGTAGCATTTATGAATTAGTGACGGTTTGGGAATGAAACCTTGCTGTTTTAGCGCGTCTTAGAAAATTTATTTCCCAGTTAATTGCAGAAAAAGCATTCAAATGTGATTGGTAAATAGGTTAAAGTAGGCCCTGCCTTCTTACAACTTACATATTTCAGAGCTTCCTAGAAACATCGTCATCCACTAATGGTCCATGGTTCCTAGAAACGCGTTCGCCTGGCACACCAATGACCCAGGTTCGAATCCCGTGGTGGGCAATATAAAAGTGGCCAGTTTTACTGTCCATTTTAGCAGTATGATTGCTTTGGTGGTTCAGTGTTGATTCAGGTCCCTACCCCTCTTTCCCTGGGATGGTTATTCCCGTCTGCCATATCGCCAATGGTGGGTGTAGACGTTAAACCTCAATGTTCTTCTTCCTAGAAACATCGTCATCCACGATTGGTCAATTTCCATGTGATAACTGTTTTAGTAACGCTCTACTTTGCCAATGAAAATATAAGACACTTGCTGAAATCGATACATTGTCATTTGTGCATTAAGGTGTGGACAGTGCAGAGAGGGTTACATTTGATATCTGTCTGTTAATTGCATTGTGTATTTGCCAGGCTGATGGAATAAAAGTGAGAGATCTGTATTAATACTTGGTTCTGTATGTGTCCGTATATCAGTGATTAATACTTTAAAATGTGCGTATGTGAAACACAAAAATTAGATCGGATGACATGCAACTTTTTTTCCTCCTTTCTAACCAAGGCACATTTTACTTTGGCCATGATGCACAGTAATTGTTCTGTTTGTAATAAAATCTAGCTATGCATCTTGTGAAATCCAATACAAGACAAACTCACAGATGAAAAGTGCACAAAATCAAGCTTATCATAACTGAGCTTCAGCAATGTCTATATTTTAATCTATAAAATAGTAAACTATTACTTTTAATTACCGTTTGCTTTCACAATTTCTAGTATAACCTCCTAGTGACCCTCATCCCACTCCCCTTCATTTACCAAAGAAATTAAGAGCTTTCTCCATGCCGAGTCTGACCTCCCTACTTTTTCACAAATTATCATCATGCATCCTTGTATGTGTGCCTGGATATGTCTGTCAATGTGAGAGTATTTTGAAAGGTTTTGCAGCCCTCTAGGGCATAGCGTACTGGAGTGTGGATGGGTATGAGTGTGTGTGGGCAAAAGTTTACCCTGGTTTTTATGATCCCTGTAGAAACGTTTGCAATACTATAGCAACCTCTCAATATATTAAACAGGGCCTGTCCAGCTCAGAGAACTGCTGAAGACTTGGGCCATTGTCCAAGATCTGGCAACCCCCCTCCCCCCCCCCCCAAAAAAAAATAAAAAAAATTAGTCTCCAGCAATCAGAAGCAAACCCAGATCCATGCCACCTAAGTTTCATGCTTACAATACGTTGTGCACTGCATAAGGAGGTAAATAAAAATAATCTTACTGGGGTTCTATGCATGAAACTGGCCTATTTTAGTTCGGAACTACGTCATAGTCCGGTATGCACCACGATGGAATAGGTCGAGGCTTCTCAGTCTCAAACTAAATGTTGATAGTACCAAACTATCCTTTAAAAATCCTCAAATGGAGGCTACTCCGGCATGTAAAGCCTTGCGCAACTATTACGCAGTTTTGTCGTAACGTATTTGGACCCTCCCCTCCTTTTTCAGTGCAGGAAGGGGGTCACACTGTAGAACAAAGGTGGTCGAGACTGATGTCGCCATAGTGGAGAGGCGATGTAAATATCGTCCATCTCTACCATTCAAACTTTTTAGTGGATACTGTTCCATTGCGAAAAACGCGATTTTGACGCAATGCAGCCATACTGATTTTAGCTTTAGTCCGCAACTCAGGCCGGTAGTCCTGATCGGAGAAGGACTAAATTCGAGACTGTTTAGTTAGTACTTTAGGACGGAACTTCTTGTAGGCCACTTTCCTGCATACCAGACTAAGGCCAATAGATCCAAACTAGGCTATAATACGGAACTAAGCATTTAGTCCTTTTTAATGCATAGATCCCCTTATCGTGACAACTTTTCTACCACAATCACACTTCATTTACATGAGCAGTTTACTTGTCTATTTCATTCATAAATGTTACAACAGCCAAAACACAAAATATACTGCTGTTAAAACTGGCATAACATGTTCTTGTATCAGAAAATTGTCTAGATCTCCATATCTTAAAAAATCATATGGAAAGCTCTCTGTCAACATTGTATACATACAGTCTGATTACAACTGTAATAAAATAACATTCAATTGTAAAAACAATTGTAATTGTCACCATATCTTGAAAAATCATATGGAAAGATCTTTTTCATCAAATTCGATTGTAAAACCAAATGTAATTGTCATACATTAACAAAATCCAATGACAAATAAAAACATTAACCAAAATGTGTGCTTATAATCTGCATTCATGGAACAGACAAAATTGTGTTGTAAAACAAATAGGCAGTATTGTCGTCCCTTGCTATTGACATCCCTTACTATGGACATCCCTTATTATTGTCATCCCTTCGTCCCTTACTATTATCCTCCCTTACTATTGTCATCCCTTACTATTGTCATCCCTTACTATTGTCATCCCTTACTATTGACATCCCTTACTATTGTCATCCCTTGCTATTGTCATCCCTTACTATTGTCATCCCTTACTATTGTCATCCCTTGCTATTGTCATCCCTTACTATTGTCATCCCTTGCTATTGTCATCCCTTGCTATTGTCATCCCTTACTATTGTCATCCCTTACTATTGTCGTCCCTTACTATTGTCGTCTCTTACTATTGTCGTCCCTTACTATTGTCCTCCCATACTATTGTCATCCCTTACTATTGTCCTCCCTTACTATTGTCCTCCTTTATTATTGTCATCCCTTACTATTGTCGTCCCTTACTATTGTCGTCTCTTACTATTGTCCTCCCTTGCTATTGTCATCCCTTACTATTGTCATCCCTTACTATTGTCGTCTCTTACTATTGTCATCTCTTACTATTGTCATCCCTTATTATTGTCATCCCTTACTATTGTCGTCCCTTACTATTGTCGTCTCTTACTATTGTCGTCCCTTACTATTGTCCTCTCTTACTATTGTCATCCCTTATTATTGTCCTCTCTTACTATTGTCATCCCTTACTATTGTCCTTTCTTACTATTGTCATCCCTTACTATTGTCGTCCCTTACTATTGTCATCCCTTACTATTGTCGTCCCTTACTATTGTCCTCTCTTACTATTGTCCTCTCTTACTATTGTCCTCTTACTATTGTCATCTCTTACTATTGTCGTCCCTTACTATTGTCATCCCTTACTATTGTCCTCTCTTACTATTGTCATCCCTTACTATTGTCGTCCCTTATTATTGTCATCCCTTACTATTGTCATCCCTTACTATTGTCCTCTCTTACTATTGTCCTCTCTTACTATTGTCCTCTCTTACTATTGTCGTCCCTTACTATTGTCATCCCTTACTATTGTCCTCTCTTACTATTGCCATCCCTTACTATTGTCCTCTCTTACTGTTGTCCTCTCTTACTATTGTCATCCCTTACTATTGCTGTCCCTTACTAAGTTACTATTGTCATCCCTTACTATTGGCGTCCATTACTACTGGCGTCCCTCACTACTATCGTTTCTTACTACTGGCATCCCTTACTACTGGTTTCCCTATTGATTTCCCTTACTATTGGTGTCCTTTACTTATTGGCGTCCATTACGAATGTCATCCCTTACTATTGACGTCCATTACTTATTGGCACCCTTACTATTGGCGTCCATTACTTATTGGCGCCCTTACTATTGATGTCCCTTACTTATTGGCGTCTTTACTATTGGCATCCCTTACTACTGTCATCCCCTACTACTGTTCTGGCGTCCCTTACTACTGTCGTCCCTTATTACTGTCGGCCCTTGCTACTGTCAGCCCTTACTACTGGCGTCCCTTACTATTGTCGTCCCATACTACTGTCAGCCCTTACTACTGTTGTCCCTTACTACAGTACTGTCATCCCTTATTATTGTCATCCCTTACTATTTGTCATCCCTTACTATTTGTCATCTCTTACTATTTGTCATCTCTTACTATTTGTCATCTCTTACTATTTGTCATCTCTTACTATTGTCATCTCTTACTATTTGTCATCTCTTACTATTTGTCATCTCTTACTATTTGTCATCTCTTACTATTTGTCATCCCTTACTATTTGTCGTCCCTTACTACCGTCGTCCCTTACTACTGGCGTCCCTTACTATTATTAAAACAAAAGACAATTACATGCACTTCAACACTACTTTCCTTTTTTTTTTAAAGTGGAGGGCTGGGGATGTAAACCTACAAAATGAGAACTCTCAATGCAGTCAAACAATATGTGTGCATGATGACAATTTTACATACAAATTTTGGCACAAGAGGTTTGAATCACAGCTAGCGAAATGCATGATACAAAAAAGCTACAACTGGTATGCTACAATCACAAGTAAGCAACACAATTTATTTTTTTAAATGAAAACATTTATACATAATTTGACTTGTAATGGCAGCTTATCAGTCACCATCATAAGTTTTTTGGCCCTCAAATAATAATTTTTAATAATTGAAATACTTATTTTATGCTATTCTAATTATCTCCTTTGCTCTAAGTTTGATTGATTGTGAAACAAATGACATCAAAATAGGCAGTTTATGTAGAATTTAAAGTTTAATTATAGCAGACAAATAGAGGAAGATAAAGAAGTAATATGGCTGCTGGTCAAAATAATGGGGACAAGTTTGAATCTAGCACATACAACAGATTTAATAAAATAATGACAGAATTTCATATGCAGCATGTAATAGAGCGAGATAGGCACTGAAAAAGATCTTTGGATAGAAGGCGTGAGTTGCACAAAAGGGATAAGAAAACAATGTTTAAAATAAAATAATTTAAAAACAATTAGTTGTTTCCCTCATTTGGTTCGAACTATACCAACAATACGACCTGAAAGCTACAAATAAATCTGGATGTTAAAAATTTCATGGATGTAAAAAAAAACCATCTTGTTTGGCCCAAACTATGCCAATGAGTACACAAGCATAGAGAAAATGATAAAGAAATATAATTATGGTCTTTGGAATATTTTCCTGCATGATGGTGATATATGGACAACGTACTGATTATTCATTTCATTGCATTCAACAACAGTAATAATAAAAGGATTAATAACATGTCTCACAGTATACTGCAATTCATGGTGCATTCAAATTCCCACTCATCATGATCACAATCTTTCATACAAATGACAGTCATGCTTAACTGGAGCTATAAACATGTCTGCAGCTTCAGGGTCTTTCTTTCAAATGATTTATGAGAGTAATGAATGGCCAATGTCAAATTCAGTCGCATCGATCTTACAGAATGGCACAAATGATTGTCAGATATGTATGACAGTCACCCCTTTACAAAGAACAAAACCGGTGGTGGTGACAGTGATGATTATAATGAAATAATCATGACTTGAATAGTGCTAGATCCATTACCATTAACCAGTGCTTGAGGCACACTGATACAGTGTGAATACCATCCAACTTTGGAAACACAATAACTGAAGTACAACGCCGCCTCGGAAAACAGTTTCTGGTAAAAATATTCATACAAATTTCATACACCCTCATAAAGGACAATTTCAGAAAGCCAATCAGCTGTAATGATGTTATTTACAGAGAATACAGTGTGACATATTTAATATCGAACTGGAATTACTAAAAATCATAAAAAGAAATCAGAACGGATTCTTTTAACAGAGTACGATACATAGAATGTGGCATGAGATTTATTAATGAAACTATAATGAGAAAATAATAATAACAAAAATGATACAATTTTTAAAAATATTTTTTATAATAAATGCAACATAATAAATGTGAAAAATGTTGTCTATTGTGTGTGATGGACGGAATGTATAAAATGTTTGGACAAAGTGTACAAGGGACAGAAAAGCAAACGACTGCTCTCTCTCTCTCTCTCTCTCTCTCTCTCTCTCTCTCTCTCTCTCTCTCTCTCTCTCTCTCTCTCTCTTTCTCTCTCTCTATATGTATCACATTAAATGTGCTTTATCTTACACCCTGCAATTGTTGCATTTGAATTACAGAAAATATTTGTCCTATGAATAAGTTAAAGAACCAACAGAGAAAGTCACATTATCAAACTAGACGTAGTTAGTTTTTACACTTCAGAACTAACAAAACCCACAAAAAAAGTCACAAGAACCAATGATATCACATGAGACAAAAAAATGCAACAGCAATAACTAATCACTATGAATGTATAAGCTCAGAAATAACAAACCAAAACAAATGAAACATCTTAACAATTTACCATAATGATGATGATGAACACTTGTATAGCGTGATGCAATCCATATTTTATGCTGTGAAATCGGATTACACTTTGCTCATGTACTTGTGGCCAAATTAAAAACACTATGAATAAAGAGTGAATGGGGCTCCCATGGCCACACAGGATGAGCAAGCAAAATGGGGTACAGGTACATGTCACGCAGCGTAGGACTGTGTACAAAAGGTGAAAATGGCATGGCTGGGGGATGTATTTTGTCAAACTACAATGGAAGTAGGGTAGAGCTGTATATATCAATGAAAATGGAATGAGGTAAGGGGTTGTTTTACATCTTTGAAGCTCTTACCAATACCAATATTACATTTTAGGAGAAAGAAATATTTGACAAAAAATGATAAATGAAACCCTAGAAACAAATATTTAACAAAAAAAGATATTTGAAACCCTAGAAAAATATTTGACCAAAAAATGATACATGAAACCCTAGAAACAAATATTTGGCAAAAAAAATGATATATGAAATCTTAGAAACAAATATTTGACCAAAAGATATATGAAAACCTAGAAACAAATATTTAACCCCCCAAAAAATCGATATATGAAACTGTCGAAGAAAAAAAATTGACAAAAAAGGATATATGAAACCCTAGAAACAAATATTTGACAAAGAAGTATATATGAAACCCTATAAACAAATATTTGTCAAAAAAAGGATATATGAAACCCTATCTCACCGACAAACATGATATTTAAGAAAAGAAAGAAATATATACCTTAGACAACAGCTATAAACATACTTCATGAATACTTATAAGGTGACATTATAAGATCGTGAGATAATCACTGGTAGATTGCCAGACATCGTACAACAAAATGCTAGTTACATTTCAGTTATTTTAACCACCATACCTTCACATCCGATGTCTGGGTCAATTTTTGAGAGCTGCTGTAAAAAATCTCCCAATATCATTTCTTTAGTTAACCTGCAAATGCTTTGTTAGGTATGGAAGTCCATAGTGCAGCTAAAAATCGTGACATCATTCTTTATATTTTATTTTTGTCAGTGTAGTGAGCGTACTACCCACAATCATCAAACAATACATAATAATACAGGTATTTATATAGAGTTTTTGGTTCTTTTAATAAAAACAAGTCCATTCAAAGAACGGGAAACTTTTTTAGGGGGATGGGGAGGATAGGGGGGGGGGACAGCTATCTGAGAAAAATGGATAGTTATGATTTAAATATGTTATTCTATTCTAGAAGTAAACTTTCCCTTTATGGCACTACAGCAAAGGCCACTCAAGTGTATACATAAAAAACATAGAAAAAGGGAATGGGACAAGGAAGTGTTACTGTCAGGAGTCAATGAAACTCGTGCTGACTATACAAAAGTACATTTACACACATTATTTTGAACCCAAAAGTAGAGGTAAGGCTATCATAGTCATCGACATATATAATCATTTCACACATACCACATAAACTCAAAAATTGAAGAAGAAACAATTACTAAAGTCAATAAAATTAATTAAATCTGATTATTAAAACAAACAAGTAATACGGCAATTTGGCTTAGCACTGTTTGTGGCAGTCAGGCAATTTTACACTGAGGTGTTAGATTGAAAATTATGATAATAAAATAATACGAACATTTGTAAAATGCAATACAATCTTGACATTCCCTAATGTAGGTAGGAAAGAACAGTTCACCTTTTTCTCCCCTACATGGATAATACTGTTAAAGATCGTTTTATATCTGTTGTGGTTGGGGTTTCTTTACATCTTAGCTTCTACAGAAACAGTCACAATCATTTTGTATTTGAGCCCGCTTTCACGTGTGGATGTTGTCTTGCACTGTATAACTTAACAGTCATTCATTCATTGTCCCTTGTGCAGACCAAACGATGTTCACAAATTACTACATACACTGTATAAAGGTCTTTTAATGAGTTGTTTTTTTTAAATATCACCAAACATGATTCTTCTTTTCATACACGACACACTTTTAAAAAAAAATTGCTATTCCAAGTGTGAAACTCCACTGGGAGAAAAAAACATTATGATTTTGTACCACCTAACAAAAAATCTCATTTCACATTAAGACTTGATTGTACAATTCCAGCATCACAGACAAGATTCTCCACTCAGCCTGTACTTTGAAGTGTGTCCTCTTCTTCAGCAGTTGGCTGCAAAATAGATCAATAAATAAAATTCTATTATTTTTGAGAGAATAAAAACTGCTCTGTTACACTAGCCATTTTGAGTTACTACTTTTACTCTTTCTCCAATTGTCTCTATGTGTTTGCTTGGATGTCATGTCATGTGTTGGTGTGTCTTGTTTCACAAGTCAAACTAATGTCATCTAAAAACTAAGTTACATTAAGTAACAGCAGTGCAAAAAAATGTTGCTTGAAAGAAAGCTGACATTCTGCATGTTATCATCCAAATTAAGTTGTGAAATGTCATTAGATGTTATTCAAAAAAACAAGTTTTGTGTAAACAACTAGCGTGCAAGCAGTATAAAACGTAGAACAAAAATTCACCAGTGCAACACTAGCATTGGATGCAGTAATACATTTTTTTAATAAATAAAAAGTTATTAGCATCAAGTCAAGCTTGAAGGAGATAAGCAGCGCACCATACTAAAAGATTCTCTTTATATGCTAAAAGCTTCGTCAGGATTTAAAAGTCAAGTCTTGATGAGAGCGACACCAAGTGACACAGAAAACCAAACTGATTACAGCTACAAAATTGTTATAAAATAAATAAACAAATAGAACCCAAAAAAGATATTCCAAAATAAAATGAATACACTACATTAACAAAAGACAGCAACAAAACAGGAAAATAAAATGCACGCTAAATAGGCACCTGCTCTTGCAGAGGAAGGGAAGGCAACTGAGAGCCCTGCTCACGAAGCTGTATTTGCTCTCTTATGTTGGGCACCAAAGTGCGGGCAGGAACAGTAAAGGCCTCCAATAAAACAGATGGTGAGAGTACTACAAAGCAGAAACCATCACAGAAGCTTTACAAAACAGAACTAAAGAAAAGCAAACTAGAGGAAATCAAACTAGGAACGAAAAAGAGCATACTGTCAGATTGGTTTTACAGTAAAGAACAGGATCTCAGCCTCAAAGCATACTGCTTTTAAATATACTAACGTTAACTTTATTAGCAAACAAGCGACAACACAGAAAACAAAATTATTCACAAATTAAGCACAATGATGACAACTAAACAAATTACAGAAGAAATAAAATAATAAGAAAACTTTTGTTAGAAGAACACTGCCTACAAAATGACATGCCACTAGCTACACATTATAACAAAATATTAACAATTTAATAAAACTAAAATGGAATAAAGCAACATAACACAAAACAGAATTTGCACAAAAAATTACTTATACCCAAAAGCCTCCTGACAAAAAGCAATAAAGATTACAGACATGCACCTAATTGTTACAATTAATACTCGAAAGGACAATGTGATGGTTCAACAGAAAAGAAACTGTTAAACTAATAATAATTAACAGAGTTTATATTTACCACTACAATGTTATAACAATACATCATATCTCATTCTTCATATGTTAAAATGCAAATCTTAGAATACACAGCTTTGGCTTATATAAACTAGGCAGATTTTTTTAAAACTAAGGAATAATAATAATTAACATTTGTACAACGCCCTTCCTCAAAATAGCTCATAGCGCTTTACAGAAGAAAAAAAAACGAAAGCAAAACATAAAATACTAATATGTTGGAACGTAAAGACAGAAATAATAATGAATGATGAAAAACAAAATGTGTACATAAGCCAAAAGAATGCCAATTTTGAAAAAAAAAAATAGACAAAATGACAGGAGGCAAATTTTTGAGGCCAAGCTTTTCTTCAGGATGACAAAACTCAAGAGAGATGAAAACAGTACTTCCCAACAGAACTCCAAGAAAGGAAACAAAAATATAGGAGGCAAGATGAAGAATTTTACTTGGAAAATGTGCATGGTGTTGTGTTTGTCTTGTTTTTGTGGACATTAGCATTCTTTTTGGCTTATGTACACATTTGTTTTCTCATTGTACATTTTGAATGCTAGCAGTCCTTGGTTTTATTACATTTAAAACTAAGGAATACTTTACTCACAGTGAGGTGAGGGTAGCGAAGAAGAAAATCCACTGCCGTTGGGCTCCAGCAGTTCCACACTGAGCTGTATGTCCATAGGGTTTGGCTTCTTCTTCTTCCTCTTCCTCAGCTTAGACACTGGGGTCCTGAAACAAAACTCCTCCATATCTAACATGTTTCACTCATTGTCTGCATAGTGTTAAACTCGGTGAAGAAAGAAACTTAACAGAAATATTATAGTATGGACCACTTCTTTATATGCTTTTGTTAACGTTCTTACATACACATATCTATATAATGTATTTTTATAGTTCTTACATAGAGCTTTTCCTGCTCAAGGTGCTGGTTGATACAAGATCTAACTCAAGCCACTTGAGGTGCAAACTTGCTTCTTATTGAAATACAAAGCAAACTAAAATTGGCACTTACATCTCCGAGCTTTGCAGAGATTCTGTTGGAGTAGGCTGAGCTTCCAGAGGTTGAAAGGTACCTGTATAAAAAACCAACAACGACGAAATACTGTTAAATAGTGAAATTTGTGTGCATGGCAAGTGTAATCTTGTAATTTCATTTTCTCAGTTGGTTTAGTAGTAGTAGTCCTGTTGTTTCATACTACTCCAGATGGTTAATGTTGGCTTCATTGATATTCAAAGGACACCATAGTAAGTCCACACATTTCAGTTTGCAGTAGTTTGGTCACTTTGATTTTTTTTAATTTTAAAAAAGTGACACTATTTTGATAGGAACAGGACTACTCAAATAAACTGTTTTCTTAAAGACGGGAGAAGGGGGGTGGGGTGGGGGTGGAGGGGCTGGCGTGTGCTTTCTTTTTTTTCATTTAAAACAAAACTACATGGACATATAATGGGTATGAATGCTATATGTTTTATGTGGCAAGCATGAGCACGGTTTTATGAATCGGCCATACATTTCTTTTCAATGTACGCACCGTCACCACCACCAGCTGAGATAGACAAGGCAGCACCAGCATTAGCGGTGAGTTGCTGCAGAAAGTTCTGGAGACTGTCCATGTCTTTCCTGTACGTAGCCATGAATGCTTCCTGCCTCTGATGAAGCTGCTGGATCTGCTGCTGCACGGCCGACATCTCTGTGTCAAACTTCTTGTTGCTGACGCGCATGGAACCCCCATATGTTCCTCCTCCTCCGATCCCTCCTCTTCCACCCTCTCCTCCTAATCCTCCACCACCACCACCACCACCACCACCATCACCTCCTCCTCCATCCTGAAAAATGGAAATGACAACATTAGTCATGAATAAAAGAATGACAGCTTTTTGATTCATACTGACATTTTATTAAAAAAAATGATTTAATACAATAAATGCATAAATTTTATTTCTTGTTTATAGGGTCCAGTGAACCTTTTAGCAGTCATAGCTGGACCACAGTCACACGAAACAGGCCTATCTCTTACAAGGTCAGAAACACGTATAGGATCCACCAAAAACACATATACAAATCCATGATATTATGATTACCCTATTACATCCTAAGGTAAATAAAGCTATGGTATGCTGAGTCCGTCAGCCCTTCCACTTAATTTTTCACCCCCAGATTACAAAAAAAGTAACCAATAGATGACAATTATTCATAAGACTCAAAATACATAGCCTACATAACAAAGGTCGAATCAGCAAATAACACCTGAGAGACCCAAAGATCATCCTGGTGTGTACAATTTTCACTACCTAGCCACCATAGACAGGCAGGCCAACCACAACACATCATTAAAATGCTGAGAAAAACAGTGAAAAGGGATTGATGGAAAAACGTGAATGACATATTGAAAGAGTGAATACTGTAGAAAACAGAAAAGAAGAAGCAAATGCAGAAATATAAAGAGTGATAGAAAAGAGGAAACTTAAAGCAATAAACTTCCAGAAAGTAGGGGAACTATTTATACTGAAAGGTCCCCTGGTATCCCCACAGGGGGAAATGCATAAATACAGAAGTCATATTAATGTAAATGTTGAACACTTAGTTATTCATTGCTTACAGGGTCCAGCGGACTGCAAAGAGCCGAATCAGGACCACAAAATCAAGACCACAACTTGGCTGAAAGAGGACTCACCCCTGATCCGCATAAAAGATCTGCTGAAACCACCCCAGTGGTAACACTGAAGGCACTCCACCAGCCGATCACTTTACAATAAAGGCATCCCACGCAGGAGATGTTGAGGCTATACTCTAATTTATCGAACCCCCGTTTACCAAAACAAAATAGAATACGAACATCATTATAATATATCAACAAAACACATACATATAAAATGCCTACATCGCTAAATAATAATAACATAGGAAGCCCGAAGACCATTTAGCAGAAAGCGCCCAATATGCCCAGACAGATACAACAGGAGGAGTTCTGTCCCGGAAGAGTTTTCAAGAAAAAACATAGGTAATTGGTCTAGCGAAGAAGAATGTAGTAGATTGATAGAACAGAGTAGGAATGAGAAAGAACAAATAAAAAAGACAATGACAGTGGGAATTTAAAGCACGAAATTTCCAGAAAGTGGGGATACTATTTTTACAGAAACCCCCAGGGGGAAAGAGGGGGGTGTTGAACATTTATTAAATGTGATTCTTCCATATTATGATGCCCACCATACCATACAGAGAATTGAAAGAAATGATGGCTGAAAAATAAAGTGCCAGAAACAATTAAGCGTCTATAAGTTTGTATGAACATTGAGGTTTAACGTCTACACCCATCATTGGTGATATGGCAGACGGGGATAACTATCCCAGGGAACAAGGGGTAGGGACCTAAATCAACACTAAGCCACCAGAGCAATCATACTAAAATGGACAGTGAAAAATGACCACTTTTTATTTCACCCACCATGGGATTCGAACCTGGGTCATTGGCGTGCCAGGCTAACATTCTACTACTTCAGCTAAGGCGGTGGTACCCATAAGTTTATTACTGAAGACGTTTGAATGTAAACCATACACAGAAATCATCTTAATAGGTAAGAATCAATTTGCATCAATTATTCCTTTATTTTATTCCCTTTTTTTTTTACAGTTAACAATATAATATTCAAACATAATAACCATTATTACTCTTACAAATAATTCATTTAACTAGAAGTATAAAATTATTAAATGTATAGTCAAGTAAGAACAATCTAACAAACATAAAATGGAAAATAATTCTTAACGAACATAAAGTGGAAAATAACTTTTAAAAATTTTAATGAACATAAAATGGAGAATAACTTTTAAAATGGGAGGGTACATGAGACAAAGAGTGGCTATATTTACAGCTCGTGCATCCAAGAGACTATAGTTGAAAGCTTGAAATGGCAATATGTTTCCTTTCACACACACAAATACAGTCACACACTAATGTTAAATACATACAGCCGCACACAAAAACACACCTACATTCATGCATCCACACACACACACTAATCGCATAACGCGTACTCCTTCTTATAACATGTGCTATATCTGCCGTTAACTTTTACAATAGTTATTTTGTGCAGTACTTATTGCTAAAAAATACACTTTGCTTGCAAACAGCAATAAAAACAACAGTTGTTTATTGGGCAAATATTTTTACAATGTTTTATTTAGAAACTCCAAGTTACAAGATAAAATGAAATAAAACAAAATCAATTACCTCATGGTTATTTATACAGCAATTGTATATGTGCATGCAGGAGTCAATTTTAAAAAAAAATTGCTGCAAATGCAGCTAAACTCTCTCACACATTCCACACACACATCCACACACACACACACACAAACACACACACCCACACACACACTCACACACATGCACCTTGCACTGCCAACCTACATCTCTCTCACACTTTCAACTATACACTCATGTGCACACACACACATCATCCAATTTTACTCTCACCCTCTTCACAACACACACACACACACGCACACACACACACACACACACACACACACACACACACACCTGCACACATCTTTATGCTCACACACATTTAATGGTAAATAACACTGTTACTATTAACAAAGAAAAGCTGCATCCCTTAAATATTGGCACGATACATGGGCCGTAATTGATTACACACGCTGAATAGGTTAATGAACGCAAAACAAAGAAAGATACGGTTCAATGTCTCTGGTACCACCCTATTGCACACGAAATTACAATAAAACTTATAACACATAAACCATGCATAAAAAATGTATGTTACAATTCAGCATTTCTGGTAAAACACTATATAGCACATTAAATATTAATAATAGTATATAAAACATGCATGGTCACCTTATGCAACAATATTCAGAATTTCTGCATGATAACACCCCATTGCACATAAAATATGGATAATGCTCTATGATGATACATAAAACATGCATAAGAATCTTACAAGAAGAAGAGCCTTGAGATTTCAGGGCCACTGCACATTGCATCGAGGGACACAATTTAATAAATTAACCAGTCTTTTAAAAATGACTGAATGAAGTGTGGGATTTTGGCACTGGGGGTGTGGGGAATAGGTGGATGCACACACACACACACACACCCACACACACACACACACACACATGCACATACACACAGAAGCAGGGTAGGGGCCTTGAACCTACCAATACTTTTACTTCTTCACTATCATCCAACACTATTTTAGCAAGCAGCCTGGACAATTAACATTCATGCAATCCTTAAGTCACACAGTGACAATGGCAAATGAAATGGGAGATCAGATATTAAACGTACAGCTTTAGCAAGAAGAAAACAGAGGCGTTTTCAGATTTCTGCAAAATGATGGTTCATACTTTTTAAATTTGGACCCTAAAATCAGTAAATACTATTCATTCAGTAAATACTAGTCAAGGGATCTTTTGAAAGTTTACACAGCATCCTTGGCTCCTTGGCAGCCTCAGGTGGGAATGGGTGAGTGGGTGGAGGGGAGAGGAGGAGAGGAACCCTACAGGAACACTGCTATTGTGCAGTGCTTATTCTAACAGCGCTCAGCAAACTTTGAGGCCGACTCCCCGTACAGTAGTATGTTCCACACTAGTTACATTTCCATTGTTATTTTTTTTAATTCCAAACTGTCTTGTTGTGAAATGACAGAATGCAATTTACCGAGCTTAACTGTAGATAAAAGGAGAAGTGGGGTGTTACCAATGCCATAAAATCTAACCAACAGTATGAATGCTGTATGCTGAATGTTTTGTTACAAGCACTCAACTAAGTTTATGACTCGGTCATAAATAACAACATAAATAATAATTCAACTGCATCCAATTCATAATATGATTCACCAATAATTACCAAGGTCAAAAATCAAATAATTGTATTTCATTTATATTTTAATCAACTGGTTATGGTCAAAAGGAAAGCGGTCTATCACCTACAACCATTCTACATTCTGATAACAAATTCACTGATTCATTCAAAATAATTTGAGAAAACAACAACAATTAAGAGCTTTAAGATCAAAGGCAAAAAGAAATGAGGTTAACAAACAAGCAAAGAAAACATCCCGAGAAACCAAACTTAGAGCACCTTGTCATTGATACCCTGAAATAGACGGATCAATTGTTACAGAGATGCTAAAGTTCATATGCATAAATGCCACCTCATCAATGAAACACACATACATGCACACACAGGTAATTAGAGTTCCCTCACAAATAGCAAACATTACAAAATGCAGTTTATAGCGGCCACACCATAAAAGGCTTCCTCACTATTTTATAAAATGCAGTATGATGTATCCCATGCATTTTTATACACTTGCCATACAATTTTTAATTAGAAAAGCAAAGCTCATATGACTTATTTGCTCCTAATGGAACTCATAATATTTTACATAAAAATTAGAGCCCAGAAAAAACAAAATGAAACTGTGGCATTAAAATGCAAAGTAATACCAACTTTGATCTTTCTATGCTCTTGAATTTGACATAACCTTTTTACTTCTGGCTTCAAATACACTCATGTACTATTTAATAACATTCAGCAAAAGTTGTATTATGCCAACAAAAACTTTAACTTTGGGATGACCTTGATCTTCAGGGACCTTGATCTTGGGATAACCTTGACCTTCATGTGAACTCTCATGCATGTCTGGGATAACCTTGACCCTCATGTGACCTCTCATGCAAGTCTGATCAAATAATCCAATGTTGTTGCATACTTTGGTTTAAATAAACAGCCATTCCACTATATGATGATCTATTTTTTGTATGTTTTTGCAAGGCCTAGAATGACCTTGGCCTTCAAGATCAACGCAAAAGTGGAATATATATGAAAGATCAATCTATCATCTCTAAATGCAACAAGTTTAAACTTTACATCTCTCATAGTTTAGGGCCAAGGTCACTTCAAAGTACCTATACTGACTGACTTTGGACAGCTCCAGTAACCTTGATCTTGGAGTGAGGTTGACCAAAATTGTATAGTATGTGTTTCTCATTGATATCTATCGTGCACTATAAGTTCAATATTAATACCATAGAAAAAATTTGAAATGTAAAAGATTTTCATATTTTGACTAACATTTGTTGACCCTGTGACCTTGAGCTTAAAGTGAAATCATTCATTCACCAATCATTTATGAGGTCTCATGGGTATACACCATTTTACCAAGTTTATTTGTGATATTTGAAATAGGTTCTGAGATATTAAACCACTTGCAAGTTTTGCACAGAGAGTAGACGACAGACAGAATTACATAATTTTTTTTAATTGTCATTTTTGGACTATTTAGAACTTATTTTTTGCCCAGATTTGCAAAAATCTTGATTTCTTGGGGGGAGGGGGTGGGGTATGGTGGGGATTGTGGAGGGTAGTTGAGTACATAGACTCACACTCAGAGATACAGAGAGCTGCTTCCTCGCAAAATCAGAAAATTTTGTGTGTAGCTTACTACTTCAAGGGCAACGCTACACATACAGAGTTAGTTCATAAATTACATAATGGCAGCACTCAGTTTAAAATTGCAGCATAATAAACTTAGCGCCATCCACGCTGCTGTGAGCATAAAAACTATCATATAGCCAAACCATACAGTAGAACAAGTATCATATCAAAGACAAATTAATTTTTTTTTTTAAACTTCCAGTACCTGGATGAACTTTTGACACAGAGTACACAAAATTATTTGAGACAGTTTTTTTTTTTCAGTATTTATAGAACTAATGTGTGGCTCAAAGATTATTGTCATAAAATATATAAATCAAATACATATATAAATATACTATTTTTGTAGTCATGAGAAACAACTATTGCTAATTACATACCAGAATGTCTGAAGCCGACATTTCAGGGAAGTGAAGTTTGAATAGTTCTGTGAACTCTTCAAGACTGTCCTGCAAAAAGCCAGCAGAATGAAAAGTAGGCACAGGTGTACTGATACATTACTTTCAGACAGAATCTGGCCCGAGTCTCATCAATGATGGTAAAGAGGAGAGGCAAGGGAGGGGAGTAGAATGTCTGAAATATTTCTTCAAAAAATAAAATACTCAAAAAGCAATAACGTTAAAACTTACAATTATTACCCAGACTTGAGAGGCCGCAATTCTATGCCCCCACTTCACCACCCATCCCCCACAAAACACACACACACATTCTTCACAGCCCTTTGTAAAGACCAGCTCTAAAATGGCAACCATAAAATATTGGACAAAAGGGCGCCTTGGCAAGCAAAATAAAATGAATTGTTGTTATATAGTGCTGTACTAGCCCAAAGAGCTTCTCAAGGTGGTTGGAAAAACCAACAATACAATGATTACCTTGACTTGAAAGGCCACTTTTTTCAGATCATCATCACCACTGTCTGTAAGATCATCATCGTAATACTCCTCAATAGGAGAGCAATTTTCCTCGATGAACTTGAAGAAGTTGTCCTTCCTAGATGTTGAGATGCCATCCCAGATGTTCAGGATGATAATGGCTTTCTGCATCACTGAGTTAGCCTGAGCGTTGTCATATACTCTAAATAAATTTTTTAAACAAAAAAAAGTCTTGTAAGTACATATAACCAGTGACTTTTGCAGAGAGTGAAGAGTTTTACTCATATAAAGCTTTAACCCATAGGGATAAATTCAGCTTTTGTAAACTAGGTAAGATTTGTTTATTCTTTGACGAACAGGTTTTCAGTACGTTTATATTACAGTTGAAGGGATTCTATATAATAAATTTCTATTGTAGCTTCTTATTATTTCTGGTATCCGTTAGGGCAGTTTCTAGAGTGTCAGAAATCTATCCAGCATATGTTGTTTGTAGGCATATGCCCTCAACAGTCTCTGATGCTTAGATTGGGGTCAGCGCTACTTTCAGGCCGACTAATTCTAAAAGTTTAGAAGCAGCTCAATAGTGCCAACAAGTATTCAAAATCCCAGGGATTCTCTAAGTAATTTTTAAGGCTCCTTCTATAATCAAGAATGACAATCGAGGTAAAGATTGGTGAAGAATCTGATGGCCCAGAAGTGGCAGGTCTCCTTTCATATCGGAATGCACTTTATAGAGTGTTATCAAACAAATCATCATCCTCATCATCGGCAGCGGTGGAGGTATAATGTGCTGGTTTTAATTCCTAGCAGCTCACTACTTTCTTTCCAAAGAGAGTTCATGAGTCAACCGGTATGGTTAAACATTGATCAACCTTGTCTGGCAAATTTTGTTTTGACACATCTTGCTGTACTATTGGGCACTCTCAACTTCAATAGCATACGTTTTAATTTTTAAAAGGATGTATACCTATCCTATCCTATCCAATCCCATAACTTGAGAGTCGTTGGGGCGCCACAGATGATCATTTAACCAGTGTACTCCATCTTTCTCTTTCCTCAGCAACCCTCATGGCTTTGCTCAGTGTCAAGCCAGTCCATTCTCGAATGTTGTTCTCTTACCTCTTTTTCTGTCTCCCTCTTCTTCTACCTCCTTGCACTGTGCTTTTCAGGATGGTCTTTGCAAGGCCTGATGCTCTGGTGACGTGACCATACCATCAGAGTTTCTGTTTCTTCACCACTGTGAGCACATGTCATCATGTTGTCCAATGGCTAGTGCAATGGTTTGTCGGACTTCATCGTTGGTGATGTGCTGGGTATATGAAATGCCAAGAAATCTTTTGTAGCACCTCATCTCCATGCTTTGTATTCTTTGTTGTAGGTCTGCTGTGAGGATCCATATTTTGCACGCGTATAAGAAGATGGAGATGACAAGAGAACACAGCAGCCTTACCTTGGAGTGTAGTCTGATGGTCCTGCCTTTGCAAATGGGCTTCAACCTTGTGAGGGCAGCAGTTGTTTGTGCGATCCTGGAGAGGACTTCCTGTTGGGATGCATAAATTGTCTGATACAATGGCTTCTAAATATTTGAAGCTTTGCATTGTGTTGAGGGATTGGCCTTGGACTTTGATGTCCCTGTTAATGCCTTTGGTGTTGTTGGTCATCATTTTGGTCTTCTGCACTAATTTCCATTCCAAATGCTCTGGAGGTGGTGTCAAGCCTCTGTATCAGCTGTTCAAGTTCTTGTTTTTCTCCAGTTAATCCATCAATGTCATTCGCAAAATGGAGCTATATATTGCTCTACCCCCTATGCTGACTATGTATACCTAGAAATTCGAAAAATCGTGCTTAATTCTTTGGCAATTTATTTTGTCATCCAATGATACAACCCTATATGGCAAGGACACATATGAAACACTAGTACTATTAGAAAGCTTAGGTACCTCTGGAAGGTTTCAGACAGCAATGCGATGAAGAGATTGAGGCAGAGAATGGAAGACAAGAAGAACCAGGCAATCAGAATCATATCAGTGAAGACTTCATCTATTTCTTTCATGTTCTGTAAAAAAATAATAAATAAATAATCAAAGTTAATTAAAATCCTGTTAAAACAAAAGATTAATAAATACAGTTGTTGTCTTGGCTGGTGGAAATAACAGCTAAGCAATGCCAACCATGATTCATACAGTCCAGGGCGACCAGCGCTCCATAACAAAATAGCATGTCCTCGATTCTCAGGCAGCGCACTGCCCCCATAATCCTCTTTTAGATGAGAGATAAAGTGAGGCCTATTCTGTCTACGCATCCATTTAATCACACTAAAGAACCAGTTTATAAAACAGAACTAAAAGGGCAAAGCCCATATGACTTTCATGCTCCTTATGGAACTCGCAATATTTAACATGAAAATTAGGGTTTAAAAAAAAACTGAAATGGTGGCATTAAAATGCCAAGCAATATTGAATTTGATCTTTCTATGCTCTTGACCTTGAGATGACCTTAATCTCTGGCGCCAAATACACTCATGTATTATCAAATAAAGTACAGCAAAAGTTGCATTATGCAAAAAAAAAAATGGTGACCTTGGGATGCTCTTGACCCTCACATGATCTCTCATGCATGGCTGATCAATTAACCCAATATTGTAGCATACTATGGGTTAAATAAACAGCTAGCCTTTCCACTGTATAATGGTCTTTTTTTGTGTATGTTTTTGCAATAAAAATGAGCTTGACCTTCAAGATCAATGCAAAACATATGAAAGATCAATCTATCATCTCTAAAATTTGGACTTTATATCTCTAATAGTTCAGGGTCTATGTTATTTATATCTCTCATAGTTTAGGGTCTATGTTATTTTAAAGTATCTATATAAACTGACTTTAAACAGCTCCAGTAACTTTGACCTTGGAGTGAGATTGACCAAATTTTGATAATACATGTGTCTCATTACTATCTATCATGCTTCAAAGAATCATAAGTTCCATATTAATAACCTAGAAAAAAAGTGAAATTTTGTGAAAAATTGTCATTGTTTGACTAACATTTTATGAACTTGTGACCTTGACCTTGAAGGGAAGTCATTCACTCACTGATCATTTTTGAAGGTCTCATGGGTATACGCCACCTTACCAAGTTTGGTTGTAATAGTTGAAATAGGCTCTGAATAATTAGTAACTAAAGTTTTTGCACTGACAGATGGTGGACGGCGACGGACAGAAGGACAGACGGACATTTTTTCAATATCATTTTTGGACTATTTAAGATTTGCACAAATCTAGAAATCTGGAAAAAAAAATTTAATTTCTGGGGGAGGGAGGTATGGGGGTAGGGGGTGAGTACATAGACACATATTGCTATGCATATGAGTCAGTGAAAAGCTGGGTGAGTCTGCACTGTAGTTTACCATGATTTCGCTGAGAAGGCAACCCAAATTTTGCCCCCGCATGAGTGACAAATATCCAAAACCAAAACAAAGAAACTATTACAAAATTAAAATAAAAGGACTTACATCATAATCATAGTCATCCACGAGAGTGAGACGGATAAGGCTGAAGAACAGCTGCCCAGGGAACTCGAAGCCGTTGACTATCACCTCGGTTGTATTACTTGTAAGATCCTTTGAGCTCTTCTTGGTCCCACCGTAGATCATCCAAAACACCGCCACTGAAATGGTAATGTTATAAAGATATTTACACAATAGATACAATTCATACATACTTTTAACACATACTCGATGATGGTGATGACCACAATGATGATAACCTTTACCCCTGATGATGATGATGATGATGATGATGATGATGATGATGATGATGATGATGATGATGATGATGATGATGATGAAGATGATCCTATCTACTATAGTTTGGTCTTTACATCCCCACACATGCTCATTTGACAGTTTTTTGCTAATTTTCAACAGAATGAATGAACATTGAAGTTTAACACCTACACCCACCATTGGCAAAATGGCCGACGGGGATAACCATCTGTTACACTCGAATCGATGATGGTGTTTTTCTTTATCAGTATTTGATTCAGCCCCGATGCTGAAGTCCTGATAAGGTGTAACTCAGATTCGTTTATTCACACAGCCTGCTCAATCAGCATACAAGTCACAAAGTCGACGTATGAAGTTTTCCGCTTTTATTCAGCACACATCAACAACTGCATACAATTCTCAACTCAACAACTTTCAAATTTACTTTCCAGCTTCACTATCAACAACAATCTCTCTCCAACAACAGTGCGGCACACAATTTTATAATCTCTCTCTCTTCCGGAACAATTTCAAATACAGTAGAAATGACGCACTGCCACCAATCGAATAAAAGATCGTCATCACTGACTTACGTCAATACATATTTTTATATCATCCGGAACGACCTCTTGCTTCGACATGTATCGGGAAATTTCTATCAAGAGTAAACACGCAGATCCAGAAAATTCTACAACAATATCGACTAACGAAAATTATCAACGTTATACAAAGCCTCTCCTAACAACAATGCAAACTCAAATCAAAGGTAAATAAACTCCATTATTGAATACTTTGCAAATCGAAACGATTAGATCTATCGTGCACGTTTCCGACGTACTACCATTCGCGTTTCAACGTAACATAACCCCCCACTCAAGAAGAAATTTACCCAATTTCTTTCAACAACGTTGAAACGTAATGCACAAACAAAGTTCAGAATTAAAACTTATTTCAGACTGTCTGAACACTGTCAATGTTCTCAGCTCATTCACACAGAGTCAATGGTTTTCATCTTCAAATCTGTCTGGATATTGTCAATGTTCACAGTTTATCTACACGGTCAATGTTTTTTACTCACACACTCTGCTGAGGAAGTCCGCACCAACATTGTCTGATCCTTTGATAGATTCTACTCGCATGTTAAAGTTCTGCAAGTACATAGCCCATCTCATGATGCGACTGTTCACAAACTTGGCAGAGTTCAAGTAAGTTAACGGCTTATGATCAGTCTGCAGCACGAACTTCACTCCTTGAAGGTACAGTTCGAACTTCCGGATTCCCCATATGATGGTAAGGCACTCTTTCTCCATGGTCGAGTAATTTTTCTCAGCCCTGGACAGCTTCTTGCTGGTGTAACTGACCGGAAATAGTTTCCCTTCGTGTTCTTGCATCAGTATGGCGCCGATGCCTTCGTCCGCTGCGTCTGTCCTTAAGACGAATTCCTTGGAAGTATCGGGCAGTCGTAGCACCGGATCCTTCGAAAGGAGGTCGCGCACAGTCTGGTATGCCCTCTCCTGAGACGGTCCCCACTGCACTTGGTTTGGACAGCCTTTCCGCACCAGGTCCGACAAAGGTGCTGTGATGGCTGAGTAGTTCGGTACGAACTCCCTATAATACCCAGCCAATCCCAGGAAAGATCGTACTTGCTTCTTTGTTTGGGGACGTGGAGCGTTCAGAATTTTGGTGACGTTTTCTAGCAGAAGCCCCTTTTGTCCTTCTTTCAACGAATGGCCGGTAAAGTCGACGTTGTCAGTCCCCAGAATGCACTTACTGGGTCTCACGGTCAGGTTAGCTTCTGTTAGACGGTGAAACAGCTCCCTCAAGGTCTGCAGATGCTCTTTCCAGGTGCGGGTGTGGACTAGCAGGTCGTCCCAGTAACACACGACGTTGTCCATCCCATTAAGCATCTTCCTCATTCCTCTCTTTAGGGTAGCTCCGCTGTTGACCATGCCAAAGGGCATCCTTAGGCACTTGTACGTCCCATCAGGAGTTATGAAAGCAGTCTTTGGTATGTCCTGTTGACGCACGGGGACTTGCCAATAACCCTTGCTGAGGTCAATCTTTGAGAAGATTTTATTCCCCGATAGTTGGCGGAAGAGGTCTGCTGCGGTAGGCATCTGCTCAGGGTCAAAGACGGTGATCTTATTAACCTTCCTGTAGTCGATGCATACTCTGTTGCTGCCGTCCTTCTTCTTCACGACCACGACAGGGGACGCGTAGGGGGAACTGGACTCCCTGATGATGCCCATCTTCAGCATCTCATCGATGTCTTTCTTCAAGGATTCGCGGGCCTTGAAAGGGATCGGAAAGGGTTTTGATCGAACGGGAATATTTGAAGTGAGGTGGACTTCATGTTCGACCAAAGTCGTAGAGCCTGGGACATCGCTGAAGCTATGGGGAAACTCGCCCATAAGGTCCTTGAGCTCAATCTTTTGACCTTCCGTCAAGCGTGGTCCTAGCTTAACATCATTGATGCCTTCTTTGCTATGGAAGTCTCCCAGTTCCAACAGTTCCTCGCTGTCAAAGCTGTTGTCGATCTCAGCTGCTGTTGCCACATGCACAGTCTCTGATGGCCTTTCCACGTACAGCTTAAGGAGGTTGGCGTGGTATATCTTGGAATGCTGGCCGACCTTCACCTTGTAGTCGTTGATCCCCACCACAGTTTCCACTTCGTACGGGCCTTTCCACTGCATCAGCAACTTATTGTGATCAGTAGGTAGCAGCACCAGCACTTTGTTGCCAGGTTTAAACTTCCTGTTCACAGCCCTACGGTCATAGTAGTGCTTTCCACAGTCCTGGGACTTCTTCAGGTTTTCTCTGGCTATCTCGAGAGTCTGCTACAGCTTCTCCCGTAGCTCAAACACGTACTGGTAGCTGTTCTTCACCTCTGGGGTGTCTACTTCTTTCGTCCACAGTTCTTTTAGGATGTGCATCGGCCCTCGGATGGTTCTTCCGTACAGCAGCTCGAACGGAGAAAAGCCGGTGGACTCCTGCGGTACTTCTCTGTAGGCGAAAAGTAAGGCGTTGATATAGCGATGCCATTGTCTGGGCTGCTCGCTGCACAGTTTCTTCAGAGTGGACTTCAGCGTAGCATTGAACTTCTCGACAAGCCCGTTGCACATCGGATGGTAGGGTGTCGTAGTCAAATGCCGGATGCTCAGCAGTCTGTTGACCTCCTTCATGCAGTCAGAGACGAACTGCGTCCCGAGGTCTGTCAGGATCTCTTCAGGCACTCCAAGTCTACTGAACATGTCCACTAGCGCCTCTGCAACAGTTTCAGTGTCGATCTTCTTCAGAGGCACTGCTTCTGCGTACCGAGTCGCATAGTCCACTAAAGTCAGTACCCACCGATGACCTTCTTCACTCGGAGGTCTTATTTCGCCGATTAAGTCTAAGGCCACCCTCTTGAAAGGTCGGTCGATCAGAGGCATCCTCTGCATAGGCACTTTCGGGACCCTTCCTCGAGGTATGGTCTTCTGGCAAATGTCACACGATCGGCAGAAACGGCTGACGTCTGCATGAAGTCCTGGCCAGTAGAACACCGCCTGGATTCTATCCGACGTCTTCTTGATACCCAGGTGACCTCCCATGATAGAGTCATGCGCTACTTCCATCACCTGGCGCCTTAGGGGTAACGGTACCAATACTTGACGTAGTGGTTTCCCTCCGTTGACCCTCGGGTGCTGGAAGATTCGATACAGGATCTTGGCCTTCACCTCAAAGTAGACCGTACCACTGCCTTTGGTCACGTGGTCTTGGCGGTTCCTGTACTTGTTTAAAGTACTATCAGCTTCTTGGAGCTGGATCAGCTTATCTCTGTCCACGATGGCAGCTTTAGAGTTGTCGGCGACCTTCAGTGGCATAGACGTCTTGTCTCTCTTGGCCTGGGCCCTGGTAGTGACAGCACCGACGATCTCTGGTCGGCAGGGCTGAGCCGGAGTAACCACATTGTCCCATAGCAACTCTGTAAGGTCTCCATCGGGAAACGGCAACGGATCCTCCTCCGCAACTTCGACAAGTTGGGTTGAGGCAGGACTCCATTCTGAATCGGGGTCTTCGGGTCGCCTCGCGCCGTCGATATTCCCGATCATCAAATCGTATAGCGGCTTCTTCAGGCAAACCGCTTCGACTTCGCCTACGTAGAAAGGAGTGCTGACTTGAATCTTCGCAACTGGCGCTCTCACACATTTGCTGTCGGCCATAAGTGTCCATTTTGAATCGCCAGTGAACTGTTCTTTAGCGATTAGGTCTTCTCTGACGATGACCCCACTGCAGCCAGAGTCTCTTAAAACAGTCACTTCATGATTTCCGACGCGTCCCTTGGAAACAGGCATGTTCTGGACGGTCACAGCTGCGCTGGCGACGACGGGGATGGATTTCCCGTTGGCAAGGAGGAGTTGGCCATCAGTCATGCACTCTTGCACGTCCGCAGGGGTAGCTGTGCGCTTGGTCTCACTCGGAAGAATGACGCTCCCGCTGCACACTTGATGGTTAGATCTACTGTTTTGCCGTTGATTGGAGAACCGCCTCTGCCGGTTGCCCGCCGCTGAATTGTCCGTACTGCTCCGCTGTCCGCTAGTTTTGTTTTGAGGACAGTTAGCCGCTCTGTGGTCTGTAGCGTTGCAGGTGAAACAGCCCCTTGAATGCCCTTCCCTGGGAGGAGGCGTGGAGTCCGTCTGTTTCTGGTTTGTCTGGCTCCCCTGGATCTGGCTCACATGGTTTCCAGTCTTCTGAAAATGTTTCGTCGCGCTGGGTGGCCCCAGGGTCTTCCCATGAGCGATGAGATATCTTTCAGCAGCCTCAGTCACATCTTTAAGCGTCTGCAGCTTTTGTTCTTCTAAGTGGGTCTCTAGGTCCTTGTGACAGGCATTGAGAAATTGTTCCTTCACGATCAGGTCATGGAGACTGTCGTAAGACTTCCTTTCGCCTGATAACTCCACCCACTTGTGTAGATATGACGACAGGCGCTCCACAAACTGCTTTGGCGTCTCGTCTGACTTAGGCCGGCGTTCACGGAAGCGTTTACGGTAGCCCTTCTCTGTAAAGTTGTAGCACTGCAACAGGGCCTCTTTCAAGACGTCGTAGTTTTTGGCGTCATCGTTCGACAGTCTGGTGTAAACTTCGAGAGCTTGCCCCGTCAGAAGTGCACTCAGTCGAATCGCCCAGTCTCGAGGTTGCCAATTGGAGCTTTCGGCGAACCTTTCGAATCTCGCCAGATAGCTGTCGATCTGGTCCTTCCCGTCGACGAAAGCTGGCAATTTTGGAGCCGTATGGTCGTTGGTGACTTGTGGCGCATGCTGATTGTTCTGGATACACGCCAACTCTAGCTGGTACTGACGCTCAGCCTCTCTTTCCTCTCTTTCTTCTCGGCGCCGCTGTTCTTCTGATTCTCTTTCTTCACGGCGACGCTGCTCTTCCTTTTCTAGACGCTTCTCTTCTAATTCTCTTTCTTCACGGCGACGCTGCTCTTCTAATTCTCGTTCTTCGCGCTGTCGCTGTTCTTCTCTTTCTTCACGCAATATTCTCTCCTGGCATTTGACGTACTCCGTCAGCTGTTTGCCTTTCAGATTCAATTCGATCCCTCTCTGCCAGAAGTCAGCCATCTTGATGCTTCTGGAAAGTTCTTTTCTAGAAAGTTCTTTTCTGGAAAGTTCTTTTCTGGAAAGTTCTTGACTGGAAGGTTCTTTTTCTAGAAAGTTCTTGACTGTGCTGTACCTTTCTAGACTGTTCTAGAACAGCACGCTTTCTGCAGTAGCGCTGATGCTTGCCACTAGTCGCCTTCGCTGACGCAGGCCCCGCTGTCCTCGTCGTATGCGACGCTGCACCACGCTGGTGTTGATGTGCACGCTCCTGTGCTGAAGTAGACGCGACGTCCGCTCGTCGCTCTCTCTAACACTTGCGATGTAGCTCCGAGACTGTCCCTCGACGTAGTCTTACGGCAGCCACGTAGTCCCGACCTGTTGTTCGCTCACGAAGCAACTCTTCAGCGACTACACGCCCTTGCAGTCAACCCGAACCTATCGGTGATGTAGTCCCAGTATGTTGGCCCCTCTCGACGCAACTCGTTGGCGGCTACCCTCGATGACTGCCTCTCGTAACGTTGACTCGCTTGTTGTAGCAGTTGAACCCTTGGCTATGGCGTGAATCCCGGCTTGGCCCCCAAAATGTTACACTCGAATCGATGATGGTGTTTTTCTTTATCAGTATTTGATTCAGCCCCGATGCTGAAGTCCTGATAAGGTGTAACTCAGATTCGTTTATTCACACAGCCTGCTCAATCAGCATACAAGTCACAAAGTCGACGTATGAAGTTTTCCGCTTTTATTCAGCACACATCAACAACTGCATACAATTCTCAACTCAACAACTTTCAAATTTACTTTCCAGCTTCACTATCAACAACAATCTCTCTCCAACAACAGTGCGGCACACAATTTTATAATCTCTCTCTCTTCCGGAACAATTTCGAATACAGTAGAAATGACGCACTGCCACCAATCGAATAAAAGATCGTCATCACTGACTTACGTCAATACATATTTTTATATCTTCCGGAACGACCTCTTGCTTCGAAATGTATCGGGAAATTTCTATCAAGAGTAAACACGCAGATCCAGAAAATTCTACAACGATATCGACTAACGAAAATTATCAACGTTATACAAAGCCTCTCCTAACAACAATGCAAACTCAAATCAAAGGTAAATAAACTCCATTATTGAATACTTTGCAAATCGAAACGATTAGATCTATCGTGCGCGTTTCCGACGTACTACCATTCGCGTTTCAACATAACACCATCCCAGGGAACAAGGGATATAGAGACCTAAATCAACGCTGAACCAGTAGAGCAAACATACTGTCAAGATGCAGAGTGGAAAAAATGGCCACTTTTGTCTTGCCCACTGCAGGATTCGAACCCGAGTCATCGGTGTGCCAGGTGAACGCTTTACCACTTGTCGAGCAGCTATGACGTTGGGACTATTTTATCGGATACTCACTGAAAGGAAAAAAGAATTCCGCGTAGAGGAAGAGGAACCTGGCACAGTCCTTCAGCATGTGTCCCAACATCACGATGAAAGGACCTGAACAAAAACAAAGAAAAATCCATTGCATAATCCGTTTATTCAGTTTCCATTTCCTGCTATTTTCATTCTATTACCGCCTCACAGGGGTGCTCAAGGCGCTGGCCCAAAAGAAGATCCAACTCGAGCCGCCTAAGGTGCCAACTTGCTGCTGGATTGTGCACTGTTTAATGCCCGAATAAA
Organism: Oncomelania hupensis; assembly: GCA_036898135.1. Classification (NCBI taxonomy): domain Eukaryota; kingdom Metazoa; phylum Mollusca; class Gastropoda; order Littorinimorpha; family Pomatiopsidae; genus Oncomelania; species Oncomelania hupensis. The sequence continues at coordinate 51,714,362 of CM072516.1, read as the reverse complement.
AGAGCAATCCTGAATTACCTAAATGCAAATGTACTTTTTTAAGCCTGTCACCTGCCTTTTAGAACAGTTTGATGTTCATTATAGACTTGCATGAGAAAAATCTCTCATCACTATTCAAATTCAAACCAGCGTCAATGCCAGATGAGCATTTAAACACTGCAAGCATTCTTCTACTTATGTACCATTCTGTTACCTACACCCCTAAATAACAAGTAAATAAATAAGTAAATAAACAAACAAACATACAAGCAACTAAATAAATAAATAAATAAACAAAATAAAATGTTCACCCAGAAGGGAGAAAGCTCTGGCACTCTTCATCAGCCTGAGCCACAGCAGGATGATGGTGACTGCCATAAGACGAATGTGGACCCTGGCAAGCATTTCTGAGTGGTAGCCAATGTCAACCAGATGAGTGATGATGTCTGCCAGCAGCATGACATAGCACAGCCAGTCAAAGATGTTCCTGTGCATACAACATCCCAAAAATAATTATTTAAAATTTATCAAATTTAAAACATTAAAAATGTAAAGATTGAAAAGTTATCTACAGGAGGCAAAAAGTTTGCGTAAAAACCAGAACATAAGCTAGAGAAGAAATTGGAAGCTAATGCTTGCACCTAGAATATAATCCTTATGATCAAGATGCTATCTTCCTGGAATTAAAAAATTAAAATTATGAAATTGGGAGCTATGAAAGAACCTCTCCTTACGAGATGTGATCCTCCTGGAACAAAGAGGATGAATATGATTAGCTGTATCTACATGGGATGACAATACGTTGAAACTGAAAACTCAATGCCCCTTTCAAAAACTTTTGGATATTACTGTATTCGTCACCCATGCGGGCGAAATTCAGGATGCGTTCCAAGCAAAAGCAAAAGCTCGGTATTCATTAAACAGAACCCCCAGGACAATGTGACAATATCATATAACCTAATTATATCTTCATGGTGTACATGGCTGTCTCTGAGCTACTTTTTCTCCACTCTGTATAAGAGAAGACAACAACTGTAGAGAGCACAGCAATGGGGAAACTTCCATGGGATACTGTTATGACAGTTTCATTTTTATAATGAAAAGGACAGTGAGTTTGGTGGATCAATAATAAGACCACAATAATGCATTGTTCATCAACTAGGTTATGTGTCAGTGACCCTCATAAAGACACAAAATTAGGGCAAAGAGCTTTTCTTATGCCTTCATGCCATAACTCACGATGCCATGCAAGTATTCAATGGTGCACAGTCACCAATGCAGTGCAATCCAAAGTCCACTTGTATAGAGCTCACAATTCTATGCTGGGAAAAGGTGAAAGTGTAAACTTACCATGCATCACTAAAGTACTTTGGGGACAGGTCCTTCAGGGCACTGAGTTCAGTTTCCAAGTATGCCTTCTCTTCAGGCCAGCGGGGGTGACAGAATTTCATGTCCCGGGCGATCGTTTCTTCACGCCATTTCTCCCAGTTCTTGTGGCTTCGTTTGGATCGAATGAACTCTCTGATTTCGTCCACAATCTGCCATACTGTTGTCGCTACAGCAAAGATCTGCGATGGCATTAGATAAAGGGTATCAAGCCAATGTACCCACAATGAACAATTTTTCAAAGTCAAGTCAAAGTCAAATAATGTTATTGTCAAGTTAAGATACTAGGAATAGCTCTCGAAATCAAGATAAAATGCACAAACACATGCACGCGCACACACACACACACACTGACACACACACACACACACACACACTGCCAGTAAAAAGTCAATTACAATAACTGAAATTACTTTCAAAATAATAATATGGGCTGCAATGTCAAATAAAACAATTCATGTAGTGATAAAATATAAAATTTAAAAATTGTTTTTATGTAGCACGTTTTCCCAGTTTATAGCATACAAACTGTGTAAAAGCTTAAAAAAATTAACCACCATGGTCTTCCTAAACAATACACTTTGAACAATGAAAAAGACGAGACTTTAAAATACAAATCATAAAATATAACCAGGTGTTAAAATCTACTTTACAAAAACATAACTGTACTCACCCAGAGAACGATGCGGTACCAGTCACCGGGAAAGGTGTATATATACCGCTGATCGTATTCAACGATGAGACCGATCCATGTCCACAGGAGAATGTAGACAAAGTTCACTAACAAGATCCACCATGCCCAAAACCTGCAGGAAATTATAATAATGGTATCATTTTTAAGCATTACCACCCCCAAAGCAAAATTTTAAACAAAAGATTTCTTCCTTCTATGCTTATGTCAGGCTGCCATGAAGTGGGCTGTCCTTCTCAGACCTTTAGGTGGTGCCCCATAGCTTGGTCATCAGAACTAACAAAACCATAATAATAATAATAATAATAATAATAATAATATTAATAATAATAACAGAATGCAGAAAACCGGAAACAAGTGTGGAGAACTTACAATATGTGCACATTCGCCAATTCAGTAAAAGGAAGTAACTACAATGTGTGTCTTTTAATTGGAACAAAAACAAAACAAAAATAAAATAATTAAATTAATTAATTAACCTTGACCGTAACTTTAGCGAGATGACCAGGCGTACGAATACCGTGAATGAACCTACGGTAAGCAAATCTGCTACTACTATTACTACTACTACTAACAATAAAAATATTGGATGTATACGCTCTTTATTACCAAATCAGACTCAAAGCGCAGCGATCTGTGACCAACACACATGCTCACGTGTAACTGACACTCCTACATATGTAACAAACACATTTTCATCACTCAAACATATGTGATGTAAAGGCAAGTCGCTAGTAAAGGCAAGTCAGTGTGTGTGTGTTCATATTTCCTAATGACATTTTGCATGTTTTGTTTACCATGTTTTATATTGTTATTGCTTAGCCATTTTAGTTCTTAGAAGTGTCTTATTTGAATATAAAGCGCTCTGAGCTTTCATTAGAAAGGGCACTATATAAATGTTAATTATTATTATTATTATTATTATTAGAAGATGTAAACTTAAATCAAATTTTATTTTTGAAATGGTAATATAGGCTGCATCCAAAAGCATTATTGAAGAAAGGGAGGAAACTGGAGTACCCAGAGAAAACCCTCAGTGTCCTGAAAAGTCTCCTATCTAAGTCATGTTAGTTTGTCCCACGCGGGGTTGGAACCCGCCAGCTCCCTATCCACTGTGCTACCAATCCACCCCATAATCTCACCTCTTAATAGCACAAGAGCACAAAACCACACACGAACCGTGCAAACTTTTTCCACATGACGTCTTGCAGGCGCATGAAAGTTGGATGCAGCAAAATATCGTACTGCTTGAAGGTAACAGCCACGGACATCTAAAACGCAACAGAAACGAAAAAACCAATAACATACACGCTTACCATCCCCAATTCACATACACACATTCCTCAACCCCACACACCTTGCCCCTCAACCTTCCGATGCCCACCATTATGTCCCTATTACACCTCTATATGATAGTAGTAGTAGTAGCGGTGGCAGTAGCAGCAGTGGTAGCAGCAGCAGTAGTAGTAGAAATAGTAGCAATATAGTAGTATTAGTAGTGAGGACAACGTAAGCGGTGAAGCCTATGTGAATACCCCTTTTTTTTTTTTGAGGGGAGGTGGAGGGGGGTCCAGTTTATTACTTGATGGGTCTGTTATGCATGCAAATGTACCTACAAATTCAGCATAGCAACAGAATGTGGTTATAAATGCTGGTATGCTGCTGCAGATAATCTTCAACTCTACAGCTGCTGCTTCCAAATCCTTATTATAAATCCTCTTGGGGCTACAGGTTAAAAAATAATGCATATGGGAGACAGAGTGCATATCCCATTTTACAAATCTAACAATAAAACAACATTATTACTCAAACAGGCTTACCGGACTTTGGTTACTTCCTGGGCGACCATCCATCGGGTTGTGAGATTCGTCAACTGCAATGGGGACATAAATCAATTAATCAATACATTCATAATAAATAAGTAAATAATAATAAATTTTAAAAATAGACATTTCATTTCACAGTCTAATTTCTACCACAATGTAGAATTTGTTCTTTTCTGTACATATCTGTCACCAGTAGTCCTCGATCCAACCCTACCAACTTTCACAAATCAAGCGAGTTGCAAGCAGCTGTTATGTTTTCACACCGAAAGCTACCTCTATTTCACTTTCCTGGTTGGAAAGTAATAAGTTACACAAATTGAGAGCCAGACAAGGTGGACAACAACAAAAAAACTAAAGAAAACAATATACAGAGTTGCCAACCCTCCAAAAAGTTTTCAGTAGTAAAAATTCTGAATTTCAGTAGTTTTAATACATTTTCCGTAGCCATACGTCCTCGCATTTTTTTAAACGAAGACATGCATACACAGTCTGCAAAGAAAGAGGTCGTGAAGAGTGTTTCCGCACGAATTATTGAGAGATCCATATCGGGCTTGAAGAAGGTGGCTACCGACTGAACAGGGACTAACTTTTCTGGATCAGGGCAACGACTTTTGTGACGGTTGCCATTCACGTGTCGCGTCACATCGTGTGATCTCGATGACGCAGTGATGCACGGAAATTTTTCAGAATACTCTTTCCTGTACTCTAGATTTGCTGTCCTCTTCTTTTTTTCTGGGCTTTCATCGCTAGTTTTCTTTCTTTTTGGCATCATGGATTCAAAATACGCTGCACACAAACTTTTCTTCTCCCGCTGACCCGGAAACGAAAGTGTCACAGAAAGGTCGAGGTTTTGTGCACCGATTGGCCGTTTGCAAAACCACTTCACGGTGATTGGTCGAATTTCCTAACATGCACTGGGAGCGTGATCTATTACACCGTGCACGTAAACCGAATGACCGCGACCTTGAGGTTCTACGGGAGGCACAGGCGCTCAATAAAACTCGTTAAAACTGTAATAAATCGTCGAAAATTGACTTTCCGTAGTAAATTTTCGATTTGCGTAGCTCCGTAGCCACGTATTCATTCCCCGAGTAAACTACGGAAATTCCGTAGTGGTTGGCAACCCTGAATATAAGAAAAATAAGAAGCAAATGGAAGTAAAGAAGTATTCAGTAATTCTGACTTTTTCTTGGAAATTGAGAATGGGTCATGAGTGTGTTCGCTGCATGTTAAGCATGCATATGGAGTGTGCGCATTTGTGTGAGAGTGTTGTGTGCGTGTGTTTATTATTTCAGCATACAAAACCAATATATTTGCCTTTGTCCTGCACCAGCAGATTGATGTAGAACTGCTGCTTGCGGTTGTGGCGGTCTATATGTCGAAACTGATTCAGCGCCTCAGAAGCCTGCACGTCAACCACAACAGATCATCAGAATCAGAATCTTAATTGTCCCCATGAAAACACAAGAAAATGTGTGTGCGGCGTACACTTCATCAACATAATGGCACAAAAGCAATACGACACAAAAGACTTAATTCAGGGATTAAAAAAAACAAGCACACCAGAAACAACAGAAAAGCAGCTGTACACAACATGAAAGTAGTTTATCAAATTATAAAAGTCATGCATCCTACATTCTAAACCCTAGCAATAAACACCCACCTACACACACACACACACACACACACACACACACATACACACACACAACCGTGTAGAAACGCCGTTGTGATGACTGTCATGAAACTCTACATACATTATTTTGACACTTTTAACATTATTTTGACATTTTTCTATTTTTTGAAGCTATCCCTAACCCTAACTCTAACCCTAACCCAAACTATAACCCTAACCATTAACCTAACCCTAAGCCTAACACATCCCTAACCCTAATGGAACATTGTTTTGACGTCAAAATAACGGGCCGTCAAAAGAAAGTATGTAGAGTTTCAAGTGTATGTCAGAGTAACGGCGTTTCTACCTAGCCACACACACACTCACCCATGCACACATACACACACACACCAGAAGTTAGAAAAGTTACTGGTACAGTATTTAATGCAGACTGTTGCTGGCCTGTGGCATGACCAGTAAAGACTTCACTTCTAACCTAGTTGCAGTGTTCTAAACACATAACGGGACACACGAGTCGTGCTAAGTCTGTGTTTATTTCAGTTCAGTGCAGATCAACTGCAATATTCCTGGATATTATTTTTACACGTACACAACAGAACCCAAGAAACAAAGACCTGAGTTTCCAAGGAGTATACATATATACATGTTTGTGATATTATGAACCAGACTGCCATGCAAGGAGAAACTGGGTCAGTACTGGGTTTTCTGATGATTAACTTTGGACAGACTAAGCATGGTTATGCATAGGAACCTTTAAAAACTAGACGACTAAAATCTATTGTTCTAAGAGTAAATTACATAGAATCACGCTGGATCCAGCAGATAATAAAGAGCCAAGCTACAAAGAGGTAAGTAATAAATGCTTCAACCTAGAAATTTTTCTACACATGTGTAAGATGCAGGTTTGTTATAGCTAAAGTAAACAAAACAAAACAAAACTTTTAAAACCACTCCTACAGGCATACACTCATGCACACACATATATACACACCACACACCACCACTACTGTTAATAACAACAATAACAATTAATCACAGTCTGATTAGGACATATAAAATGATATTGCATCCAATCTAATAATCATTATCACAGTTCTTGATGGTTAAGACTCAGCAGCATGAGTACAGTACCAACCTGGCAAAGGTGATTCAGGTACTCCTATTGTATCCAAGCTAATCCTTCTACCTGGTGATTGATAATGATAGTTCACAGTTAACCCATTCACTGCCACACTTCTTGGGTTACAACCATCAACTCTTCTGAGCCTCATCATCCTCTATCGTTGAAAGTGTGGATTGCTGTTGGAAGGAATGAGTCTCTAAAGCGGCATGTTCTACACTGCATGGACAGCATACGCCCTGAGCCGCGTCTTGAAATGCAGGCAGAGACAGCATCATGCAGTGGATGACTTGAATCCTGCTTGATCTGCAGTCTGATCGTGCAATGTTGCTAGTGGCCTTGTGTCCTTTCCCATCAGCGTCGACGCAACAGCAGTGATTCTATCCAGTCTGTCCATGTCGGCTTTCTTGGCAGAGCTGTAGTAGCACCGCTGGTTGTAAAGCACTTTTGAAACATATAGTCACACTCAACCAAACATGTACTATACCACCTGCATATAATATTTGTCGAGCACTAACCCATCCTTCACAACAAATCCAGTCACCACCACACTAAGATTAACGCCATTTCACCTTCAACACATATGAAGTAGCTTGGAATGTCTGAACCCGAAAAGGAAGTGAGCTGAATATTACAAGCACTTGAAAGACCTACTCTACTATATATACTGTACAATGAAACTTCTTATACTGACCACAGGCGCCATCTTAGTGATCATCCAAGTGATAGCTTTTTGATTCTGTTCATCCTTCACTCCCACAGGGGCGTTCAGCTCCAGCAACAACCGTGCCGTATCGCTCCGATCTGCAATAGCATAGAGAACAAATTGTGTTTTACGTTTTTGTACAGAAGAAAAAAAAAGCAACTGCAATAGTTTATATCCTTAGTCGCTAAACAGCATTTAACTTAATTTTAAAGGCCAAGATAGATATATCAAAATTACGTTTTACAAACTGGAACATAAGGCACACAAAACAGCAATAGTGGTGTAGAGAACCCCATAACATCATCATCAACATCATCATCATCAACATCATCATCAACATCACCATCAGGGGTGCTGACAGCCAGAAATTTCAAATCACCAATGCACTGGGCTAGTGACTCAAAGTGAATCACTCACCCATAGCATGTCTCACTTATTGTTGACAACTCAAACACAAAAAGAATAAAACTGTACACATGCAGTTCGCAATTCAGTGAAACCTGAGAAAATCACTGAACATAGGACATCACATAGACGGCAGCAAAATAAGGTAGCTAGCTGGCCAGGTGAGTCAGTTACAATGATTAGATCACCAAAGAGGATTTATACTTAATAATAATAATAATAATAATAATAATAATAATAATAATAATAATAATAATAATAATAATATTAATAATAATAATAATAATAATAATAATAATAATAATAATAATAATATTATTATTATTATTATTATTATTATTACTATTATTACTATTATTATTATTATTATTATTATTATTATTATTATTATTATTATTATTATTATTATATTAATAATAAACTGGATGCTATATACAGGCTGGAGAATAGCTGAAGAAAAAAACCTCTGAAATCCGGTCGGGGTCCAGGGGCCGCTGTAAGTATGCTTTTTGTTAGAGATAAATTTGGATGTTTTTCATAATATTCATGCATTCATAGATACACATTATTATTTTTTAATTAGTCTTCTTTATGAAGAAGCACAAATGTGCTGTGAAAGCACTGACTAGCTGCACAACGATACCAGGTAAGAGTTTGTTTGCTTCATGGTTCCACACTAAGCAAACAAACTCTTACCTGGTATCATTGTGCAGTTAGTCAGTGCTTTCACAGCACATTTGTGCTTCTTCGTAAAGAAGTGCTCAGTGAGCGCTGTAATACCACGTTTAGTGTATCTAATTTCTTTGTTGCACGTGATGCAACGAGCCATGCCTGCAGCATCAACTTTTCGAAAATGAGAGCCGATACGCTGCTTGACTCCCTCCACTTTTACCACTTTCGACGTCCAATCCCAATTCCATTTGTTGGCGATGTCTCCCTCTTGAAAATCTTCTCCCCGGTTAATATTCCGCGATGCGCACGACATTTCTGTAACTTCTCACACTCGAAGGGACCGTGTGAAAGAACATGCGTCTGCTGGACGGAAATACTTCGTGGTGTGCGCCCAATTATCAACACGCGCTTCTACCGGATATGGTACAGAGTCAGGCAAAACGTTGGAATGGGTTTGCGGAGCGAACATACGTGGTTAATTTACGATTTGCGTCTCCTTTTTTTTTTTCCTCGGAACAAATTTTTAAACCTCGGAAAGTAAGTTCGTTACCCTCGGAAACTCGCGTATCCGAGGAGAATTCTCCAGCCTGTATATATGTGCTTTTCCCCAAACCGCCGATCAGGCTCAAAGCGCGGTGATCTGTACGTAAATACACGTTTCATGACCTCTCACTCACACAAAAAACATATCTGCGCTCAAACATGTGGTGTAAATGCAGGGAGATTGCTCTTAGAAGACAGAAAGGAAATTTAATTTGAATTTTTTACATTTTAGAGTGACTGCATTCAATACCAGTATTGAAGGGAGGTAGGAAACCAGACTTCTATCCTATCCTATCCCAAACGCTAAGGTCGTTGGGGCACCACAGATGATTGTTTCACCAACATACTCCACCTTTCTCTTTCCTCAGCAACCCTCATGGATTCACTCAGTGTCAAGCCAGTCCATTCTCGAATGTTCCCACCTCTTTTTCTGTCTCCTTCTTCTTCTGCCTCCTTGCACCGTGCCTCGAAGGATGGTCTTTGCAAGGCCTAATGCTCTGGTGACATGGCCATATCATCAGAGTTTCAGTTTCTTCACCACTGTGTGCATGTCATTGTGTTATCCAATGGCTTGAGTGATGGTGTGTCGGACTTAGTCGTTGGTGATGTGCTGGGGATAGGAAATGCCCATGCAGAAGTCTTCTGCAGAACCTCATCTCCATGGTTTGTATTCTTCATAGTAGATCTGCTGTGAGGGTCCATGTTTCGCAAGCGTATATTGGAAGATGAAGGTGACGAGGGAGCGCAGCAGCATTACCTTGGATTGTAGACTGATGGTCCTGTCTTTCCAAATGGGCTTCAACCTTGTCAGGGCAGCAGTTGTTTGTGCGATCCTGGAGAGGAATTCAGAGTTGCCAACCCCCCCAAAAGTTTTCAGTAGTAAAATTTCTGAATTTCAGTAGTTTTATGACATTTTCCGTAGCCATACGTCCTCGCAATTTTTTTAAACGAAAGACATGCATACACAGTCTGCAACGAAGGTCGTGAAGAGTGTTTCCTCACGAATTATTGAGAGATCCATATTGGGCTTGAAGAAGGTGGCTACCGACTGAACAGGGACTAACTTTTCTGGATCAGGGCAACGACTTTTGTGACGGTTGCCATTCACGTGTCGCGTCACATCGTGTGATCTCGATGACGCAGTGATGCACGGAAATTTTTCAGAATACTCTTTCCTGTACTCTTGATTTGCCGTCCTCTTCTTTTTTTCTGGGCTTTCATCGCTAGTTTTCTTTCTTTTTGGCATCATGGATTCAAAATACGCCGCACACAAACTTTTCTTCTCGCGCTGTAGAACGTGACCTGGAAACGAAAGTGTCACAGAAAGGTCGAGGTTTTGTGCACCGATTGGCCGTTTGCAAATCCACTTCACGGTGATTGGTCGAATTTCCTAACATGCACTGGGAGCGTGATCTATTACACCGTGCACGTAAACCGAATGACCGTGACCTTGAGGTGCTACGGGAGGCACAGGCGCTCAATAAAACTCGTTAAAACTGTAATACTATCGTCAAAAATTGACTTTCCGTAGTAAATTTTTTATTTGCGTAGCTCCGTAGCCGCGTATTCATTTCCGGAGTAAACTACGGAAATTCCGTAGTGGTTGGCAACCCTGGGAATTGCTGTTGGGACCCACTGTCTGATACAATGGCTCCTAAATATTTGAAGAATATATGAACTATGTTGAGGGATTGGCCTTGGACTTTGATGTTTCTGTTGGTCATCATTTTGGTCTTCTCTGCACTTATTTCCATTCTGGAGTACCCGGAGAAAACCCTGGGTGACCTGAAAGTATCATTCCTCAGTCACATAAGTTTGTCTCCTGCGAGGGTTCAAACCCACGACCTTTGGCATAGAAAAACCAGCTCTCTATCGACTAAGTTACAAGCCACCCCACTGCATTTGGCAACTGGGTGAGTGCTATCAGCATCCCTAATCGTTCTCATCATCATGATCACCACCATTGCCATCACATCATGACTTCTCACCTAACTCGGCAGCCACGTGGATAGGTGTCCTCTGCTTGTAGTCTCGTATCAGTTTGTACTTGCAGCCTCTCTTGATCAACGCCTTCAGCGAGTTGGTGGCGTCCGACTTTGCAGCGTAAAACACAGGGGTCTGATCCTCTGTAGTTGTGCGAGCCTCTTTGTCCGCTGCACACATAAAATAGCATTTTAGAATTGGTGGATGTTTAGTACCACTACCAGCAGTCAAACATGCTATTGTTTTCTTTCTATTTCTAGTGTTGAATCCACCTACCGGTGAATACTGAGAGGCATAAACAGTCGGGTAATTTTTCATTCAATTTTCTCTCACTGCCTCTCATCTTACCTCCTACCTCTCCCCATCCAACCTTACACACCACTCCCCTCACACTCTTCCCAACAGCACGCCTACCTCCGAAGTCGATCAAGAGATTGACCATCTCTGGACAGTCAACAGCGGCCGCTACGTGAAGAGCTGTACGTCCATACAAATCCCCAAGCATCACATCACTGCCATGCTCTATCAGCCAACGTGCCACATCCACATGCCATGCCCTAGCAGCCTGCGAATAGGGAAAAATTCATAGTCCTTGTTACAGTTACAGCAACCTGAATAAGGAAATCTTTCTTGCTTTTTTTTTTGTAATCATTAAAATATTACCATCATAATAGTTGTTGTTGCTGCTGACGTTGATTCTGTTGGATTGTTTTTATCATTATCATCTTCATTCATCCTCTTCATCTTCACTGACAGCTTTGAAACGACCATCACTTTCAAGGACATCCTCCCTCATCACCATATGCAGTGTGGTGCACAAGTGTGTGTTTTTGACATGTAACATTCTTCTACCATCTGGGACAGATCAGCTTAGGTATAACTGATATAAACATATATATATATATATATATATATATATATATATATATATATATATATATATATATATATATATATATATATATATATAATATCCACAACATTTTCAACTGAAGCTCAGTTCTCTCACCATAGATACAAGTGAGCGCGAAGAGCAAGAAAACCACAGTTGTCTCACATTGTGTGTGCACGTGTAATAGGTCGGTGAAAGCAAGTGGGTGCATGTACCACACACGTGCGCTTGTGTGTGCGTTTTTTATTAAACACTAAAACTCGCCTCGTGAAGGATGGTCTGTCCGTAAATATCCATGGTGTTGATGTCTGCCCCGTTCTTCAACAAGGATTCGATAAAATCCAGGTTGATTTTGGCGTCCTGGTCCTTGGCATTCCCCATTTTGGTAAAGTACGACAGCAGCGCCAGATTACTGTCAATCACCATACGGATGTTGAAGTCGGCATCCCTGACTTGGGGCTTGAAAAGGCCGCTGGTGCGTCGACTAATTATAGTAGGCTGTGAGACAAAGTCACGGTGAATTTCATCCAACCCGATGCCAGAAAGCTGTGGTGAGTCCTCATCCTCTTCAGCAATCTCGCCTACTAAGGTCGCTGTGAATATTGATAAAGGTTGAAGTATTACATTGAAAACTGAACACAAAAACACATCATATTTCATCTGGAATGAAGACATGGATTTAATTCTTTAAGATCAGAAATTCTTATTTAGAACAATTTATGTGCATAATTGCGACTAGATTGACTGTTGGTGGTTGAGAAACTAGTGTGTATCTGCACAATATAAGCTAGTTTTACACTCAAAGAGTAATATTGTGTGTGGTGCTTGTGTGTACGTGTGTGTTTGTGTATACTGGGAGGCACGGTGGCCTAATGGTAGAGCTTTGGCTTGCGGATCTGAAGGTCCTGGGTTCGAGCCCAGGCCGGGACATTGTGTTGTGTCCTTGGGAAAGACACTTTACTCCCGTTTCCTACTCCTTCGGATGAGAGTATAAACCGAGGTCTAATCTGTGCCGCATACATTCCATCATAACGGACTTTAAAGATCCTGACGCTCATGTCCTAGACGGGTGAGTGCCGGTGATAAGAACACACCCAGCATGCACCTAGGTCCTTATCCCCCATCCCTGGCTGGCCAGGATTGTGCTCAGCTCAGTGGTCCGGGCGTCAGACAATGCGCCCAAAGGCTGCGGGTGGGCGTCTCGGGCGGCTTGAGTTAGATCCTGTATCAGCCAGCGCCTTGAACAGCTCTTGAGCTGGAAAAGCGCTATATAAGAACAATTACATAAATACTTGCGCTTGAGGTATCTCCTTAGTATAGGCTGTATGTGCTTTTTAATTAATTATTTGCTTATAGCTAATAAATTTAACTTTTACTTGTTTATTTGAGTGATAATCTCTGCTCCTGTCCAAATTCCTTGATGAAGAATAAAGAATTGTTGAATTGAATTGAAAACTAGAAGGGCAAAGTTCATTTCACTTGCATGTGCCCAGAAAAACTGAAACAGTGGCATTAAAATGCAAAATAATACTGACTTATATATAATCTTGCCATGATCTTGACCTTAAAATATCTTGATTTTAATTCCAAAGGGACACTTATGTACAATCAAATAAACGACAGCAAAAGTTGTATTGTACAACAAACAAACAAAAGATAGTGACTTTGGGATTACATTGACGTTCATGACCTTGACCTTGGGATGATCTTGACCTTCACATGACCTCATGATCAAATATCCCAAAGCCATTCCACTGTACAATTACCAATTTGTTAATGTTTTTGTGAGGCCTAAAATGATCTTGACCTTCAAGATCAACGCAAAAACGAACATATAAGAAAATCAATCTATTATCTCTATATGCAACAAGTTTAGACTTGTTATCTCTCATAATGTAGGGTCAAGGTCACTTCAAAGTACCCAAATGAATTGGATTTGAACAGGTCCAGTGACCTTGACCTTGGAGCAAGGTAGACCAAATATGCGTGGCATGTGTATCCCATAATATCTAATATGCACCAAAGAACCATAAGTTCAATATTAATAACTTATGGAAATAAGATTTTGTTTAAAATTGTCATTTTTTGACTATTTTCTGACCTTGTGACCTTGACCTTGAAGTGAAATCATTCACTCACTGATCATTTTTGAGGTCTCATGGATATACACCATCCTACCAAGTTTAGTTGTGATACATGAAATAGATTCTGAGAAACTAAGCCACTTGCGAGGTTTGCACAGACGAACGGACTGTCGGCACAGATGACGGATAGACAAAATGGAAGGACAAAGGATTATTTTTCCACACACATAAAACATAAAAAGTAAGAAGAAAAGAAATGGTCTGGGTAATATTTATACGCTTTTCTATTATTTTTAGCTTTTCTAGCTAACCCTTGTAAGATATCTTTCTTTAGAAAGTTACTCCAAAGCAGGTATATTCAGCATCGATACAATTCAAGCTTTTATTAGAAATGAAATTAGAATTTTGTCATAAACAATATTGGACACAAAAAATGTAAAGTATAAGCAATATTCTTCCTGTTCTCATATAATTATACTAAAAGGTAAAGCTTAATTATTTAAAAGACATTCAAAGTTTGTACAGTTATAGCGTTTGATACAAATAATTAATTGAAGCCATTAATCTACTAAAGGAAATGAAACTAGCATTCTCCAATAAACACTGCACCGCATGAAAGCTCGTATCTGTTTCTCTCATTCTTCATTTGTGCAAATGAAGTAAAAGACAAGAACATACAACTACAACATGTGCCATCACCATTCTGATCAAAATTTAAAATAAAAAGTAATAACAAGAACTACAAGAAAGTATGTTGCATTGTGAGACAATAAAGTATATGTTGCACTTTCCCTAACATTTGCTTTAAACAGTATTAATATAGAACAACAAATAATGGTCCATAATAATTAATATTTGTAGTTTACACCATATAAAATCCAATAATTAGCATTCAATTAATTACTTCATTATTTACAGGCTAGTCACTGAACAGCTATAAATAAATATAAAATTGCTACATTAATTCAAACAAAATGTAAGTCATAATACAGACAAAAATCAAGGCAATATTTGGGTAGTTCTTTTAGGGCATTTGACAGGAAAAGAAGTGTAGTCGGTCATCATTAAAGCTTAATTAATAAAGTGGGGTTTGTTATATTTAATTTTGTGTATGGATTATATTAAACAGCAGACAAATTATAAATTTTAAGTAATAATAACCATCATCTTCATATTAATAATAATAATAATAATAATAATAATAATAACTATAATAATAATAATAATAATAATAATAATAATAATAATAATAATAATAACAATAATAATAATAATAAAAATAACATCTATTAAATAAGTACAGAAAAGTACACCAATATATATATCCAAAAATAATGATAACTCAAACTTAGTGCACTCTTGACAATATTAAATCCTATAATTATAATTAGATGTAGCACACCAAAAACAAATAAAACAAGAAAATGCTCACTGAAACCATTAATCAAAGCAACATAAAATAAATATTAATATTAATCAGATCAGATCAAAATACATATGAAATTATACAAATGCATGCATGCACATTAGAAGATGGAGTTAAACAGTGTCCACTATTGTGTTACTGTACCTGTTCCTGCAGCACTTTGATCTACTGGAAATGAACAATAGAATTCATGGGCAAAATAAAGCACAACTGCTCTTAGCAACAATCATATCATTGGAGCTCTACACAACCCAGCAAAAATGTAAGTTTTCTGCATCACTTTTATCTTGTGTAACCAGTAAAACAACCAAGTATGATCGTGACAAGCTAACATGTTGATCATTCCTATACCAGTTATTTCAATATGTACATCTCTGGCAAGCTTTTACAGGGTTCCTAAAAGCCAACATTTTCAGTCTGCCTGCTGGTCTATCAGACCCAATACCCAGCCAGAAAGTGTAGTCCACCAGAATGTTCACTAGCCTGTTATTTAAATAACGTTTCACAAAAAATTACACTGAAATCTGTCTGCACATGATATAGACAATAAATGAAAGAACAACAGTTATCATCAGCTATCATAATAACTAATAAGGGACAGCTTAGACAGGTATGAAAAAAGACTGTCTTGTCAGGTAAGTCAGCTTCAAACTACATTCAAATTATATGTAAATGTTTACTCATATTTGGCAACTGGGCGAGTGCTTTCAGCTACCCTTGTTTCACGGAATGTTGGGCAGGCAAATTTTAAACATTTGATTCAGGTCAATGCCAGCCAGTATTGTATTTATTCAATTTAGATATGATGAACAAGAATTTTGACATCACAACATTATATACACCATCAGGAATCAGCAGTACAATACACTCTGTTGAAAAATTTATTTCTTCTGTAAAGAAGTTTTAGACATTTTCTTAAGAGAAATCCAAGACACATAATGGTGTAAAACGGACAGGCTATGTAGAGCTCCATTAAGCACAATAAAAGCATTTTAATAAAACTTAAAAGATGAATGTTAGTTTCAACTTTGTAAGGACAATAATAATATAGTTATAACTAACTATAATTTATCATTTAATTTTAAGCAGTTATACTCAACTAATAATGGTGATAACCTGTACAGGCTATTGTAATGGTTATTGCAGGGGCGTCGCACGGTCCGAAATATTGGGGGGGCAACCCTGTCGACGGGGAGGTGGGTGGGGGGGGGGGGGGCTGACAAGCGGGACGCACCCTGTAATATATCCTCGTACCTTCATCCAACTGAAAGACTGAGAGTAATAACATTTAATTATTTATGTTCTTCTTTACTGAAAATACAAGATTCATTTCCAGAAACTACAAATACATGATTAGCGATATGTGATAATGATTAAAACCAGGAAACACGAACATTAATTACCTGCCGCAAGATCATCTAGGTTGAAATTGTGTCTTCTCTATAAATCACAACTCGTTTTGCATATTGCATACATATAATGACCAAACACTTCCACTACCAGTTTCAGAAAATCAGTCAATTGATCAATTTGTTTTACTAGGGCGTTTATTATTCGCAGTTTCTCTAAAGCAAAATACTGTCTGTCTGATTGCCTTTTGTCTTGGTGATCACACCCAGCTTGCAGTTGTCCAGGACGCTGAAAGTTCCAAACACTTCTCTGCGGTGCTGCTTCTTCTTCTTCTTCTTCTTCTTCTTCTTTTCTTCTTTCTCTCTCTCTTTCTTTTTTTTTTTTTTTTTTTTTTTGGCCAAATTATTGGGGGGGCAGGTGCCCCCCCTGCCCCCCCGTGTGCGACGCCCCTGTATTGTAAATATAATGCATAGACACAGCAGCTTCACTAACTGACTTGTATTGGTGAGGGTAGAGATTAGAGTTTTAGTGCTAGTTTAACTTCTGGGAATGTTCTAATACTGCACAGTTTAACTTCTGCGAATGTTCTAATAATGCACATACATCACAGTCAATATGTCTGTATGTCTGTTAATAGACAATGCAATAATTATGAAAATCTAAAGCAGCATGTGAACTCCAAACCCTGGGCATACAGCCTTGATCTTGCTAACCCATTCTTTCTAACCGCAGGGAGTACAGCCTCTTGCTAACCCTCGATCTCTCTTTCTAACCCTGGGCATATGCAGCCTGCTATTCCAGCATGGTATACTCAGATTTTCTAAATATATAAAAGGTCATTAACGTTCTAAATGTTACTTTCGTGACTTGAAAAATAAAGCCAAAATACAAACTGAAAAGGAAATTGCCATTATCATTTAATTTCAAGCATGTATAATCTTTGCAATGAAATATCTACAGTAAAAACCAAATCATGAAACAAAGTAGAAATTACGATGCAACCAAACTCCAAGACCATGCGTGTGTTTGATACAGGACCCCTTAATCCAGACAGCCCAAAAACCCAATAACTTTTAACTTTTCTTCAACAAAAATTTTACAACTTCCATTTCAAACGTATAATATCAATATAACTACTGTACCTTTCTTTAATCCTGTCTCCGACCCACTATCCTCACCGCCCCCACCACCCCCACCCCCCAAAAAAAAAAAGTTTAATTAATTAATTATTAAATAAAATTAACAGAAAAATCAATATATAATTTACAAATAAATACACATTTCATGAAATATGGATATGGAAATGGAGCTTGACTGAAGAAAAAGCATTTGTATATATTAATATTATTATCATAAGGGAGAGAGAGAGAGCGTGCAGTTGTTCCGCTAAATAATTATTGGAATTTTTAATTTTGGGGTGGGTGGGTGGGGAGAGTGGGGGTATGGGAGGCACTTTAAACTATAATTAAGTATTCTTATCTAAAGTCTCTTGATTCTGTATAGAGGAAATGAAATAAAATTAAATTAAATCTCAAAAGAATTTTTTCAAGCAAGTGGATTTGTCTGTTTATTTTCACAAATAAGAGATTTCATCAAACAGTCAAAGTATCCACGATTTCCAGAAAAATGGGGAAGAAATATATCGCATAAACCTTCCCATCATACTTTTATAGGAAATTTAAACAAAGACTGGAAAGTCTAGAATTTATGAAAAAATTTAACTGTAAGGAACATATATTTATAAAATATGGCATGAATATATATGCCATATTTTACCTGAATGATGTCCTCATATTCTTGATAACGATGTGCAAAGTTGAATCACTGTAATTCGATATTCGATTAAAGAAATCACTTAATATTTCCCATGTCAATTCATAACTGTGATTGAGAAGTAATTATACTGCCACAGCACATGCTGAAATGCATAATGATAGTTTCTAAACAAAGGGTGAAAGCAAAGTATAAGTCTCGTAACTACAGTAAAATAAAACAAACATAATGCAGGTGCCATGAGAAAACCAACTACCTATGGATTTCATAATATGGCAGTACCTAAATGGTCAAAGCAATATCCCGTTATATAAAAATGATATAAAACATGTTAGTGTTATACAAATGAGATACACGCATACATACATACCAGGTTTTGATTTTGCAGCTAAAAGTTTACAAAAATTACCAAAGGCGTTATTTTAATTAACAAAAGATAAAAATAACATGAACCATACATGCATAGATATATACATTTAAAATATTTAATTATAGTTAACATACACTTAAAAATACATGCATTAACAAACAAAAAAAAACCTAAAAGATGCATTTATAACTAGGCGTTGATCATCGACACAGAACCACAAATATAATAGAACTAGTACGGCAAAACCCATATGACTCACATGCTCCTCATGGAACTCGCAATATTCAGTAAGTACAGGTTTAATTTAAACAAGGGGGATTATTGTAGTCTACGTAACATGATCTCTGCACATGACTTTTCTACGCTTCCACAGGAGGATGTACACGAAATGTGGCAAGGTATAAAAAGTGTTATTTTAGAAAGCATGGATATACTTATTCCAAAAGTAAAGGCTGGAAACAAGAAGAGGGCTACTCCACCATGGATGAAGGAGAAGATAATTAAAACAATAAAAAAGAAGTATAACCTATACAAACGATACTTACAGACTAAACAGGGGAGAGATTACGATAAATATAAACAAGTGCGTAACAAATGTGCTACACTTATGAAAGCAGGAAGAAAGCGTCACGAGAAGAACATTGCAAATGAATGTAAGATAAATCCAAAGAAATTTTGGAAATATGTCCAAGAAAAAAGTAAAGGAAATAGTGGTATTAGTGCATTGAAAAAGGAAAATGGTGAGTTCGCTACAACTGACAGGGAGAAAGCTGAGACACTAAACTCTTTCTTTGCCAGTGTATTTACAGTGGAAAATAAGAACAATGTACCTGAAATGACAGAAGGTCAGTACTCTGATGGTAAGTTTCTAGCTGATGTTATTGTTACTACCGAAGCAGTAGAAAAGAAATTAGCTAATCTTGATTCTTCCAAAGCACAGGGTCCTGATGGTGTTCCCCCTAGGGTACTGAAGGAGTTATCCAAGGAATTAGCAAAGCCCTTAAGTATTCTATTTAATAAGTCCATTGAGAGCGGAGTTGTACCCAGTGACTGGAAAGAAGCCGATGTGACTGCCATTTTTAAGAAGGGTAACAAGTCGGAACCCGGAAACTACAGACCAGTAAGTTTGACATGTATTGTATGCAAAGTCTTTGAATCATTAATCCGAGATGTAATAACATCACATTTTAAGGATAATAATCTGTTCGCTTCTTGTCAACACGGTTTTAGGTCTAAGCGTTCATGCATGACCCAGTTAATGGAAGTGATGGAAGATTTAACACAAATTCTAGATAGGCATGAACCTGTAGACATCATATACCTGGATTTTCGCAAAGCGTTCGATAGTGTTCCACATGAACGACTACTACAAAAAATGAAGGCATACGGAGTAACAGGTAAAGTGTTAGAATGGATCAGATCCTTTCTTTCAGGCAGGACACAGAGAGTTCGGGTTGGAGAAGCCTTATCGTCTAGCGCCAATGTATTAAGTGGCATCCCCCAAGGTAGTATTTTGGGCCCTATTTTGTTCACAATTTACATAAATGATCTACCTGATTGTGTCAAAACCTCATGTAAAATATTTGCAGACGATACTAAAATATACGACAGAGCTTCAAATAGTACTCATATGCAGGAGGACCTCGACAGACTTCAACATTGGACTGATGAGTGGAATTTGTACTTCAACGTTGAAAAATGCAAAGTAATGCATATGGGGCATAATAATCCCAATGCTGAATATTCCATGAGTGTAAATGGCACTACCAGAAAAATTACTACTTGTGTAGAAGAAAAAGACCTGGGGGTGACGTTTGATGCAGGATTAAAATTTGATGTGCATATTCAAAATGCTATAAGTAAAGCTAACAAGATGGTTGGGCTGATTAAAAGGACCTTCACGTTTATTGATAGAGATGTATTTGTCAAGCTATATAAAGCTTTGGTCAGACCACATCTAGAATATGGTAATGTCATTTGGCACGCTCACTTAATACGTCAATCAGTGGCAATAGAAAAAGTGCAACGTAGAGCCACGAAGCTCGTAAAGGAGTGTAGTAACATGTCGTACAGTGAGCGTTTACAGTTCTTAAAGTTGCATTCTCTAAAAGGTAGACGTGTGCGTGGTGACCTCACCGCGACATACCAAATTTATCATAACCATGTAGACCTGAGATGGGATTATTTCTTTGAGAGTACACACAGTTCAAAAACAAGAAACGCTGAGGGAAAGGTCTTTATTAAACAATGTGATACTAACTTAAGGAAATATTGCTTTAGCTATCGGGTTGCTAATTTTTGGAATAACCTACCACCAAATTTAAAAAATGCACACTCAACTAACATCTTCAAAAATCTGCTTGATGCCAATGCTAAATTTGTTGATCTATTTAACGAATTCGATTGAATTCAAGAGAGGAAAATTTTAGCACCGAATGACCATGACTGCTTTAAGAATGTATAATACAAAGATGGGGCGTACACAGGCTTCACAGCCTATACCCAGCCTCTACTACTACTACTACTACTACTACTACTACTACTACTACTACTACTACTACTATATTTAACATGAAAATGAGTGCCCAGAAAAAAACAACCTGAAATGGTGGCCATTAAAATGCAAAGTAATACCGACTTTCATCTTTCTATGCTCTTGACCTTGAGATGACATGACTATCAAATAAAGTACAGCAAACGTACATTGTATTATGCCAAAACAACAGTGACCTTGGGATGACCTTGACATTGGGATGATCCTGACCCTCATGGGATCTCTCATGCATGTCTGATCAAATAACCCAATGTTGTTGCATAATATGGGTTAAATAAACAGCCACTGTACGAAGACCTATTTTGTATGTTTTTGCAAGGCCTAAAATGACCTTGATCTTCAAGATCAACACAAAACATATATGAATGATCAATCTATCATCTCTAAATACAACAAGTTTGGACTTAATATCTCTCATAGTTTAGAGTCAAGGTAATTTCAAAGTACCTATACAAACTGACTTTGAACAGCTCTAGTGACCTTGACCTTGGAGTGAGGTTGACCAAATTTGCATAGGATGTGTGTCTCATTGAATCATAAGATCAATATTAATAACCTAGAAAAGAAGTGAAATTTTGTTTTTAAAAATTCCATTTCTTGACTAACATTTGATGACCCTGTGACCTTGAACTTGAAGTGATGTCATTTATTCACTTATCATTTTCAAGGCCTTATAGGTATACACCATCTTACCAAGTTTGGTTGTGAAAGTTGAAATAAGCTCTGAGTACTTAGCCACTTGAACAGTTTTTGCACAGAAAGACGGCAGCCGTAGGCCAGACAGACAGACATATATATTATATTATTTGTGGATTATTTAGGACTCATCTCAAATATATTTGCAAAAATCAGGACTTTTTTTGGGGGGGGGGTGTGGGGGTGGGGGGGCTCAGGCGGTGTGAAGTACATAGACTCAAAAATAATCTGGCGAATACAGGGGTAAAAAACCCCAATAGAACAATTACCATAATGAAGAAATGTATTTTATTTATTGAACACCATACTCACCCTTGATACATTTTTAAAATCAATTAATGTAAATTTAAATACAATAACTGAATAAGCGCAGACAACAGACATGAATACCTAATGGTGTATGATGTGTACTAATTAATGTGCAAAGGATTAGGATAAAATTTAATTATCATTAGACACTGCAACATACTACTGCCACCTGGAAGAAAATACTGTTGAATTTCACTTTTACATATATATCTATATATAGATATAGATATTTAGATCGATAGATAGATAGAGAGAGAGAGAGAGAGAGAGAGAGAGAGAGAGAGAGAGAGAGAGAGAGAGAGAGAGAGAGAGAGATAGATAGATAGATAGATAGATAGATAGATAGATAGATAGATAGATAGATAGATAGATAGATAGATAGATAGATAGATAGATAGATAGACAGGCCTGAAAATGGCGACTAATTTAGTCGCCATGGCTAGTGAAAAAAAAAATTGGCGACTAAAAAAAAACTTTAGTCGCCAAATGCGAGTGCGCTAAAATGAACTTTTTTTTAGTTTGGCTAGTAAAATTTTTAGTTTGGCTAGTAAAATTTTTAATTTACTAGCCAAAGGCTAGTGGGACCTTTTTTTCATTTTCAGGGCTGATAGATAGATAGATAGATAGATATTCCAAATCAGCACTAGAATCAAGTTATGTCCAACCATGCAAAATATATCATACTTTGTTTCAGTGTTTTTGGCAAGTGTACTTTTCATTATCTAAACCATATAGCATCATTCTACGTACAGCAGACAACTAGTTTTTTCATACTAAAAACATTGCATGCATGTGACACCAAACATAACATCCCAGAACATTTTAGAGCACAAAGTAAAACCCCCACAAACTGAATGACGTGATTTAATGATGTAGTGGTACTGACATGGATTTTAAAAATAAAACTGCTGGGAGTGCTCAGGTTCAACAATCATGATCAACATGCTGCATGTGTATCTAACCGGCAGAATATTGCCAATACATGTGCTCTGTGGGTTCGGGCATTAAATAGAATAGACCCAACATTTCCCGGCATGTCGTAAGAGGCGACTAACAGGGGTGATGTTAGCACGGCATCACTGTGCGAAAGTCTTCTACACAGAAGTCACCGGCCAGGGCGGAGGAACCTCACGTTACTACAGGTTCAACGACCACGTGCTCAGGGCCAAGGCGAGCCACACTGTATTCGTGGATTTCGGCTGTGGCCAACAGCCTGGAGAGGATTGGGCACCGCCAGGTCTTTTTTGCCCAAGACACACTCAGAGGTGCCTACCCCCAGTCTGACCATTTGTGTACTGGCTGCATGAAAAATGTGTATTTTGTGTAATGTCAGATTTTGCGCAACTCGCAACATTTGATCAAAGAATTATTGTCATGAAAACTGCCACATTCACAAAACATCAATTCATACTAACTCCAGCTCACCATTTTAATCCTCTCATGAAACAAAATAATATAGAACTCAACAAGTTATGGTCACACATATACATTAACATATTATTTTTTGTGTTGTATTTTACCCCATAACCCCCCCAAAAGATCTTCATATTGTCCAATAATTAATATGAATTATGAATATATATAAATGCATCATTTTTTTCATATATTCTGCTGAAACTGGCAACACTTTTTTGTTTTCGGAGCATACTAGAGTGTTCTGCATTTTGTTGTGTAAATACAGTGCCTTTTTATCCACTTTGTATTAATGTTATACACCTGAGCCACTTTTGGGAAAAAAGCATTTTATTTTTACGTGACGGTTACCCGCTTTGAACAGTTAAATGAGTGCCTTAATATTGACCGATTTTAACAATTTAAATTTTTTTAATCTTCTAAATGTTTGTACCATATAATAAAAATAAAATAAAACATCCTGAACCAAAATAAAATGTTCGTCCGTAATACCTAATCTAAGTGTCGCTGAATGTCGTATGGTATGCAGATCAATGCTAAACTCTTTGTTGCAGTGAGCATAATGAACTCCTTTTGAAGATTCGATATATTCCTCAAAAACGTTCACGGTATTCACGTAAGAAATGTTGTCGCGCTTTTTGCTTACTTGCAACCTTATTCCGCTTTCCTTCAGACTCGCTCTCATCGTCACTCTCGTGTAAACGCTTATGCGACACCATGTTTAGCACAATGGTGGATACAAAGTCTCGCACTACGGGTGACTACCTTTCACGCACGAGATTTCACTTTTGCGCATGCGCTCTAGGGTCAGCAAGTAAAGAAAATAGCAGATCGGAATATATATAAAATCGGTGAGAAAAAAAATTTTTTGGGGGGGGGTACACCACGGAAATGCATATTTTTAAGGAATTGCTCATAGTGTCGTATTTTATGTTGAAAATTCGTAAAAATACGCGCCAGCGAGTATGGTAGGCACCTCTGCACACTATACATGATGACACTATCCACTAATTCCATACCGGATCGGTCTTCGCCCGGCTCAAGGATCGCGCCTTCCGTTGGCCACCAGGACGGATGTGTTAAGTATGCTACTGATGGACAATTTAGCAAGATCCGCACGAGAAACAACATCGTCATAGGAACTTGGAATGTCAGGACCCTAACTGCGGAAGGAAAATTAGAAGAACTGGCCCACGAGCTGGACTACTATCGATGGAACGTTCTAGGTATCAGCGAACTGCGCTGGAAAGGCATAGGTGAAACAACGACTGACAAAGACCACAAGCTCTATTTCAGCGGTAGAGATGACAGGCATGAACAGGGCGTTGGATTCTTGGTCCCCAAGAACATTCTAGCCACTGTCATGGGTTGCCGCCCAGTCTCCAGTAGGCTCATTACCATCCGTCTGAGAGCAGCCCATTTCAACATCACCATCATCCAGGCCTATGCTCCAACATCAGACTATGACGACAGCAAAGTGGAGGATTTTTATGAAAATCTACAGGCGGTCCTTGACCAAGTGCCAAAGAAGGACGTAGTCATAGTGCAAGGCGACTGGAATGCCAAGGTTGGCCAAGATGCGCACCACAACTGGGGAGACACATGTGGACCCCACTGCAACAACAAGACAAATGACAGGGGTCTGAGACTCTTGTAGTTTGCCAGATAAAACAATCTGGTACTGGCAAACACGCTTGGTCTCCACAAAAACTCCAGACGATGAACATGGCACAGTCCCGGCGGGGAGCATCACAACCAGATCGACTATATCAGGGTCAAGAAACGCTTCAGATCAAGCATCAACATTGGCAGGACACGCACTTTTCCAGGCGCAGACATCAGAAGTGACCACGATCTCGTGATGATGTCTTTCCGGCTCCACTTGAAGAAAGTAAATACAGCAAATTGCACTAACTGAAGTTCGACCTGGACAAACTGCAAGACCCGGAGGTGGCAGAACTATTTCAGGCCACAATTGGAGGGATATTTGCACCACTGCTCATTTTGGGAGCTGGTGAAGTAGATGTCAACACCATGACCACCAGTGACCACCTTCAACTCAGCTGTGACAGATGCCGCCACTGAGATCCTTGGCAAGCACCGACCAAAGAAGCCGTGGATCACACCTGAACTTTTGGATCTGTGTGATAAATGAAGAGAGATAAAAAAGAATAAGAACACCTCACAGGGAGCTGATGTCTACCGAAAAATCAACAATGACATCCGAAAAGGCATGCGCACAGCAAAGGAGAACTGGATAGAAGATCAATGCCAGGAAATAGAAAACAGTCTGAACAAGAACAACAGCAAGAAGGCCTACCAGACTGTGAAGCGGCTGACAAGTGTTAAACAGCCCAAAGTCTCCACGATCCAAAGCAAGTCTGGCATATGCCTTACAGAAGAACAAGAAGTCTTGGACAGATGGACAGAGTACTGCTCTGACCTTTACAACCATACACCAAATGGAGACCCATCAGTTCTAGCATGTCCCGAGAACAGAAAAGAAGAAGAAATCCTCCCAATTCTCTGGGAAGAAGTTGAGGCAGAAGTGCAATCGCCGAGGAAAGGGAAGTCAGCGGGAGTGGACAACGTACCCGCGGAACTGCTACAAGCAGGAGGAGAAGCGATGACTGATGCCCTCACCATTATCTGTAACAAGATCTGGCAGAGTGGGGAGTGGCCTACACCATGGACCCAGTCGCTTGTCATCACTCTTCCCAAAAAAGGTAACCTTCAGGAGTGTGAAAATTACCGCACCATCAGCCTCATCAGCCATCCCAGCAAGGTCCTCCTGAAAATAATACTCAACAGGTTGAAACCCCAAGCTGAACAATCATAGCTGAAGAACAAGCAGGATTCAGGGCAGGGCGAAGTACCACTGAACAGATTTTTAACCTCAGAATAATCTGTGAGAAATACCTACAGCACCAACAACATCTATATCATGTGTTCATAGACTTCAAGAAGGCGTTTGACCGAGTCTGGCATGCAGCTCTATGGGCAACAATGAAAGTGTACAACATCAGCCCTAAAATTATTGAAGTCATCAAAAGCCTGTATGACAAGGTTACCAGTGCAGTCCTCCATAACAACGTCATCGGGAACTGGTTCAGAACAACAATCGGTGTGCGTCAAGGATGCCTACTCTCTCCAACACTCTTCAACATCTTCCTAGAGCGCATCATGTCAGATGCTCTTGCAGATCACGAATGCACAGTCAGCATAAGGGGTAGAGCAATCTCCAATCTTCGTTTTGCGGACGACATTGATGGATTGGCTGGAGAGAAACAAGAACTTGAACAGCTGGTAGAGGCTTGACACCACCTCCAGAGCATTTGGAATGGAAATAAGTGCAGAGAAGACCAAAATAATGACCAACAACACCAATGGCATCAACACGGACATCAAAGTCCAAGGCTAATCCCTCAACACAGTGCATAGCTTAAAATATTTAGGAGCCATTGTATCAGACAATGGGTCTCGACAGGAAGTCCTCCCCAGGATCGCAAAAACAACTGCTGCCCTGACAAGGTTAAAGCCCATTTGGAAAGACAGGACCATCAGTCTACATTCCAAAGTAAGACTGCTGCGCTCCCTTGTCATCTCCATCTTCCTATATGCTTGCGAAGCATGGACCCTCACAGCAGATCTATAATGAAGAATACAAAGCATGGAGATGAGGTGCTACAGAAGACTTCTGGGCATTTTCCTATACCCAACACAACCAACGACGAAGTCCGACAGACCATCACACAAGCCATTGGACAACACGATAACCTGCTCACAGTGGTGAAGAAAAGGAAACTCCGATGGTATGGCCACGTCACCAGATCATCAGACCTTGCAAAGACCATTCTGCAAGGCACAGTACAAGGAGGTAGAAGAAGAGGGAGACCGAAAAAGAGGTGGGATGACAACATTTGAGAATGGATTGGTTTGACACTGAGCGAAGCCATCAGGGCTGCTGAGGACAGAAAAAGATGGAGTATTCTGGTTAAACGATCATCTGTGGTGCCCCTACGACCTCCGGGTTACGGGACAGGATAGGACAGGATAGGATAGGAGATACACATGCAGCATGCTGATCATGATTGTTGAACCTGAGCATCATTTTTATTGGGAAGATGTTGCTCATTCAATGCCTTCATAGAAATAATTACTGAACATGTGAGACATGCAAATCAGTGAACGTGTGTGAGCAC
Source organism: Oncomelania hupensis (assembly GCA_036898135.1). Lineage (NCBI taxonomy): Eukaryota > Metazoa > Mollusca > Gastropoda > Littorinimorpha > Pomatiopsidae > Oncomelania > Oncomelania hupensis. The sequence continues at coordinate 51,686,346 of CM072516.1, read as the reverse complement.
ACATTAATGCATATGTGTATGTGAGCATGTGTTTTTTTTCTCTGTGTATATAATAGAGTACATTTATATCGCGCGGTACCTCGCAAACGGTAAGGAAAGCGAGCTCACCGCGCTTGACAACACACGTGCAATCACACACACACACGCACACACACACCCACACACACACACACGCACACAGAACACGTATACACTTATCAAATGGTTAAATAATTACAGTTAACAACAGATAATATGAATACCAAGAACCGAGCCGGTGCCGCCACCATCCATGAACAGATGACGTGACTTAGTAAAAGATTACATATGGGGATGGAAGGGAGGGGGAGTGAAAATTATTGAGTTTGCATGTTAAAAAGGTGGGTCTTTAATTGGCGCTTGAAGGAAGAAAGTGATGGAGCATGTCGGAGTTGCATCGGTAGTGAGTTCCAAGCAGTTGCAGCAGAGAAAGAGAAAGATGTATTTGCCTGTATGGGTCTGCATCTCTGTGTGTACCTTTGTGTGTGTTTCTTGGGCAAGTGTGATACAGCATAGAACGGGGTTGGAAGGGAATCTTATGCACACATGTAACAGAATGGAGTGACCAAATTAAATATTCTCCTTTCTTTCTTTTATCTACTTGATCATAGAGTCATACTTATCTGTACTTTTGCTAACAAATTGCAGCCTAGGCCATTTTCTTCTACAAGTTTCTATTCAGTTTTGTGTATTCATTAAAAGATCATGGAAGCTGGCAGCATTTGTACATGCTAAGCAATGCCACTGATTTTTCTTTTCTTTAAAACACACTCGCTTTAGCCTACATGATCGATGTTGCAATACATAATAGCTAAAGCCAATCTTTAAACTCAAAAGGCCAAACAAAAAGGCACTCCAAATTTAAAAACTGTACATCCATATAAAATAAAATAAAAAATACAGATAAATTCTCAAACAGAAGTGTAGCTTTATGGCCATTCAAAATAAAACAACAGCAATAATTATACATCTTTCTAGCACATTTTATGTACACTGTGCGCCCTCAACCACAGGAATACAACACTAAATTAGCATAAACAACAAAAATAGGAGATATTAACACAAAATATTTGTGTTTAGTTGATTGTAAATATAAATGTTGATAACATTTTCATACCATGCAGTCATTAGAATTTAGTGACTCAAGTGTTCTACTGTGCTCATTTAATTACTAAACTTATTCATATTCAAGCTTACCTGCTTTCCTGTGATAACGTCGTTGCGTTATGTACTCTTTCCATTTGTTGCCGTACTGCTTAGCGTTGGTGATGGCTACTAAGTTAAACTTGCCTGCCTCCTTTTGGGCACTGTGCACCACTTTGGCCAAGGCTTGGAACCTCTGAGATCCCGAGGGCACAGGGCTGTTTAAACAAAATCAGACTTTATTATAAAATTAGTTAAAATAAAGTTAATTCTTCAATCCCAAACTGACTGCTTAAAGCATTGTCCATGCTAAATCATAGTAGTTTAATTCATAAGTGCCCAGTTTTGCGTAAGAATGGAAAAACATGATAAAGCATTGTCCTCGCTGTTATGATTCCTTCATTACCATCAGTATAGTCCTGGTCGTGAAGGGTTAATTAGGAAGCAATGGGTAGTTCATCCACTTTAAGAGATGAAGTAAAAATTTCTTATAAAAGCAGCCATTACAACTTGTCAATGTATTAACTTGCATACTAATCTTTAAAATCAACATATATTAAAATATGCCAATCAGGAGTTCTCCACGTGCAAAATTTGGCAATATATATAAATATAACTGTGAACACAAATTTCAGGTATAGTGAACACAAGTTTCATCCAGCTTGAGTTAGTTCCTGTGTCAGCAAACTCCTTGAACAGCTATTGAGCTGAAAAAGTGCTAATTTTTTTAATTTTATTTAAAACTGAAAACTCCAGCGTAAACACTAACAACATAAAACCAATAAATAAATAAATAAAAAAGAAGTGACGTGAGGTGAGGTGGGATGGGGATGGGAATAGGAATGAAATAAAATAAAATGAAATGAAATGAAATCAATTGAAATAAAATAAAATATAACAAATCACTCACCCATTTGAGTTGGCCTTGTCACCATCCATGTTTACACTCTCTAATTCAGATTCCTCTGTGATACTTTCTGGGAACACTTGCTGCTTTTTCCTGTTAGGTCTTTTCTTCCCGTCTCTGTCAGCCATTTTGTGTACAACTGTACATACAAGATAATAATAATAATAATAATAATAATAATAATAATAAGAAGAAGAAGAAGAAGAAGAAGAAGAAGAAGAAGAAGAAGAAGAAGAAGAAGAAGAAGAAGAAGAAGAAGATAATAAGAAGAAGACACCCGATACACATTGGTCGAATGCTACCAGAAGCATGTTTTACTTGTCGCCTCAACAGGCAATAAAGCATGCTCCCATGCTTCAGAGCACTGCTTTCTATACGCTTCAAGCTCTATAGTCATGGAAAAAGCGCAATTTCATTGCAGTGAACTCATGAAAATAGAAAAATGTAAGTTTCGTCTCCTCTAGGGGACGAATTAGGTCAAACTGTATTAGTTTCTAGGCCAACTGTCTTTTACGAACCGTTTGACAATGTTTTTGAACCGTTTGTTGACGCCGTATAGTGTCCTCACTTGGTTTCATGCAATTTAAGAATCCAACAAGGCAATTGGGTTTTTGAGACTGAAAGAGCGGAATGTTGTAGAGCAACATTCTGTATATATTTACAGTGAAATTGCGCTTTTTCCGTCACTATAGTGCTTGAAGCGTGTAGGAAGCAGTGCTCTGAAGCATGAGAGCATGCTTTATTGCCTGTTGAGGCGACAAGTAAAACATGCTTCTGGCAACCTTCGACCCATGTGTACCGGGTGAAGAAGAAGAAGAAGAAGAAGAAGAAGAAGAAGAAGAAGAAGAAAAGAAGAAGAAGAAGAAGAAGAGTAAATTTTTAAAAGCGCATTTCTTAAATCAGCTCATAGGGCGTTTCAAAGAAAAAAGAAAAACAAGCAAATAAATACACAAACAAATGTATAAAACTCTTACAATGATGGAAGCTACATATTGTCATTTGTGTATTTGCTTGTATAGGTCAAAGCACGGTTGTCAATCAATCAGTAATCACAAAATCAATAAATCACTTAATAGATCAATAAACATATATTATGTACATCAATAAAAAGAAATGGTATAACTACATATAAATACTTGTTTTAAAATACTAATTACAAATGTAATCATCAGTGTTCCCTCCACACACAAAAAAAGAGAGTCCTTGGGACTCCCAGGTATAAAATTTTAAGAGTCCTTGTGCAAATTTTGAGAGTCCCCAAATCGGAAAAAGAAATGTAAAAACAAGTCCAAGCCTCACTTTTTTTCTTCTTTTTTTTTTTAAATCTGTTGTTGATTGATTGATTGATTGATTTATTGTTGCTTTAGGTCCAGCGGACTCCTCCGAGCCAAATCAGGACCGGACAACCCCCGATCCGCATAAAAGATCTGCTGAAACAACCCTAGTGGGAAAATTGAACGCCCTCCACCGGCCAGCCACTTTACAATAAAGACATCCCACGCGGGGGACGGCTGAGGGTTTACCTCAACTACGCGAACCCCCGGTTACAAAAACAAAATAGAATACAACCATCATTACAAATCATCAACGAAACATATACATATAAAATGCCTATATTGCTAAATACTAACATCATAGGAAGCCCTAGTGACCACCCAGCAGAAAGCGTCCAACACTCCCAAGCTGATCCAACAGACCTCATTCACAAACAAGGAGTCTTGTCCAGGAAGAGTTTTCAAGAAAAAAGGTAGGTCATTGATCTAGCGAAGAAGAAGATAGTATAGCAGAGTGATAGGACAGAGCAGGAATGGGAAAGAGTATATGAGGAAGATAGCAACAGTGGGAATTTAAAGCACTAAATTTCCATAAAGTGGGGATACTATTTATACTGAAACCCCCGGCACTCCAACGGGGGTACTGTTGCCGCAGTGAATCTGTCATGCCTACAAAGGCAAGACAGGTTTTCAACTGGGGCTTTCACTGTTCCCTTTATAGGTTAGAACAATCTACAGTGGCAAGATTGCTCATTTAAATCTGTTAAAGCGTCACATTAGTTATCATAATCATATAAAACCAAATAATTAAAACCCGACAACTCCCGACACAATCTTTAATCGCCTGCAATGGCAATCTCAGTTGGATTCTGATTCTGATTATGTCGTGAATTAGTTCGCCACTCGTTGGTCGTATTTTTGACTTCAGCGATTCGAAAAAAATGTGTGCGTCCACAGGACGCAGACATGCAGATTTTTCTGCGTCATTTTTCATATTTTGTGCGTAATTGACGCACTACTGTGCGTAATCGGGAACACTGATCATATATAAACAATAACATTGTGCAAATATGTTATTGTTAGTAAGTCAGACATTAGGGACAATTAAGATCATGGAATATTCACTTACATATATAAATCATACATGTCAAGAATCATATAAATGCAAAGTACTTTCCGCATTGCTAGTACTTTCTGTATGCTAGCTCACCATTTAATTTATGATGCAATGTGCAATACAATAAATTAGTTGATCAATTATTCAATTAAATTCTTCAAATCATCCCCATATTAGATGATAAAGAAATGCAATCAGCGCTCTGCAGATTTCTTAACTGTCAATTTTTTGTTTTAGTTTGGCGTTTTCTTTTTTGTTTGGATTTTGCTTGGTAGCCATCCCGGTGAACATTGAATTAGGCCTATATCTATTCATTGTTTCGTCAAGTGTCGTTTAATGCTAAAAACATGCTACTTAAAAGGCAACATTATTTGTCACATATATTGATAAAGAAGTAATAGAAAACGTTGTTGTCAAACATTGTTGAAACAGTACGTGAAAGAGAGATAGCTGAAAGTGAAAAACAAAATCATAATGCAAATTTCAACTTTCATTCACAGAGCCATTGCAGGTTGCTCGTGTTTTCTAGCTTGACGTCGCAGGCATTTCAACTTGACAGGCAAAAGCATTACACAATACACATTAAAATCCATTAAACATCAAACGTCAATCAAAATTAGCCCCGTTTACCTTGTTCTTATCACTGATAAAGCAGGCGATAATCCCACAAGCTCACTCTTTCCATGACGGGCGCCATGTTGGCTTCTTATAAATATTCATGTAGCCCCTGACGACAACACTGCTTTGATTTGCTCGACACACTCTCCGACAACGCGGGCGCGCGTGCCCGCTAATGGCTACATGACCCGTGCCTAATGACGCACGCTTGCACTCTTGGAGTACAATGGCAGGAATACAAAATTTATGGGATGTGCCTGCTACAGTATTAGTGTTATTGATTACAATTCAACAATAAATATATCTGGGTTTTATCGCATAATAAAGTTGCATTGCATAACATTGAGCTGATGGGTACGGACCACTGATCTATTTAGGTTTATTTAGTTCAGTGGTACGGACAGTGGGTGGCCCTTGTCTATAGTCTCCTATATATGCGTATGTGTTGGGGACTTAAAATTTATACAACGGCCCATGTGCTCAGGAAAAAGGATCCGAACGTTTTAAAAAATATATACTGTTTGTGAGTCCCTAGATTAGTAAATGTATTACTCCTAGTACTAAGTGAACAATTAATTAATTAATGTTCTTATATCACTCTTCTGAAAAATACTCGTTCATGATTGGGTTATACATATAGTATATTTCAGCCCAAGAGCCCTTAGGCAGGTAGATTAAAGTCCCACGTCACATATAGCGAATAGGGGACTGGGAAAGGGGGGGGGGGCGGGGGGAGGTGACAAGAGCCCTTAGGAAAAACTCATTCCTTAAATAGGCCCATATGACTCAATTGCTCCTTATGAAACTTACAATGTTTAACATGAAAATTACTGTCTAGGTAAAAAAGAAGAAGTACAGGAATTAAAATGCAAAGTAATACCGACTTTATAATACAGATCTTTCAAGATCTATGCTCTTGACCTTAAGATGACCTTGACCTCCAGCTTCAAATACACATGTAATATGAAGTAAACTAAAGCAACAGTTGTATTATGCGAAAATATAGTGATCTTGGGATGACTTTGACCTTGGGATAACCTTGACCTTCATGTGACCTCTCATGTATGATCAAATAACCCAAAGTTGTTGCATACTATGGGTTAAATAGAGACAATCCACTGTAATAAGGCATAATTTTTGTATTTTTGTGCAAAGCCTAAAATGACTTTGACCTTCAAGATCAACATAAAAACTGAACATATATGAAAGAGCACTCTATCATTTCTAAATACAACAAGTTTGAACTTTATATCTCTCATAGTTTAGGGTCAAAGTCACTTCAAAATACTATACTAAATGACATTGGACAACTCTAATGACCTTGACATGAGGTTGACCAAATGTGCATAGGATGTATGTCTCTTTGATATCTGTCATGCTTCAAAGAATCATAAGTTCAATATTAATAACTTAATTAGAAAAAAGTGACATTTTGTCCAAAATTGTCATTTTTTACTAACGTTTGATGACCCACTGACCTTGAAGTGAAGCCATTCATTCACTAATTATTTTCGAGGTCTCATAGGTATACACCATCTTACCACGCTTGGTTGCGATAGTTGAAATAGGCTCTGAGCAGTTAGCCACTTTAAAGTTTTTGAACAGACAAACAGCGTACAGACAAACGGACGGATGGAAATTTTGTTCTATATAATTTTTGGCTATTTAGAACTATAATTTCGCACAGGTTTGCAAATATCTCGGAAAAAGGTTTTGGGGAAGAGTACATAGACACACATTGTTATGCATGTGAGTCAAAAATGTTCTGTTGTGGAAAAACAGCTAGAATAAATTAGATAAAACCGTGCCTTTTGAAATAACTCTTTTAGGGGGCAAAGATGGTGACTGGTAAAAGGCTTGCATGCAAATGAATCAGATGAACTGAGGAACACAAATTAGGATGGGAACAGGTGGTTACACCTCAACAGCAGAAGAACAGGAGATTTAAAAAAAACGTTAGATGAAATATGAAAAGAAATGAGGAACACACACATGTGTGCTCTTAAATGCATGTCTATCAAGACGGCAAAAGGCTGATAGCCTACGATGCCATCACTATTATGCTATACTACAAATGTATACACCAGTACACACACACACAAACAGGGAGGGGGATTAATAGAAAAGAAGAGGATAGAATGTTGGAGGAGAGTGGGGGGGGGGGGGGAAGTCGTTTCAATGATAGTGAAAATACAAAGACTGGCTAAAAGACTAATAGACATCCATGACATCATATCACATCATAGGATAAGGGGTGGGGTGGTAAAACAATCTCATTGGTCACTTGAGTGTTGCCACTAGGGTTGTTTCTACAGATCTTTTATATTGATCAGGAGTGAATCCTCTTTCAACCAAGTTGTGGTCCTGATTTTGTGGTCCCGATTCGGCTCTTTACAGTTCGCTGGACCTTGTAAGCAATGAATAAATAACTAACATGAGAAAAATTTTCAGTCACCATCAAGACGGCATGCACATATGCCAGCTCCACCAGTGAACCTCTCTAGCTGCTACCCAGTCTATTACTAATAATTTTCTGGCGAATTTAGAATGTTTACTCATGAGAAACATAACAATCAGATCATATCAAATGTACATTTCCTCGTAGCTACAGTTCAAACTCCACCCTCACATATTCAAAAAACTATAATGTAGAAGATATATATGTATATATATAAATGAAGCCCTTTTATCCACACCATTTCCTTTACTTAAATTCAGAATGCTTACTCACAAGAAAGATTTCCTTAAAGTCTCTGTGCAAATTTGGAATGCTTGCTCCCAAGATACATTTCTTTTTTTGCAAATGTGGAAAAGTAAAAATGTCCTTTATTTGCACATTTGGAATGCTTTCTCAAAATAAACATTTCCTTTATTTGCACATTTGTATTGCTTGCTCACAATAACAACTTTCTTGAATAAATTGCAAATTTAGAATACTTACTCATGAGAAACAGTTCCTTGAATAAAATGCAAATTTAGAATACTTACTCATGAGAAACAGTACCTTGAATAAAATGCAAATTTAGAATACATACTCATGAGAAACAGTACCTTTAATAAATTGCAAATTCAGATTTCTTACTCATGAGAAACAGTTCCTTAAATAAATTGCAAATTTAGAATACTTACTCATGAGAAACAGTTCCTTGAATAAATTGCAAATTTAGAATACTCCAAATTTGCAAATGTGGAATGCTTACTCCATATAAACATTTCCTTTATTTGCACATTTGTATTGCTTGCTCACAATAAAAACTTTCTTGAATAAATTGCAACTTTAGAATACTTACTCATGAGAAACAGTTCCTTGAATAAAATGCAAATTTAGAATACTTACTCATGAGAAACAGTACCTTGAATAAAATGTAAATTTAGAATACTTACTCATGAGAAACAGTACCTTTAATAAATTGCAAATTTAGATTTCTTACTCATGAGAAACAGTTCCTTAAATAAATTGCAAATTTAGAATTCTTACTCATGAGAAACAGTTCCTTGAATAAATTGCAAATTTAGAATACTTACTCATGAGAAACGGTTCACTGAATAAATTGCACATTTAGAATACTTACTCATGAGAAACAGTTCCTTGAATAAATTGCAAATTCAGAATACTTACTCATGAGAAACAGTTCCTTGAATAAATTGCAAATTCAGAATACTTACTCATGAGAAACAGTTCCTTGAATAAATTGCTAATTTATAATACTTACTCATGAGAAACAGTTCCTTGAATAAATTGCAAATTTATAATACTTACTTATGAGAAACAGTTCTTTGAATAAATTGCACATTTAGAATACTTACTCATGAGAAACAGTTCCTTGAATAAATTGCACATTTAGAATACTTACTCATGAGAAACAGTTCCTTGAATAAATTGCACATTTAGCTCATGAGAAACAGTTCCTTTATCATTATCAGTACAACTTATGTTAATCTGATGAATAAAAATTGATGCAACAACAACAACAAGTTCCTTTATTTGCAAATGCAAATTGCTAACTCAAAATAAACATTTCCTGTATTTGCAAATTTGGGATGCTTGCTCAACCCCCCAAAAAATGTCCTTGAATGAATTGCAAAATTAGAATACTTACTCATGAGAAACACTTCCTTTAATAACTTGCAAATTTGGATTGCTTACTCACAAATAATTTAATAAATATTTGCAAATGTGGGATGCAGGCCCTAAAGAAACATTTCCTTCATTTGCAAGTTTGGAATGTTTACTCACAAGGAACACTTCTTCATTTGCATAAAGAAGAAACATTTCCTTTCTGGATCTGACCCAGATTCCTGTCCATGTTGTGTGTGTCAGCCATAGGAGTTATTTAGTCTTTTTTTGCAATTTGAAATGCTTACTCACTAAAAAAAAGTTTACTTGATTAGAAAGATGAGAAAAAGATGGAACAAAGAAAGAAAGATAAAGACTTCTCTGTTCACATTCATTTTTCCTAAAGGGGAACAAAAAAGCGTAATCACTACATCAAATTAAAAAATGTTTATTGGTTAGGGGATACATGTTTAACATCAAAAAGTAAATTTGGTTATTCAATCTTACAAAATGAATACTTCATAATTACACATTTGAACATTTATATTCCTTCCTTCCTCCCTTTCCCAAAGATAAAAATTATTGAGAGAATATTTTCAATAAGAAAATTGTCATGTTTCCAGGAACAGTTTGTTTATGACAAAAAAAAAACACAATAAACAACCATAAAAAACGCTATTAAGAGAGAGAAAAAATTTATGAAGACAAAATTCTGATGTTGGTGTGAACAATTTGTTCAACTATTATAATTTACTAGAAGCAATTATTTTTTGTTATTGTATCAAAATGTAGTAACAGGGAAAATGTTAGGTAGTTTTTGTAATGACTGTTTAAATTCATGTTCCTCTCTCCAAAATTCCTGATGGTACTGGAATTCTGGAATTTCTATTGCTATCTGGTGTGAATCTAGAACTTGATTCATATAGATTGTCTTTGCTTTAATGCTCTATGAGACTGATGGCAGTCGATATTTCAAAAGACTTTTTTTTTTGGCTGACGGCAACAAAAAATTTCCATAAAATTTGGCACAGTCAACAGTGATTGAATGTTAACAGTTAGTTAGTTATTCATTGCTTACAGGGTCCAGCGGACTGCAAAGAGCTGAATCAGGACAACAAAATCAAGACCACAATTTCGCTGAAAGAGGACTCGCCCCTGATCTGCATAAAAGATCTGCCGTAACAACCCTAGTGGTAACACTGAAGGCACTCCACCAGCAGGTCACTTTACAATAAAGACATCCCACGCCGGGCACGCTGAGGCTATAGTTTAGTCTGATTTTGCTTATTTTGTGTGGTCCTGATTTGGCTCTTGGCAGTCCGCTGGATCCTATAAACACTGAATATCTATCTATCAAACAGTGATTGCAAAATACTTGTGCATGGATAAAAAACGTTTCTGGAAAATAAACAAAACCACTGAAGTACAAAGCAGTGCGATACTGTCAATCTGAATGGGGATTTTTCATTGGGAATATCGAAATACAGGCTTCTTTCTACAAATCCAATCATTTTGTTTTGTTTTTTTACATGATAAACAATAAGAAAAATATAAGATATATACCACCAATAATTCCACACATACTTTAAAATGTACATGGGCTTATTACTGCAAGAACTTGGAACACTAAATATTGAAAACTTACTTTTAAACACAACCACCATTTATTGCTAGACATCTAGACATAAATAAGAGAACTATTCTAGTGCTACTGGTAAATTTGCATAAGACATGAACATCAACTTCTAACAACAAAATATTTGCACAATAAAATCACAATCATTAATTTTGTTGATTATCTGGAGTCATTATCATATATTAGCACAACCTTCACTATTAGTCACTGTTTTGCAGATTGTTTCAACTTTACTAACACAAACTTTAAAAACTTGGACTGCATGCCTAAATAATTCACAATAACTGTACGTTATACAGACAGAAGAAAAAGAAGACATAAGAAGGCAAAAATACTTTGAGTTTAATTAGATTTCTAATAAATAATGTATCCATGAGCATAAAAAACAAAGATTGTTTTTTACAGCTTCACATATTGTTTCTTAAATATGGTACTAAAAATCAAAGTAAATAGTTTCCAATACACACATAATAAGTCTAGCAATAAACATATCCAGTTACAAAAGCAAAATTGTTTCTTATAATATATTTGAGAAGATGCTGCTATTGATCAGAAATTTAGATTAATTACCACCAAGCTACACTAGAATCGCTGTATACACTTACCAGGTTCAATAAATAAATAATTGTAATGTCTTAAGGCTCTACAGCCCATGCACTCCAGTGCATGCAAAGTGTGTTCAAAAGAAGAAAAAAAAAACAGAAACAAAGTGAATGAGAAAAAAATCTTTGATGACAGTTTTTTTAAATGAAAAAACCCAAATGTATTCAAACCAGCTTAATTGATTCTATCATGTTAATTGAATTAAAAGTTTTAACGCATCTAATAAAATAAAATGAAATAAAGTTGGTCCCTGCAGACATATGTTCTGACACTAAGTCATAACTAAATTTCTTGTTTGCTCTTAAATGAGAAGTATGCATGTTACTACTGTGTTCAACAGAAAGCAAGACAAACGCATGCATTTATATTAACTATAACTATTAACTAAGACAGTACCATAAACATTGTTAGAATGACGAAAATCAAGACCATATAAGAAAGAGGTCATCAAAATGCGCTACAGTTACAGCTATGCAGCACTCCCTAACATTGAAAACTCGTAAGAAAGAGGTCAATTCAATGCGTAACAGCCCAAACTAATCTGTAAACAGCACTCACATCCAAAGCCAAACCTTCTAACCCCCCCCCCCCCCCCCCACACACACTTCACTACCATCCTCATCAGTCCAATCCCATTTTAAAATATCATTATCATGAAAAAAAATAAAATGAAATATGAAAGAAGACACATCCACGTTTCATCATTCATACAGAATATAAATGAACAAAAAATGCAAAACTAAGGTAAATGATTAATATGGCGGAATTCAACATTACATGCAAAATAAAAATTAAAATAAAATGTGAATAGAAAGTTAAAATTTTCCTAAAAATAACATGTATGAAAAGAATAACGCTAGTCTGTGATTTTAATACATTGAGTGGTTAAAAAAAACGCTATATCGCAAGGCAATTTATCACAGGGGTAACACTAACACAACAATATGAGACAGATTACAACACAACACTGAATCAATTAGTGGCAGTCCGTCAAAAACCAAACTACAAACAAATCACCTCCACATCCACTCAGTGCAAATGTTAATTTCATCACTGTCTGTTAATGACAAAAACATACAGTTGCAGGAATATTCCAGATGTAGGCATTCAAGAAACTGTCAACATACTATATTTTGCTCAGAATTGCCAAAGTATAAAACATTCACAGACATAGCAGCCCTTCAAGAAAAATGCGAAACTACCGTTGCACAGCACTAAACTGTCAGCTTATAGTTTGCACAGACAAACAATACAAATGACAGTTTAAACAATTGTACTCATTCAAAACTAGACAGTATAAAATGGCGAATGACACTATGATTATGTCACAACGATAATTGTAGTCAAAATGTTTGTCTCGGGTAAGCTGGTGAGATGTTACTGAGAATGATGACTCGTGAATACGGCCAGACGCAACTTTGCACAGAGTTGCAATCAGACTCCTCCCGCCCTCTTGGGTTTCAGGAAGAGTCTTCACAAAGTCTGCCGTAAACATTCGTCTACTCTTCATCAGCTCCATGCAGCAGCTTTAATCTCGACCGTTCAGAATGTTCCAGTTTAGAATAACTTCAGGATGTCTGGTTCAATTTTCTGCAATCAGGCAACAGTAAAATGTAACCGTGAACTAATAAATCTTGAAGTGAATAGAACGTTAAAATACATTTATTTTAAACTAGAAGGGCAAAGCCCATATGACTCACATGCTCCTTGTGGAACTTGTAATATTGAACATGAAAATGACTGTCCAGAAAAGAAAAAAATAACTGGCATTAAACTGCAAAGTAATACTGCCGTTGATCTTTTTATGCTCTTGACCATAAGATGACCTTGACCCCCGGTGGCTCCAAATAAACTCAGGTAATATCAAATAAACTATTGCTAAAGTTGTATTATGCCCAAAAAACAGTGACCCTGGGATGACCTTGACCTCAGACGACCTCGACCTCTCATGCTCATGTATAATCACATGACCCAATTTTGTTGAACACTATGGGTAGTAGTAGTAGCAGCAGCAGTAGCAGTAAATGTTAAAATGAACTGAACGTTTTACTTACCTCTGGTTCTTCATTGGGTGCATAGCGTTTGGTAGGTTTCCCATTCCTGTCAACCAGAAATTTACTGAAGTTCCATTTGATGAAGCTGCAAAAAGAAACCAAAAAGGTTTCAAATTACATCACACTAACAAAACAAAGAAAATGGTTCCAATCTATATTATATAGTTCCTACAATGAAAGCTTCTATGAGACAATCTATTAACCATGTGCTTAAAATTCTAAACTTTATTAAACCCAGAATATTTCAGATGGGACCCTGGAGGGGTTTGGGGAGACACAGAGGGAGGGCAAAGTAAAGGGGATTGGAGGAGGAGGTAGAGGAGGCAGGCATGGGAATTCATTTGAATGAAAAAAGAGGAAATTTGGCTAGGCCCGAAGGGCCGAAGCGTCTGTGGTTTAGGGGGTCTGGGGGAGCGCCATAAGCTCCCCCAGCGGGGTCCGGGGCGGAGCCCCGGCCGCCAACGCATTTCGTGCATTTGAAATGCGTTTTCCTGCACTCTCAGAGTGCCTTCAAGAAGGAAATGATTTTGTTTTGCAAACAAAATACATTTATGAAATGTAAGAAATTTAGAAAATCTAAGAACAGTAACACTGTAAAATGCTCTGTTTAGCTTTATTCTACAAAAGATAAGGTCCATACAATCAGCAATGTCCAAGACACTTTTCATACCTTTAGCAGAGCAGTTCAGCCACTTACTATCAGCCATAGAATCAGTGTGTGCGTTATCACCCCAAAAATTGTATAAAGGTAAACAATTAAGTTGAAAAATGTTTATTGTACAGCAAGTCCAACTTCAAAGTACCGAGAGCTTACTTTTTAATGTTTGAATTGTGCGCTTTATAAAATAAAATATTATTATTATTATTATTATTATTATTATTATTATTATTAATATTATTATTATTATTATTATTATTATTATTATTAAAGTAATCCAAAATGTCATGTTCACAGTCCAGGACACATATTTAATATTAATGGCAGCCAGCCAAGGCAAAGATTATTTCACACTTTGTACGGTTATGTTTTCTTAAAGAAGAAAGTCATGTTCTTCTGCACTTTCTGAGGAGGGGGCTGAAGAGCCACTTCACACTCAAGCTCAGCACTGCCATCTGGGTCACAAGAAAGAAAAGGGACAGCCTTATCACAAAAAACTGTTTCCTTGGTTTTTTGCTTTTCTCCTTGCCCTGCATTTATTTTCTTTTAAATTTCACAATTAATAGCTACAAATCACAAAAGGAATCTTCGCAGCGTACGTAGTTTGAAAAACAATGGCCGCCCACAGTCCATTCAAAATTGTAGTCGCCCGCTGTGCGCCCGCTATTGTTCACGTCAGTACCGGCTGCGGGCGCACATATGCACGCATGCGCAAAGCGGGATTGGCTGGGAAGGGTGTAAGAAAGACAACTCTGCGAAGAGGCGAGCAGACGACGCATTCGCTCTCCCGGGGTACGGACTCGACTTTGGTTTTTGCAAAATTTTAAAAATCGAAAAAAAAAAATCTCGGAAACGATTTCTTTTTCTCGGAAAAAGCGATCGCTTGCCGATGAAATCCTCGGATCCGAGGAAAATTCCCATGCCTGAGGAGGTGAGAGATATAGACAAGATGTTGAAAGGGACTGGAAGGAAATAAACAAAAAACTGAGTTACTTACTCCCCAAGAGTTCCCTTCAAATCCTTCTTGAGGTATTTGAAGAGCGGATGGGCCCCATCACCATTGACGTTGATCTTTGAAAACATGTCAAACTGGACTCCGAACTTTTCAGTGACAAACTTCTTGATCTCTTCTTCTGTCCCTGGTTCCTGTGAAGTATTGAAACTTGCCCATCAGGTTTTTGCATTGTACTGCATTGCATCGTGCTGGATGTTGGAAAATACTGTTTTGAATTGGTCTACTGTTTTGCACTGCTTTGTTCAGTCTCGTCTAAAGTAGCATTCTTGTCAAATTTACATTTATATTCATTTGTGATTTTACTTATATTGCATTGCATTTGCATCCATGTATTCCATGGCATTGCAAGTCTATCACGGTATAATGTTCTAATGACAAAATTATTATTCATTATATTTCATAGCAATATGGTTCACTGAGCTAAAAGCGATCTTTCAGGCTAAGAAAGGATGTTGTATTTGCTTCTAATCGCCCAATCAAATAGGCAAGAAGAACTTTTAACACTGAATTTTGTAATAATGTTTTAGATTCAAGGAAAAATGTACAAGCTGAATTTTGTAATAATGTTCTGAAATCAAGAAATAATAGTCTCAGTTATAGCAAGAGGTCAAAACAGGCCCTAGCATGATTATAAAACAACAACAAAACACAAAAGAACACACACACACAAAGCATAAATAACAATGCATACATATATTTAAAATGGTGCTTCATTAACTGGAAATATTTATGAACTAACCTGGCTTCCAAACTGATTGCAAGGGAAGCCAAGGATCCTAAGGCCTTTGGTCTCAGCATACTTGGTGTGCAAAGCCTGTAGCTGAGTGTAGTTCTTGTCTGTGAAACCTCATTTAGAGGCCACATTCACGATCAACACGACATGGCCCCTGTTCAAACAAAACAGTTAAAAGCTGGGAGTAAAATCCATAAGATGGAAAATAGTTTTCATTGTTTTTAAAGGGCCTGACTTTCCCACATTTCAGTGTCACAGAACCTTATCAAGCTCAAAGCAAGGGTTGTCCCACTAGAAGAAATAAGATCAAACAAGAAACAAAAACACTTTCAAAAAGACGAGTTTGATACCAATCTATACATTTATTCATTTATATGTGGCAATTACTAGTATCCCACCTCACTCCCCTCCCCCCTCTTTCTCCCTTTACGTGTTTTTCGGATGTTTGTTCTTGTCAGTACTGTTTAGTTGCTTGTGAATGCAAGTGAACACCTACATTACATTACATTATTATTGCTTTAGGTCCAGCGGACTCTTCCGAGCCAAATCAGGACCGGACAACCCCTGATCCGCATAAAAGATCTGCTGAAACAACCCTAGTGGTAAAACTGAAGGCATTTCACCAGACAGTCACTTTACAATAAAGACATCCCACGCAGGGGACGGCTGAGGCTTCACCCCAACTTATCGAACCCCCGTTTACAAAAACAAAATAGAATACAAACATCATTATAAATTATCAACAAAACACATACATATAAAATGCATACATTGCTAAATAATAACATCATAGGAAGCCCTAGTGACCACCTGGCAGAAAGCGTCCAATATTCCCAAGCTGATCCAACAGACCTCATACACAACTAAGGAGTCTTGTCCCGGAAGAGTTTTCAAGAAAAAAGGTAGGAGACTGGTCTAGCGAAGAAGACGATAGTATAGCAGATTGATAGAACAGAGCAGGAATGAGAAAGAGCAAATGAGAAAGACAGCAACAGTGAGAATTTAAAGCACTAAATTTCCAGAAAGTGGGGATACTATTTATACTGAAACCCCCGGCACCCCAACGGGGGTAAAGTGAACACTTTGAACTTGAGCTATGTTAAGAATAGATATCGAGCTTAACAAGAGCTGTTATTATTATTATTGTTATTATTATTAACAAGCTATATTCTAACTAGAAGGGCAAAGTCCATATGACTCACATGCTCCTTAGGGAACTCGCAATATTTAGCATTAGTTAATTAGTTAGTCATTGTTCACAGGGTCCAGTGGATTGCAAAGAGCCGAATCCACCCCACAACTTGGTTGAAAGAGGACTCACCCCTGATCTGTATAAAAGATCTGCTGAAACAACTTAACAGTAACACTAAAGGCACTCCACCAGCCTACCACTTTACATCACTTTGATCTTTCTATGCTCTTGATCTTGAAATGACCTTGACCTTCGCCTCCAAATACAATCATGCACTATCAAATAAACAACAGCAAAAGTTGTGCTATGCCAAAAAACTGTTGACATTAGGATGACCTTGACCTTCAGTGACCTTGACATGATCGTGAACCTCACGTGAATCTCATGCAAATCTCACCAAATTACCCAACGTTATTGCATACTATATAAAGAGCAATTCCACTGTACGATTACCTATTTTTTGTATGTTTTTGCAAGGCCTAAAATGACCTTGACCTTCAAGATCAAAGATCAATCGATCTATACAAGTTTGGACTTTATATCTCTGATAGTTTAGGGTCAAGGTAACTTCAAAGTACCTATACTGACTGACTTTGGACAGCTCCAGTGACCTTGGAGTGAGGTTGACCAAATTTGCATAGAATGTGTGTCTCATTGATATGTATCACGTATCAAAGAATCAAAAGTTCAATATTAATCTAGCAAAAAGTGAAATTTTGTGAAAATTTTTTATCGTTTGACCAACATTTGATGACCCTGTGACCTTGAAGTGAAGTCATTCATTCACTGATCATTTACGAGGTCTCAAAGGTATTCACCACCTTACCAAGTTTGGTTGGGAAAGTTGAAATAGGTTCTGAGTACTTAGCCACTTTCAAGTTTTTGCACATACAGATGGAGGATAGACAGACGGACTGACAGACTTTTTTTTAAAAATCAGTGATGGAGAAAGTTTTTAAGCTAGGGGTATTTATACCCTCAACCAACATGTGGGGGTTTTCATACCCTCATTGCAAACATAAGGGGGTTTTTATACCCCCTTTCAGTTTTTTTAGGGGGTACACCAACATACGTAATAAACACTTTGCGTGGAAAGTCTTTTCATCAGTTTGAGTTACTTCAGCCGGGCCCGGTTGCGGCTCACCTTTTTCTTCTCTTACCGAGCACTCAAAGCCAAAGGCTGACAAAAAAGTTTGTTTTTCTTTTCCTTCATCTTGTTGTATTTTTTTTTAGCAATTAGTTTTGTCTGCTTTATTTTTCCTTTTCTTCGGCTTCCCCTCAGATCGCTGCTTGTCGGCCATGTTTAATGTTGGGTTGTTGTCAGTCTTATATAGCCAATCAAAAGCGTCGAGAAAAAATAGTGAATATTATCGTGCATATGATTGGCTGTTTCTCGGAAGCGACAGAATGAATAGGAGGGGGAGAGAGGGTGGTAGGCGGTCGCGCAGGACGCACAGGCACACGATCCAAATCGAGCGAAAGCTGTACGCACGACCGAAATAGTTGTACCTGATGATACCTCCCAGCAACTTAGCTTTACGTTTTCATACCCCTTTGGCACTGACTTTGTGTGTGTGTTTATACCCTTTCATTACATTTTCGTTACGTGATTTCCCAACTCAGTACGTGAAACACATACGATTGTACGTGATCTCCATCACTGTAAAATGCCATTTTTTAAAACTATTTAGGACTCGTCTCGCACAGATTTGCAAAAACCTGGAAACATTATTTTGAGGGTAAATACTAATACACAGACTCACAATGCTATGCATGTGACTCGAAAATGACACTGCTTTGAAATGTGAATAGAGGACAGTTGTTTGTTTACATAACACCAAAGAGAAACTGACAAATCAAAGCTTAGCAGTCTGTTTAAGCAGCAAGTGCCCACTACATCATCTTTTCAAATGACAACAACGCAAATTCACTGGTGAGCTTTTGGTCACACAAACACACCCACAAACACAAATTACCAAACAAATGCATTCCTCAAGACCCAGGCCTTTTTAAGTAGTTCTTGCCTGTGAATCCCCATTGACAGTAAAAACAAAATCGCTCCTGTTCAAATAAAACAGCACAGTGCTGTGCACTGAAAGGGACATGTTTTCATTGATCAAGTAGTGTGCTTAAATCAATAAATGGGAATCCTCATTTTTCTACAGGCTCTGTCATTAATATTCAACACTATACTGTTCAAACAAAACATCCATCAAATAGTTTGACTGTTAATCACTTAACTGCTGAAGAGCTTCGTGGAGGTGCATACCATACAGTAACAGAGTGTCTGAGCCTTCTGGAGTATACACCACCCTAAGGACTAACAACTATTCTATGCGTCTTTTGTTAGATTTGTGCTTCAATTATGCACTACAATACTCCTTTCTTTTTTTCCTTTTATTTCATCTCTTGCCTTTAATTGTGGATATAAATGACAGTGACTGGACCAGTGTTTGTTTTTGGGGAGAAAGTGTATGGGCCAGCTTTTGGACCACTGCACATAAAAACAATGGGCCATTTGGGAATTAGATTGGGCAAACGAGAACACCCCCACCGACATATTTCAACTGATTTTAAAGTATTAATACTGACATTTGGAAGTAAAGCTGCATACCAATGTGTTTGACATAACTACTAACTAGTAAAATGTCCATCATGCATAATTCATGGAAGCTGCACTTCGTTAGGTCTGGCACAAACAGAATATTTTAAACGCTGACCAGATAAGCACAATAGTTTTCCATTTTATTATATTTATGCAGCATTCTCAGTATTTGAACGCACACATCACTCACGCAATGCGCACTCCAACTTCTTGACTTAATAACTATAACTTGGGGTAGTAAAAACAAAGCCTTGTTCTTAAAAAAATACAAATAATAATCAAGCACAGAGCATGACAAAGTGTACAAATAAAAGTGTAAAATAAAGCAACAAAATCAAACAAAATGTTAAATCCACATCCCCTTAAAAATATAATAACAAGTATTTCATCTTTTCTTACCTGTACTTTTCTAATGATACTTCTTTGCCGTCTATGTCTTTGGCGGAAAATTCATAAATTGACTGAGCTTTCTTCCAACCGTCACCACTCATGGCTCCTCCACCTGAAGCCTGTTGAGAAAAACAGAAACCACAACCATGATAAAAAATTGTGACATTATTAATTCCATAAATGATGAAAAAGTTGGGAGCACAGTTCACTCAGTGGTGTGTGTGTATGCAATGGCAAAACAATTGACGCCTTGAGTGTTAAGCGATAACATTGCAGGCGGTACAGACAGTGGTTTGAAAGCCCGTTGATGGCCTGGAGTGCCAAAATAAAAAAATAACATGACCCTGAGACACAGCTGGCTCTGTGGTGTACTCAAAGGCAAAACAGTTGACGCATACTGTATTTCAAGCGATTACGTTGCAGCCTGTATATGGGCAGTAGTTCGAAGCCAGTAGGCACCTGGAGATTTAAAAAATATATACATATCCCTTTACTCCTTCGTGTGAGAGTATAAACCAATGTCTAGTTCATTGCATGCATGCATTCCATCACATGGACTTTAAAGATCCTGACTCTTGTGTCCTAGACTGGCAAGTGCCAGCTACACAAATATACCCAGCAAGCACTAGATACCTTCTCCCCCATCCCCTGAAACACTAGCAACAATCAGCCTGTTGATCCTGAGTGTTTACTGCAAGAAGAAAGAAAAAC
This sequence comes from Oncomelania hupensis, assembly GCA_036898135.1. Taxonomy (NCBI): domain Eukaryota; kingdom Metazoa; phylum Mollusca; class Gastropoda; order Littorinimorpha; family Pomatiopsidae; genus Oncomelania; species Oncomelania hupensis. Next base: position 51,665,615 of record CM072516.1, on the reverse strand, counting down.
ATATATAATTAATGTATGTACTATGAATTATTTCCTGCAGTCGATCTTGTGTTGCCATTAAAAAGTAACTACAGTTACTAAGGCAGTCAACCAACCACTGGCCCAGAGAACTCGTAGGCCTCAATACAATACTTGCGTTCGCCTACGAGTGCTCTGGGCAGATGAGTCAACAAGCAAATACAACTTCTTCCTGCTCACACACGTAGATTTGCGAAGTAGATAATATTATTAGCCAACTTAACGTCTTAAGTGAGTGGATGCTGATGGTGAATAGCTTCGTTGTTAGGAAGCAATACTGGTTACAGAAGTGAAGACTGTCATACGGTGACAATTTACTACGGATTCTTCGCTTTCCTATTTTCAATCCGAAGTCCGAATACAAGTGAAAACATGTTATCATCACTTATGTAAAGTAAACAATGTCAATGGTCAAAGTAAACAACAAAATTGAAGAACAAGGAGACTCGCGCAATTAAAAAAAAAAAAGTGTATACGATCTTGTACTTAAAAGCTAACATCTGCTACGTCGCAAAAGATTAGATAACTGGATAACCTACCATAGTTCTACAACCACTTATACACAGACCCACTGTTACAATAGCAGTGGTACGAAAGCCTGTCCTCGGAAGACAAGACAAAAGGTGGGTTAGCATGCTCGTCTGAATTTAGTTTCGTATTAACAAACACGGCTTTATTTTATTTTATTAATAAATCTTATCATACTTCTTAATTCATAACTTACACTAATTTTATATGAATATGGGATGCTGCTATAACGAAGGCCATTTATTTACTATGACACTCGATTAAAAAGAAATAAACAACAACACAGGAAATTGATTTATACGGACATTTTATAACCAGCTTTACTTGCAGTTTGCTTTTTGTTTCACCACGCTTCAAGGTACCTATTATTCGACGGAATTATTGTAATAACGAAGCTTTTATTAGCATGGATGACGAGGCAGAAATCTACAAACTATGGAGAATCAGGAAAACTATCATGCAGGTTTGTAAAACGTCCGCGATAAGTCAGTTTGCATCAGTTTAAAGGTTTTAATTGAAGAGAGGCGTAAAGGTGGCTTGATAGCATCTTGGATAATCTTGAATAAAATCCTTATTAGTTGCTGTTCTTGCCAGTGTGTTGAGTCTGTATGTAAAGGCGTCTTCTTGTCTTCTTCGTTGTCCCCCCTTGTTATCTTTCGTCTTGTGTCGTCATCCTCCCTCCCTCCTTATTATGCTTTTGTCCCTCTCAAGCCTTATTAGTAGTAGTAGTAGTAGTAGTAGTAGAGGCTGGGTATAGGCTGTGAAGCCTGTGTACGCCCCATCTTTGTATTATACATTCTTAAAGCAGTCATGGTCATTCGGTGCTAAAATTTTCCTCTCTTGAATTCAATCGAATTCGTTAAATAGATTAACAAATTTAGCATTGGCATCAAGCAGATTTTTGAAGATGTTAGTTGAGTGTGCATTTTTAAAATTTGGTGGTAGGTTATTCCAAAAATTAGCAACCCGATAGCTAAAGCAATATTTCCTTAAGTTAGTATCACATTGTTTAATAAAGACCTTTCCCTCAGCGTTTCTTGTTTTTGAACTGTGTGTACTCTCAAAGAAATAATCCCATCTCAGGTCTACATGGTTATGATAAATTTGGTATGTCGCGATGAGGTCACCACGCACACGTCTACCTTTTAGAGAATGCAACTTTAAGAACTGTAAACGCTCACTGTACGACATGTTACTACACTCCTTTACGAGCTTCGTGGCTCTACGTTGCACTTTTTCTATTGCCACTGATTGACGTATTAAGTGAGCGTGCCAAATGACGTTACCATATTCTAGATGTGGTCTGACCAAAGCTTTATATAGCTTGACAAATACATCTCTATCAATAAACGTGAAGGTCCTTTTAATCAGCCCAACCATCTTGTTAGCTTTACTTATAGCATTTTGAATATGCACATCAAATTTTAATCCTGTATCAAACGTCACCCCCAGGTCTTTTTCTTCTACACAAGTAGTAATTTTTCTGGTAGTGCCATTTACACTCATGGAATATTCAGCATTGGGATTATTATGCCCCATATGCATTACTTTGCATTTTTCAACGTTGAAGTACAAATTCCACTCATCAGTCCAATGTTGAAGTCTGTCGAGGTCCTCCTGCATATGAGTACTATTTGAAGCTCTGTCGTATATTTTAGTATCGTCTGCAAATATTTTACATGAGGTTTTGACACAATCAGGTAGATCATTTATGTAAATTGTGAACAAAATAGGGCCCAAAATACTACCTTGGGGGATGCCACTTAATACATTGGCGCTAGACGATAAGGCTTCTCCAACCCGAACTCTCTGTGTCCTGCCTGAAAGAAAGGATCTGATCCATTCTAACACTTTACCTGTCACTCCGTATGCCTTCATTTTTTGTAGTAGTCGTTCATGTGGAACACTATCGAAAGCTTTGCGAAAATCCAGGTATATGATGTCTACAGGTTCATGCCTATCTAGAATTTGTGTTAAATCTTCCATCACTTCCATTAACTGGGTCATGCATGAACGCTTAGACCTAAAACCGTGTTGACAAGAAGCGAACAGATTATTATCCTTAAAATGTGATGTTATTACATCTCGGATTAATGATTCAAAGACTTTGCATACAATACATGTCAAACTTACTGGTCTGTAGTTACCGGGTTCCGACTTGTTACCCTTCTTAAAAATGGCAGTCACATCGGCTTCTTTCCAGTCACTGGGTACAACTCCGCTCTCAATGGACTTATTAAATAGAATACTTAAGGGCTTTGCTAATTCCTTGGATAACTCCTTCAGTACCCTAGGGGGAACACCATCAGGACCCTGTGCTTTGGAAGAATCAAGATTAGCTAATTTCTTTTCTACTGCTTCGGTAGTAACAATAACATCAGCTAGAAACTTACCATCAGAGTACTGACCTTCTGTCATTTCAGGTACATTATTCTTATTTTCCACTGTAAATACACTGGCAAAGAAAGAGTTTAGTGTCTCAGCTTTCTCCATGTCAGTTGTAGCGAACTCACCATTTTCCTTTTTCAACGCACTAATACCACTATTTCCTTTACTTTTTTCTTGGACATATTTCCAAAATTTCTTTGGATTTATCTTACATTCATTTGCAATGTTCTTCTCGTGACGCTTTCTTCCTGCTTTCATAAGTGTAGCACATTTGTTACGCACTTGTTTATATTTCTCGTAATCTCTCCCCTGTTTAGTCTGTAAGTATCGTTTGTATAGGTTATACTTCTTTTTTATTGTTTTAATTATCTTCTCATTCATCCATGGTGGAGTAGCCCTCTTCTTGTTTCCAGCCTTTACTTTTGGAATAAATATATCCATGCTTTCTAAAATAACACTTTTTATACCTTGCCACATTTCGTGTACATCCTCCTGTGGAAGCGTAGAAAAGTCATGTGCAGAGATCATGTTACGTAGACTACAATAATCCCCCTTGTTTAAATTAAACCTGTACTTACTGCTTTCTTTACTACCTTTGACTCTGGGAACATACAGAAAAAAGAGTAGTACGTCATGATCACTTTTCCCCAAAGGATCTATGTGCTCTATGTCGGGCACCAAATGTTCTTCACTTACAAACACCAAGTCATCTCTTGTAGACTGTTGTCCTGCCCTGTGTCTAGTGGGAGAGGAAACCTTCTGGATAAGAAATGCATCCCTTACACATTCAACAAAGTCATTATTGGTATCTCCTTCCCAAGCTCCCTCCCAACATATACCTGGAAAATTGAAGTCACCCATTATACAAACTTTATCGTACTTTGATATTTCATCATGTTTCAACAGATTGAATAACTCTTGAGTGTTATTTATGGATGAACTTGGACTGCGATACAGGCATCCAATCAAGACCGCTTCATCATTACCACCCTTGAAAGTGCACCACAAACTCTCCTCAAATTGCGTTTCATTGAGAACTGTACACTCTCTCGCATTCAAACATTTATCTACATACATGGCGATCCCCCCTTTTTGGATTTTTGTTCATGAATAAATCATAACTACCTATTTCATACTCAGAAGTATTTACACCATACACATTATTTTTTGTTATTACTTCCGTTAAACCAATAATATGGGGTTTAATAGGTTGAAAGCGTGTGATAAATTCATCTTTTTTGTTCAAAAATCCGTTGTCACAATTTGTGTACAAAATTTTACAAGAGTCAAGAGAATCAAAACAAAAGTTACCAAGTTTGTGATCATATGTACATTTATTTACATGAGTGTTTGCAAGGCTGGGTTGTCAATGTGATACACCAGCATTTGCCGGAACGGCAGCAGCTGATGAATTGAGAGAAAATCGCAGTTGCCCGGTACCAGGACCAGACCTTAGAATGCGTGTCACGATCTTCCCCTCTCTGTAATTTATTACAAGATTTTCTTCTCCTCCTTCTCTTCTAGTTTTAAGTTCTTCCTTGAGTACTCTAATCTTTTCCCGTTCTTTTGGTGTCTGATCATCATTGATGTATACTCTCTCTTTGGGTGGAATGTTTTTGTTGAGATTGGCCACATTTTTCATAATTTTTCTTTTTGTCTCATCAGTTTTCACTGTCATCCTAAGCAGTCTAGGCCTGACATTGTTGCCGATACTCAGTGCTCCTAGTCGCATTGGTTCATCAACTTCTTCCACACAAATGTCTTCCCCCAGTTTGCTAACCAACACCCTAACCCTATCCCTGTCTTCCTTTCTCTTTTCTTCTATTGATGGTTTATCACTCTCAGGCAAGTTTGCAACAATGATATTCTTTTTTCGTTTTTCTTTTTCCTCCTTCTCCCCCATATATTCTTCCACCTTTGATTCCACTGCCTCCATTATTTTTTTTTCAATTATTGCAATATTGCAGCCTTCGTGCTTATCTTCAAAAGCAGACAGCCTCTCTTCAAATTTTTGCAACATCTTCAGTACGCTATCCAATTTGGATTCCATGCGAGTGGTCACCTCAGTGCCATCTCTCTCTCTGCATGAAGTACAGAGCCAGACCATAAAATTTTCTCCCCCCTGTGAACTCTTGAACTGGGATTCAGTGAGGCCTGAGCACCCACGATGACACCATTGTTTACATGCATGGCACTCAATTACATCCGTGCGTTCGCTGTCTAAGCCATTGTTGCACCCAATGCAAATCCAAGGCTCAGTACGGTCAAGTCTCTTCATTTCACCCGCTTGATTCTTTCTGCCTTGATTAGAGCCTCCTGGGGCTGAGTTGTTTCTTGGTTTACCCATGGCTTAAGAGCAGAACGAAAGTATGTGACAATTTGACAAAGATAGATCTCACTTGTACACGAAAGTTGTTCTTAATTTTACTGCATACAATCGAAGTGTAACCAATAGCATCAACAAAGAAGAAAAAAAAAGAAAATGTGCGTACTCACCATAAAAGCTTGTTATGAGTAAATACTAAATACGTAAGGTTAGCAAAAACATCGGTGCACGATACATAAAAGCTCTCGAACAAGTTGTGCAAGTGAGTTGGTTCAATGAAAGGTAGAAAAAAAAAGAAACAACTGATTTCTTCAAAAATCCACAGAGACGCTACAAAATATCCAAAGGAATAAATTCCTCGGGCTTCCAGGGCCAAATGCAGCCAAATTTATAACTAATTTTAAGAACGGTGCTGCTTGAAATCGAACATTAATCCCCAAAATATCTCGTAGCCAAAAAAGCAGCAGCCATCTTGTAATGTGACCTATGACCTTATTAGTCCTTTCAGCGCGCGGAAGGGCTGATAGTAAGAGCTCCTTAGTTATTATTTCATGTTGTGTGGCCACCTGTTTCGTCTATTTGTTGTTGTTTTGTTTGTTTGTTTGTTTGTTTTTGTGAAATTATGTTTGTATGTATGTATTCCTCCCCCCCCCCCCCTTCTGGTCTTCTTCCCCCGTGTGCCAATAAAGACGTTTGAACGATGATAAAAAGCTAATGAGACACCACTATCTAGATCAGATTTATTTGTATTGGAAGTCTGAGTTGTCTTGTGTCTTATTTTTTGGTTGACAATATTATCCTTATTTGGCTTTGGAAGGATTTTTTGTTATGCCTTGACGCTTTGGTTTTCATCTGTCTTTCTGTGCTGCACATGTAATCATTTGTAGCTCCTGTACGTGCATACGTGTGTGCTTTGGGTCGTATGCATAACAAATCGCTCACTGTATTGTTCAACGCTAAGTTTTTTGTGCTAGTAATACCTTGCACCGAGCAGCACGTTTTTTGCTTGTTTATTAACCCACTTAATATCACGTTCCGCGCTGTTCTGCTATAGAAATTATTGTTGCCATAAAAGCGAACTGAGAAGAATGCTAATTATAAGTTTGACAACGAGGCTCTTTTGGGTTCAGGAATTGATTTTTTTGTAATAAGTAAGCCTAGATGAATTTTGGAATTCCGCTTCACTTTTATGTCAACCTTGATAGGAGGAACAAGTCTTGTTCGTTTGCACCAGTTTTGTACTGTATCGCCCCAATACGCGGTTCCAAGGTAAATACTGAAATATTTTATATTGTTTAGGCCACGATCTAACGTTGCGGATAAGTCTTTCTGTTTCATTCTTTATTTCATCGTTTCTTGAAGTTATGCTTAAACTTGTTTTGAATGTTAGCGATAATTTTTGGTTCAGTTGTACTTTTTTGAGTCCACACTCGACAACACTATTGCCGAGATTTTCGTTACCTGATTTATAATAATATGATGCATTTCTTAGCTCTCTCTCTCTCTCTCTCTCTCTCTCTCTCTCTCTCTCTCTCTCTCTCTCTCTCTCTCTCTGTCTGTCTGTCTGTCTGTCTTTGTCTCTTTCTTTCTTTCTTCATCTCTTGTGTTTGTACGAAACCGAGCTCAGTGTTTGCCAATTATTGCATTTGTTGTGGTACTAGATATTTATACCTAGTTTCTAGTTTTCACCAGGTCACGGGGTACAGTTGTACTGAATAAAATATCAACCTATACCTACACCTGCGTTGTGACTTCCGTGTGTGAATTGGGAGGGCGAGCAGTAACAGTAAAAACTTGGCGCATCCGAGGCTGACGTCCAACCACACCAGGAGCACGTCACCCTTCATGCCACCCATTCAGGATCCCGAGGTCAGATACTTCCGAGCGTGTTGGGGACCGCTGACCTTGCGGACTTCTCTGTCACCGTCATAACGAGACGTCTGGAGAATCGCTACTCAATGAACATGAGCTTAGCCGAGTCTACAGTCCTACCACAAGACCAATCCGACCTCTAGACGTTGCTCGAGTCGGAGGAGGCACCCATACATCAAGTCATGCAACAGGAGGAAGAGGACTTGCATCATGAGACAGCACTCGAGTCTGCAGCGTCGTCTGAAGAAAATGCGCTGCTCGTGACCTCATCTACCATCGGTACCAAAGAGCGGGTAGATTCTCCTTTTTCCACATCGCCGTCTTACCCCACAACATCTGCTGATACCGCCTGTCTGTCGTCCGCAGGAACTAGTGTTGGAACTTCAAACGAAACAACTGTGTCTTACAGTAGGCCTCAAAGAACCGTCATGCCCAATTCTCAGTTCGTGGAACAGTATGGACCTATACGCCTTAGTGACTATCACGGTGCTTATCATGAATTGGAGTTGTTCATTCGTGATGTTAACGTTGAAACCCAGCAGGGTACCGGGTCCTTTAACTCTTACGCGAACCAAGAAACTACTCAACCAGCTAACAGACCTCACTCGTGCTCTCACAACCCGTAGGAATGCTTTAAGATACATTCAACTAGATGATGATACTGAAACCACGTTCTCAGTCCTGAGGAAAGAAAGTGACAATCTCGCCGGACGCCTTTCCATATCCATACTGCATCTCGATGACGCAAATGCTGATGCTGAAACAACCCCTTATTTAGTAGAATTTGAACCTCAACAACAATTCGATGGAGTTTCTAACCCTGTGCCTCATGATCGTGTTGTTTCTGAGGAGTCTGTGGGCTTGACATACAGATCGACCCCATTCACTAGCCTCATGCAACCAGTATGTCCGACAGAGGCAGAGTGTACAGAAAGTCGTATGAACATTGACTCTGTGGGTCATCAATCGGAAATCCGTGATGCAACAACGCTTATGGGACAAGCTCAAACTGAAGTGAACGTGAACAATACTAGTTCTCTAACCAAAAGGTCGGTTGTTTGTTCAATAAAATCTTCTTCCTCGTCCAGCTCAATACGTAGAATTAGGCTGTCAGAGGTTGCGGCATTAGAGGTCAAACAACGAGCCAATTACGAGAAGGAATGCTCACAATGGCAAAAACAGCAAGTTCAGACACGTCTAAACGAAGCTAAAATAAAGGCCAAACTCGACAGGGAGGCAGAAGAAGCACAACATGAGGCTGAAGAGGCACAACAGGAGGCTGAAGAGGCACAACAAAAAGCACAATGGAAGACAGAAATGGCACGGCAGAGAACACGGAGAGCAGAGGAAGAAGCTCGGCGAGAATGTGAAATTCGAAGAGAGATTCAAGAAATGGAAAACCAACTGGCGGCTATTAAGGCTAAAGAAGAACGTGATGAAAGGCAAGCAGAGATCAACACTGCTCTTGCAGCGGCAGCCGTTCTGGAGAGTAGCTCCAAATCTGGCGTAGCTAGCTCCACCCTGTCATCACTCCCTACAATCGATAAGGTCCACGATCTCTTCTTATGTCGTCCTGACGGACAGAGGGGAGAAATTGACGATGCCGCAGAATTTCACTTTCGAAGGCCTCGTAGCTCGTCAGCCCAGGAAAAAATGAACGAAAATGTGATAGACTCAAATCAGAACGTACCACTGAACTTCAACGCACTTCAAGCAGCAAGAAGTCAACTCATGGTTGGTCACGAGACTACCAAGAAAATAAGTCTGCTTTCATCAACACAACCGTCTAATATCTCCACAACTCTGAATCTCAAACCTGAAACCGTCTCGGAAGGTCCAGCCATTCACGTCAATTCCGCCAAAGGGATAAACCATGATGCGAATTTCGTGCCGTCATATTTGAAAGGAAACCAAGCAGCATACACCCTTCCTGGTGATCTAGCTGGTATCCACGTTGAGAAAGAACGAACTATGTTTGATCCAGTAAAGATAAAGACTGAAATGACCACCACCTTGGTGGATGAAAGTGAACGCTCTCGTACTGATAAAGTCCTTGTCCAGTCACGCATGACCCAAAGCCATCATGACCAAGAGACTTGGCCTAAGGCGCATAGACCAACATCATTGGCAAGGATAGCTGAGACAGAAGAGTCTTTACCATACATACAGTACAGTGTCGGTGGAAGCCACAAGTGATTTAGACATCCTACTCAAATCCAACCACTACACTCTGAGGCCAGTCAGGTCTATCCCAGAATTTATTTTGCTGGCCATGACCACCAAGATAGCCACAACTACGCCTACGACTACAGAAACGTGCAATGGAGTGGCGGTGTCGCGCCTGAACGAAGACAAGGACCAGACAACCACACTTCGTTTACCGCTGCCGTCCCTCTCGCTCAGCACCAGAACTACAACGAAGTTCAAATGCCTTTGGGCAACTCGACACTGAGAAGCGAAGCTCCCGAGTTCGTGCCCTTAGTCTGTCAGGTCAGTCAAGCTCCTCCCGCGAGTCAACCAGTGCACCCATCGATCAACACGTCCAGACGTGCTGAGTGTTCTCATGCCGACTCTGCCACCCCAGCGAATACCGACATCCAAGCAATCGTTAAATGCTTAGCAGAAGCCATGGCCATCACCAGGCTGCCCGTGCCAAAGCCACCAGTCTTTAAGGGCGATCCTTTATCTTACCCCAGCTGGATCGCCGCATTCAAGCATCTGGTGAGCAGCGATTCGATCAAACCTGAGGACAAAATGCTCATTCTGCGAGATTACATCGACGGACCTGCGAGGCAAGCTGTGGGAGATCTGTACTACGAACTAAGTGAGTCATCATACTTCAGTGCTCTCGAGATACTCCAGAAAAGATTTGGTGAGGATTACACGATTGCGGAGTCTCTCAAAGAGAAGCTTGACAGTTGGCCCAACGTGAGGGCCAAGGACTACAACTCCTTGATGAGTTTCGCCGATTATCTAAAACAGTGTGAAGTGATGTCGCGAAAAATACAAGGACTAGCAATGCTCAATGATCCGTCGCAAATAAAGAAACTGCTTCAGAAACTTCCCGAGGCTCTCTCAATGTCTTGGGGTAGCCGAGTCGTATCTCATCAGAACGCAACTGGAAGATACCCTGAGTTCAGAACCTTCGTCTCTTTCCTGCAGGAGAAAACTGACTGCCTTCACAACGCTCATCTCAAACAAAACCAGAAGAGGCCCCCTGAGTATGACGGCCCTGCTGGAAGACAAAGCAGAGGAAGGCAAACTTTCGTCACGTCCGGAAACTCCAACCAAGCCATGGATGGAAAAGAACAGAATAAGCTTCCTGAACTTGATCGGTCCAAACCTAGAGACTTTAGGGGACAAGGCAACAACAGCAACCAAGAGAGAGGTGATGGTTGTGCATTTTGTCATGGCCGGCATCTTGTGTTTGATTGTTGGAAATTCATCGCCATCAAACCTGAGGCTAAGAGGGACTTCATCCGAAAGAATTATCTGTGCCATCGATGCCTTCACAACAATCACTTCATAAAGGGATGCCGTGCCAAGTATGAATGCAAAACGTGCAAGGCCAACCACAACACCGCCTTGCACGACCTAGGCCCTCCTCTAAGACAGTCAAGACTTGTTAAAAATCGCCAAAGTGGCGATTCAGACAACCGAGGTGGGCCCAAGGAAGAAGGTCAAGTGAATGTCGTCGGGGCCTTCGCAGCTGATCCCGAGCAAAACCAAAATGTAGAGACTAAGGGCAAGAGAACCTACAGAGTGTCTCAGCTTCCCACATCACGTCTCTACTCACTCTATGTGCCTGTGTATGTGTCTGCCAAATCCGAGCCTCACAACGAGGTACTGGTGTACGCCATGTTAGACACAATGAGCGATACTTCCTTTGTGATAGACCAGGTCGCAGAGAAATTACACCTGCAAGAACGGGACACATGCTTAACTCTGACTACGCTCACCTCTATTAAACAGACGGTCAAATGCAAGACTTACACTGACTTGAGAGTGCGGACTTATGACTCCAGTGACTACATTGATGTGCCCGCCACGCATTCTCATCGCGAGATTTGCACTGACAAGGGACAGATTCCTACACGTGAGTTTGTTCAATCTCTGCCACATCTAAAGCATCTTGCTTGCTACTTCTACCCCCTCTTTGATGCCCCAGTCGCCCTACTGCTTGGTGTCAATGTGTCTGAAGCCTTACGACCTCTGCATGTGGTGTCGGGCGAACTTGGACAACCCTACGCTCAAAAAACACGTTTAGGATGGAGCGTGGTTGGCGAGGTTCAGCGATCCTTCGATCCCAATATCCCAAAGGTCAACACTCCATCTGCCCACTACACCGGCACCACCAGCATTCCCGTCCATGCGTTTTCCTTCAGAACCAAGGATGTCACGAATGAGCGTCTCATCAAGATGATGGAGCGAGATTTTGCCTTCCCGGATGAACAACCAGCTTCGCAAGAGGATCAACGCTTTATGCAGATTCTTACTGAAAACATCAAGGTCAATGAGGAAGGACACTATGAACTACCGCTTCCATTCAAGGGTGATGATCCTCAGCTACCAAACAACAGATACGTCGCGTACAGAAGGCTGATGAGTCTCAAACGCAAGTTCTGCAACAATCCCGACCATTTCCAGCTGTATAAGGAGTTTATGGACCAAATGTTAGAACGAAGTGATGCAGAAATTGTTCGCGACTCCGACACATCTTCAAGAACCGTGTGGTTTATTCCACATCATGGAGTGTACAACCCCAACAATCCAGGCAAGATTAGGGTCGTGTTCGACTGTGCCGCTACATGCCAAGGAACATCTCTAAATGACCACTTGTTGTCAGGCCCAGACCTCTTGAACTCGCTGATGGGAGTCCTGTGCAGATTCAGGCTGTTTCCCATTGCTGTCTCCTGCGATGTCGAACGCATGTTTCATCAATTTCACGTCGCACCTTGTCACAGAGACTATCTGAGATTCCTGTGGTGGCCTCAAAACGATCTGACTGCCGAACCTGTTGATCATCGCATGAGGGTACACCTTTTTGGCGCTGCTTCGTCACCAGGCTGCGCCAATTTCGCCTTGAAGCAGCTAGCCAAGGATAATCGCCAACTGAACCCAAAGGCCTCCACATTCATCCAACGAGACTTCTATGTCGACGACGGTCTTCACTCCGACCAGAGCGAAGCTGAGGCCATACAATTGCTGAAGGGAGCGCGCCAAATCTGTGAAAGGGGAAACTTACGCCTTCACAAGATTGCATCGAACTCACAGAAGGTCATGTCGTCCTTCCCAGAAACTGAGGTGGTCCAGACTGCAAGTGTTGACAGGAAAGTTGAGAAGGGCGAAAGTGCCATTGAGAGAGCCCTTGGCATATGTTGGACGTTGGAAGCGGACACCTTGCATTTCAACAACGGGTTCAAGGACAGACCGTTGACTAAGCGAGGAGCCTTGTCCGTTATCGCCTCGATTTTTGACCCCTTGGGATTGGTCTCGCCCTTGGTGCTCAGGGGTCGCCTGATATTGCAAGAAGCGTGTAGACAGAACATTGAATGGGACAACACACTTCCCTCTGGTCTACTGGAGCGTTGGAATTCCTGGTTGGGCGATCTCGGGGCACTGTCCTCGATACAGATACCACGTTGCTACTTCTCAAATGCAAAGCTGCCTTGGTCACTCGTAGAACTTCACCATTTTGCAGATGCTTCCAACAGTGGCTATGGGGAATGCTCTTACCTTCGTGTCGTTGACGGTGAAGGGAAACCCCACTGCTCCATGGTGATGGCCAAGTCCAAGGTTGCTCCACTTCGTACAGTCACCATTCCGCGTCTCGAACTACAAGCAGCAGTCCTCGCTGTCAAAACCGCTCGATTTCTTCAGCGTGAATTTGAAGGCCTCGTGTCGCAACATCACTTCTGGACTGACTCGAAGGTGGTTCTCGGCTACATCTACAACGAAACGAAGAGATTCCATATCTTTGTGGCCAACAGGGTCCAGCAAATCCGTGACTTCAGTCGCCCTCAACAGTGGCATCATATTTCCACAGAACAAAACCCTGCAGATCATGCTTCACGGGGTTTGGATGTACAAACTATGAACCAATCAAACTGGTACTCTGGCCCCCAGCTACTCAGCAATGAACCTATCGTGTATGAAATTCCAGAAGTGTCTGTCGCTGATGAAGATAAAGAAGTGAAGGTCCTCGGAGTTCAGACTGCGGTGAATGGAAAAAAGGGCATTGAGGAAATAGTTAACCGATTCTCCACCCTCGATCGACTACTAAACGTCATCAGCCGAATCCTGGCCTGGGTCAAGCGCATACGACAGAAGGGTACGAAACTGAAACAAGCAGCTCCGTCACCATTGGAAGAAACCCACGACACACTCATGCGAATCATCCAGAGTGTTCAGTCTCAACACTTTCCTGCATCGCTGCGATCCACTCTTCCTGAGCTCAAACGTCTCGACATCTCTATAGACGAACTGGGCATCATGAGAGTCGGTGGCCGCCTCGCTCAGTCTGCTGAGAACTATCAGATCAAGCACCCCTTTATACTTCCCAAAGAAAGTCACCTCTCTACCTTACTTGTCCGACATCACCATCAGAAGAATGGGCATCAAGGAAGGACGACCACGATGGGTGCTCTTCGTACAGCTGGTGTTTGGATTTGTGGTGCGAGGAGAGTTGTTTCCGCTGTGATCCACCGATGTGTCCACTGCAGCAGGTTGCGCGGGAAACCTGAGACTCAGAAGATGGCCGATCTTCCACCAGACAGAACGGAAGTTGCTCCTCATTTCTCTCACGTCGGGTCGGATTGCTTCGGCCCCTTTCACGTTGCTTCTGGAAGAAGGGAGGTCAAGCGTTATGGCCTCATCTTCACATGTCTGGCCTCCAGGGCTGTTCACTTAGAAGTGTTGGAAGACATGTCGACGGACGCCTTTATATGTGGTCTGAGGCGATTCGTAGCCATTCGTGGAAACCTGAGATCCATACGTTGTGACAGGGGCACCAACTTCATCGGCGGTGAGAGAGAGCTGAGAAGCTCCAAGAACATCGATGGCAACAGGGTCAAAAGCGACATGCAGTATAGAAGCTGCGACTTCATCTTCAACCCTCCGTCTGCCAGCCACTTTGGAGGGGTTTGGGAGCGGCTCATTCGCACGACGCGTGGCGTGATCGAGGGATTGCTGAGGGAACACAGCATGAGATTGACAGCTGTCACTCTCTCTACTCTGTTTTATGAGGTGGCCGCCATTGTGAACAACAGACCTCTCTGCGTTGACACCCTCGAAGACCCATCAGCCCCAGCTCCCTTAACTCCAAATCACCTCCTCACCGTTAAACCTGAACCCATATTCCCTCCTCCAGGAAACTTTCAGAAGGATGACCTGTACTCTACAAAGCGTTGGAGAAGAGTGCAGTACCTCGTCGAGCAGTTCTGGCAACGCTGGAGAATTGAATACCTGTCCACTCTGCAGCCACGCAAGAAGTGGTATGACGCCAAGGACTCCGTTCGTGAGGGCATGGTGGTCATCCTGACTGATGAAAGCACGCCGAGAGGAACTTGGAAGCTCGCCAGAATCGAGAAACTCTACCCCAGTCGAGACGGTCTCGTCAGGTCTGTCCAACTCAGGTTGGCAGCTGTGGAAAAGGGGAAAAGAGGCGCCCACGTTGTGCGGACCTCCCTTCTGGACAGGCCTGTCCACAAAATCATCCCTCTACATGTGACCCTTCCAGTCAAGTAATTAGATTGCTAGCTGTGGATGTGATGAGTAGCCTTTAGAGGTTACATAGACTAACTATACAAAATAAATGTCTGACAGTGACTAGTTATGACATGTATTATGCTATCTGTTGCCTACGTTATGGTATCTCCTGCTTGCGTTAAGACAATAAATCTGGACTCTAAGTGAACCTAATGCTGAGATCTCGGTTGCAAAAAAATAGCTTTGGAGACACTAATGTTGATTAACTTCCGGGGATAAGTTAAGGCCGGGGGTGTTCTTGCCAGTGTGTTGAGTCTGTATGTAAAGGCGTCTTCTTGTCTTCTTCGTTGTCCCCCCTTGTTATCTTTCGTCTTGTGTCGTCATCCTCCCTCCCTCCTTATTATGCTTTTGTCCCTCTCAAGCCTTATTAGTCCTTTCAGCGCGCGGAAGGGCTGATAGTAAGAGCTCCTTAGTTATTATTTCATGTTGTGTGGCCACCTGTTTCGTCTATTTGTTGTTGTTTTGTTTGTTTGTTTGTTTGTTTGTTTTTGTGAAATTATGTTTGTATGTATGTATTCCTCCCCACCCCCACCCCCCCCCCCCCCCCCCCTTCTGGTCTTCTTCCCCCGTGTGCCAATAAAGACGTTTGAACGATGATAAAAAGCTAATGAGACACCACTATCTAGATCAGATTTATTTGTATTGGAAGTCTGAGTTGTCTTGTGTCTTATTTTTTGGTTGACAATATTATCCTTATTTGGCTTTGGAAGGATTTTTTGTTATGCCTTGACGCTTTGTTTTTCATCTGTCTTTCTGTGCTGCACATGTAATCATTTGTAGCTCCTGTACGTGCATACGTGTGTGCTTTGGGTCGTATGCATAACAAATCGCTCACTGTATTGTTCAACGCTGTTTTTTGTGCTAGTAATACCTTGCACCGAGCAGCACGTTTTTTGCTTGTTTATTAACCCACTTAATATCACGTTCCGCGCTGTTCTGCTATAGAAATTATTGTTGCCATAAAAGCGAACTGAGAAGAATGCTAATTATAAGTTTGACAACGAGGCTCTTTTGGGTTCACGAATTGATTTTTTTGTAATAAGTAAGCCTAGATGAATTTTGGAATTCCGCTTCACTTTTATGTCAACCTTGATAGGAGGAACAAGTCTTGTTCGTTTGCACCAGTTTTGTACTGTATCGCTCCAATACGCGGTTCCAAGGTAAATACTGAAATATTTTATATTGTTTAGGCCACGATCTAACGTTGCGGATAAGTCTTTCTGTTTCATTCTTTATTTCATCGTTTCTTGAAGTTATGCTTAAACTTGTTTTGAATTTTAGCGATAATTTTTGGTTCAGTTGTACTTTTTTGAGTCCACACTCGACGACACTATTGCCGAGATTTTCGTTACCTGATTTATAATAATATGATGCATTTCTTAGCTCTCTCTCTCTCTCTCTCTCTCTCTCTCTCTCTCTCTCTCTCTCTCTCTCTCTCTCTCTCTCTCTCTCTCTCTCTCTCTCTCTCTCTCTGTCTGTCTGTCTGTCTGTCTGTCTGTCTTTGTCTCTTTCTTTCTTTCTTCATCTCTTGTGTTTGTACGAAACCGAGCTCAGTGTTTGCCAATTATTGCATTTGTTGTGGTACTAGATATTTATACCTAGTTTCTAGTTTTCACCAGGTCACGGGGTACAGTTGTACTGAATAAAATATCAACCTATACCTACACCTGCGTTGTGACTTCCGTGTGTGAATTGGGAGGGCGAGCAGTAACAGTTGCTGTCCTCCGCGGATTTAGGGAATGAATCATTGATGATTGAATGATAGGAAAGATCTATCTCCCTCTCTGCTGCCAATGGTTGCATTTCTGGATTTGTGCCAGATACAGATGGCCATTTCCCTGTGTTCCCAGCTCGTCAGTGTATCAGCTTGGCTTTGTGAAAATCAAAGGACTGATTTTCCTAAGTATGAGAAGACGCCTGAATGAAATTCTCAAGTGCCATAATGATGAACACGATTGATTGTGGGCGTACACGGCAAGACAAGACAAGAAGACAAAAAAACATCTTCATCATGAAGTTCATGCAAAAAAAGTATCCACAATTTGGCTGACTGGCAACGGAGACGGGAAAGGACCTAACTTTCTGAAAGAGAAGACAAGGTTGAAGCCCATTTGGAAAGACAGGACTATCAGCCTACACTCCAATTTACATACAATATTCCTATCCTATCCTGTCCTATCCTATCCTGGCTCTGTGGGTTCGGGCAAATAGAATAGACCCAACGTTTCCCGGCGTGTCGTAAGAGGCGACTAACAGGGGTGATGTTAGCACGGCATCACTGGGCGAAAGTCTTCTACACAGAAGTCACCAGCCAGGGCGGAGGAACCTCACGTTACTACAGGTTCAACGACCACGTGCTCAGGGCCAAGGCGAGCCACACTGTATTCGTGGATTTCGGCTGTGGCCAACAGCCTGGAGAGGATTGGGCCCTGCCAGGTCTTTTTTGCCCAAGACACAACACATGATGAGGCTATCCACTAATTCCATGCCGGATCGGTCGTCGCCCGGCTACACAAGGACCGCGCCTTCCGTTGGCCACCAGGACGGAGGTGAAAAGTATGCTACTGATGGACAAACTAGCAAGATCCGCACGAGAAACAACATCGTCATAGGTCCCTGGAATGTCAGGACCCTAACTGCGGAAGGAAAATTAGAAGAACTGGCCCACGAGCTGGACCACTATCGATGGAACGTTCTAGGTATCAGCGAACTGCGCTGGAAAGGCCTAGGTGAAACAACGACTGACAAAGGCCACAAGCTCTATTTCAGCGGTAGAGATGACAGGCACGAACACGGCGTTGGATTCTTGGTCCACAAGAACATTCTAGCCACTGTCATGGGTTGCCGCCCAGTCTCCAGTAGACTCATTACCATCCGTCTGAGAGCAACCCCTTTCAACATTACCATCATCCAGGCCTATGCCCCAACATCAGACTATGAAGACAGCGAAGTGGAGGATTTTTATGAAAATATACAGGCGGTCCTTGACCAAGTGCCGAAGAAGGACATAGTCATAGTGCAAGGCGACTGGAATGCCAAGGTTGGCCAAGATGCGCACCACAACTGGGGAGACACATGCGGACCCCACTGCAACAACGAGACAAATGACAGGGGTCTGAGGCTATTGGAGTTTGCCAGATACAACAATCTGGTACTGGCAAACACGCTTGGTCTCCACAAAAAATCCAGACGATGGACATGGCACAGTCCCGGCGGGGAACATCACAACCAGATCGACTACATCATGGTCAAGAAACGCTTCAGATCAAGCATCAACATTGGCAGGACACGCACTTTTCCAGGAGCAGACATTGGAAGTGACCACGATCTCGTGATGATGTCTTTCCGGCTCCATTTGAAGAGAGTAAATACAGCAAAGTGCACTAGGCTGAAGTTCGACCTGGACAAACTGCAAGACCCGGAGGTGGCAAAAATATTTCAGGCCACAATTGGAGGGAAATTTGCACCACTGCTTATTTTGGGGGCAGGCGAAGTAGATGTCAACACCATGACCAATACCTTCAACTCAGCTGTAACAGATGCCGCCACCGAGATCCTTGGCAAGCACCGACCAAAGAAGAAGCCGTGGATCACACCTGAACTTTTGGATCTGTGTGATAAACGAAGAGAGTTAAAAAAGAAAAAGAACACCTCACAGGGAGCTGATGTCTACCGAAAAATCAACAATAACATCCGAAAAGGCATGCGCACAGCAAAGGAGAACTGGATAGAAGATCAATGCCAGGAAATAGAGAACAATCTGAACAAGAACAACAGCAAGAAGGCCTACCAGACTGTGAAGCGGCTGACAAGTGTTAAACAGCCCAAAGTCTCCACTATCCAAAGCAAGTCTGGCATTTGCCTTACAGAAGAACAAGAAGTCTTGGACAGATGGACAGAGTACTGCTCTGACCTTTACAACCATACACCAAATGGAGACCCATCAGTTCTAGCATGTCCCGAGAGCAGAGAAGAAGAAGAAATCCTCCCAATTCTCCGGGAAGAAGTTGAGGCAGCAGTGCAATCGCTGAAGAAAGGGAAGTCAGCGGGAGTGGACAACATACCAGCGGAACTGCTACAAGCAGGAGGAGAAGCGATGGCTGATGCTCTCACCATTATCTGCAACAAGATCTGGCAGAGTGGGGAATGGCCTACACCATGGACCCAGTCGCTTGTCATCACTCTTCCCAAAAAAGGTAACCTTCAGGAGTGTGAAAATTACCGCACCATCAGCCTCATCAGCCATCCCAGCAAGGTCCTCCTGAAAATAATACTCAACAGGTTGAAACCACAAGCTGAACAAATCATAGCTGAAGAACAAGCAGGATTCATGGCAGGGCGAAGTACCACTGAACAGATTTTCAACCTCAGAATAATCTGTGAGAAATACCTACAGCACCAACAACATCTATATCATGTGTTCATAGACTTCAAGAAGGCATTTGACCGAGTCTGGCATGCAGCTCTATGGGCAACCATGAAAGTGTACAATATCAGCCCTAAAATTATAGAAGTCATCAAAAGCCTGTATGACAAGGCTACCAGTGCAGTCCTCCATAACAGCGTCATCGGGAACTGGTTCAGAACAACAATCGGTGTGCGTCAAGGATGCCTACTCTCTCCAACACTCTTCAACATCTTCCTAGAGCGCATCATGTCAGATGCTCTTGCAGATCACGAAGGCACAGTCAGTATAGGGGGCAGAGCAATCTCCAATCTTCGTTTTGCGGATGATATTGATGGATTGGCTGGAGAGGAACAAGAACTTGAACAGCTTGTACAGAGGCTTGACACCACCTCCAGAGCTTATGGAATGGAAATAAGTGCGGAGAAGACCAAAATGATGACCAACAACACCAATGGCATCAACACGGACATCAAAGTACAAGGCCAATCCCTCAACACAGTGCACAGCTTCAAATATTTAGGAGCCATTGTGTCAGACAATGGGTCTCGACAGGAAGTCCTCTCCAGGATCGCACAAACAACTGCTGCCCTGACAAGGTTGAAGCCCATTTGGAAAGACAGAACCATCAGTCTACATTCCAAAGTAAGACTGCTGCGCTCTCTGGTCATCTCCATCTTCCTATATGCTTGCGAAGCATGGACCCTCACAGCAGATCTCCAACGAAGAATACAAAGCATGGAGATGAGGTGCTACAGAAGACTTCTGTGCATTTCCTATACCCAACACATCACCAACGTTGAAGTCCGACAGACCATCACACAAGCCATTGGACAACACGATGACCTGCTCACAGTGGTGAAGAAACGGAAACTCCGATGGTATGGCCACATCACCAGATCATCAGGCCTTGCAAAGACCATTCTGCAAGGCACAGTGCAAGGAGGTAGAAGAAGGGGGAGACCGAAAAAGAGGTGGGAGGACAACATTCGAGAATGGACTGGTTTGACACTGAGCGAAGCCATGAGGGCTGCTGAGGACAGAGAAAGATGGAGAATGCTGGTTAAGCGATCATCTGTGGTGCCCCTACGACCTTCGGGTTATGGGACAGGATAGGATAGGATCCTGTCCCGTAAACCAGAGGTCGTAGGGGCACCACAGATTATCGTTTAACCAGCATACTCCATCTTTCTCTGTCCTCAGCAGCCCTGATGCCTTCACTCAGTGTCAAACCAGTACATTCTCGAATGTTGTCCTCCCACCCCTTTTTCAGTCTCCCTCTTCTTCTACCTCCTGGCACTGTGCCTTGCAGAATAGTCTTTGCAAGGCCTGATAATCTGGTGACATGGCTATGATGACGAAGTTAATTCTGATTGGTTGTAACGCGTCATTCTGGAACGTCCTGAGGTTATCTCAAATTGAGAGAAAAAATATATAATGGACACACTGTGTTGTGAAAAATGAGAGTGAAAGGGCGATTGTATGCAGTTGTTGATGAACGCTGACTAAAGTTTGAAAACTTCATACGAAGACTTTGCCTTGTTGTTGAGTGAGCAGGCTGTGTGGATAAACGAACCTGAGTTACACTTTATCAGTACTTCAAGCATCGGGGCTGAATCAACTACTGATAGAAAAACACCAACATCAAACAAGTGTAACACATAGGTTATACATAATGTAATAAGCATCATTATCAAGGCAGTACAATCAGTAGAAAACAAAAGAGAGTGCAATCCATGCAGAGTGAGTAGATTTAACATGTGCTGCATAGAAGAGAGGACCAATTGTACATGATAATGTGTCAAGAAACAGCAAGAACACTGGTAACAAAATGTACTTTGGCTATAGCTTTGACATGTATTGCTTGAGGTTTACTTTGAATGACCCTTGAGCGTATGGTCAATAAGAGACTAGTGTGGCACCTGGAATCGAACAACCTGATCACCAAAGAACAGACCGCCTTCAGGAAGAACAGAAACACCGAGGACCAGCTGGTGTATCTTGCTCAGTCAATAGAGAACGCCTTCCAGCAGAAGAAGAAGGTCATCGCCACTTTCATAGACCTCTCCAAGGCCTTCGACAAGACATGGAAGGAAGGCCTACTCCTGAAGCTATTGACCGCAGGTGTCGCTGGCAACTTGTTCAAGTGGATCAGAAGCTTCCTGGCACACAGAACGGCAAGGGTTAAGCTCAACGGCAACTTCAGCTACACAGTAAAGATCAGGGAAGGAGTCCCACAAGGAGGAGTGATCTCCCCAACTCTCTTCGTCGTTTTCATCAACGACATCACCAAGAACCTCTCTCGACACATCAGCCGCGCCCTGCATGCCGATGACGTCGCAATGTGGAACGCTGCCGAGTCCACTCCCACTGCTGTCGTCAGGATGCAAGAGGCTCTCAACAGCATCTCCAGGTGGGCAAGCGACTGGTGTGTCACCATCAACAGCCTGAAAACAGTAGCCACCTGCTTCTCACTCTCCAACACCAAAGAGACCCTGAAGCTGAAAGTCGGCAACCAAGTGATACCGGAGGAGGAAACTCCAACGTACCTCGGTGTCAAGCTCGACAGGAGGTTTACCTGGAGTCCTCACATCCAGGAGATGGAGAAGAGAGCAACCAGAAGATTGGCCCTCATGAAGAAGCTCTCGGGCACAAAGTGGGGTGCCAACAGCAGAATCCTCAAGCAAGTGTACACCGGCAACGTCCGTCCTGTGATGGAATACGGTTCAGCAGCATGGTCCACAGCAGCCAAGAGCAACACCAGGAGACTGGCCAAAGTACAAAGCGCTGCCATGAGACTCATCACAGGAGGACTGAAAACAACACCCATCCACAAGCTGGAAACAACAACAGGACTCCTTTCCCTGGACCAAAGACGAGAAGAAAAAGTTCTGATCCAACATGAAAAACTACAGAGGCTGCCCTCACACCCAGCCCACCAATATCTACAACAGCCAACCAAGAACAGGCTGAAGCGGGATAGCTTCATCCATCAGGTCAAGAAGCTGGCGGCTGCCGTCCCAGACCTCCCAGCAGAACGAGAGCTCCTCCAGGACGCCGAGGACTGGGACACCCCGACTACCGAACTCATGTTCTGCCCTGACGTCCCAGGAGTGAGGTACAAGGGCGAGCAGTCAGAGGCTGCGCTACGCTCCCTCACTCTGGAGCTCCTGGACCTGAAGTATCCCAGGCCCATGTGGATCCACGCATACACGGATGGATCCTCTGATGCAGCCGTCAGCAACGGAGGCAGCGGACTACACCTGCGCTTCACCGATGGAAGCACCCTCTCCAGATCCCTGCCTGCTGGAGCCCGGTCCACCAACTACAGGGCTGAGCTCACTGCTCTTCATGAGGCTGCCCGGCTCCTTGCTGCAGAAGCGCCCGCCTCAAATATCGTCTTCCTGTCTGACTGCCGCTCCATCATCGAGAGCCTGCAGTCGCCCAGTGAACAGCTGGAAAGAGACACACAGCGCCTGTTGATTGCCCTCTCGCAATACACGAAGGTAGCAGTCCAGTGGATACCTGCTCACTGTGGTCTGTCAGGAAACGAGGAGGCGGACAGGCTGGCTAAGTCGGGCAGCAAAATGGAGCAGCCACACCCCCCAGTCTCTTATAAGGAAGCCAAGACTCTGGTCAAGCGGCACTTCCAGGCAACCTGGACCACCCAGCATGACCCTCCATCTGACGACCAGATGGCACACCTCCAGCGCCATGAACAGACCACGATTTTCCGGCTACGAACTGGTCACTGCCGCCTGCGTTACCACATGCATCGCCTTGGCCTGTCACACACCCCTGACTGCCCGTGTGGAACAGACCTCCAGACCCCAGAGCACATCCTGCAGTCCTGCCCCCAGTACCAGAATGCCAGGACACAACTCTGGCCTGCAGGACAGACGCTGGACGTAAAACTCTGGGGCTCCAAGCAAGACCTCGAAACCACTGCCCGCTTCATAAGTTTGACAAACCTGGACATCTGAGGCCCCATTTTGAGGAACGCAGAAGAAGAAGAAGAAGAAGAATGTAGGTAATGAATTGTATGACTTTACGTAGAGTTCCAAACTGTTGAGCCTGAGAGTGCCAACACGGGAGAGAGAGAGAAATGTGTATGCTCATGATTTGTGAATAACTAATATTAAAAAAGACTTACAATGATGCTATGTGTTTTTATTTATTTTACACACACACACACCTAGTAATAGTATATGTCGGTTAATTGAGAGGGAGATAGAGCAGAGGTTATTTTTGTATCATAATTTTTCGCTCGTTTCCAGTATTTGGCTGATGTTTCTTGTTTTTATTCTTATTTTTGGTGTTAAAGCTCTCAAATAATTATAATCAATATGAAAACACAAAGGAGAGTGAAACCATGTTTTACATTGGGGTCCATCACGATCCATTTTGGTTCATCTCGATCCATCTGATCTCATCCCAATTTCATAAGTCACTGCGTGAAAGTTTTGCATAAATGTTAATTGACTGGTCTGCCTGCTAAAATGTGTTGAGCGATAGTGAAGAAGTTAAAATGTTAAGTTATGATGTATGCACCCTTCCTCGCCACTGTGTGTGTGTGTGTGTGTGTGTGTGTTTATCCACCTCCCTCCCACCAGCGCTGTGATCATGCCCGTCGGCGTGGAGATATTTACGCGCTTTATAAATTATTCATTCATTCATTCATCTCGGTAAAAATAGGTACCCTGTTTAAAAAGTGTCTGCTGGCAAGTGTAACAAGGGAGACAAAAAGTTTATGTTAAGCCCAAGTGTCGTTTTTATTTGAAGGCAGTAGCACAAGTCTACATGAGACGAGTACATAACTTAGTATGTGTGTGTCTTCAAACAAGGTTCAAGAATACTTTTAATATCTCAAACAGAGAAATTTAGACATGCTTTGGTGACAGTATTACAAGAAATTGCAATAAATGTGTAAGAAAAAACAATTACAAACATTCACTCATTAAAAGGTTGAAATAAATGCATAGACTATAAGGAAGCAACTTGCACCAATAAAGTAATAAAATGCACAAAGTCCCCAATTGAAAACAGCTGGAGGGGAGAAAAAAATTAAGATTATCCAACACACAATACACAAACTCACACACCAGCCAAAACACACATCTGTTCAATCTGAGAGACACATTTTAAAGTTTGTTTAATAGTTGGATGGATTTTGGGACAAAGCTAGGTCTGGTTCATACAGTGGGACACTTTGGTCCACAGAAACGGCGTCTAGATGGGAGAATGTCATATTGTTTGGCCAGAACATGTGTAGTGTCTCCCACAATCATCCTATTCTTTCACACAACATGACATTCATACACCCTTCTGCTGCTCACCCACTTCTTTTCCAAACACCTTCACCACTCTGTCAAGCACATTGTTGTGGTGATATTGACCCTTGTGTATGTGTGTGCTTAGTTTGTAAAATGATGGGGATTTTTATGTGTGGAAAACGAATGCTATAAATAAAAATTTTATAAATAACAAGGGCCAATACATTTATGCATTCTCCATTTTTGGGCCAGTATATTTCATATATATATATATTCTTATATCTTAAACTTTGTTTTTTTAGCTGTGCCATGACAGAGGTTACCTTGTAACACAAGATGAATTGGACCAGAGCCTGGACACTTTCAAAGAAAATCATGGAGATAAGCCAAGGTAAAAATCTGAAAATAATCAGTGTTGAATTGAAATGTGCAAGTGTTGGACCTTTATTATGTGTTTATCGGATTCATGTAAGTATGATCATATGTGGAATGGATGTATACATGTGTACTACTTTTAGTTTAGCGGCTTCAGTTAGATCCTGGTTTCGGTCATCGGCTTTAGCAATTATTTGAGATGTGGAAATGCTAAGAACAATTCAATTCAAAATTCCATAGGAGGAGATTAAAGTGCAGACATTTCTTATTAAGAAGACTGTTATGATTTTGCTTTTCAACTGTTAAAAAAAAACAAAAAAACTTATAAGAAACAGTATATATTTCAATATACTGTATCATTTCTCCATAACGGCTTGTTAATAAAGATTGGTTGGCTACAACAAGCATGTGTGTCAGTGTGTTTACAAATGTAGGTAACAAGCCCAGCATTAGTATTTTTATTCCGATTCAAAATCTGATCTGCATTGCAATCATATTTTGATCAGCCACTGTCTGTCGTGAATATTTTTTTAAAAATGGACATAATCAGTTCATGTGATGTAATTGTGTTTTGGTAATTAAAAAAAAAAAAAAACTTCCATCATGAGTTACAAGCCAATTCCATGGGTTTGTTTTCTAGTGATTTTGATCTGAAAATGTGTTTTATGTTTTTCATTTTCAGTTTAGGAAGACCAAGACGCAAGGATCTGATTGTACTGGTCGCCCACAATGATGATCCAACAGGTAAATCATTCTGTATTGTAATTTGTATGCTCATACTTAACGATTGAGGTCGAGATCAAAATTTGCTCAAACACTTATAAAATGTCTACTCAAACACTTTTAAAATGTCTCATTCAGTTTGATAAAATGCCTCAGACTAAAATAAAATGTCTCGATCAGGCTAAATTAAAGTGTCTAATTCAGGCTATGATAAAATGTCTTGTTCAGGCTAAGATAAAATGTCTTGCTCAGGTAAAGGAAAAAAAATGTCCCATACATGCTAATGTAAAATGTCTCATACACTGATACAGGCTAAGGTAAAATGTCTCATTCAGGCTAAGATAAAATGTATCACTCATGCTAAGATAAAATGTATCATTCATGCTAAGATAAAACTGTATAATTCAGGCTAAGATAAACTGTCTCAGTCAGGCTAAGATAAAATGTATCATTCAGGCTAAATTTAAACTGTCTCATTCAGGCTAAGATAAACTGTCTAGTTCAGGCTAAGAGATGACTATTTGTGTGTATATTGGTATATTTTTGTGTGTGTCTAATACATGTATTTGCAAAAATGTAATTTAGACTCTATGGCTGATCATATGCAAAAGGTCATAATAAAGTAGGAAGTTATATAGGCACTGGGTATACACACCAGCTCAATGCCTATGTGAGCAGCACTCTTAGGTTCTCCCACATTTTGCTGGCTGCGGGCTATTTATAGCTTGCCTACACCCTCCCTTTCAGTGAAAGGAAAGGAAAGAAGAGCAAAGGCAAAGCTATTTATAGCTATCCTGGCTGAACTAACTTCAAAACCTAAAAGCTTTGGTTGAGTCGGTGTGGGTACTTATCTCCTGTAGAATACTTTTTATAGCCTTATTATAGATCTATTTAATATTTCATAATAATTTATTTTATAACGCACAATCCCAACAAAATGAAGTCTGCTCAAAGCGCAACATTCGTTCATTCTCACGAAATGTACTTTGACATACATTTGGGGTTGGCCTCTTGGCGCAGTGGATAAGTCGCCGGTTTCCTATGCCAAAGGTCGCGGGTTAAATTTCCGCAATGGGCGGACTTAGGCACGAGACTATTGAGGTCAGCGAGAGTTTTGTCTGGGTACTCCGGTTTCCTCCCTCTCTTCAATAATTATATTGGATGCAGTCAATCTAAAATTTCATAAATAAAAATTGGATTTCTTCTCCGCCATTCTAATAGTGATCCCCCTATTCTAATAGCGATCCCTTTGCCTTTACACCAAATGTTTGAGTGATAGAGGTGTTTGTTGTGTGTGTTAAGATTGGGTGAAAACATGTGAGCGTGTATGTTGGTAAAGATCGCCGCTCTTTGAGCTTGATTGTTTATTTGGAAAAAACTTGTAAATAGCGTCCAGTATTATTATTATTAATAAATCTATAATAACATAATTTAAATAAATAACATACTCATATACATACAAACACACTCACAAAAATTATAAACAGAACAAGTATATGACAAACATGTCGCTATAAACAGACATATTGTACAATAACACTAAGAAAAACGAAAATGTATTCAGCACCACAAAACTACAACTACTTACACACAAATCTACACACATATATACCACCTACACATCTATTTTCAAGAGAAACCTAGTTCATAAGCTCTTTGATATTCAATCTTTGTGTTGTCAAATTGATTGTTTAGATTGTATTGTTGTTTATTGTATTACACAAGAGATTTGTTAATTTTCTATGTAATTATAACAAAAATGTCTTCTCCTGTTCCAGACCAGATGTTTGTGTTTTTCCCTGATGAGCCGAAAGTGGGCATCAAGACGATCAAGGCATACTGCCAGCAGATGCAGCAGGATAACATCATGCGAGCCATCATCGTGGTGCAGACCGGCATGACCCCCTCCGCCAAGCAAGCCCTGGTGGAGATGGCTCCCAAGTACATCCTGGAACAGTTTATCGAGACAGAGCTGCTGGTCAACATCACAGAGCACATGGTGAGCTTACATTTATCAATATTAACTTTGAAACTGAAAAGTCATCTTTCAATTTTGATTGCTGAATCAGTAATCTTGCTTTCAGTAATTAACAGTGTCTTGAGCAGCTGTTTGCACTGGGAAAAAACGCTATAAGAACAGTTCATAATAAACCATACATAGTAAAAAATAAAACATACCTTCAAAAGGTTCTGATGTGGTAAAACAGCTTGAACAAAGGAGATAAAAGCCATATATAATGAGATGGTGTTGAATATACACAGAGGTGCCAACCCTTACGATTTCGCCGTAAGATCTTACGGTCAAATTTATATCTTACAGTCTTACGGTCAAACTGAAAATTTTCCGGCAAAGAAGTTATACAAATTGTACGGTTTGCGAACACCGCATTGACGCAAAAATTTTGTGAAAACTGGGTTAAGTTGCACAAGGCTAGTATAGAACAAGCAGCTAGTAAAGCTAGTAGCCAATGACATCGAGCTTTAGGTTAATATAATCAACCGCGCCTGTTCATTGGTTACCTAGCTTAGTAATCATTTGCAAGTAACTGTTCTAGCTGCAATAGCGCCATCTACTGGAAGACCACACTGCAACTAGCCAACCTATATTTGTTCTATTTTTAGCTCCACTAGCTGTGTGCAACTTTACCCTGGCTGGCTGGCTGGCTCAACTGAGCCCCGTTCCCATGCATGTATGCTAGGAAGTTAAGTAAAGCTAGCCAAGCGAGGGACTTGAGATGCAGCCTAGCCTTTCCTCGCGAGAATTTATTCTTTCCCTTGCCACGAGCGAGTGTCAGCGGAACGCTACCTCGCGAGATCCTAGTCTTCTTGCTTCCTTGCGTGTATCGGAACGAGTCTCTGCTTACAATTAGCTTTGCGAGATTTATTGGCCAATCAGAAGCTACGATTTATGAAATGCATTTAGTTATTCACTTCAGCAATGGCCGAACAAGGCAGCAGTTCAAAGTCGATTGAGCCAGTTAAAAAGAAGTCGAAAAAATACCACCAGAAATTTTTGCCATCATACACAAAAGATTTCCCATGCATCATTGCTTCAAAAATATCGACAGAGCAGCACGATGTGTTCCGTGTGAACTGGATTTTAAAATCCCAGCAGTAATCCCTTTTGCAGCTATGTACAGTGTATATATTTTGTATATACTATTGGTGAGTTTTTACTTTCTTTATTTTTTCAATATTCACTTTCATTTTGAGAACAAAAAAATATTGGCGAAACATTGCGTGTTCTTGAGCTTGTGAAAAAAAATCTTACTGACAAATTTTGGATTTTACTGACAAATTTACAAAATCTTACTGCGAAATCTAATAGTAGGTTGGCACCTCTGTATACATACATTTACTAGGTTTAGGCTAAGTAGTAGCAAGTCTTGAGTTTCCATAGATGCTGGAATGACCGATCAATTGATCGATTGTGGGCCCACAAAATGAAAATGACAAATGACAAGTAAAAAAGGTTTAAAATCCTTTTGTGTTGGTAAAGAAGATGCTGGATAAAGATATGTTCTACAACATTTCAGCCATAGGCTTTGTCATGATAATTATGAGATTTACACCTCTCGTATATCCCTTTCAATACACCGTTGACTCATTGTACCTATTTCAATAATATTTATTACAGGGAAGCAGCAATGTTTGCAGTGTTATATAAATGCTCATAATAGTAATAATAATAATGATGATAATAAGCACAATATAGAGGACAAAGTGACAAACAACTAAGTCCTCTATGCTGAAGTAAACAGGCACTATCACCATGTACTCCCTCCTGAAACAAAGGCGTAAGCGGTGGCTCGGTAACATTGTTCAGATGGAAGATGGCCACACCCCCAAGGACGTACTCTACGAAGAGCTGGCTCAGGAAAAATGACCCACCTGCAGACCCCAGTTGCGCTACATATTTAAAAGAGACCTGAAGGCTCTGGGGTTGATCAAAAGACTTGGGAAGCTGTTGCATCAGACAGGTGGGCATTGGAGACAGGCAGTGCAGAAGGACCTTTCCCACTTCAAGCAGCCACTTTCTCAGCAGTCGGAGGCAAAGAGGCTTCATAGAAAGGTTTATAATCGGACAGCCAGACCCGTGTCAGCCTTCACCTGCTAGTGGTGTGGAAGGGACTGCCACTATCGCATCGGCCTTTCCGGTCACGCTAGATGCTGTACCAGGACTCAAACCTAGATGCGCAACTCAATGGTCTCCCGTGACTGACAGATGCCTACTACTATTATAGATGTTACACTAGTGTTTTAGCCTTGATTTACCTTGAGAAGGAAAGTTGGGAAAGATGAAGATCCTGATGTGGATCTCGATATCCTTCCAAACTTGTAGTGGTAGGACACAGTCTGTCTAAAATTTTAAAAAATAACATTTGATTTCCTTTCTGTTTTGTAATACCGATTTGTCTTTGTTTACACCCCATGTTTGATTGATGAATGTGTGTTTGTTGAGCCTGTAATATGTGAGCCTGTATGTTGGTTACAGATTGCCATGCTTTGAGTCTGATTTAGGAATACAGCGCGTACATAACATCCATTATTCAGGGGTCCCAATTACCCGCGGTTTCGCGGATTTCCGCGAAAAACTGAATTTCATTTCCGCGAAAATTACCTGCGATCCGCGAAAAAAAATCTGAGAGGAAAATTAAAATATGGAGAGGAAAATTAAAATAATGTAGCCAAAGTCTCATAGCAGACGACGAAAGTTGGTGAAACGCGGTAGGAAGTTGCCGATGCGCGCGCCTCCTCATGGGTTTCCGCCATTTTGCTCACAGTTCCAACATGGTGCGTGCAGACATTGTGGAGAAGAACTCTAGCAGAGTGAAAGATATTGACAAAGACTGCGAAAATAAATGGAACTGGAACTGGTTTGATCGAACTTTTGAAAGCGTTCCTTTCTCTACATGGTGCGCGAAGCTGGAGGAACCTGGCAAAGCGTATTGCACGCGTATTGAGGCAGCATTCAGTGCAATGGGAGACATCATTGATGAGAAGTGCAAGTCTGAAGGTGGAGACATACAGCAGCATACAGACTGTGAAATACTTAATGCAGTCATGCAACAAAACAGCTGTTGCATATTTCAGGAGGGAGGACATCATTACCAGCCCAGTGGACAAGGATCTCTGCAGGAACATGATGAGCTCTTGGAGGACTTACAATGCCTATCTTGCCTCCCAGAAACTGAGAAAGAAGCCACTGCAACTATTGCAGACACACTGAAAGCTCCTGCCCCAGCTGCTGCTGCAAGCAAAAGGAAATACTGCAGCATGATGGATTTTGTCAATAAGAAAGCCCGGTTTGACCATGCAGCATCCCTGACAAAAGACAAGTGTTAGGGAGACATTTTGAGCTTAAAGAGCTCTGTAACAGACTGTCACATCAGCCAGGATGTGTAGGTGTTTTTACTGTGTCAGTGTGCCTTCGGAATCAGAATGTGACTTCTCTGGATCCATATGTTAGCATTTTAACAAGCCAGTAAACATTTTGTAAACTGGCTGATCGTACTGATAGACAGACCATCACCGACACCTTTTGGCCAGGCTGTCAATGTAACACTCAACGTGCACAAATTCGGTGATTGGATTTTTTCAGGGATTTTTCTTAATTTGTATTGGGACCCCTGATTATTATTATGCTGTTGTTGTTCAGTAAAAAGCATTGTGTGAAAGTCTTTCCAGCATTATCACTGTCATTCGGTGACATTAATTACCACTTGTACAAGAGATTTGGAATTTCCTTTAATTAATGTCAAATTAATCAAATCAAATGTTTCATGCTCAACAAAATCAAAGCTTTAATTTTATCTTGTGTTTTGTGTTGTTGTAATTATTTATTTAACAGAATTTTATGCCATTTTTGTTTTGATTGCAGTTGGTTCCAGAGCATGTTGTGATGACACCAGAGGAGAAAACCGAACTCCTGACCAGATAGTATCCTTTGCAATATTTGGTTTATTTCTAATAAACGTGGTTTGAGAAGGGTCTCTGAGAGGATTGTGTCCCTTTGATCGACGTGAAGCATTTTTAAGCATGATGCTTTTAGACAAAAACCAAGGTACCCCTGTTTTCAAGATACCGCTGTTTTGATCTGCGAATTTTGAACTGTATTCCTAGGAGAGGGGCCTTATGATTGCTGTTTATTATTTTTCCATAATGGATTTTCTGTTGCCAAGGATAAAACTACAAGAACAGTAGATTTCAATATGTTTTTATAGCATAGTTTACTGATAAGAGTATTTTCTGAAGTTTTATTATTTACTTAACTTTCGTAGCTGTTGTTTTGTCGAGTTGGCATTTCCTTAACTCATGCACAGCAAACTGAAAGAATCTCAACTGCCTCGAATTCAAAAGGGTGACCCTGTGGCACGATACTTTGGTTTAAAAAGAGGACAGGTATTCTTCATTTAATAGTTCTGTAGGAGGCAGGGGAGTGATGAATGCTGAGTTACTCATAGTAAGGATTAGGCACTCTTCACTCTTGGCAGGTGGAAATTGTCTGCAGCTAGATGAGCGTTTTATTTCCTTTCAAATTTAGCATGCTTCCTCAGTGTTCATTGTTGATTATCTTATTCTGTTACCATTCAACACCTGATCATTGTTGCATAGGCAAGCCACTTTAATTTTTGTTGATGACTTCCTCAGCCATTTTAATCATTCTGACGTTTTTCTCCTTTGAGTTAATTTATTAATTAGAGGTTAGCTTGCTGTGGTGTGTTAACTGCTATAATAATATCATTTTTATTTGACACATGAAGCGTCATCTCAGTTATTTACTTGGCTGTCATAATTACATGCAGATTTTGTGTGTGTGCATGAATGCGAAGGTGTTTACATGTTCATGAATGCACGTACGAGTTTTCTGGGACTGGTTAACTGTTGTCAAAAGTTGAATTGTTTTGGACAAAATTTCTGTGCTCTGATTGGTTTCAGGTGGTGAAAATCATTCGACCTAGCGAGACTGCTGGTCGCTACGTCAGTTACCGCCTGGTTGTCTGAGGTCATCATTTTTGTTGTGACAGGTTGTGAATGCTGAACTAGAGATTGAACTGGATCATATATCATTTGTGATCTTCATGTGAAAGAGAGTATATAGATGTGTTTGGGGTGTTTTGTGAATGTAAGAGTAAGTTTTGAGAGTTTTAACATTGTCCTTTTTTTTTTTTTTTAAATCTTCAGTCTCCCATTTGTTAAGAGAGACTACTTCCTCCATGCGTTTTACACAAACTTTGTCTAATTCAGTAATTGTCTGAAGAAAAAAATGTCGGTAGAAATGCACCTTTATTCTTTTTTTTAACACTTTTCTCATTGATTTTATTGGTGTTGTCGTTTATTTATGACACAGTTTCTCTACTAAGTAGTCTCAGATCAGCATTTCTTCCAGTATATTATCACAAAACAAGTTGCATACAGTAGAACCAAAAATATTGGAAAACTTTTTTCTTCTTCAACAAGTTCCAGATGTATGTATATATTATGGTTGGAAGTAACTTTTCCAATGTAATTTTTTGCACAAATAAAATGTCTTATATTTTATGTCAAAAATGATCTGTGCATGCTATCGTTCATAGCATGCAATATCAGTGCTATAACTGACCATCATCATCGTATTTGCATTGAAATGTTTGTGTTTTTGAACCGACTTATGTGAATTGGTGAATGCACATTGTGTGCGAGAAAAAGAAATAGTTGAAAGTCTTGCATGTGTTTTGCGAATGGTGAATAATAAATGAAGAAAGAACATATTGAGTTTGTGATCACTGATTCTTTTCCGAGAAATTTTCCTTTTTGTATTTCATGAGACTCTCACTGTTTATCTCCCTCTCACTCATTCCTTCCTATCCCTCCCCTGCTTTTTCTGTTTACTCTCTTTCTTTCCCCTCCCTCCCCTCCCTCTCTCTCTCTCTCTCTCTCCCTCTCTCTCTCTCTCTCTCTCCCCCTCTCTCTCTGTTGGTTTCCCTCAATCTCATTTTAACTGACAATAATGTCAGTTACATGCCAAATGTTGATTCGGCCCCTATGCTTGAATCTGTAATGCAAGTTTGTATCCATGCAGGGCAAGGGCCATCGTTATAAAGTTTTCATAACTTTATTCAGTAAAATATGCAAACGGCATCAACAACTGCATTCAAGAACTCTATTCTAAACTCACATATGTATAATGTAGAAAACTTTAGAACATTCGAGAATGATGTAATAAATAACCAGTCAGAACAAGGATCATCAAGGGATTCTTGCACCGTGTTACGGCTTAGAATGTTCTACAATGTTTGAAGATTTGATTGCTTGTTTGTTGCAAGATAGATCTCGAATCTGCCTTCGGTGGTAAACAAGCAATTCCAAAAAGATTCAATTTTGCTACAACTACATCAATGGTGGAAAAAAAACGAACACAGAACATTCTTCAAAGCGTTTTTCAGCCAACAATGTTTGTAGATTTAAATCAGAGCTCAATAAATAATGTTTTTGAATTATAACAATATCATATAATTTAAGTTAGTTATATTTTTTTTATTTTCTTCATTACATTGGACCTATATGCTTCTGTGTAACGTACAGAATTCACATCAGCCAAACAGTCATTATGCAGATGTAGTGGCAGTTGTGTGAGCACAAAACAGTCTGTATGTTTGTCAGTATGATTTTTATTTTTTTAGGTCGTTTATGCATACATTTTCCACCAAAACTTCGTCCATTATAGCCATGGAAGATTTCCTTACATTTTGGTATGTATGTGGGTTTTGTGTGTGTTGTTGTTGTTGTTTTTAATGTTAGGCGACATTATTATTGTGTTTTTTTTAAATTTTAGTGTGAAAGTTGCCAGTTCTCTATTGTATTTCAGCCATATTAAATGCACGTCTATTTAAAGGGCAAAAGGCTGATAGTGTACGATGCCATCATTACTATACTATACTATAGACCTACTATATTATGTAAAATAATAAGGTGAATCTTTCAATAAAAACACATCTTTTCAAAGTGACCAAATATTATCCACACACTTAGGCCTGCAGTGTGTTACAGAGGTTCATTTGAATGTTGCTTGCCATTTTGAGCTGGCGAAAAGCAATGGTGATGTCTGGGAATGCATAGTTGGCTCATTTACTAGCATTGGCTCCCATTCACGCTGCTTTATTTTGGCATTACCCACATGCCCAAGGCAGAGTAGCATAGGCCGTACTAACAGGTTTGCCTACATCGTATCCCCTGAGAACAAAACCTCTTCAGGGGGTGTAAACCGAGTGTCCCAGATCTATGTTGGGGAACCATTTGTAACTTAAACTGATTATTTTTGTCCTTGTATGTCATCTATACAATAATGCTACTTTTATAAAATAGGCCAATGTACTGCGCTTATATAAAATTAATTATACGTCGCTTACAAGTTGTATGAACAAGTTTGTTGCTAACGCGCAAGGCGACGGAGGCACGCACATGAACTGGCAAGGCAAGGTAGACTTACCACCCTTTGTTTTAGCCGTTTAATAATTTAAACCAACAAATCGATCAGCAACTATAATGGTCATTGTTCAGGGTACTCGGTCACGCAAAGTTGGCTAAATATGAGCCTGGGCTGGGCGTAGATCTAATTAAGCTCAGCTACGCTGTGCGATATTCGTTAGGAGAATCAGCATTTCGAAAACGATTAAGCTTACGTGAGCACTGTATCATCTCGGCAGAGAAATTCTATTGTGGTGCCAACTTATGTACACACAGTGACTTTTTTTTTAAAATCTACACAGTACACATAATGATAAATAGGCCTACATAGAAACTAGAAAGGCTTGTTTTGGGAACAAAACGTTGTACCACAGGCGCCTGTATCTGGATGCGAGAGCGTCTCTCCAGAGCGCCCGACAACGGGCGCCTGTGCATTGGCACTATATTATATATAGACTTGTCAGTGAAACTTGGAACAACTTCAATCGAGAAACAGAAACCTGAAGATTACCAGCACTAAGCATACTTTGGCTGAATGATGATGATGATGATGATGATGATGACGATGATGATGATGATGATGATGATGATGATGTCCGTCCTAGGGTGCGAATTTGACCATTGTCTTCATCTCTGATTTAGACTCTATTGGGAACCGAGGTTTAAACCTGACATAAACGGCTACATTATTATAGGCGAGGTGGTTCTTTCTACTCATTCTGATAGCGTCATCGTTTAGTGTGTGCAACAATCATCCGGTGCCTGCATGTGACTGCTTGTACCACATGTACCCACTCACTACCTCCCCCCGCCCCCCTCCTCCTACTGCCTCCTTTTCACTCACGGGACAAAAAGCTTTTGATTACACTGTACCCGGCGGTACTTTAACTGACAATGCATGCACACCCGCGCCTACTCATACCCACACACACACACACACACACGCACACACACACACCTACAACACACATACCTACAACACACACGCACACACTGGCTGACAACGTACATTGTTATACATAGGCCTAGTGACACACACATTTACTAAATAAGCTCACCGTACCACACATATGATACACACACACATCATAATTTTCATACACACTGACAAACAATTGACTTGAACTGAATCAAATACACACAGAGACACACACAGAGACACACACACACACACATTTGCAAAACATCAGAACTGGCCGGGTTTATTTAAGAATGTAGGAATCGGTGGTGTTTGGGTGTGCGTGTGTGTGCGCGTGAGTGTGCTTCTTCTCTCACCCAGCACCTAGCACAAACTGATGTGATGCTGAACTTATTGACTGTCGCTAATGTGTGTGTGCGTGTGTGGGGGAAGGTCTTGTTTCCTCCCTTAGGATCGCTAACCGACCGATCGACTCCGTGAAATACACAGTTTAGTGATGAGCAGGATGTTAGACTAGCTGTGCGTAAATGAATAATATAAAACGACGACGGAGATAGTGACGATAGGATGACGACGATCCCAGAGATGACGAGTCGACGACGGCGACTATGACGACGACGACGACGATGATGATGATGATGATGATGATGATGATGATGATGATGATGATG
This sequence comes from Oncomelania hupensis, assembly GCA_036898135.1. Classification (NCBI taxonomy): domain Eukaryota; kingdom Metazoa; phylum Mollusca; class Gastropoda; order Littorinimorpha; family Pomatiopsidae; genus Oncomelania; species Oncomelania hupensis. Next base: position 51,628,903 of record CM072516.1, on the reverse strand, counting down.
ATGATGATGATGATGATGATGATGGGCGGTGTTACGACTGAGACGCGCACTTTGTTTTCAAGTGGCGATTGTGTTGAAGCAGGAGGCGTGCGATAATATAGTGTTTATTTATTTTTGATCTATGCCTTTGCTGGAGGGGCCTTCTGTAATGCCTGTTTGTTTCCGACGGTCAAAATGTTGTGGTTGTTTGATCGAAGCTTCGAGATGATTAGAGACTTTGTATGCAGGTGTTGATGCTGTTTAATGAATAAAGTTGGAAAACCTCATGACGACTCCTGCCTTGGTTGCTGAGTGAACGGGTTGCGTTGGTAACGAATTCGAGTTACACAAGATTCAAGCATCGGGGCTGAATCGACCATCGCCGTGAAACAAGGTATCCTGCTGGTTAGTCGCCGGTTTCCTATTACGAAGGTCGCGGGTTCAATACCCGCTAGGGGCGAACTTATGTGACTGAAGCCCCGTTGGGGTGCCGGGGGTTTCAGTATAAATAGTATCCCCACTTTCTGGAAATTTAGTGCTTTAAATTCCCACTGTCGCTGTCTTTCTCATTTGCTCTTTCTCATTCCTGCTCTGTTCTATCAATCTGCTATACTATCGTCTTCTTCGCTAGACCAGTCTCCTACCTTTTTTCTTGAAAACTCTTCCGGGATAAGACTCCTTATTTGTGTATGAGGTCTGTTGGATCAGCTTGGGAATATTGGACGCTTTCTGCCAGGTGGTCACTAGGGCTTCCTATGATGTTATTATTTAGCAATGTAGGCATTTTATATGTATGTATTTTGTTGATAATTTATAGTGATGTTTGTATTCTATTTTGTTTTTGTAAACGGGGGTTCGATAAGTTGGGGTGAAGCCTCAGCCGTCCCCTGCGTGGGATGTCTTTATTGCAAAGTGACTGGCTGGTGGAGAGCTTTCGGTTTTACCACTAGGGTTGTTTCGGCAGATCTTTTATGCGGATCGGGGGTTGTCCGGTACTGATTTGGCTCGGAAGAGTCTGCTGGACCTAAAGCAATAATAATGTAATGTAATGTAATGTAATGTGACTGAAGTTTAATGCCTGTTCTAATTCCTTGTAAGAGGTAATAATACAGATTTCTTGAATTGAATTGAATTAAGTAGACCTACGAAACTTTACAATTTTTTGCTTCACTTTCAGGTCTGGTCATTAATTATGATAAATCATCAGCTGTGTGGATAGGTTCATCAAAAAATTCCACTGTCAAGTTTATGTTGGAGTTTAATATTGTTTGGAATCCTACTATATTTAAGGTATTGGGAATAATTTTTTCAACTAACATTGATGATATGATCTCTTTGAATTATGAAACTAGGCTTGTGGAGATTAGGAAAATTTTCAACTCTTGGTCCAGAAGAAATTTGACTCCTTTTGGTAAAATTACTGTCATTAAAACTTTGACATTGTCAAAGTTGACATATTTATTTATGAATTTACCGGACCCAGATGAGGATTTTCTTACAAGTTCGCAGAGATTGCTGTTCATGTTTGTTTGGGATGGTAAGATAGACAAAATTAAGAGAATATCAATGTATCAGTCATATGAGGCTGGGGGTTTGAAAATGGTGAATGTGAAAGCTTTTTTGTCTGCACTTAAGTTAACCTGGCTAAAGAAAATATTACTTGATAATGGGAAAATTGCAAAAATTCTGTATGCAATATGTCCTGCTGTTCAAGTGATAAAAAAGCGAGGTGGCGAGTTTGCAAACTTATTAATGCAAAGACTTGTAAACCCGTTCTGGGTTGATGTTTTTAAACATTGCAAAAAATTAAATGACAAATGTATTCCATCTTCTTATGATGATTTTGTTTCTGAATGTTTATTTTATAACATTAATATATGTAGAGAAAAAAAGGTACTGTTTCTGAGAAGTTGGGCTCAGAATGATGTGTATTCTGTTGGTCACTTGTTGAACGAGAACGGTTTTCTGTCCTATGAAGATTTTAAAATAAAACATCCTAATGTAATGGTTAATTTTATGTTATATGAAGGTATTGTAAGATCTGTTCGAAACTACCAGTCCAAACTTAAAATTGATTTTTGTGAGAATTTTGTGGTAAGGGATTCTGCAGTTTGGCAATGTTTGTTCAAAGGTGACTCTAAACATACCTATAGTTACCTGGTTAAAAATACAGATTCGTTGAAATCTATTGAAAAGTGGTCTAATGCATTGAATGTCGATGTTGATGTCTGTACTGTTTTTTCAAAGCTTAAGAAAACAACAGAAGATACACGGCTTAGGTGGTTTCAATATAAATTGATGTATAGAATTGTGCCAACCCAGCGTTTTTTACATCTGAGAAACATTGTAGATTCTTCTGTATGTACATTTTGTGTATTAGAAGAAGAAACGTTAGAACACCTTTTTTGGGACTGTGCTAAAACACAATCTTTTTGGAATGCCTTTCTTATTTGGCTGCATGACAACTTTGCTCATTGTTTAAATGTTAGACTTAGTAAGCAACTGATAATTTGTGGATATCAAACAAATATTGTAACTGATAAAATATTTGACCTATTTATTTTGAGTGCCAAATACTATGTGTACACATCTAAAATACGAGGCGTTTGCCCTCACTTTCAAGGTTTTTTGAGTTCTAAAGCAGAGATTTTTGGCTGAGAAGCACAATGCATATGTAAAGAACATGGTTCCTGTTTTTCATGGCAATTGGTGCCTTTACAGACAATATTTTAATGGAGTCTGACCAATTTCTTACTGACAACAACCTCTTTTAATTTTTTTTAAAATTTATTTTATTAAATTTTTTTTTCAAATATTTTTATTTTATTTAATTTATTTATTTATTTATTTATTTTTTTAATTTTATTTAATTACTATTATTATTATTATTATTATTATTATTATTATTATTATTATTATTTTTTTTTTTTTTTTTTTTAATTTATTTTTTTATATTTATTTATTTATTTATTTTTTTTTCTTTATTCCCCTTATAAAGCTCCTATGGTCTGGGCACCTTCTTTTTTCTCTTCTTCTTTCCTCTATGTTTCTTCGTGCATGTAGTTTGTATATGTGGTTATTTCCTTTGTTGTAATGTACTATGTTAAAATAATATAACCCAGTTCCTGGGGGAAAAAAAAGAAAAAAAGTTGACCTATTCAGGTCATTGAGGGTTTTTCCGGGTACTCCGGTTTCCTCCCTCCGTTCAGTTATGGTATTGGATGCAGCCAATCTAAACTTTCAAAACTAATTTCGATTTCCTTTAACCTTATAATAGCAACTTGCCTTGACACTACAGGTTTGAGTGACAGTGTTTGTTGTGTAGGCCTCTACTTTGACTGTGAGAGTGTGTGAAACATGTACATAATTATGAGCAAGCATGTTGGTATAGATCGCTTATATTGGTGATCTGTAGAAAAGCGCGTATACAGCATCCATGATGACAATGAGGAGGAGGATGAGGAGGAGGATGAGGATAATGGTTTCAGTGATGATGGCGTTTATGGTAATGATCCAAATGGTTTCCGCGGCGATGATGGTAATGATAACTAACGATGACGATGATTCCGTGAAGGATGGCGTTTATGATCATGATCCGGATTGTTTCCTAAGCGTTGGTTGATAATGATAACTATGATGATTATGATGATAATGATGATGATAATGATGATGATGATGAATAAGGTGGTGGTGGTGATGATGATGATGATGATGGGGGGTGGCCTCGTGGCGCAGTGGATAAGTCGCCGGTTTCCTATGCCGAAGGTCGCGGGTTCAATTCCCGCAAGGTGCGAACGTATGTGACTTAGGTACGAGACTATTGAGGTCACCGAGGGTTTTCTCCGGGCACTCCGGTTTCCTCCCTCCCTCCAATAATAGTACAGGATGCAGTCAATATAAAATTTTCAAACATAAAAATTCATTTTCTTCCGTCTTCTAATAGCGATCTCCCTGCCTTTGAGTGATGTATGTGTATTTGGTGTGTGTGAGGGTAAATGAGACAGGTGAGCGTGTATGTTGGTATAGATCGCCGCGCTTTGAGCCTTGGGGAAAGGCGCGTACATAGAATCCTGTATTATTATTATTATTATTATTATTATTATTATTATTATTATTGTGAAGGTTGATTGTGTTGCAGATAATGCGGATGGTTGTGAAGGTTGATTATGTAGATGTTAATGCGGATCGTACTCGTCTTTAAATATGACAACGCTGCGCCGTCAGTATAGTAAGTTTGTATACCTAGATATTTGATGCTGCTGTAGTATTCTTGTTGCGGCGGATACTGCTGTTGATGATGACGGTGATACAGTTGTTGATGATGATGACGAGGACGCTGCTGCTGCTGCTATATCTTATTTATTTTTCCACGATGCGTAACCTGTAAAATATATTAGGTATCGTTGATTCATGCTTGCAGACCAACATACCCAGGAACCCTAGGCTGTGGCCCTCAAGGCCCGAGACTTCGTATCTGCGGCTTTTAACAACATTTTAACTCTATATAATGGCGAAGATTCCATAGATCTTTAGTAAGCTTACTTGTTTGGGATATCTTCTCCCCCCCTCCCCTCCCCCACCTCCAACTTTCTTCCTCGGAAGCTATTCCTTGGGAACTAAAAAAAAAAAAAATTAAACACAGTGGTTGGTCCAGTTATTATAGGGTGGATGGAGGGAATGGGTGGTTGGCGGCCATATGGTTCCGAAGTCAGGTGGCCACCACTCTGGTTTTGTGAAAGTAGGCCTAGCTGATTATAAATCTCTTGAAAGTCAGTATGGCGGTGAGTGAGAGTACATGTAAACCACTGAGATGTATAATGGTAATCTATATGGGTGTACACTATGAAGCATAATTATTTTCAGGAGAGTGAAAGCTGGAATGGCACCAGTACTGCGGTAGTCCCAAAATTCTGAACACAAATGTTGCCTCAAGCTCTTTCGATCCCTGTACTCTATAAACGGCGCTTGATCGAGACAAACGCTCTTGCTGGCAATAGCACGCACACATGCCAAATATGAGCCACTCGTGTTTATCTGTTTGTCCTGCCACTCTAGATCTCATCTGGCTCCACTGCTGGTGGTTGGCGGTGTGCTGTGAGTGAATAAATTCACGATACCACCACCACACAGGCTTTCAAAGTAGGCCTACTACACCACAGACATTGAAAGCAGGCCTATAACATAAATAAAACTGAAGATTTTTTAAATTTATTTTTAACTTTATATATAGTGCACGTTCGACTTCAAAGAGACGCTTATGGGGCAGTAAAATAACAACAACAACAATTAAACGCAACAACACCCCAAACAAGACGATTAAAACATTAATGATATTAATACTATAATAATATAAATCTATGGTTTTACTGGAGGTGGTGATGATGGTGGTATGAACATGCATATATAAATATGTGAGAACATGGGTGTGTGTGTGTGGCTAGGTAGAAACGTCTTTATTCTGACATACAATTGCACCTCTATGTATTTTCTTTTGACGGACCCCGTTATTTTGACATCAAAACAGTGTTCTTTTAGGGTTAGGGCTGGGTTAGGCTTAATGTTAGGTTACGGGTTAGGGTTATTGTTTGGGTTAGTGTTAGAGTTAGGGTTAACTTCAAAAAATGGACAAATTGTAAAAATGTCAAAGTAACGTATGTAGAGTTTCATGAATAAAAATTGATTAAAAAAAAAAGCTTTATATTCTTCATCAGATTAACAACTTTTGTTAATCTGATGAATAAAAATTGATACAACAACAAAAAGCTTTATATTCTTCGTTGTAGGTCTGCTGTGAGGGCCCATGTTTCGCAAGCGTATAGGAAGATGGAGATCACAAAGGACTGCAGCAGCCTTACCTTGGAACGTAGACTGATTGTTCTGTCTTTCCAAATGGGTTTCAACCTTGTCAGGGCAGCAGTTGTTTGTGCGATTCTGGAGACGATTTCCTGTCGGGATCCATTGTCTGATAAATGTCTCTTAAATATTTGAAGCTATCACAGTGTTGAGGGAATGGCCTTAGACTTTGATGTCCATGTTGATGCCATTGGTGTTGTTGGTCATCATTTTGGTCTTCTTTGCATTTATTTCCATTCCATAGGCTCTGGAGGTGGTGTAAAGCCTCTGTACCAGCTGTTCAAGTTCTTGTTCCTCTCCAGGCAATCCATCAATGTCATCTGCAAAACTGAGTTTGGAGATTGCTCTACCCCCTATGCTGACTGTGCCTTCTTGATCTGCAAGGGCATCTGACATGATGCGCTCTACGAAGATGTTGAAGAGTGTTGGAGAGAGTAAGCATTTTTGACGCACGTCGATTGTTGTTCCGAACCAGTTTTTGATGGCGCTGTTGTGGAGGACTGCACTGGTAGCCTTGTCATACAGGCTTTCGATGACTTCAATAATGTTATTGCTGATGTTGTACACTCTCATGGATGTCCACATCGAGCTGCATGCCAGACTCGGTCAAAGGCTTTCTGGAAGTCTACAAACACTTGATATAGACGTTGTTGGTACTGTAGGTACTTATCGCAGATTATTCTGAAGTTGAAAATCTGCTTAATGGTACTTCGCCCTGCCCTGAATCCTGCTTGTTCTTAAGCTATGATTTGTTCAGCTTGGAGTTTCAACCCGTTGAGTATTTTTTTCAGGAGGACTTTGCTGAGATGGCTGATGAGGCTGATGGTGCGGTAATTTTCACACTCCTGAAGGTTACCCTTTAGAAGAGTGATGACAAACGACTGGATCCATGGTGTAGGTCACTCCCCACTCTGCCAGATCTTGTTACAGATAATGGTGAGGGCATTAATCATCGCTTCTCCTCCTGCTTAAAGCAATTCGGCGGGTATATATTGTCATTCCCGCTGACTTTCCCTTCTTCAGTGGTTGAACGGCTGCCTCAACTTCTCGGAGAATTGGGAGGATTTCTTCCTCTTCTCTGTTCTGGGGACATACTAATTAGATTTGAACTGAACCATACTGTGAACCACGGGTCTTATCAACGCTTTAACCACTGTGACTACACTGATCTTACGGTGGAAAATGGATCTTCGCATAAACCTAGCCAATCATTTGCCTCTCGCTTGAAAAAAAAAATGTTGGCAAATGCCACGACGTTTAGGGGGTATAACTGCCACTTGAATAGAAATTCATGCAGGTTGACCATACAGCCTGAAACAATTTCCTCACCTGGGAATACACGAGAACAGAACCGCCAAAAAAAAATGCATTTGCTTGAACCCTTTATAACTATAACCAGCTGTACTGTTTGAAAAGTCTTTCGGGTCAGAAAAAAATAACGAAATCCAAAACTTCACTCAGAAAGATCGAGCCCTGGCAAGAACCATACTCGTTGATAAATAAAAGGCGAAGGGTGAGCGCCGAAATTTATGCAGTCAAAGAAAGCCGCCGCACCCCGGCCAAGTTGGCAATGAATGCCTCTGTATGCTACGCCAACTTCTTTGCCCTCCAGCAGCCAACAGGGCGGAATCGTCCGCATTTGTTTGTATCTATACCAGGAATATCGTTATGTCAATATGATTTTATCAAGCTGAAAACTGAAACGAGCCTTTTTTGTTGTTGTTTTGTTTTTAGCGATCACGCTGTTTCTAGATAAACAGGAACGCGTACTTCAGTTTTAGATCCTCTTTCCGCTCCAGTGCGGCTCCCTTTGTACTAGTTTGTTGACATGTAAGTAAAGTTGTAAGAGTGATTGATAACCCCCTTTTGCTATGCATGAGGCTGGCGCTAGTTTACATTTCATTCACAGCAAGGGGTTTCCCAGAGGGATTCCCACGAGCCCGAAACGTGTATTGGCAAAATAAAATCGGTACGCGCATGCGCACAAGATTTCCTGAAGTTTCATTGCGCATGTGCGTTGGGAAATCTCTCCTTCCATCAGATGGGTACTCATGGCGGCGGCGAAGAGACATTGCCCCTCCCGTTCCTGTCATTTTCGGGTAGAAAATGGCAATGGGGCTTCAAATCGAAGACACCCGCGACAAGCAGATTCTCTTTTGGATATTTGTGCTAAAGTGGTAGCAGAAAACATCCCGTTTCAACGGATTGAACAGCAATATGACCGAATTCCCGAGCCAGTTCAGAGCCGAATTGTGTTCTGGTCCTTCCCCCGCAACGAAAGGGATATTTACATGTACTCTTCATATGCAAACAGCAAGGAAAATTCTGAAAATCAAAAATTGCCTTTCCACCAGGGAGTGAGATTGCTGGAAAACGGATCTGTGTCAAATGTTTTGCAAATTGGTAAGTACTTTTTATCAGTGTTCTTTCAGTATGCATGGGAAATGTTTATGCTTCCCATCCCTCTTTTCCTCTTTAGTTTCGTTATGCCTAATCAATACAGTAACGGGGAAATGTCTCGCAACGGGATGTGTGACTGTGTCGTCTGTTTCTCTCTCAATGACAAATGACAAGTCAAGCACTTGTTTTTTTTTGTCCTCTCCTCTCCTCTTTTCTGATAAATGTATTGTTAAATGAATACATTTTAAAAAAAAAGTGTTCTATGGTCATGAAATGTATTTGGTTGCCCTGCTCGCATCACCATTCACTTAGCAGATCGTTACTACCTTTAAAAAAATATTTTTTTAATGGCCTTTGTTTTCATTGTGCAGCCCGAAACTGGGCTATAATGACATTCCTATTGATTAAACAATTGAGCATGAGCGAGCACTGTGTCGTAGCGTAAATGATCAGCCGGCAGGAAGTAGATTAAGGAAAGGGGGAAGTGAAGGGGAAGAGAGGATATAAAGTGAGTGATTGGGAGGGAGAGAGGATGCAGAAGGGGGTTCGGTCAATACCGTGGCTGCGAGCAGGGCTGGGAACAGATGGGTAGGTCATGTGCACTGAGAATCCAAACACCATCACCATTGTGAGAAAAAGCACACATGATAATGGCCCTGCTTCTTCCCTGCTCAGAAAACAGGTCGTGCAGTCTGAACAAGGAAAGGACGAACGTGAAAGACAGTAGGCCCATACTTTACAAAAACTCTTGACACCGGAGCTAGCTGCAAAGGCGAGGGTGAACTTTCAAGTAGGGTAGGGGAAGGAAAGCCTTAACTGCATGGCAAAGAGGAATGGGTATAAAATAACCGAAGACTGACAGCAGCACAGTTTGTTTTGTGGCAGACTGGATGGGAGGAAGAGAGTGAAGGCCAGCACACAGTGGTACTATATTAGGGTGCCGTGTGCACTGTCTCACTGACTCTTCATGCTGTGTTGCCTGCCCTGTCTCTTCCCTCGATCCTTGACACCAACCCCCCTTTCTCAGGCTTTTCATCTCTTGCCTGGGCTGAGGAAACTTGATAACTAAATTAGAGTGGGGCCGGAATACTGACATTAGAGCGGGCGTGGAGAAATAGCCTGGCTACAAATTGGTCGTGGCTGACTGGAGCAGACTTTTTACACGGTCCCCTAAGCGTAAACTGGCGTTTACTGGAGAAGAAGCATGGAGATGAGAAGAAAGCATTAATAATAAGAAGAAAGAGGGAAGGGGAAGAATTTCATTTTGTTACAAAAGGAAGCACAAAAGCCCCGCCCCATTTTTCACCCTAGGTAGCTGGTTTACTTCTTGGTGGATTGAATTTTTTGTCAAGTGTGTGAGCTTTGGACACAGCTGGGCTTTGTGCGAGCAGCTCTGTGAAAACAAGCTGTGCCTTTGAGCCAACATACCCACTGACAGTGTTTTATGCTTTGAGCCAACTTTTTACCCAATGTTTTATGCATGGAAACTTCTTTTGGCTCTTGTTTGCCAGTTGGCTTCTTGCTGTTTTCACAGTATCACTATATCAGACACACGCTTTTCTGAATACAGGCTGAGGCATAAATAAGACAGGGAACAATGATAATTTGTTGGTCAAAGCTGCGATTTATACTTGAGCGGGAAGACAACAGGAAGGTTATTGTAATGTAGAAAGGAGGCTTTTTAATAATGATTTATTGAAGGGGACCAGCATGAAAACCCACGTTTTTATTTGCTCCCTTGTTGGTTTGCGGCCTTGTTTGTTAGTTTTGTTTGCATTTTACACATCATATGAGTGATCATAGGATAACAATTAAAAAGTATGATCATCTTTTGAACTTGAAAAATGCCATATAACTTACATTACAATAACAATTCATACTTCATAATGATAATCAGTGTAAAAAAAATTAAGGAGACAAATGTTGTGACTTGCAGCCAAGATTGAAACACAAATAACACATTCAATTTCAAAACACTCACATGTGCTCACACACACACCTGTATGCATACTGAGAGAGATAGACAGACACACACACACATACACTCTGCCCAGTATTGAACTAAAGCACAGTCTTCTAATTCTTTCATAGCATGGAAAAATACAATGTAGCATGTAATACCCAGGGTGGAGAATTTTCCTCGGATCCGCGGATTTCCGCGGAAGGCATTTGCATTTTAGAGAAAAAAATATTGAGTTCCGATATTTTTATTTTTGGTCTTTTTTGAAAGGCATGTGCATAAAACATTCGTTTGTTGTTGTTGTTTCTATTCATATTTACTTTGTGCTTTTTTGCTTTCAGGAGAGGCCCTGAAATACTTTCAAAATTGCATAAATTCATTTTCTTATGACCTCCTATCGAGGCTTGGCCCCTGGACCCCACCGGGTCCTTAGGCGGCCCCTGGGCCCCGGCCGGATTTCAGAGATTTTTTGATTCAGTTGTTCTCCACCCTGAATACCGTATTATTCTTACTCTTAGTTTCCATTGCCCTAATATTGGTTAGAAATGTTCCATTTTATAGAACGTATGAACTTATTAATACAGTGGAACCTCCGGTATACGACCGTCCAAAATCTGAGAAAAAACAGTCTTATAATAGAGGTGGTCTTATACCGGAAACAAGGGGTGTGGAGGGGGGGGAGGGTCAGGCTCGGAGGGGTATGTAGTCATAATTTTCACCCTCACCAGCAGCATGGATTCTCTGACAAAGAAAACTGTAAAACATGTTTCATTTTTAGCTTTGTCTTTTATTCACAACTTCAAAAATAGGAAACAGTCGTGTCTTCAGACATTTTGACCAGGGAAAAACTTTCTCTCTGCCAAACTCAAAACTTTCCTCTTGCGTGACGCCATTTTGACAAGCCAGTGTATGCGATTAAAGTCCCTTACTTGCGAACCGGAAATAGCAGACAACAGCATGAGAGAAAAAACGAAAGGTTCAGACAATAAATTAACTGATATCTCTTTTAAATTGCCTAAGACGGTCGTATAAAGGGCTTAAGACATGGTCGCTGGTCGCATAAACGAGGTTGTCGCACACCAGAGGTCATTTATTATTGGAAGTGAATCCGTCAGAAGTGTTCAGGTCACATAACGGAGAGAGTCGTATACCAGAGAGACGGATAAGATAAGATAAGACAACTTTATTATCTTTTACAAGAAATTACATTGTGGTGTACAATTACAATCAACAAGGAATAAACATCACAATAATAATAACTACAATCATAATGACAATGAGGATAAAAATGCACAGTCACATATGAATAGAATTACACTTATGCATGCTAACATTAAAAAAAATGTGAAATGAGATTATTTTGGGCAAACAAAACACACACACACACACACACACACACACACACACACACACACACACACACACACACACACATGTCATTTATTAAGTAATGAGACAGCCTTTGGAATAAAACTGTTTTTCATTCTGAGAGTTCTGACCCTTGGTGTTTGGTAGCGTCTTCCAGAAGGCAGGAGCTGGAAGTGGTGCGCAAGCACATGAGTGCTATCCAGCACAAAGCAAATAGCTTTCCGCACAACACGTCTTTCATACAACACCTGCAGACTCTCTTGTTTCACTCCCACAACCCTCCCACAGACGTTCACTACTCGATCCAGAATACTTTTGTTTTTTACACACAAACTTCCATACCAGCAGATAAAAGAAAAGGTAAGAACGGACTCAATAAAAGAAGAGTAAAAGGTCTGAAGGATGCGGCTACTGACTTGGAGATTTCGAAGTTTTTGAAGGCAGTAAATTCTAGACTGACATTTTTTGTGTATGGCCTGGGTGTTTGCAGTGAAGTTCAGTTTCTCGTCAATGATGGTTCCCAGGTATTTGTATTGGGTGACTCTCTCGACTGTAACACCATCAATGACAAGGTCTGGAATGAGAGTGTTGTTTTTACGAAAGTCAATGACCAGTTCCTTAGTTTTCTTGACATTTAAGTCCAGATAGTTTTGTTTGCACCAGGAGCTGAACCTATCAACTGCAGAGAAATACACAGCATTTGAATTGGACAGGTCCACAAGGGCAGAGTCATCCGAGTACTTTATGACCGGTGAGGCATCAGTTCCTCTGCAGTCGTTTGTGTAGAGCGTGAAAAGTACCGGAGAAAGAACCGTACCCTGAGGAGCTCCTGTGGACGTTTGTTTGAGAGATGAGACAGCAGAGTGAAAGCGGACAACCTGAGATCTGGACACAAGGAAGTGAACGATCCACAGGACGAGTCTAGGAGGGACAGTGTAAGACAAAAGCTTCTGAGCCATGAGGTGTGGCTGTATGGTATTGAAAGCAGAAGAAAAGTCTATAAATAGAATGCGGACAAAGGAACCATAGGTCTCTAAGTGATCATACACATTGTGGAGAAGCGTCAGAGTAGCGTCGTCGGTACTACGATTGGGTTTGTATGCAAATTGAAGAGGATCAGTGAAAGGCTGAGTGTGACAAAGAAGACGAGAGAGAAGAATCCGTTCGAGACATTTCATAGCTATGGATGTCAGGGCAACAGGGCGATAGTCGTTGAGTTCTTTGGGTTTACTGTTTTTGGGCACGGGACAGATGATAGAGTGTTTCCATACACTAGGTACAACACAATCCCTGACTGACCACGAGAATAGCTGACTGAATACTAAGCACAACTGTGCAGCGCACCACTTCAAGGTCCTACCCCCTATACCATCAGGGCCAGTGGCCTTTCTCAGATTCAGTCTTTTAAACATGGACTCAACTGTGGCACCATCGATCTCACAGTCAGCATCACCATCAACCACGTCTTGTTCTAAACGAGAAATAATATCATCAACGTCGTCTTTTGTGTCATCGCGTTCAAAATGATGCCGGAGGTTCCACTGTACTGGTTTTAAATCAAATTAGAATTATCCTGACTTTTTGGATGCTGCACTAGTTGTTACTATGTGACTTGTTTTCTCAAAACTGTTTCATGATTGAGTGCATTGACTTTATAAGTATTGGGTTAACAATTTCCTGGTATTAATGAGCTGATTTCCGTGTCGGTCACTCTGGCTTTGTTAAGTTGTAAAGTGATGCTCATTTTAAGATAGATCCACAGTGGAACTGGAAATGAGAACAAATGGATAATGGTTTTTGCTTTGAGGAAGTCAACATGAATGCACAATGATAATGATAAATTAATGCAACTCTTCCTTGCTAACAATCAAGCCCTTAGCCATTATTTCCTGCTATGTGGGCAGTGCAGTTTAAATTAGTAAGGCCAGCGGACTGCAAAGAGCCAAATCAGGACCACTGCAATTTAAATGTCCTGTAAACTCAGAAATTACGTTCTTTAGTAGTTTATGATGCAGGGGACATGCGTTTGTACGAAACTCGTAAAGTACTTAGTAGGAAGACTTGCATCATGAAAAGGTCAATTTTGATGGGGTTAACTTAACTTTCTAGTTAGGTTGCAAGCATGTGTTACCAACTCACTGTTGCTACACATTTGTTGCCTTAAATAAAATTAAAAAATTTTAATATATTGTAGGAACGCAAAAGTCAAAGGCAAATTTATATATTTTATTGGGCAATAATGGTCAGGTAAACAGTAATTAAGATCCGTGTGCAAATCCGTACCCATAGGGAGGGGGTAAAAAAAAAAAAGGATAATCCGTTTGATGATTTAATTTAGAATTGTATTAAAATAAAACCCTTCTCCTTTGTTGTGACATTAGTAAATCTAAATGATCTAAAATCTAACATCCCCAGTGTGGGTATCGGTTTTTTTTTTTATAAGTGCTATCCCAACTTTTTGGAAATGTAGTGTATAAATTCCCACTGTCACTGTCTTCCTCCTTTGTTCTTTCTCATTCCTACTGCGTTCCATCAATCTACTTACTATCTTCTTCTTCGCTAGACCAGTCACCTACCTTTTTTCTTGAAAACTCTTCCCGAACTCTTCATTTGTGTATGAGGTCTGTTGGGTCAGCTTGGGAATATTGGTCGCTTTCTGCCACTAGGGCTTTCTATGATATTAATTATTATTATTTAGCAATGTAGGCATTTTATATACGTGTTTTGTTGATATTTTCTAATGATGTTCATATTCTATTTTGTTTTTGTAAACGGGGTTCGACATATTAGAGTATAGCCTCAGCGTTCCCTGCGTGGGATGCCTTTATTGTAAAGTGACCCGCTGATGGAGTGCCTTGCAGTGTTACCATCTAGGGTTGTTACAGCAGATCTTTTATACGGATCAGGGGTCGGTTCTTTTTCAACCAAGTTGTGGTCTTGATTCGGCTCTTTGCAGTCCGCTGGATACTGTAAACAATGAATAACTATCTAATTAACTATTAATCTAATAGGAAACACAAAAGCAGAAGAAATGTGTGTGTTCAAAATAGGAGTTGTGTGTTTGCTCTTGTATGTTAACACTGAAAGAGCTTGTTACTGTGTAATATGTTAGATTGCTACACTTTCAGTCTGATTTAGGAGAGAAGAACACTTTTATTTAGCATCCAGTATTTGATAATATATGTATGTCAGAAGTTGTGTAGTTCATAATTTTCTACATTGTACTCATACTAGTCATAATCTAATTCTGGTTGTGTATGATGTGAAAAGACGGATGTTTACATTTGTGGACCTCTCTTCAGGATCTGTCAATGGGTGAAGTTGGTCCCATCCCCACCATATCATTTACAATACATTATGGTGATGTGGTGGTGATGATGATGATGATAATGTCTTGATGATGATGATGCTATGAGCAGGCCTGTGGTGTGGAAGTTTTTAAGCATTATATATTTTTTGTAATACAGTACTATAACTTTATAAGTTGACATTAATTCATTCATGATTGGGGTTTTCTATCCTGCTGTCATTGCATTGTTCAGCGTGGTGTGTGTACATTACTTTCCATGGTGACCTTATAAGAGAATGCTTTATCTCTCAGTAAGAAGTACTAGTAGTATACTGTTAGTCTCCATCCTATCCTACTAAGCCATGACCAGCACAATCAGTATGCACCCCTCGCAGTGTAATGGTGCATAGAGCAATGGTCTGTGGAATAACTCGGGGAATGGTCTGTGGAATAACTTGGTTAAAACAGTTTGAGGCATTGGTCTGTGCTCCCACTGCACTTGAATGGTTTTTAGGATCACTCGCTCCAGTCAAATATGGCACACTGAGTGATTGACTGATGTTGAAGAAAGCCTTTTGATGCCGTTGACATTAAAATTCTCTGACAAAGCTATTGCCCTTGATACTTTGTAAGTTTGTTGTGACCAAAGACTATGAGGACTCTAGTCTAATAATATTTGATGATCAGACATTTCATTTTCAATTTATTTATCATTTTATGTAAATTAATTTTTTTCAGTTCATTGGGCATGGGAACTTGTATGAATTTTCTGGACCATTGAATACATTTTTCAGTGTGTATATGTTGTCTGCGTGTGTGTGGATGGAGAGGGGGAGGAGGGAGATGGGGAGCACATTATGTTTTACTGTGTGGTTTCACTGTGTGCATGTCACTGTGTGTGTGTGTTGTTTGTTTTTTTTTTATTTAAGAAAGATAGCTTGTCTACTGTTTGTCAAAGTATTTGTGTGGATGATAAATATACCTTTTGAATGCTTGTTTGCGAGATCCATACACTCTCACTCACACACATATTTGCAATACATCACAACTGGGTTTATTTAAGAATGTAGGAATCGGAAAGTGATTTTTGTAGAGAAAAGGGTTAGGGCTAGGGATAGGTCTACAACTAACCCTTACCCGAACCCTTGTCTAAAACGTTGACCTAGTTCGTCTCCTATAGTATAGGCGACGAAATAGATCGAATTTTCTTCCAAATTTATCCGAAAATTGACTGTATTTTATCCGTCCCGGATAGAGCACTCCTGTGTACTTAAAACACTCTCATGCAGTACAACTGCACTCTCATGCACTAAAAGAGCACTCCCGCGCACTTAGAAAAAAGTGGGGTCCTGGAAAAAAGTGGGTTCCAAGCAAATAAACCCATTTGTTACTAAGAAAGACAAGGTCTGATACCCATTTGTGCGTTTATTAATGTGCACACACACACACAAACCCACACATATCTCTCTCTTTATTTATTTATTTATTTATTTATTTATTTTAGTGCAGTTGTACTGCTTTTGAGCTCTTTTAGCTCACGAGGTAGCACATGGAATTGAAAGCCACTGTGTCCCACTTTTTGTCCACCTTTGAGAGCAGGATAATTATTTTTCTTGATGTTTAAATCAACTGGCCTCTCTTGGCTTGTTTTTATTCCTTGCTCCTTAATGGTTGCTGTACGGTGCGAGCCATTTTGAGAGAATTTATAATAAATTATTATTATTATTTAAAATTCAAAATTAAATTATTATTACATGTATTTAAAATTATTATTATTATTTATAATAAATTATTATCCGACACATACATGTATACATACATATATATATTATATATAATATATATATATATATATATATATATATATATATATATATATATATATATATATATATATATATGCACCTGTCGGAAAATGGTTTGTGTTTACCTTTCATTATTATCCGAAGATAATTGCTTTGTATATAACAATGGTTGGTGCAAGAAACTGTTAAAATTGTGTGTGTGTATGTATGTGTGAAGATGTGTATGTATTGTTTGTATATGTGTGTGCTGTGGTGTGTGTGTGTGTGTGTTCATGTTTGCCATGTTAGAGGCCTTTTGCCAGTAACCCAATCCAACCATTCAGACTTGGGTGGGGGATCCTTTCAATGGGTATTTGAAGGCAAGGCAATGGAAAACACTTTAATCTTGCTATTACAAAAACTACAAGGGCTTGATCACAACATATCGCTTTGCATTCATGTATAATTCAAACCCTGTTTACTTCGTTTTACACTCTCCCACTCCTACATTCCCAGCAGTTCACTCTATATGACCACAAAATCTGATGCATAATCGAGTTCCCAATTCTGCACGAGTTCACCATTTGCATTGTACTAATAATTTATTATTACGATCATTCAATAGTAAAATAAAATCTGATGCAAACGTCGGTTAGTCTCTTTACCTGGCGCACTCTCTCACTATTATTTTTATCACCACTAGTATCATGCTTCAGTAATGTTATAATTCAAGCGCAAACCCAGTTGATTACTGTATGTATTTACATAAAACTCCTATGCTGGCTCGAGCTGGTCACAAATACTTTAGTGGGGCGTGCCGTGAGGTGTGAAAGGGGACCCCTGAGGTCAGTGAAGCGAGCTTGGCGCAACGTCTCGCCAGCGCTGTCTCGCGTGATGCAACGGGTTTGAAAGGGTGGGTGGTGGTGAGAGGGGTAAAGGGGTCAGCCAGTGTGTTACGTGGGATCAGAAAGACTGACTTCGGTCATTTGGCTGACCGAAGGAGAGTTTGTTTTAGAGACTTAAAAAAAAATTTTTTACCACTGTTTTCCCCCGCTACTGAAGTTTTTAACAGCTTTTATACCAAACCGGATAGTTTAAGCTAATGACGCCCATTGAATGTCACTCTAAACGCTTGAAATGACTGATTATGGCGAAAGAATCTTTGCTCTCTCTGGCACTCATATCAGTGTGAAATGAAGGTGTGTGGTCTTTCGATAGGGCGTGGTTCGCTTTCGCAGAAAGGACTGTTTCATTGACCTACACAGTGTGGTTTTGATGGGCGCTGATGTTGCGAGTGATACAATCTATATATATAAATTGCTTAGCCGGAAGTCCTTCTTCGCCTCTACTGTAAAGTTTGTCCGGTATGGACGCTGATCTGGGCAGGTGCTGGGCGCTGCGGATCGGCCTGCTGTGCGGTCAAAACCCGCGAAATCGTTATAGCCGACATTTTCTTACCGAACGTTTAACCGTTTCTGAGATAAATAAATAAACAAAATGTCCACAAACTGCAATAGCCTCATTCCGCGCGCTTCCGATTCAACCCGTGTCAAGAACGTGCCGTTCCGTAATACCGCAAATTTTGTTTTATTTCCATTCAAAACACTTTGGCACTCATGTCACCAATCTTACAGCTGAAGGTTCCCTGTTCACTTTCTTTTTCATCCATACTTATATGCGCACAAAAATTCATTCGCAAACAATCTTGCAACAATCCCATTCAAACGCCAAACGTGACGTCACATATAACTTTGCAGACGCCATTGGACAACAGCGTCGGCTGTAAATGTAAGTACATTGCAATAAATATCATCTATATATATAAATTGCTTAGCCGGAAGTCCTTCTTCGCCTCTACTATAAAGTTTGTCTCCTATGGACGCTGATCTGGGCAGGTGCTGACCGCTGCTGATCGGCCTGCTGTGTGCTCAAAACCAGCCAAATCGTTATAGCCGACATTTCCTTACCGAACGTTTAACCGTTTCTGAGATAAATAAATAAACAAAATGTCCACAAACTGCAATAGCCTCATTCCGCGCGCTTCCATTAAAAATCAAATTGAGGTTTCAGCATGTTTTCCCATATAGACCAAAAAATTCCTGGTATTTCTACGAAGCCTTGATACCTTAGTGGGTTAATCTTTCGTCTACGGTTTCGGGCGACCCAAGATCAATACTCACGCGGGCCATATTTTTTTTAACTTTTTTTTTTTTACACTACAATATGCATATTTTTTTTATAATTTAGACTTTTTACCTTTAATTTATTATTATTATTATTATTATTATTATTATTATTATTATTATTATTATTATTATTATTATTATTATTATTTTAAAACCTTGGTGTTTGATTTCTATTTGTATTATTCTATATTCAATTATTATTATTATTATTATTATTATTATTATTATTATTATTATTATTATTATTATTATTATTAATAAATTATTAATAATAACAATTATACTATCTTATATCAAATTTTATTTTAAAACCTTGGTGTTTTTTTCTGATTTCTATTTGTATTATTCTATATTCATTATTATTATTATTATTATTATTATTATTATTATTATTATTATTATTATTATTACTACCAAGGATCGGATGGGGTGGTACGTGTAGGTAAAAGGGGGCCTACGGGTAGTTTAAAAGGGGCATGGCATGGGTATACGGGATACGGGGTACATATAAGGGGGGTATGGTGATGGTCGATTCCTTTAATCCATACCTGCGAAACGATCAACGGGGAAGTATCAAGGAGGGTACAGTTAGGAACCAAGGGGGTATGGAAGGAATCAAGGGGGTATGGGGAGGTATCAAGTGGGTTCGGGGAGGTATCAAGGGGGTATGATGAGGCATCATGGGGGGGGGACGGGGAGATATCAGGGGGGGGGGTATGGTGAGGTATCAAGGGGGATATGGGGAGGTATCATCGTCCAAATGAAACTCGCAGACAAAAGTTCTCTCTGTCTACATTTTAAACAGCATCATGTGTACCCTGGCTTGCCAGGGTACAAAAACCACTAGTGCCTAATATTTTTAAATAAAGGTATGACATTGCATAATACGTTGCCTAACATAAATACTAAATTAAAATAAAATATTTTAGTGCATTACTCAAACATGCACCTATGTGCAGCGCTTAGGCCAAAGCAAAAAAAAGTCCGTTTACGGTCACCTGACCGACCCTGTACATTTTGCACCAACTCTAATTTTTTTTTCCAAAAACATACAAATAAAATAATAAATGAAGATACTTTTAGAAGCCAAGGCAAAATCGTCCAAATGAAACTCGCAGACAACAGTTGTCTCTCTGTCTACATTTTAAACAGCAACCTGTGTACCCTGGCTTGCCAGGGTACAAAACCAGTAGTTATAAATAATCGTCAATTTAGCAGAAAATGAGGTAGGCGTCGAAATAAAACAACTGAAGTAGACCAACTGGATGGCTAATAAAACTATACATGTCTGAAGCAAACGCATAGCAACACTAATAACTTCACAATTAGTATGGTGTATATGGCTCGCCTGAGAGAGAAAGGTGAGGGTGGGGGGGGGGGAAGAGGTACACGACGTGAACAACTAGCAATAGATTTATACAGACAAAATAACAGGCTATTAGTCTTTATGCCTAGGGGTGTTCGGTTTTACCGGTTTTCAGGTTAAAATCGGTTCGACTTTCTCACGGTTCAGTAAACCGGTTTGGCTTTAAAAAACCGGAAAACCGCGGTTTTTATAAGAGACATCACTCGTCCCGTAAAGCACTAGAAAAATGGCAGAAACAGAGAAATTCGTAGCGAACACGCGTGGGAAAGCTGACATTTCGAGATTCTTTCTCCTGCGAGAGACAGAAGCAGGAAAGGTTGACCATCATACCGGTTACTGTAAAGAGTGTAAGGCAAGTATTAAACTTGGCGGTGGCACTTCAAATCTGAATGCACACATTCGCCGACACCACCCTTTGCTGCTGCTGAAGCCAGCCAAGCCTGCGGGCCCTGCACCCAATAGATCTAACCCACAAGTCCTACATGCTAGATCTAGTCCGTGTACCAGCAGCGCTGACGCTGACGTGAGCATTGTGACTGAAGGAGGTGCCAGTACAAGTAAAGGCGAAACAAAACAAATATCAATCAGTGAAGCACTCAAAAAGAAGCAGGTATATCCAGCTAACTCCAAAAAAGCATCCGAAATCAACGAAAAGGTGACAAAATTCATCGTGAAATAACTTCAGCCGTTCCGAAAACTAACCAGTTGTAATTCTAGCCGGTTAACCGGTTTTAAACCACGGTTTTCTATTTGAAAAACCGGTTTGAAAAATCGTACCGGTTCCACCCTCTATTTATGCCTAGGGCTCAGTCGAGTGTTTGCCACTAAAGCGCTGTGCCAGCGTAAAGAGCGGCTCAAGGCGCAGGATCGTGCAAGCCCTGTACTCTGATAGTAATACGCAATGTACTTCAATCTATGAGTATTAAAGCTTTGGTCAACACACAATGCACATAGATACAACTGACCTCTTGTCCTTTGTCTAGCCCCAGTGTGAGTGAACGAATCTGTAGAATAGGTGTTTATGGCCTATGGTATCGTTAACACGTGTTCATTAAAGGGGAATGCCGGAAGGGGCAAAAGGGGCATTGTCCCCTATACGCTCTGTGTCCGGGGACGTTAATTTAAATAATCGCAAATCGCAAAATCGGGCAAAAGGGGAGAATGGTCCCATGCAAAGTTGATTAATTACAAGAGAATGGCAACAACAGTAATGAGTCTGTGTTCCTGTCTTCTTTTACATTCTCTCCAATCGCCACCCCCATTTCCGTCACGTAATAAATGGAAATACGGGCATGGGAATATGACGCTTGATAACTTGCTTTACTCGTAAAAAGTCGATGCTTGCAACTATATACTATTTGATTTAAATTGTGAATGGAGGTTTGACTCTGTGGGTCTCGAAGTTAAAACTGGTTTGTTTCTTGGTGAGTGCTAAGGTGAGGCAGTACTAGTAGGGCAGCTGTTTTGCAAGGCTCAGGAATTACACGGGGTGCGGGTGGTGCTCGGTATCTCTGTATTGGGCGCTTGCCTCATTGGAAGGGCTATAATTAGGGCCCACAGGTCCCGTTACGTTGCGTCACCGCGATGTTCCAATACCGTTCGTCCGATAAGACGGCCTACTGGCGCCAAACCCTGATAATTGCAAATATCATGAGATAATTACAAATATTATGGGATAATTGCAAGTATCAAAGGATGATTACAATGATCGTTGCAAAATTACAAATATCTTCGCGTGATCCTGTTTCATTTTCAGTTTTGGCTCTAGCAATCTGCCTGGAAATGCACCAAACCTGAAAATTGTAATTATCACATAATAATTAAAATTTTCACTTGATAATTACAATTTTTACGTGGTCATGCTTAATTCTGGCTAAGGCGGGTTACTAGCGCCAAAACTTCCATTTACGGTTATTAGTGATAATAGTAATTAAAACGTGTTCTGTGTAATTCACATATATGACGGCCTATTAGCTCCAAAACCTGATAATTACAATAATCATGAGATAATGGCAAATATCAATGATATATTTACAATTAACATGTAACAATTGTAATTATCAAGTGAAAAATAAAATTTTCGGTTTTGGCGCATTTCCAGACGGATTGCTAGAGCCAAAACTGAAAATTAAACATGATCACGCGAGGATATTTGTAATTTTTCAATGATTATTGTACTTGTCCCTTTATAATTGTAATTATCCCATGATATTTGTAATTATCTCATGATATTTGTATTTATCAGGTTTGGGCGCTAGGAAGGCGTGGCAAATACTGATAATTATTCATTAACACTGGTATCAATCTAATTAGGGGTCTTTCGGAACGGGTAAAAGTGAAAGTGATTGTGTGTTCGTTTCGTCCAACGAGAGGCACGCCGGGAGATTCTTACGCCGCGTTACGAAACGAAACGAACGTGTTTCTGTGCGCTTTCGATTCCAGCACCTAGTTTCGTTGTGATTTTATTGAGCACACACAGGGCAGGCCCAGAGGCAGAGCACTATTATGCCTACGTAAGGCTTCTTCTAACAAATCATGATTTGACACGAATGTAACGATTAGGTTGAACTTTAAAGATGGATTAGTGCTCTAACATTGAAGATATTTTACTTCGAGTTTCATTTTTGTCACATAAAACAGTTTTTGGACTGCTGATTGGTGATACAGAATAGATAGATTCTAGACAGCCATGACGGCTTTTGAGTAGCTCGTTTGAAAATACGTTTTAAGTCTGAGACCGAGTTTAGATCCCCATTATTCCTTCTAAAATGGTTGAGTAATGTACCATATACAAATTCAAATCATTTTTGGACATTTTACAAACGATTTAATAACCAAAATGTACTCACTAACATTAGTTCGTGGAAATCAGGTTTTCCACGAAGTTTTATTCCTTGTGGTAGGCAGACTTCGTGACCTTTCACCACGGGAAGTTAAAGCGTCACATAAATTGCTGACGTCACAACAATAAGTAGTCCCGATTCACATTCACTTTCACTTTCACCCGCTTTCGAAAGATCCCTAATAACACAGAACGCGTGTTTATTTCCATTATCTCGTGATACTGGTAACTCCCGGTTTTGACGCTAGTAGGCCAACAAGGTATCAACACTGACCATCTGGGTCAGTTGCATCACTCAAAGTACAAACAGTAGGCCAGTGGCGCGAATTTATCTTTACACTGTGAGCGACCATCCCGATCGACCATCCCTGCTCCAGAGTACCGGAGACCGCTGAACACTCGCCCGCACGTTATACTGTTACACACTGTGTAGAGGAGACTAGGTGCTAGTCTCAGCTACGCTGTGTGGTTTACTAAGGTAATCCTTGATAGATCACTGATGTGCAACTAATTTTGTAACTTCTCTTTTAGTTAAACCGACAGAGGTTATAAATCATTGTGTAACATCTCTAAACTGTAGCGCGGTCATAACTTATCACTGGTACCGCCAAACGCATATACTGTATTATTATTATTATTATTATTATTATTATTATTATTATTATTATTATTATTATTATTATTATTATTATTACTACATTTCACACCTCTACACTACTGTAGCATTTTAAAGGAAGTCTCAGACCGTGTTTTTGTTTGTTTGTTTGTTTGGTTTTTTTTTTGCTTCTCAAAATTGTATACTAGATAGACAACATGATCGTAAAAGATACACGAGTCCACATTATTGCGGTGAAAGCTTACCGAAAATCACCCAGGTAACTGACGCTATTGTTACAGAGAAACTCTCTCCGTCCAAAGCTGTACATACACACACACACGCACACACAGGAACACGTACACACACAGACTGCGTAACTGAGACTGACTGGCCGAGACTTATGTTCGCCTGGGAAGAGGCAGTCTATGCTACGCAGGGTGATCTGTGACCCACTCTCTCATCCTCTGCTCAAGTGGTTGATGAAAGTGGCCCCCGAGGAAGTCAGGTCAATTTTGCGTCATTCACGGTAAGTCCAGGGTCAGTAGCGGTTACCTGAACAGGTGGTCGGTCTGACCTTAAGGGACCATACAGCCAGTATTATATTATATTATATTATATTATATTATATTATATTATATTATATTATATTATATTATATTATATTATATTATATTATATTGTGTTGTATCCGGTACCCATCACCAGAGCATTAGGCCTTGCAAAGACCACCCTGCAAGGCACGGTGCAAGGAAGCAGAAAAAGAGGAAAACAGAATAAGAGGTGGGAAGACGATCATCTGTGGTGTCCAAATGACTTTCCAGTTACGGAATAAGATAAATAAATATCATATCATATAATAAAACATCATATCATAAAATATCGTTTAATTTATTCTATTATTATTATTATTATTATTATTAAGAATACTTATGCTCCTAATCTTGACTTACCTCTCGGCTCTTACACGAATACAGAACAACTTTAACTATAAAACAGAACCAAGGGGAAAAAAAAGCACAAACACAAACACACACACACAAGCGCGCGCGCGTGATATCTATGACTTTGAAGATCTGTTTAATTCATTTCAATGGGTGGAAGGACAATAATGAGTTTTAAAAGTTGATTTGAATGACTGCGTTAAAATGAATTTCTAAGCAGGCAGATTGTTCCTAGGACATAAGAGAAAGCACGTTCACCATATGATTCAGTACGCACAGATGGAGCTGCAAACAGACGAGTGTCAGAGGAAGGGCGAAGCTGTCTGGAAGGTATATAAATGTGAAAGTCAGCAATATATTGAGGGGCAGTGGAGTTGAGAAAACTGAAGCAAAGGGTCGAAACTTTATGCCGGATACGCTGCTTCCACAGGAAGTCAGTGAAGGGACAGAAGAAGAGGAGTCACATAGTCAAATTTACTTGAACTGAATATTAACCGGGTAGAATGATTTTTGACCTTTTGAATTTTCTGAATGAGATAGTCAGGAGGACCAGAGAGGATGGAATTACAGTAATAAATTACATATTATTTATTCATATCATATAATATTGAACACATACTTGGGAAAGGTAAAAAAAAACCGATGGAATTGTTCTTTTTCCTTAAAAGCTATAAGTATAATTGTTGTTTTTTTTTAAATATAAAAATTTTCTTCTTTTAGTATGTAAATTTGTTGTGTTATATTACCGTTCACATCGCTAGTTTTACCGTAAAGACCTCCGCCTCAGGATTGAAGGAGGGGGAGGATTGGGGTGGGTAGCTGATGTTATACTGTCACTGTAAAACTATGTAATAGTAGCCATTCACGCAGTTAGTATTACTACCGGAAAGGTATCAAAATTAATTGTAGATTATAGTCCCACCACCCCGGAGCTTATAGGCGACCACTGGTCACATTATTCTGACACCAGCGAGCCAGTTGATGATGGTAAGGGGAAACTAATATGGCCACATGTTGGCCAATCCGGGATTCGAACCAGAGACCTTTGGGTTACTAGTAAGCCGCTCTACCAACTTGAAGTACCCGGCCCCACACCCCGGAAATGCCTCAGGAGGATAATTTTTTTTTACTGTCAATGTCACCAAAGACTATGAATCTCACTACCGTCTTTGAATGATAAATAGTGTAATAGTTATAATACTGACTGACTATGACTATGTATTAGGATTGACTGACTATGTAATAGGATGATTAAGTAATAATAATGATGTAATAAGATTCCGTCTCACGGATACGTATCGCGTGGTTATTAGATTTAGGCTAAGGCTAAGAGTATTGCTTGCATCAGAGACTGGTTGTGGCTCTGGTTTCGAGAAGTTGGACGGTTTGAGAATAAATGTATAATCCTGTTTTTAGTCAGGAGTAGCTCGTCGAGCTTTGAGCTGGTGGGAGATAAAAAAAAAAGGGGGGGGAGGGAGAGTGTGTGTGTGAGAGAGAGAGAGAGAGAGAGAGAGAGAGAGAGAGAGAGAAGAATGTCCAGCTTTTATAGAAGAAATGGTGGCAGTACAATGTACAATAATCAATTAATTAATTGATGTGACTTTACTGTAAAAGACGATTGCCATAAAGAATAAAAGACCCATCCAGATTTATAGCTTTGTTGTAATCGCAGCCAATAGATTATTAACGTAGTTAAAGCATCCGATCCTGTTTTGAGTACTTGTAGTAAAGGTCCAAAGATTACTATTTAAGAGAACCGCTTCGTTTCGTTTTACATTGTCCCCTATACACAGCGTGTCCGGGGACGTTAATCTACTCCAACAACAAAATCGTTTTACAAACGAAAGGAGTTGTTTTTCGTGTTGTAATCGCCACCAGAACATGAAAATAGCTAAAGCATCCGATCCTAGTTTTCAGTATTTTGTAGTCGCAGTCAGAGGAATTATATATATAATTTATCAAAGATGACTTCGATCCCGTTTGCTCTGTTTTGTACTATTGTACTTGGCATAGTCACCAGGGCGTGTGTATTGAGTTGACTGCCCCCCCCCTCACCTTCCCCCTGGGGGTGCAGGGGGTTTCTGTATAAATAGTATCCCCACTGTCTGGAAATTGAGTGCTTTAAATTCTCACTGTCGCTGTCTTTCTCCTTTGTTCTCATTCCTAATCTGTTCTATCAATCTACTATACTATCTTCTTCTTCGCTAGATCAGTCGCCTACCTTTTTTCTTGAAAACTTCCGAACTCGTCATTTGTGTATGAGGTCTGTGGGGTCAGCTTGGGAATATTGGACGCTTTCTGCCAAATGGTCACTAGGGCTTCCTATGATATTATTATTTAGCAATGTAGGCATTTTATATGTATGTGTTTTGTTGATATTTTATAATGATGTTTATATTCTATTTTGTTTTTGTAAACGGGGGATTCGATAAATTAGAGTACATAGCCTCAACGTCCCCTTACTTTTTTTTTAATTGTAAAGTGACCGGCTGGTGGAGTGCCTTCAGTGTTATCACTAGGGTTGTTTCAGCAGACCTTTTATACGGATCAGGGGTGAGTTCTCTTTCAACCAAGTTGTGGTCCTGATTTTGTGGTCCTGATTCGGCTCTTTGCAGTCCGCTGGACCCTGTAAGCAATGAATAACTAACTAGTTAGTTGACTGGGGTAGCGAGGCTTAGCTTAGCACAGTGCGTCCCATGGCATAACTCCGGTGTGTTCCTTGAAAGGGCCTACTAGCGCCAAAACCGAGAGTTACCAGATTCACGAGAAATCCTATCCTATCCCGTAACTCTGACTTCGTTGGGGCGTCACAGATGATCGTTTAACCAGCGTACTCCATCTTTCTTCCTATATGCTTGCGAAGCATGGACCCTCACAGGAGATCTACAAGAATACAAAGCATGGAGATGAGGTGCTACAGAAGACTTCTGGGCATTTTCTATACCCAACACATCACCAACGACGAAGTCCGACAGATCATGACCCAAGCCATTGCACAACACGATGACCATCTCACAGTGGTGAAGAAACGGAAACTCCGTTGGTATGGCCACGTCACCAGATCATCAGGCCTTGCAAAGACCATTCTGCAAGGCACAGTGCAAGGAGGCAGAAGAAGAGGGAGACCGACCCATCAGGGTTGCTGAGGACAGATAAAGATGGAATATGCTGGTTAAACGATCATCTGTGGTGCCCCTACGACCTCCGAGTTACGGGACAGGATAGGATAGGATATGCTCTAGCAGTCCTGGAATTGCGCCAAAACCGAAAATTGTAATTTTCACTTGATAATTACAGTTTTTAAGTGTTAATTGTAAATATTTCGTTGATATTTGTAATTATCCCATGATATTTGCAATTATCAGGTTTTGGAGCTAGTAGGTCATCATAATATGTGAATTACACAGAGCACCTGTGAATTACCATTATCACTGATACCTGTAAATGCAAGTTTTGGCGCTAGTAAACCGTCTTAGCCAAAATTAAGCACGATCACGTAAAAATTGTAATTATCAAGTGAAAATTGTAATTGTTATGTGATAATTACAATTTTCGGTTTTGGCGCATTTGTAGGCGGATTGCTGGAGCCAAAACTGAAAATTAAACATGGCCATATTTGTAATTTTATAATAATAATTGTAATTGTTCCTTGATAATTGTAATTATCCCATTATATTTGTAATTATCTCTTCATATTTGTAATTATCAAGTTATGGCACTAGTAGGCCGTCATAAGGGATAGCACATTTAAGAGTGGCCTGGGTCAGAGCAGATCACGGTTGGCATCTTGGGAGTTTTTGACCCACACTGAGTATGAGTATCTACTACAGTAACTGGTAATAAATACTATTACTATACAACGTTCAGCCATGTTTCTAAAGCGGTATGGATTTGAGTTTGGTATAACATGTGTCACTCTTGTTTTGTGTGCGTGTGTGTGTTTGTGTATGTGTATGTGTGTATCTGGCACTAGAACATGAACGTCAGGTTATTTGAAGTACGTGCTATGGAATGCATGCGTGCACAGACCAGACCCTCGGTTTAGTCCCTTATCCGAATGGGTTGCATATGCTACCTCCCTCCTCCAACTCCGACCCTCACGTTCTCATGTAATTTGAGTACTATTATTGTCCTTTGCAATATTAATATGATTATTGTCCCGTGTCATTTTTAGTAGAACAACAATCACAACACAATACAGTACAAACCCTTTTTTTTTTTTTTTAGTGTAGGGACAATGACTAGAAATGTGCTTTATCCTACTCCTGTGTAATGCATTTATAGTATAAGGAAAACCACAGCAGCTGTCCTGCTATTAGAGGAATGTCCGAAATATTTGTAGACATTCGAGAAGCCTTTATCACTGGGTTTTATTATGCCCGCCATTGGGTTGTAGAGATCTATTGCAAGTGTCAGAAACACTGGAGTGGGTTTTACCAACGCGTTGAGGAAGAAGAAATTCTTGTGTTGGGGACAGAAGGTGCTCGAGTAAACGCAGAAAGACATAACATGAATGTTGTGAGGCCCTGTTAAGGTTACAAATCGATCATCGCCTGTGTTTACTAACGGTTGTGAAGGCCCACTTTGGGTTACAGTTCGTCCCCCGAGCGTTGACTAATCAGATTGATCATAGAAATGTAATACCAACTACTCTTAATAATAGCCTGCCATCACCCTGCCGTTTGCAGCAAATATTTGAGTAATGAATGTTTGTTGTGTGTATAGCTAACGTGTGAACGGTATGTTTGTTAGTGACAGATGGCGGCCACGTTTGAGTTTGATCAAAGACACACCCCCCCACCCCCCCAAATTTATTTTAAATCTTTTACTCCACACCTCATAGCTTAGTCAACACATGTACAGTTTAAAACCACACTTAAACACAAAGATTTGTTGCCTTCATTGTCTTTTGAGATCAGGAGTAGGCTGTTGTTAATGGCAATGTATTTATTATTATTACTATAACGATTTTAATTATTAGGACGCCTACGTATGAGCAAATGGGTTGGGGCTGTGTCGAAAGTAAACGGAGCTTTGAACATCACACAAAGACCTAATCGGCCAGACAACCCACGAGCAGGAAGGAAGGATTTGAACCAGGCGGAGTTTATGAGACTGTGCTATGATTGCCTCACGCTTTTTAATTTGTTGAAAAACAATAGGCTTGACTCTTTGTCTTTGAGGAGGAAGGATTCAAGTAGGCGGTATTTATTATGCATGAGACTGACTAGATCGCTTCATGCTTTATTGTTGAAAAAAATAGACTTTTCGTGTCTTATCCTCTTTTGATGCTTTCGATATTCCTGATAGTTTGTGGGCCAGTCCCACTGTATAGCGTAATCGAGCCTGTTAAGACAATACGCCCTGCATGTAATTTTTAGCGTGTATATGCCTCAGCCGGCTAAGACGCTCTTTATGTTGGTCTGGCCGAGATGATCTCACGCTTTCAATAAGATGACAATGTGCGTATCTACGTTTTGTATTTAAATGTTACTCTTACAGTTTGCGATACTCCGTTGTCAACTCGAGTGACATTGAGTACACAACTCTGACCTCCTAAGCTGATTGATAGTACAATCCGCAAGGCCCTTTGAACGTGAACAATCTCTAACAGTAATAAAGCTGTCGGAGGGTGCGGATTGGGCCTGTGGCTAAAAGCGAAGTCACCGACCACAACGAGACCACTGTAACTAAAGGACACCAATGGACTGAAGCTGTCAGCATTTCTATGGAAGACTATTATTGGGATATATAATTATGGCCTTTATTACTGTTGGACTCCCACTATAATAAGCAAAAGTAACGTTCTCATAGGAATGTCCCCTATATGCGAAAAGTGTCCGGGGACTCTAACCTAGAAAACGAAACTACCGATCTCACAGGAGTTCCTACAAGTTGCCAAAAAATTGGAAGGAGTTGTTCTTTCGATAGTGAAATCTGCCTCGCTTCCCTCTTCTCTCCCCTCCCCTTTACCCCACCCAACCACCCTCATTCTCCTCCTCCACATCGATTCTTTGTCCAGCGCCTTAAGCATCTCTTTTAAGCTGAGAAGCGCGCTGTGTAAGATGAGCTGTGCTTTCCTATGGTGGTGGTCTTATGTCATTACAGTCAGTTGATTTAAATATTATGCTATGGTGTTTGCTTGTAGAACTGCTAGGCGAGTTTTCGTTCTATGACCTGTGGTGGGGTTGAGGAAGCCGGGAGAAAAAAAAAAGATGAGAGAGGGTGACCTTGTAGTCAGAGGCGTATGAATGCACTGAGCGCCGACAGGCAACAGGTGCACATTAGTGTTTCGGTCTGAGTCATGAAGAATCCTACTGAAAATGATGGCGCTATTCATTATAATTATATTAAATCACACATCTGTATCAATATCAGTAACCAAGATTAGTATATGGCAGTGTTACGTTTTTAATTATCTGCCTAATTTTTGCTCTTTCTGGTGCACATTTTGTGGCGTAAACAACATATAATATAAACATCATTATAAAATATTAACAAAACACAAATATAAAATGTCTACATTGCTAAAAACAAACAAACAAACAAACAAACAAAACCAGAGAAAGCCATAGTGACCATTTGGCAGAAAGCGTCCAATATCCCCAAGTTGACCCAACATACCCCAAACACAAATCAGGAGTTTTGGGAGAGTGTTCAAGAAAAAAAGGTAGGTGACTGGTCTAGCGAAGAAGATGGTAGATTGCTAGAACGGAGTAGTAACGAGAAAGAACCAGTGAAATGAAAAAAAAACAATGGTAATTTAAAGCATTACATTTCCAGAAAGTGGAGATACTATTTATACAGAAACCCCTTCACGCTTTCACACTTCTTTCAAGCATCATGCCATATGTGCGCAGTGAAGATCAATAGATCATCATTAAAGTCATTGTTTCATTGCTTAGCATAAAGCAAAACTAATTCGTCCCCACGCATACATATCGAGTAGCATCATGTTTATCAAGTATTGATATAATATTCTCTATATATGAATTCGCTGTCGGTGATTGCAACTTCTATTAATTCGCTATTATTTGTTTTTTAATGTAATTTTTTGTAAATTGCAATGTCGTATTTGTTACAGAGTTTCTGTTTATTTCGATTTATGCTAATGGTTGGTTTTAAAATTATAAAGGCAAATAATTGTCAGCATGTCAGCTAAAGGATTCAGTTTCAGTCGCTTAGTGATTAGGTCTAATGTAATGTTAATGTAAATTGGGTCAATATGTTATGTATTTATAATTCACCGGATCGGCGGTCACCTGTTGTCGTCGTGACTCATCATCATCATCATCATCATCATCATCATCATCATCATCATCATCATCATCATCATCAGCTTGCTGTTGTTGTTGTTGTTGTTGTTGTTGTTGTTGTTGTTGTTGTTGTTGTTGTTGTTGTTGTTGTTCTTCTTCTTCTTCTTCTTCTTCTTCTTCTTCTTCTTCTTCTTCTTCTTCTTCTTCTTCCCATCGTTATCTTCTTCTTTCTCCACTCCCCCTACCTTTTTGTGTTCTTTCTTTTCTTTTTCTTTTTCTTTCTTTTCTTTTTCTTTTCTTTTTCTTTCTTTTCTTTTCTTTTCTTTCTTTCTTTCTTTCGTTCCTCTTGTCGGGCCGCTTGAGTTAGATCCTGTATCGGCCAGCGCCTTGAGTCGCCAAGAACGGTGAAATATGTGCGCTATACAAATTCCCAATAATAATAAATAATAATAATAATAAAAATGTGTGTGTGTGTGTATGTGTATCCTCATCCTGTCAATTTTCAAACATTTCTAAACGATGGCATAGTCTCTTATGTCCTGAAATAATCAAGTTCAAGCTGCTTGCCTTTTCACGTTAGCATCAAGATGTTAAAAAGATTGCTGAACCGTGGCACGTAGGATCTTCCAGGCTTAAGAACCCGTCATTATTAAGTAGCGTAGTAGCAATCCCATGCTGGACTGTATGGACATGTAGCTCGGAAAAACGCGGGAAAAGGCTAGTGAATCGGTGAGCACAACCTTCCACTTTTGTTGGCATTCTGCAAACGACTGAAGCATTGTGCGGGCAAATTTATGGTGTACATTCTCTGGCTGTAATCCGTGGTATGGTGTAGCTAATTTAAACGCATGGACATAATTATATTTGGTAATAATAATACTAATGGATGCTGTATACGCGCTTTTCCCCAAATTACTAATCAGGCTCAAAGCGTTTAATGTTTCTTATGGAACTTTGGAACTTTGTCCTTTTATTTCATACAACAGCATCAAACAGTATTAAATGAGGCTCATAACCCAGGGGAGGGGGAGGCCGTATAACTAAAAAAAAAAAAAGGGGGGGGGGTTGGGGGGTGGGAATAAAAAAAAACATACTGAAGTAAACAAAAACGGCATAAACAGTTAACAGGAATGTTGCACACACATGCGCACGCACAAACACAAACACACATTTTACATATGACATATTGACATTAAGTTGTTAACGAGAAACGAATGGAGAATAAAAATGTAAATAAACAAATCAACAATTTTAAAAAGGTAACAGACACGAGGAAAACAAATCCCAAAAATAATACACCAAAAACATAGGAGTTAGAAATCAATAACAAAAGAAAACTGTGCGTCACTATTTACAAGTGAAAGAATAATACCTATAAAACGGTTTAAATCAGACAAAGTACACTTGCATTTGAATTAAGAGTTCATTAACTGGTTAAACTTACAGGTAATTGAGTGGTTCTTGATGTATTGAGGTACTAACGAAAGCCTGTTAAGATGGTACTAAAGAAAGTCTGTTAACAATCTACGGGATTTGTACATATCTAAACAGATAATGAAATTCATCATCACCTAATTCCTCCAAATCACACAAAGTACATAGTCTATCTTCTCTCTGGATATTCAAATATCTTTGTGATTCAATGGGTAGTTTGTGAGAGCTGAGCCTAAATTTCAATAAGTTTCTTCTTAATAATTGAATAAAGATGACAAGTAAACTAAATAGTCCTCGAAACAGAAGGTATTCTTAAAAATTCTATACATAATACAAGTATTACGATCGAATACATCCTGGTGCCAGATTTGCAAGAACTGGTCTCTCAAGCGTTGTTTGACCACGATCATAAAACAATTCAAAGAGTAATTACAGCCACGTAACCAGATGAAAGACAGACCAAGATCGTTTAACAGAGAACGAACAGTACATAACTAAGACAGTTTATACTCAGAATTTAAAAATAAATAGGAACAGAGTCGAGTCGAAACATAAGAACTGACATTTTAATAGAATCACTGCAACATTCAATACAAAGTTTATACCAGAAACAGAGTAACCTGCATTTAGCATCTAAAGAAACAGGGAAACAATCAACTTCACCCAAAACCATACAGGTCGGGGTACTAGCATTAAAAATCAATTTCAAAAATTTTAATTGTAGTCTATCACATATCATTATTTTTTTCATGGGACCATAGCTCGCAGTTTTACAATAAAATCGGTTTTACACATTTATCAAAAAGATTCAAATGAATAACGAGCGGCAAATCCAGTTTTCTACATTTCATTAATTTCGCACACATAGCACGTTCAGCTGATACGCTCAAGGATCTCAGATTGTTTTCAAATTTATTATTATACTGAAAAAGGGTACCTAGATATTTATATTCCCAAACAATTTCAAGAATTACATTTTTAAACTAAAAAATAGGCAACCTTCTAACCTTACCACGGGAAAAAATCACCACTTTCGTCTGTGCAATATTTAAACACAGTCCAATTTATTTGCAGTACAGACCAAAAGTATTTAGGGCTTTCTGCATGTCTTCAGCTGACTCTGATAGGATCACCAGCATAGAGTAACAAAAACAAGTGAAAATACTGTTCAACATCAGAGAAGTTTAAGCCATTCGCTAAATTCAGTGGCAACGATAACCTGTCAATATGTTCTGCAAGAAAAGATCTTATATCATTCACAAACAAAGAAAATAATACAGGTGATAGATTTTCTCCTTGCCTCACTCCAGCATTACAAGTTTTTAAAAAAGTAGATGATAGACCATCATGGGTTCTAACACATGAATTGGCTTTCTGGTCGATATCTTTGATCACTGCCATAACTCTTCTAGTAATACCAGTTTTTATTAGCTTCTCCCAAAGCATATTACGCTAGCTGTACATTAGCAAATGCTTTTTTTTATTATCAATAAAAGTACAAAACAACTTTTTCCTTTGCTGCAAATAAATGTCAACTAAGCAATAAAGATTAAAGTCATGCTCAGTGGTTGAGTTTCCTTTTCTAAAACCTGCTTGTTCGTTACCTTACAAATTATTTCAACATAGAACTAGATTAATTCTGTCATTAATTATGCTCGTGAAAAGTTTACCCATGCAGCTTAGAACTGTTATACCTCTATAATTATCTACATTAAACCTTTCCCCTTTACCTTTATATAATGGGCAGACAATGGCAACTGGCCAGTCATCTGGAATTGTATCACTGCGTATAAGGGAGGCAGAGAGGGTGGGTGGGGCGAGGAGACAAGAGACTTGAACGTTGCAAGCATTTTAATCAGGATAATAAATAATCACGAGGTCTTAAGCTTCCTGTCTTCATCACTAGTGCGTAAATTGTAAGTATACTGCAACAGGGAGGCTGGACGAGGAAATAAATAAATAAATAAATAAATAAATAAATAAATAAATAAATAAATAAATAAATAAAGTAAGTAAGTAAGTAAGTAAGTAAGTAAGTAAGTAAGTAAGTAAGTAAGTAAGTAAGTAAGTAAATACTAAAGTAATAAAGAAAACATGAATGAAGAGGAGGGAGGGGAGAGGAGAAGGGGATACTTTGAAGTATTTTGATGCTGTTTATACGACGCGACAAGGCTTGTCAACATAAATTAAAATAATAAAGCTTGGTTCAAACTGACGCATAATCTACACATACAATAAAACACTTTAAAACGACAAAATGTTATTTAACTCAGAAGATATATAGAGAGAGAGAAAGAGGACGACGCAGTTCTTGTCAGCATGAATCATTCCTCTGTCTCGTCTCGTTGGCTCCGGTGTACTGAGTTGTGAGCCAGCCTTTATTTACAAACCTACACTCCGAGACTATTCATGGCTGTCTTTTGCTACACCTGAGCAAAGATAGTATAAATACTTTTCTAGTATCTTTGACCTGAGTCATTGGGTACCTACTTACGCCACACTGAATGACGTGGCTCCGGTACCAGACATTATTTTTGAGTCGTATTTACAGACATTGCGTTTTATGGAGTAGAACTATAAAGATGCGTCACAAGTACGATTATGAATGACGTGGCTGCGTTAGAAGGTTTGTTTTATTTTTCTTCCTTCCTTCCTTCCGGCTTCTCCGATTTCTGGCAGATCGAAGCCTGGCCCGGGAACTCGTAAACCTTTTGTTTATAGATCTCTCTTTTCCTCAATGATCCAGGAAAGGTGTGTGAAGGTGAATGTGAGGGGATGGGTGGGTGCGTGCGGCATTGAGGGTGGACAGCAAGAGAACGCAGGAGAACAGGATTGGTCGTCTTGTCGTAATTTTACAAGGAAAAGACGTTAATATAAACCACATAAATAAATGATAATGTTTGTAGTCCTCGTTAAAGTTGTACGACATTTCGGCGTACGTCTTATAACGGTGTTTTCGTGTTTGAGCTGGAAGAGGAACGACTGATTTATTACTTACCTCAAGTCTCCCTGTGTCATTTTTCTTTTTTTTTCCCTCTTGGCGCGTCCCTCCTCCTTCTCCATCATCACCCCTTCCACCCCCTCCCCAACCTCCGGACGGGCTAAGATCCTCAATATACCGGAAACCTTGATGATAGATATTATTGTTTGATTGTTCAGCTTCAAGCGGCGTCTTTTTATCAATCACAGTCAGACTGTAAAAAATGAGCATCCTTCTCCATTGTTCTGAAATGTACGCTTTCTCTTAGCAGGCTTTTTGTCCACCGTACAATGCACAATACAATTACACCAGAAATGTTACGTGCTTTGTCTTTGCCGGCCATACATTAAATATGCCTACAGTTAAAGAGGTCAGCACAGCCAGAAAACGAATACCACCATGAGAAAAACAACTACACATAAACACAACAAACGAGCAAAAATAACTGTTTCGCAATACAAATACAAGCGAGATTGGTTGGTTTGTTTTTCTCCCTGTTGTTGTTCCTGTTCCTTGGGTTCCATCACACCTACCCCATCCCAGCCACAAGCTACATAACAGTAGTTCTCGCCTCAAGCCAATCTCCCCCCTCCCAGTCTCTTCCACGCGCATGTCCCCCGCCCCACCATGTCTTTCGATTTTGTAATTAGGAGTGGAAGTCAGAAAGCAGAAGCTCCCGAAGCTGGCGGGCAGAGGTAGTTCCGTATCGAACGCCTCGTCACTTCGGTTCCTGTTCCTTGTTTCTTTTTTGTCCGCCCTAGCCTCCGCCAGCCGGGATTACAGTTGACAAATAAATCTATACACTGGCTGCTCGTGCGGGCGCCAGAGACAGTGAACGCAGAGGGAACGGGGGGAGCTCGAATTTCACGTCTCTTGCCTGGAAATGACTGCAAACTTGTGCCGTTATGGCGGCAACCGACACGTCTGCTTCCAATACGAAACTGTTGAGACTGCTTCGCTGCTGTCTCTTTGTTTGCCTACATTTAATTTACCGGTTTGTTTTCAGCTTTAAACATTTAAAAAAAAAACGACTGCTTAATTTACAGTTATTATTGACCATTTAAAAAAAAAGAAGAAGAAAGCAATAGAGAAATATTTTCTGTTAACAACTTTACTTTGAACTAGCGTACTTGTTCAAACTGTATTTCCTGTTAGTGTTACGAAACTGAGAGGAATGAAGCAATTTGTTTCTTCCTTTTCTAAACCCTGCCATTTTCTATAAGTTAATTTGTTCAGCTCCCAAAATTATTAAGATTTTAGCTGCTGTCTCTCTTTCTATGCAGCTTGCTTTTGTAAGCTGCATGCCTCCTACCCCCACCACTTTCAAAATTAAGAAGTTTTAAATTACTGTCCCCTGCGGCTAGTTTGTGTAAGTTAATCTTGGAAGTCAGGAAGTTGTTCAGTCTTGAGTTTGTGTAGCGCTGTTGGCCGTGTTACTCACACACAGAAAGCTGGCGCCTAATTATTTAGTTGGTGGGTAAAGGAAGCTAATTAGTTTGACGAGACATGGAATCGTTTCCCTAGCTCAACAGCTTTATCATCGTTAAATAATTAAATGATGGCGGGTATAGGAGGATGGCGTCATGTTACGTATGTTACAGCGAGAGAGAGAGAGAGGGGGGGAGAGAGAGAAAGAGAGAGAGAGAGAGAGAGAGAGAGAGAGAGAGAGAGGAAGGGGGGGAAAAAGGATGGGGAGAGTTTTGGCGAGGGCATTGACTCTGCTTTGGTGGACAGCGATCTGTCAAGGGTTACTGCGCACACGGATGCACACAGTCTGTTCTTCTCTCCTGCTGTGGCTTTCCTTCTCTTTCCTGTGGTCTTTTTTTATAATTCGGTCTTGGTGATTTGTAGTATTTTCTTCAGATTTGACTGCACTATTTTGTTTGTATGTTACATGTATTACAGTATCCAACCGGCTATGCGTTGCGTTTGTTGTATTTGGAGGATTTGTTCATTCTGTCGTGACTGGCAGAGTTTGGCTGTTGGTTTTTTGCGATGTGGAAGTCGGGGTGATTCGGAGTACGAAGAAGGAGTTTTTAGGAAGGAGACCATGCCGCTTAAACAAGAGACGCGAACACAGAAGACAACGAGAACGCTAGAAGTTTAAAGTGGGTGGCAGGTAGAAGCAGTGGGGAAAAGAATGGAGAGTAGGAAGAAAAGCATTATCGAAAGTTCAAGACAACGAAAAAACACAAGATGTAACAAGAGACAAGCAGAAGAAGAAAGTGGGGAGAAAAAACAAACAAACTATTACAG
This sequence comes from Oncomelania hupensis, assembly GCA_036898135.1. NCBI lineage: Eukaryota > Metazoa > Mollusca > Gastropoda > Littorinimorpha > Pomatiopsidae > Oncomelania > Oncomelania hupensis. Next base: position 51,590,411 of record CM072516.1, on the reverse strand, counting down.
AAAACCAGATAGGAGGAGGGAAAAGGTAGAAAACAAATTGAAGGCCAGAGTGGAGGGTGATATGCAGAGAAGACAATCATAAAAAAAGCCGGACAGCAGAAAGGAATAGGAAGAGGGCATTATAGGACATTCAAGGCAATGCATCGAAGCCATAAGAGACTGGCAGGAGTCAGTGGGAAGAAAAGAAAGCAGAAAAGAACAGACAGTAGAGTAGAATGAAGAAAGCAGAAAGGAGCAGACAATAGAGTAGAATAAAGAAAGCAGAGAGGAACAGACACAGAGTAGAAGGTAGAAAGCTGAAAGGAATGGTAAGAAGGCATTATAGAAAGTACTAGGCGAAGGCAGCGAAGAATCACAAGAGCTAACAAGGGACAGGCAGACAACGGTAAGAAAAGAAGAAAGCATAAGGCGGGAGAGAGGAGGGGGGGTAAGGAGGGAGAGGTATGTTAAAGAGGGGTGAAGAGGCAGCACGACAGAAACAAGCGGAGCAGACAGAAAGGTGTCAATGGAAAGGCTAGAAAGTAGCAAATGGGGAAAGAAATAGACAGAGATAATACAGTCAGAAGACTGAAAAGCAGTAGGGGCATTGAGAAAAAGACAATATGGCAAGTTCAAGGCACCAGCGAAACCGGAAGAGCTAAACTGAAGGAGGCCTCTCGGTGGGGGGGGGGGAGGGAGGAAGGAAACTGATAACAACAGGCAGAGAAGACAATGGGAAAGCAGATGGGAGTGTGTGGGGGAGGGGTATTGATCCGCCCTATTGTGCCTGTCAGACATCATAGACAATAAATTGGGGGCCCTGATAGGCTAGCGGCACTTTCAGCTCCAGCCTCGTCACAACCATTTGTCACTTGCTTCATCTCTTGCTGTTCCCTTTCTTTTCCCGCCTGCCTCACGTTATCCTGCTTAAACTCTCTCTCTCTCTCTCTCTCTCTCTCTTCGCCTTTTGCACACCGTGTAGCTGAGCATGATTAATAATGGTCCTCCGTATATGAGAAAGAGAAGACCAGTTGTGTTTTCTCAATTGTATGACTACATGAATGATTGGGTTCCTCACTACCAAATAATTATTACTATTCGTACTAATGTAACATTGTTCAGAACGGCGATTGTTTGGGGGTGGGTTTTTTTTGTAAAAAAGTATTATGGGTTTTATTTGGTATTACGTTCTTCTTCTTTCCATTTAATCCACCACCTTCAGCATCTTGGAGATTCTGCAGCCAGCAGTAATGTTAGGTTAATGATAATGCCAATGTTAAGCGTGTTGTTCTCTGCGTTAAGTAAGCATGTTTGTTGTTTTGTTTTGTTATTTTAAATTAAAATTTAAACTTGTTGATCTTTGTGCTTTTATTTATTCAATTCTGTTGTTATTATCAGATTTTTTTTCCCCACCTTGTCGATCCCGTTCAGTCGTTCAAGCTTAAGTCTTAAGCTCATTGACATTGATCTTTGTGCCTAGCTATCCAACTACTTAGGAAGAATGGGATGGGAACTTTGGTCAATAATTCATGCTGGTGGTGGTAGTAATGGCTCTCAATCTCTTTCTCCCATGTTGGTGGTAATGTGTGTAGTGTTGCCATACAATTTTGATGTGTGTGTGGGCGTGTGTGTGTGTGTGAGTGCGCGCGTGCTTATGTTTATGTTGACATGTATCTGTTAAAATATTTAAATTGTGTGATGTAAAATATCCCATAATATATTTTGATATTTCTGTGTGTGTGTGTGTGTCTCTCTCTCTCTCTCTCTCTCTCTCTCTCTCTCTCTCTCTCTCTCTCTCTCTCTCTCTCTCTCTCTCTGATTGTAAGACTAGATGAACAGCCTAAAAGTTCCATTCTTGTTTTCTTATTGTTCTCTGTCCCCCATACGCTCAAAGTGTCCGGGGACGTTAATTTTAGTTTTTACTCAACTTCTTATTGTATATCTATGAACAGTATCTGAATCTCTATCTGAAACCTAAATCTGAATCTCGCGCCACCGCCCCCTCCCCCTTCCCTCCCACTTCCTTACTCTCCCTCCGACCCTACTCACTTTTCATGTCGTCTGAAGGGCCTAGAAGAAATCCCGGTCATCCAGATTCTAGATTTTTAACACGCATTAATTAACAACAAAAACAACAGCAGCAGCAACAACAACAAGATTGCCAGCAACATAGAATGATATGGGTAATAAGGATGATCTCGTCGATGGTTGCCAGTACTTTAGTGCCTTATCCACGTTGTTATTTTGTAGTGAGGGAAGCGAATATCTCCCCAGTTACACGTAATGCGGTGGATTTTGCCAGTAGTAATGCGACGAGATAATTCTCCCTGGGTAGTCTTAAATCAGGATCAGACACCCACATGCCTCCTGCCCCTTCGGAACTTCTTTTGTTCAAATTAAATGTTGTTGCTGCTGATATTGATGTTGGTGCCTAACGTGTGGGTTTGGGTGTGTGAGGTTGTGGGTGTAAAAGAGGGTAAAATGAGAGAGAGGGAGGGTGGGAGTGGGGTGGGATAAGATGATATGGGGGATGTTTTGGATGTAACAAGGGAGTTTTAAGGATATTTTATTGCTCTAACATTGTTCACAAGTCCTTAATTTGCTGTCGTCGTTATCACAAGCACTGAAGCAGTCTTGTAGAAAATTCTGACAAGTCTTCTCAAATGTCGTTCGATCAGGACCCGAAGATGTTGGTTTAGTTGCTGAAGATGAATGGATTTGGTATCGGTTACAAGCAAGAGGCGATGCTTTGTTCAGAAGACGCAACATTTTATATTGGCTGGCACGAATAGTTTTGATGGAAAATGGCATTTGAACCTCCTTAATTTCTCTTTGCACGCACGCGTTAATAAAAGAAGTATTGACAGATTTCGAGAATGTGTGTGCGTGTGCGCGCGTGTGTATATGTGTGTGTGTTGTGCGCACGGGCGCACGCGTGGATATTCATGTCGTTCTTCGAGTAGTGGTTATCAGGTTCGGATGACATGAAATCGAAGGTCATTTGTCATTCATTCAGGTTTAATATTTTGCCCCAAGATCGTTGAAAAGTGGGAATGTCCTGGAATGGTAGAAGCGCGGTAGTAACTAGAGCAACGGGAGCAACTGCGTCGTCGTCGTCTGCATCATCGTCGTCGTCATGGTCATCATCATCGTCGTCATCTTTAAAAAAAAAATTTATTTAGCGCACTTACAAGCAAAGAGAACTTCTCAAGGCGCTGGCCTCTAATATCCTGCATGCACACGATAGTTTGCTGAAGTTAGGTTTCGAACCCACGTCGCCCAAGACGCTCGTACACAAGGCGTGCGCCCTGACCACTGATAAATATTTACCTTCTTCTTCTTCTTCTTCTTCTTCTTCTTCTTCTTCTTCTTCTTCTTCTTCTTCTTCTTCTTCTTCTTCTTCTTCTTCTTCTTCTTCTTCTTCTTCTTCTTCTTCTTCTTCTTCTTCTTCTTCTTCTTCTTCTTCTTGGAGCTTACTCTTTAATTCAGATTGGATAGTACTATTGCCATGCATTCAACAGTAGACAAAACAACGTTTTCACCTCTCTGGACCGGGGAAAAGTGTCTGTTTTGTCGTCAGTGTGTTGTCATAGTAAACATGGTTAGTCTACTGACATAATGCATGAGGGTTAACAATCATCGTTATCGTGACGTATTTGCTGACAGACAGTCACACTGGGATCGTGCCAGAGAGACGCACTGACAAAAGCGATGGATAATGCAAACAGTCACGCTGTCAAACAGAGAAAGAGTTTAGTGGAAGCTACAGTAGGTAATCTACGTTAAACAATTCGGAGGCTATGATTACGTTTGGCGAAAACCGGGTCTACCTTAAAATTAGCATTGTTTTCACAATGGTAAGATGGGCTTCCGTTGCTGAAACCAAAAGCAGCTAAAGTTTGTATTTTCCATTTCGGTTCTGACCTGGAGTGATTTCCCCTATTTTAACGGTACATCGATACCCTAGCCGTATGACCTTTGACCCTATTTCTGAGTGAACCCCGCGGCTGGAAGAATGCGTCTTTTGGTGTCTGGGGTAGGCTATGGTTTATTTTATCAACATAAAACAAAAAACCATATCAAGCAATTACTCACTTAAACTTTGCCTTTTGTGTATTCCTGTTACTATATTTGTTATGTATTTGTCAGATAAAAAAATTAACTGAATAAACCATTGTTTAAACCATCAAGCAATTACTTTTTTTTTTTTAAACGGGTTCTATCTCTTACCAGTTTTAGTAGCTGCTATTTTTAGCTCCAGAATGTTGGGTGGCTAGCCAACGGCTGTTGCTATTAATAAACTCCAAAACTACGGAATGTATTAATTTAAAAACAAACCATACTTTCGAAAAGATTGTTTTTTTGTTTTTGGTAATCTTTTTTTTTCAGTGGAGCTACACTCACTGTGAATGTTAAAAGGATCAGTAAAAGGGCCGTGGTCAACGTGTGCCCCTTTAAGTATGCAGGTATCAAGACTACCAATAGTAAATTGAAGCGAATTGCAGGGAAAATCAAATGCGTCATTATCATTGGTGGAACTTGAATTTTTCATTACAGAATAATGTGATTTTTTTTTTTTTTCATTTTGATTTGTTGTATGGTCGTTATAGTGTGCTGGAGTTAAAGGGGAGGGGGAGGTGGGAGAGGCGAAAGGAAGGATGGGGGAAGTGAAAGTGGGATGGAGTATGGTGTGGACGTTAAGTAGGTATGGATGGTGGTAGTTTCACTATGATTGGGTGGGAATTACAACCTCAGTTTGCATATAAAGCGGAGTGGGGTTGAGTACTATCGACTTCAAACGCATGCATTTGCATGACAATAAAGCATAGACTGATATCCTAGTTAACAGGTGACGTGTTTCCTGTCCTGTTCCTTTAGTTGACGCAGCCAGTAAACGTGGTGGTTTATTACGCACGGTAATTGCACGTTTATTATATCCGCGCGCGAACACACACTGTGACACAAAGTCCCGCACACACCCACGAACAAAGATAATAGGCCGATGCATAGGCGCGCGCACACGCATGCACTTTCTCACTCAGACACACACAGCTCTCTCTCTCTCTCCCTGTACGCACCCACACACTCATGTTTTATGTATACACTAGTAGATTTCCACTAGATTTTACCAGGATTATCAGTGTGACAGACGCAAACTCTCTCTCTCTCTCTCTCTCTCTCTCTCTCTCTCTCTCTCTCTCTCTCTCTCTCTCCCCACCCCCTTCCCCTCTTCAGTCATCTTCATACTCTGATCCAATCTCCTCCCCTCGACACACACAACTTGAAGTGGTCTTTCGTTTTTTATTTAAAGTGAGGATTATTATTTTAGCCAGCGTTGGCTTTACCGTGCCTTAAAACGTGCAGTGTGCGTGTTTGGTATTGATCAACCGATCGGGAATGGTCCCATTTGTCAGCGACAGGGGGAGTGGGTTTGGGGTGGTGGGGGGGGGTGAACAGCCGACAAATTACACACGCCATCACATACCGAGTATCAGAGGAAAGGAAGAAAATCCCTTAAACTGTGTACAATGGAGCATCAAAACAAGTTAATAAAATTGTCAATATTTCGATTTAATTTCAAACAAACAAACAAACAAAATATATATATATATATATATATATATATATATATATATATATATATATATATATATATATATATATATATATATATATATATATATATATATATATATATATATATATATATATATATATATATATATATATATATATATATATATATATATATATATATATATAATATATATGGTTTTGGCACGAGTGAATATTCGTGTGCGCGTGCAAAATAACTGATTTTAAAGTTGTTTACTGCTTGTTTTCACATTCGTAGGCTAACACAAATCCAGTCAATGTCAATTTGCATGTGAAGTGCTTGCACACATGTTCTTCCTGTCCCCAACAACCCCCCCAAAAAAGCGCATTAGTAATGTTCACAGTATGCAATATATGCAAAAGGCAGTCATGTTATTTAGAATGCAAGCCGCAAAAAAAAGCTGTACAGTTGATCTTGTACAGTACATCAGACTCATTATTTATAGTTCAGACTATAATATTAGATTAGACTATGATTTATCAGTGGCGGACTCCGGTTGTCTTTTGCTAGCCAGCACGAGTCGTCAACCGTCGCGTGCCTGTAAAGGCGCCCCGGGTGGGTGGGGCTTGATTGGGGTGCCAGGGTGCGCTATCGATCTCATCCAGGCTGCGGGTTCAAATCTGGCCTTAAGCTTGAAAACTCTGCAGTGAAGTGATGAATGTTTTCGGTGGGGTTATGCGAAGAGTAGTACGAGTGCGGGACATGTAGGAAACGCTTTTGAAACGAGAAACATGAGAAAAATAAGATTCCTACTACTACTACGACTCTCTCTGTCTCTGTATCTCTCTCTGTATCTCTCTCTCTCTCTCTCTCTCTCTCTCTCTCTCTCTCTCTCTCTCTCTCTCTCTCTCTCTCTCTCTCTCTCTCTCTCTCCCCCTTCACTTAGAAGATGATAAAGAATAGGAGAAGATGAAGGAGGAGAAAGTAAAAGCAGGTGTAGAAGAGAAGAGTAGGATGACGAAGGAGGACAAGTAAAAAATGATAATGACGACGTAGAATGAGAAGATAAATTGATGAGCTGGAGAAGAAAGAGGTCGTCGTCGCTGAAAGGAAGGAAGAAAGAAAGAAAAAGAAAGAAATGAACGGAAGGAAGGAAAGGAAAGAAAGAATGAAGACGACGACGTTGATGACGACGACGAAAAAGAAGGAAGAGGAAGAAGAAGAAAGAGTAATGAGGAAGAAGAAGAAAGAAGGACGAAGAGAAAAAGAAAAAAAAAAGAAGAAGAAGCAGCAGCAGCAACAACAACAAAAATAATAGACGACCACGACGCGCCACTCTCCATCTGTGTGCAGAAATTCAATAAAGATAGGCGGTTGTTGGGAAGACTGACAATTACTTAAATAAAAGATTTTGTGTGGGGGGTCTGGGGTTGGTATGGAGACAGATTGATGGCCTAATCAGCTCTTGATCAAACATTCATGTTTTAACGACTGGCCCGCACTGCGCCATCGAGGAAGATGGATTTTCAGAGAAAACCAGATCAAGTCGATATAGAAGATGGATTTATTTTTTTTTAATGTTTTTGAAGACTTGGTGTATGGGACGAGGTACAATGGATTTTTGACTCACATGAATAGCAATGGGAGTCTATGTACTCACACCCCCACCAAACCCCGTCCATCCCCAAAAGAAATGTTTTTGCAAATCTGTGCGAGATGAGTCCTAAATAGTTCAAAAATGAAATCGGCCAAAAAAAATAAAAATAAAAGTCCGTTCGTCTGTCCGCCGTCCGCCTGTGCAAACTTTAAAGAGGCTAAGTACTCAGAACCTATTTGAACTATCACCACCAAACTTGGTAAGATTGTGTATACCAATGAGACCTCATAAATGGTCAATGAATGAATGACTTCACTTCAAGGTCAAGGTTACTGGGTCAATAAATGTTAGTCAAAAAATGAAAAATTTTCGCAAAATTTTAATTTTTTTTTCTAGCTTATTAATAGTGAACTTATGATTCTTTGATATCAAAGAGACACACATACTACACAAATTTGGTCAACCTCACTCCAAGGTCAAGTTCGCTGGAGCTGTCTACAGTCGGTTGGTATAGACACTTTGCAGTGACCTTGACCCTAAACTATGAAATATATAATGTCCAAACTTGTTGTATTAAGAGATGATAGATTGACATTTCATTATGTTCCGCTTTTGCGTTGATCTTTTAGGTCAAGGTCATTTTAGGCCTTGCAAAAACATACAAAAAATAGGTGATCGTACAGTGGAATGGGCTGTTTATTTAACCCGTAGTTTGCAACAACATTGGGTTATTTGATCAGACATGCATGAGAGGTCACATGAAGATCAAGGTCATCCCAAAGTCAAGGTCACCAAATTTTTTTTTTTGGTGTGGGGGGGGGGGGGGGGGGGGGGGCTAAATACAACTTTTGCTGAATTTTATTTGATAGTACATGAGTGTATTTTTAGCCAGAGGTCAAGGTCATCTCAAGGTCAAGAGCATAGAAAGAATTAGATCAAAGTCAATAAGTAATATTACTTGGCATTTTAATGCCACCGTTACATTATTTTTCTTCTGAGCACTCATTTTCATATTAAATATTGCGAGTTCTATAAGTATAAGGAGCATTGAGTCATATGGAATTTGCCATTCTAGTTTTATGGGTGTGACGATGGATCCTGTCGTGTATGTAGTTAAGTGTTTGGGGAAATTGTCCATGTTGAAAATAAAACTAAAAAGTAAATTGGGATTTGCACCAAGGCATTGAATGGATTTTTGAGAACTTTTAGATAATGGATAAATGGAATAATAAGATGGATTTTTGACCGGACTGTGGACGGATGTTGAGACATTTTAGAAGGTCGCTAGCTACTCGAGAGCGACCAACAATCAATTTTGTGGTCGCGTCGCAATACTTGTTGCTATGTAATTCTTGTGATGGGTGATACATGAGATGGCCTGGTAGCACAGTTGGTAGTCAGCTGGTTTCATATGCCAAAGGTCGCGGGATCGAACCCCGTGGGGGTCGAACTTAAGTAATTTAGGTACGAGACTATTCAGGACACCGAGTGTTTTCTCCGGGTACTCCGGTTTCATCTCTTCCATCATTAATGGCATTGGGTGCAGTCAATCCAAATTTCAATATTAAAAATTGATTTCTGTTCAGCCTTCTGTAATAGCGATTTTTTTCAGATCGCCGCGCTTTGAGTTCGATTGACGAAAAAGCGCGTGATAACATCCTGCATTAATTATTATTATTATTATTATTATTATTATTATTATTATTATTATTATTATATTATTATTATATTATTATTATATTATTATTAATTAAAATTTTAAAACCTGTTGCCATAAAAAGAGATTGAATTACTGGATAATTAGAAATAATGAGAAACGACAGTTTTTGGACTTGACGTGTGTGGAGGGAAGGAGAGGGAGACACACACACACACATACACACACACACACACCCACACACACACACACACACACACACACACATAGGGAGGGGTCGGGGGTGGTGGTGGTTGGGGGATCGCTTATTCTAGTAGGGGAACAGCTGAAGCGCACGTGTGTCTGTTTTCAGAGCTAAATGAAAAAAGGGTGGTAAACGTTTTGTGATTTATGTCGCTTTATTGAGTTTCCACTATCGTTCCCTCATCCATTTCCTGTATCACTCAACGTTGAGCGGCAGTCATTATTATTTCTCTTAGGTGTTGCGGACATTATTTAGGCACTTATGAATGATATTAGGGAAAACTGCATATGGATTTAAAATCTCTCTCTCTCTCTCTCTCTCTCTCTCTCTCTCCTCTCTCTCTCTCTCTCTCTCTCTCTCTCTCTCTCTCCTCTCTCTTTTTCTCTCCTCTGCCTCTTAGACGTATTCTCTCTTAGGACGCCCTATTTTGACGGGCCCAGCTAGCCGCCAATAACCTGATACAAATTATCATGAGATAATCTTTATCACCAAATAATTTTAGTATAATTACATATTTGGGATCAAGTGATAAGTTACTATTTACATCAAGTGATAATCAAAATTACAATATCTTCGCGTGATTAGTTTAATCTCTCAGTTTTTGGGCTTTAGCAATCAGCCTGGAAATGCGTCAAAACCCTCACTCTACGTATTTCTGACGGCCTGCTAGCGCCAAAACCTGATAATTACAAATATCATGAGATAATTACAAATATTATGGGATAATTACATTTATCAAGGGATAATTACAATTATCATTTCAAAATTACAAATATCTTCGCGTGATTATGTTTAATTTTCAGTTTTGGCTTTAGCAATCTGCCTGGAAATGCGCCAAAACCGAAAATTGTAGTTGTCCCATAACAATTACAATTTTTACTGGATAACTACAATTTTTACGTGTTATGCTTAAGTTCTGGCTAAGGCGGCATACTAGCATCAAAACTAGCATTTACAGGTATAAGTGATAATGGTAATTAACACGTATTCTGTGTAATTCACATATATGACGGCCCACTAGCGCCAAACCCTAAAATTTACAAATATAATGAAATAATTACAAATATCAAAGACATATTTACAATGAACACGGAAAAACAATTTTCGGTTTTGGCGCAATTCTAGACGGATTGCTAGAGCCAAAATTGAAAATTAAACATGATTACGCAATTATATTTGTAATTTTTTATGCTGATTGTAATTATTCGATGATATTTGTAATTATCCCACAATATTTGTAATTATCAGGTTTGGGCGATAGGAAGGGGTGGCAAATACTGATAATTATTAATTAACACTGTGGATTACCTGTATCTCTGTCAATGAAACAGAACACGTGTTAATTTCAATTATCTCGTGATACTGGTAATTCTCGGTTTTGGCGCTAGTAGGCCGCCATACGTCTTGGTTAATATTCATGTAGTTACTGACAAAATTGGAATGCGAACACATCCATTTGGGTACTCATAACAACAATCGGTTGCGAACATTTCGTTGCCGCCCCATGTCATCACTAGTTTTGTACCTCCATTGGTCCTGTATATTCCAACACCTTTGGTTCGCTGTTGCTGTTTAGTAGCAACAAAACGCTACAATTATATTTGATGAAATAAAAGATGAAGGACGTAGTCTCGTCAGATAAAAAAGGAGTGTAGAGTCGAATTTGATTTTAGTTGCTCTTTACGAATCACCACAGCCAATGTAGTTGTTTAAATTTTGTGGGTTTTTTTTAAATTTTATTACGAAAATAGATTAAAGTCCCCGAACACATAGCATATTTATTTATTATTTTAAAGAAATCGTTCTTAGGACACAGGATTTAACTCGACCCGACCGAGGCACCCTCTCTCTCTCTCCTCTCTCTCTCTCTCTCTCTCTCTCTCTCTTTCTTTCTCTCTCTCTCTCTCTCTCTCTCTCTCTCTCTCTCTCTCTCTCTCTCTCTCTCTCTCTCTCTCTCTCTCTCTCTCTCTCTCTCTCGTTCCCAGCCACTGGCCAACCATCTTCTTTGTTGGTGGGTCTACGTTCCACACAAGTTGTTGTACTATGGGGAACACAGATGTTGGAACGATCGTGCGGGGCGATTAAAATCAAACGAAATTTAAACCAGTAGACACCCACCGCTGAGAAGGGAGAGAGAGAGAGAAGGGAGAGGGGTGTCGCTGTAAATGTTCGAATTGTAAACCATTTACCTGTAAATAATAATTATTGATTAAAAACATTATAATAAAATAAAGACGCTTGTAATGTATATGCGCGCTCGTTTTCTTCTAAATCAGACTCAAAACGCAACGATCTGTACGTTGTAACCAACAGACACGGTCACATGTTACACAGTGATATGAGACGGGACGGAAAGGAAATTAGTTTATAGTTTGGGCCTTTACTTGCAGTGTATCGGATGCTTCAATTAGGGCAGGGCACACAAAAACCAGGCTTGAAAAACCTGTAGCTCAGCTGTGTTCCGCACTTCAATATTCAATCGGAAGGCAGGCCGTACAGATTACCTAGATCTCCATGGGGGCAGAGCAGCCCAGTGTACTCAACACAAAGAGGTTGTTGCACTACAGAGCCCCCGTCAATCACTAACACGTGTGGCATTTTATACACGCTGTTTTATCGCCGCAGCGCTTTTTTTTTTTTTTTTAATAACATCTTGTTAGTATTATACATACATATTTGATGAATCGTGGGATTGGATGCTGTTAATATAAAATTTTAAAATTAAAATTGCTGTCTATTCCGATATCTGTAATGGCGATCTCTTCAGATCGCCGCTCATTGAGTTCAATTGAAAAAAAACAAACACCATATATATATATTTTTTTTTTTAAAGTTCCACCCTGTTCTATATTTCGGAGTTAGGACACGATTATAATTAGTTGGAGTGTTAAGTGCTGTTCCCCCCTCCCCTCCATCCTCCAACCCCTCCCCCTTCACCGTGTCCTGTGCCGCGCTGTTCTGCAGTTGCCGTGCTTTTGCGGAGAAGGCGAATCGGAATTCCGCCCAGCACAGATGGCTTGTAATAGTATCCAAATTGCCAATTCAAATCCATGTACCATTTGATCGTCGTCATTGGCTGCCATCATCATGGGGCGACTCAGTGAGATCCTGTAAAGACCAGCGCCTTGAGCACATCTCCAGCTAGAAAAAGCGCAATATAAGAACAATAAAATAAAATAAAATAAAACACCACCACCACCATCATCTTCAATTTGCCATAATAAACGTTTTATCCTTTCATCTTTTTTTCTTAAACGTTTTCCTCTGTTGTTTTTTTTAAATTTGTTTCATCTCCTCCTCTATTTTCTTCTTCTTCTTCTTCTTCTTCTTCTTCTTCTTCTTCTTCTTCTTCTTCTTCTTCTTCTTCTTCTTCTTCTTCTTCTTCTTCTTCTTCCTCCTCCTCCTCCTCCTCCTCCTCCGTCTCTTCCGGCGCTTGGTTGAGCCATAGTGCGTGAATACCTAGTGCAAAATCTAAGAAATCGGAACTGCCATGTGGTACTACTACTCTGGGGTCTTTGGGGAGTCTGGGGTCTTTGGGGAATATGAGGTCTTTGGAGGAACCTGGGGTCTTTGGGGAGACCTGACGATAAAAAGAAACAGAAGGAGCCTGAACGTCAACACGCGGGCGACATGCTGAGTATTCAACGGGAGCTTATTAATCATATTAGCCTTCCGACTAGCTGTGTAGGGGAACAGGAAGTGTCTCGTAGCTGTTGCGGCTTTATTCCAGTGCTCCACCCCCCTGCCCGAGGGATTTATTATATCAGGGACCCGAGTCAACTTGATAGTTTACCCTGCACCAAAAGATAAACTATGCTACTCATACCGCGAAAGCCCGTTCTCAGCCTCTCCTCCGTTCGACTGTTCTTGGTCGCATTTGCGGCCTTGGGTGCAACATAACACAGGAAGTATGTCGTCTGCTGCTGCTTCTTCCACTTCCTCTTCCTTCTCTAGCCGAGTCAATCTGTACCAAATGATAAACTACGCCACTTGTTTTAAAAAAAAGAAAAGAAAAGAATAAGAAGTGCGAAAGGCAACTCCCAGCCTATACCGCAAGTCCAACCGTATCGGGATGTGTGAGCGAAGTGGAGTGCCGTCTTTTGCATGCTTATAAATTCAAGCTAGCAAGCGTGAGGGAGGCAATACGGGCGCCTGTGTTTCCATCTTAAATCAATAGAAACACGTCGATAGCTTATAATTTTGTGAAAGTACCTCAACCTAGAAAAGTGACCGCCATTGAGCTGTACTGAGCTAGGTCTGTCCTTAGTTCTCGCGCCTTACGACAGGTTGACAGGAACCCGGGATTGAGGACTCTAGGAGCGAAAGGAAAAGTCTTCTTGACACTTTTCTTCTGCCTGGTCCCATCTGTCAGTCTTTGGGGTCAACCACAGAATGAAAGACGTTTAGAGTATGGGTTGGAGTATGAGTTAGAATGAACCGGTGAGCCTGTAAAAAATTTTGGTGGCTAACATTTCATTTTGTAGAGCGCAACCTTGCTCTGAATAACGTAGTTCGTAATAGTATCTGTCTGTCTGCCTCTGTCTTTCTCTTTCCCTCCCTCTCTCTGTGCCAGTTATACACTCTAGCACACAGTTTGAATATGGCTAGCAATAATATTATTGGGAATCTCGGCACGCATTGAACCTTTGGGTATCAAAAATTGGTACGCATCAACTCACGTTTGAAAATGTCATGCACAATTTGAAGCATTGGAAAGGTTTGGGTGGTATCTGCTACTAGAGGAAGTTTAAAACTGCCATTAATGCGCCAAGAAGCATTGGAACTCACATGTTCCCACAATTTCTGGAGTGTGTAAGAGAGGGAAGTAGGGATTTGGGGGGGGGGGGGGGGGGGGGGGCGGGGGGGAAGGAGAGAGAGAGAGAGAGAGACCGATACTGTGTTTGTGCGTGTAGATGTGTGACTTCTCTTTCTGTTACACGTTTTTATCAATAGATGATTCAGCACCGATGTTTGAATCTTAATATGTGTAACTCGAATTCGTTTATCCACGCAGCCTATTCACTCAGAAACAAGGCAGGAGTCGTCGTATAAAGTTTTCCAACTTCAGCAAACATTAACAACTGCATACAAGATCGTTTCCCGAAAATCACCAACTTTTTTCAGCAAACATCAAGAACTTTCCGAAAATCACTACAAAGATCATTCCTACAAGCAAACAGTGCATTACTTATATAGCCTCTCTGTAATCGAGAAAAAAATTCGAACATTCCAGCATGACGCTATAACACCCAATCAAAATAAAACTCGTCACCGGAACTATACGCTTAGGTCACTTAATGTTTAGATTCGACCAGCTTTTACCCGTAAGATCTAGAAGCTTCGATTGATAATAAACAAATAATTCCAGAAAATTCTCGACAATATCGATCGACGAAAATTATCAACATTATACAAAGCTTCTTCTGGCAACAACGCAAAATCAAATAAAAGGTAAATACACACGCTTTGCAAAATAAAATGATCGGATCTATCGTGCGCGTCTCAAACGTAACACTTTCCTTACCTATGAGTGTGTAGGTGTATGTGTAAGCTCCCCTGGGGTTAGTCGCCTTATCCCCGGGGCTGAGGGCTTAGCTGGCACTACCACTTCCGCAAGGGATGTTTTTTTGCACATGACGTTCCCATCATACGGATGAGTGAGTGAGAGAAAGAAAGAGAAAAAGAGGAAATAGGAGAGAGGATTTTGAATGATTGTAGGATATGCTGTTTTACTTGTCACGTTTAAAATAAACCAATAATAACATTGTTAGTGTAGTGTCAGTGTTTCAGATTGCCACGTGTGACAGCTAGGTATCTTTATACGTGATTATCCCAGCTTTGGATTGTGGCGAGCCTGACCAGTGAATAGGATTGTCTTTGTCTTAAATCATTTGAACTTGGCCAACCACGTTTTGTGTATACAGTGGCTTGGGCGTAGATAGAGATCTGCAATTTTAGTGGTTATCCAGTGCAGTTTGTTGTTAGTTGAAACATAGTAGACACCGAAAAAAGAAAAAGGAAAACTCGGCGAAACATGGTCTTACGCATAATAATAATAATAATAATAATAATAATAATAATAATAATAATAATAATAATAATAATAATAATAATAATTGATGATGATGATGATGATTGATAATAATGTGTAGCGCTTGTTCCTATTAAAAAAATCGGTTCAAAGCGCACGCCTACAGAAGTCATACTCATTGTTTGAAAGGAAAATGAATGTACACTTTGTTTGATCGACATAGTCGATTTTGTGTAATGAATGTAGACTGGGGCGAGTCTATACAGCGTACCTGAGTTTTTGAACGCCTACTCCCTGTTTTTAGTGAGAGGGAGTATTTAGGTCCAAGGCTCAGCTACATTGTATGTGTGTGTGGCGAATCATTTATTGCTAACCAGAGAGCTTTCGGTGAAATATAGGCTCCCTGAGCTAACCAGATACAACACGGAGAATCGTCTCTTTTTGAAATGTCTTAACTTCGAAACTGTCGACTGAGACATTGATTGGCGTGTTTGGTCAGTGCGTGCTGATTAAAAGCGGTAAAAGCCTTTGCCAGAGGTTAATTTAGCTTAACTATGTATGTCAGCTGGAAATGTTAGGATAGTTTTAGTAGGCAATGACCAATCATTTACCGAGAACACCTGTCTAATTGACAGCCTGAGAAATACACCATAGCAACGACAGTGCTTTTAAGTTATTAAATTTATAGAAGTACAAGTCGGCCATGTGTGGTTGTCATGTCTGTTTGTGTACGTGAGTGAGAGAATGAGAGAGAGAGAGGGAGTGTTGTGTACGTTTGTGAGCCTTTCTCCCTCTCTGTCTCTGCTTCCTGTCTGTCTCCCTCTGTCTCTCTTTCTCTTTCTCTCTCTCTCTCTCTCTCTCTCTCTCTCTCACACACACACACCGACACACGTACACACACAGACACACACAGAGTTTATCTGCACTTGGCAGACCCAAACACGGAAAGTACCAACTTGACCCATCTCTTTTGAACGAACTGTGACAAAGGTTAAGAGTTGTGACCTTTGACCCGGTTTAGGTTTGCCCCATCATCACGTTCGGGAGCTAAGGTGGTGATTACAGAATGAGTAACGTTAGTCGCGGTGTTTATTTAAAAGTGGCCACAAACTTAGGTTTGGGCTGACCCTGTGATGATTTTGAGTCAGAAAACGTGCGATTAGGCATTTCTTTTAATGCGACAAGCCGGCATACCAACGGCCCTAAAACTGTTAGTCAGTAAATTATTGTTTCGTTTCATAGAAACGGCGACACACCTCATATTCTCTCCAGTATGGCGATTCCCCAGAATTTTTTATACTTGGAGTATTTTAAAAAAAAATTATTTAATCGCTCCTATATAGCACTTGTCCAGCTCAAGAGCTGCTCAAGGCGCTGGCCATTACAGGATCTAACTTAAGCTGCTCGAGGCTCCCACTTGTAACCTTTATGGCGTATAGTGTGACGCCCAGACGACTGAGCACAATCCTGGGCGACCCGGGATGGAGATAATGGACCTAGTGCGTGCTTAGTGTATTTGTGTAGCCGGCACTCACCCGTCTAGGACATGAGCGTCCGGATCTTTAAAGTCCGTGCTATGAAATGCGTGCGTACACAGACTAGGCATCCGAAAAAGAAGAATTTTCTGTAGTCATTCATGTTGTTTATTGCTTTTGTTATTGCACCATTTTTCATTGGGAGTAAAAACAATAACAAAACAACTAAAGACGATAATATTATTATGGGAAGGAAAAGGCGCTAAGTAGAGTAAATAAATAAATAAATAAATAAATAAATAAATAAATAATATAGTCTTTGAGGAAAGACCCGCTACAGAATCTGAAAGACTCATTGCGATATTATAACGTAAAGAAGAAGTTATATTGTCCTTTGTTTTCGTGTTTGAACTTTCTGTATAAAGTTTGTAGTATATAGCAATGAAACTTCTTTCTGTTACAACTGTACTTAAAAGTGTTATGAAATAAATGTGATTACTCCTGTGTGGAAATGGAAGTGCAGTAGACCATTGCCAAGAGCGAAGCCTAATTAATTAAGTATAGTAGTAAGTAGCAATTTCGAAGTGTGGACTTCTGTAATAGTAGGTCAAGAGGAAACAGGACTTTGCGTACCTAACTATGAAACTAAGTGGGTCAAGCTAAAAGTCGTTTAACAATATGCGTGGTGGTCTGCACCTGCTTTTTCTCCTAGTTTCTCCACTTCCACAGTTTTAATGTCCTTGTTTCTGTTTTTGTCTGTGCGCTCTCTCTCTCTCTCTCTCTCTCTCTCTCTCTCTCTCTCTCTCTCTCTTCTCTCCTCTCTCTCTCTCTCAAACTGACCCCCTTAAATTTAAATCCATAGATTGTGAATGCCTTTGAGACAGTCGTGTCTCTAGTTTCAGTTTGTATAACAGTGTGTGTGTGTGGGCGTGCCTCTGTGTGTGTGTGTGTGTGTGTGCGCGCGCTGGGAATGGGCGATTCGTCCGCAGACCTTTTTATCTGTCTGTTTTGCTTCTCTTTCTCTATCTGGCTGTCTCAATTTTTGTGTCTAACAATAAAAAGTAAGTTGACCACAATGCCAAGTAGCCTTATCCAAACAGGACAGCTCTCTGTCTCTCTCCCTGATGACTTTTGTTGTTGTGTAATTTGCTTTTAACTAATTGAACCTCTTAAGATTGTTTAATTGTTATTGTCTTCTAATGAGATTTGCTTTTAATGTTTCTAGCCGTTTATTATAGTAGTACAGTAGTAGTAGTGGTATAAGTAGTTGTAGCAGTAATGATGGTTGTGCTTTTGTTTTTTTGTATTTGTTGTAATACACGTTTTTTTTAAAATTATTTTAATTGTATAGTAACTCTTGATGTTATCTTATTACAAAAGGTCTGATTGTAAGAATAGGCTTATGCCTAAAATCATAACCTTTAAAATAAAGTTCTGATGTGTGTGTGTTTTGGTGTGTGTGTGGTGTGTGTGTGTGTGTGTGTGTGTGTGTGTGTGTGTGTGTGTGTGTGTGTGTGTGGTGTCGTCAGTGTTCACTATCGTGCCAACTGTGCTTTGCAGATAACGAATGGCGGTTTGCTTTTCACAAAGAGGAGAAAGGATCGCGCGGGGTATCAGTTTTGTCTTTCGTTCTTTTTTGTTGTTGTTGTTGACGAGCCCACAACACAGACCACCCTATTATGGCGAAGTTGCGCAATAAAATGCCCTATAATGTCAAAAGCCGATATTTGTACAAAAGAAAAACTAATTCGGAGTTCGCAATTAATATTTCTACATCTCATCGCTTTACAATTTTCATGTGAAAACGGATTTAGTATAATTTCCTGCTTTGGCAAAAAACTTTTTGAGCTCGTTTTATGTTCCTTTTTTCTTTTTCTTCTCTTCCCCTCCCTCTTTTCTTCCTTTTTTGGAGGGAGTGGGGGTGGTAAATTGATTTTTGTTTCCTACTAGTGTCATCGTCATGTACTTTTCTGTTTTCTTGGTTTTCTTTTCAGTACTACTCTGCCCTATGCTCTCAGTCGACTCGTGAACTTGACCTAAATAAAGTAGAACCAAGGGTTTAGTTGTTTTTTTAAAAACAAGGGTGTTGAGGGGGCAAGGGAGGTTGATTATTTGCCATATGTAGTATGATGTATTTAAGTAAGGATGACAACTCGAGAGGTTTAATATTTGTAAGAAGTCTGTGTCTACATGCACAAAAAAATACAGCTGTCTATTCTTTTATGCTCTGTTTATCATCGTGTTCAGATCTTATATATGTGGAGAGAGAGAGAGAGAGAGAGAGAGAGAGAGAGAGAGAGAGAGAGAGAGAGAGAGAGAGAGAGAGAGAGACAGACAGACAGTCAGACAGACAGACAGACAGACAGACAGACAGACAGAGACAGAGAGAGAGACAGAGACAGAGAGAGACATAGACAGACAGACAGAGACAGACAGAGTAAACAATTTTGCTCATCTTATAATGTTCGTCAGTTTTCTCATATTAATTTTACACTTATTTACACACGACTGCTGAGCCTGCTCGAGGCAAGCGCCGTACATTGAGGTATGGCGTACTCTCAGCAGTCTGTGTGGCTGAGTATCGGTGCTCCTTTGGCCTATGATATATCAAAGTGCTCTGCCTCCCCTGCCTCCTGGTCGGTACTAAATGCCATCTGATCAAAAGGCTGTGTGTAACATACGGTCTTTAGTGAGATAACAGTGGTTGGGAAGTGGCTGGGCCTGAAACCGAAATCAGTGGGCTGGCCTGGCCTGACCTCTCTCACGCTATCAGCTTCAGTCAGGCGGCAAGATTCAAGAGACTGTGGAGGCAACGCTGCTTCCCACCGTGCCTCAATTATAATTCGACTCCCACACCAAGTGGGAAATAAAATCATGATGCATCTGCATACTCGGTCTTGATTGATTGATTGATTGATTGTGGCTTTAGGTCCAGCGGACTCTTCCGAGCCAAATCAGGACCGGACAACCCCCAGTCCGCATAAAAGATCTGCCGAAACAACCCTAGTGGGAAAATTGAATGCCCTCCACCGGCCAGTCACTTTACAATAAAGACATCCCACGCAGGGGACGGCTGAGGCTTTACCCCAACTACTCGAACCCCCGGTTACAAAAACAAAATAGAATACAAACTTCATTATAAATCATCAACAAAACACATACATATAAAATGCCTATAGTGCTAAATAATACAATCATAGGAAGCCCTAGTGACCACCCGGCAGAAAGCGTCCAACACTCCCAAGCTGATCCAACAGACCTCATACACAAACAAGGAGTCTTGTCCAGGAAGAGTTTTCAAGAAAAAAGGTAGGTCATTGATCTAGCGAAGAAGAAGATAGTATAGCAGAGTGATAGGACTGAGCAGGAATGGGAAAGAGTAAATGAGGAAGACAGCGACTGTGGGAATTTAAAGCACTAAATTTCCATAAAGTGGGGATACTATTTATACTGAAAAACCCCGGCACGCCAACGGGGGTACTGTTGCCGCAGTGAATCTGTCTTGCCTACAAAGGAAAGACAGGTTTTCAACTGGGGCTTTCACTTTTCCCTTTATAGGTTTGAACAATCTACAGTGGCAAGATTGCTCATGACCCCAAGGGGTACATACTCGGTCAATATAAATTTAAAAAAAAAAATAAAAAAAATTAAATTTAAAAAAAAAATAAAATAAAAATTTTATTGAAATAATATATGTTCACCCTCAGCGAAGTCTTGCCGTAGAGGATTTGTTGTTTAATTTCCGTGGTTTTGATGTAGATACAACTATAGCCGTTTTAGGTTGAAAGGAAATTTTAAAAAAAATTGTTTTGGTTTGTTTATGTGATTGTAACCTGATGTATTGGCTTTAAAACTAATTTTTAATTGAGTGCTTGGTATTTGATATTTGACACGGCGGCTTGTATCTGGACACGCGAACGCCTATGCCTGTTGTATTTGAAGATACAGGTGCACACATTCACTTACACACATCAACACAGTGAGTGAGATACACATTTGTTTGTATCCAATCATGACATAATGATTGATTCCACCCCCACACCCCCTCCTGCCCCCTCCCTTATGTTGATTTTGCTGACCTTTTCCCGAGTAGCTTTCTCTCTCTAGGGATTTTCTTTCCAAGTACCTGACTATAACCCCTTGGGGTCATGAGCAATCTTGTCACTGTAGATTGTTCTAACCTATAAAGGGAACAGTGAAAGCCCCAGTTGAAAACCTGTCTTGCCTTTGTAGGCATGACTAATTCACTGCGGCAACAGTTCCCCCCGTTGGAGTGCCGGGGGTTTCAGTATAAATAGTATCCCCACTTTCTGGAAATTTAGTGCTTTAAATTCCCACTGTCGCTGTCTTCATCATTTGCTCTTTCCCATTCCTGATCTGTCCTATCTCTCTGTTATACTTTCTTCTTCTTCGCTAGATCAATGACCTACCTTTTTTCTTGAAAACTCTTCCTGGACAAGACTCCTTGTTTGTGTATGAGGTCTGTTGGATCAGCTTGGGAGTGTTGGACGCTTTCTGCCGGGTGGTCACTAGGGCTTCCTATGATTGTATTATTTCGCACTATAGGCATTTTATATGTATGTGTTTTGTTGATGATTTATAATGATGGTTGTATTCTATTTTGTTTTTGTAACCGGGGTGTTCGCGTAGTTGAGGTCAACCCTCAGCCGTCCCCCGCGTGGGATGTCTTTATTGTAAAGTGACTGGCCGGTGGAGGGCATTCAATTTTCCCACTAGGGTTGTTTCGGCAGATCTTTTATGCGGATCGGGGGTTGTACGGTACTGATTTGGCTCGGAAGAGTCCGCTGGACCTAAAGCAATAATAAATCAAATCAAACCTGACTATAGTATAGAATCATCCTTTTGTGGTGTACATAAATGTTTTGTTTTAATATATTTGCACGACAATATATTTGCACGACTTTATCGGATAGTGCAGTGGTTGGAGCACTCGCTACTGTGTCGAAAGTGAAGCACCGTCCGGTGCGGTTAGCACTTGGATGGGTGACCGCTAAGGTGTGAAGCGACAAACAACAACGCCCCCAGTTGACTCAACTGTGATTGAGTACCTACTCTCTTGAGGGTGGGGAAGGTAAAGCAGCGAGGGAGAGAGTTGGGCATCACCCTCATTACGCTGGCCCAAGATAAGTGTGATCTCCAACATCACGCTCCCCTACGGCCACAAGGCTATGGGACTACCTTTTCCCTTTTTTACCTTTATTATTATTATTATTATTATTATTATTATTTTATTATTATTATAAAAAAAAAAAAATATATATATATATATATATATATATATATATATATATATATATATATATATATATATATATATATATATATATATATATATATATATATATATATATATATATATATATATATATATATATATATATATATATAACTCTCTCTTCTTCTAAACTCCGACAAAACTCAGACAAGGGTGCATCCATTAGGCAAGCGCGTCGCCAGTCGGTCTCTGTGCTACCGTGTGATCATGTGCTTTAACAAACCCCTCACTGGGCACGGCACTTTGAGTGAGGTGGGGGGGGGGGGTTGCTGGTTCAAAGCTAATGGCATAGGGGAAGGGGGGGGGGAGAAAGAGGAGGAGCAAGAAGAAGAAGTGAAGCTTCGTGGAAATTGAAGAATACGATAAAGAGTGGAAGAAGATAAAGATTTAAGATCGTTACCGACTGCATTTGAAAAAGAGAAGAAAAGAAAAGAAAGAAAGAACAATACAGAATTGAACAACGGACATTAAGTTGGAGGCGGTCACTTTCTGAGATTTTCATAGGAGGCGGTAAAGGCAGGAATAACTTAAGGGATTCAATTCTAAGATGACGATGATGATGATGATGATGATGATGATGATGATGATGATGATGATGATGATGATGTGGAGGAGGAAGCTGAGGAAAGGAAGGAAAAGGGGGTGAAGTCTAAGCTCTGAGGTCGAGGAAGAGGAAATGAAACGTCGGCTTAAATGAAGAAGTACAACTGCTAAGCAGCAACCCAGAGGATGTAAAACACAACCTAACCCCTCCTCCTGCTCCTCCTCTCTCTCTCTCTCTCTCTCTCTCTCTCTCTCTCTCTCTCTCTCTCTCTCTCTCTCTCTCTCTCTCTCTCTCTGCATTAATACATGTTATAGAGAGAGGGAGAAGGAGAATAGGGTGAGTGGGGGTGCAGGAATGGGTGAGTAGGTTGCGGGAAGCATTACATGGTAACATTGTTTCGTCATTTTAGCGTCTTCCCCTAGTCTCTTTGGGGCTCACGTTACGTCTTTAACTTTACAGAGAAGATGTTTGCGTTAGAAACATGTCTGTCTTTAGGGATAATTCATGACCTCCCCCTCCTCCTCCCCCTCCTTAGTCCTACCAACCCAATCATTTTGCCAATAGGGTCTTTAACTCGGTGTGTTTTACTAGAAGGGGTGGGGGAGGTGGTTGTGAAGGATGGATGAAGGGGTGGGGGTAATGGAAAGCGCATAAAATATCAGTGACTGCCGGGGCATACTCCTGGACCGGATCTAGCCAAGTCCTGATGGATCTCAGACACTCAAGTGTGTGGCAAGGGGGTTAGAACATCCAAGAGTGTCTGAACTTGCATTTTGGAATTGGGTGTGTGCCAGGCTCGGCTACGCTGTCAGGAGCAGGGATGGAAGCCTGTCTCTCCTTGCTACCAATCCCTTTGGCTCCTGCTGATTGTACTCCTTCCTAGTGCAGGCGAGTTAGGCAGGCAGAAAATGAGGGTAGAGGAAAAACCTAATAAATCTTGGTCTCGGCTCCACTGGGCCTCTAGAGACCAGTGGAAGCAAACAGTTTTAGTCTCCACTAGCATCCCCTCCAGTGCATCAACTCTTGCGTGATGAGACGAAGAGCAGAGCGGTAGTAGCGTAAAAGAGAAATAGCAAGAGACAAAACAACATTGGTGATAGTAGCAACCGGCCTATTAACAGCGTTGAAGAAACCGCGTGGGATGGCTTTGCAAAAAGCTGCAACTAAGGCCAGCGGACAATTTGAAAAGACAGTTTTTAGTTGTGCGGAGATCGGTATTTCAGGTGAGTTCGTAGCAAGCCTACTACCCTCGTGGAGGCCATAGGCTCTACAGACTGATTCTCAGCGTGAGAAAAGTTCACCAGAGTTGGAGTTTTTGCCTTGCTTCCTTTCTACTCGGTGTCCCTGGGGCTCTGGAAGGCAGCCGGCTGGCCTCGCACAAGACATCAGACTAAGCTGGCGCAGACAAGTCGAGATGTCCTGCTGCTACCGAGGACATTCGGGAAAAAGGTTTTGATAGAGACCACTTGGAGATGGAGACGTTCGAAAATCGTGTTTAGGAGAACGAAGGAAGAGGGAAGGGGGGGATGAGGCAGGGGGGGGGGGGGGGGAGGCAGATAAAAAGAAGGAAAAAGGACAAACTAACAGTGTTCAATATTAAATAATTGGTCCTATGTTCAGTGGACGTGGTGTTACGCGCACGATAGATCAGATCGTTTTGTTTTGCAAAGCATGCAATAACAGTGTATTTACCTTTGATTTGATTTTGCGTTGTAGTTAGAAGAAGCTTTGTATAATGTTGATAATTTTCGTTGGTCGATATTATTGGAGAATTTTCTAGAATCACTTGTTTACTATCGATCGAAGCATGTAAATAAATCTAGTGGTAGCTACGAGATTCTTCTAACCTAAATAAAGTTATATGACGTAAGACGGTGCATAGTTCGGGTGACAAATTTTATTCTGATTGGCTGTAATTGCGCGACGCTGGAATGTTCGAACTTTCTCTAGAGTATTGAGAGACTGGAGAATGAAAAATGAAAAAGCACTTGAGCGATCTTGTATGCAGTTGTTGATGTATGCTGAATAAAGTTGGAAAACTTCATACGAAGACTCCTGCCTTGTTGCTGAGTGAACATGTTGCGTGGATAAACGAATCTGAGTTACACTTACCAGGTCTGAGGATTCAAACATCGGGGCTGAAACTACTGATAAAAGCAAAACAAAAAAAACCCGGTGTAACACGTGGATAGGACCACATTTTAAGGGAGACCATTGAGCATGGAGTTTTAGTTTCAGAGATTCAGTGCCCGATTTCTCTTCCAGTCACACCGCACCTCCCCTCCATCACCACCAAATTGAACTGTTAGCGCTGACCATCAGTACATTACAACGATCTCTGTGGTTGAACATGTTTAAGATCTCTTCTGTTGGTTCACAATGGCGACACACACACTTACTCACACATGTTTGACATTTAATTTCTTCTTCACCTTCACTTCCACTCGCAAAGTTTGAGAACTGAGGTTTAGTAAGGAAAAAAATTGTATACCTCGAGTTGGAAAAAAAAAACCAAACAAACAAGAGAAGTTTTTAAATGGTTTATCTGTGGTACTTCTGTGGATGGTGTGCCTCAATCTGGCCGTAGGGGGCCCAAAGGGAAGGTGTTGTAAACGGGATCGATAGAAAACAGATCTATCCAGCTGTCTACCGCGTACAGCGCGGCTGAGACCTGACGAGGTCTAGTTCCCTATATATTTAGAAGAAGTATAGAGGGTGTATGCCTCATCACTCTCGGCTTCGCTGCATGCTTGCTGTCGACAGTTGACGTCTAGCGGTTGTTTGGTGCACTGGTGTCAAGGGTACAACTAAACAACACACCGTTTAGACTGAGGTTTGGTTAAAAGACTGTAGAGACTGTCATCATCGTCGTTATCGTTCATCGTAGTCGTCATCACCATCGTCGTCGTAATCATCATGGTAGTCGTCATCACCATCGCCGTCATCATCATAATCCTATCTTATCCTATCCCATAACTCGAAGGTCGGTAGGGGCAATCACATTTGATCGTTTAATCAACGTACTCCATATTTCTCTGTCCTCATCATAATCAGCATCAACAAAATCGCCATCATCATCGTCGCCGTCGTCTTTGTCATCGTTTGGTGCATTTGTATCCGAGACTTCACAATTTTTTTTCATCGTGGTTAGAGTTCATCATCGGCTGACAGAGCAGACTGCTTTACAAGTTAAAAGGCTGTAGACCTGAAGATAGCCTTGCATGTAGTTTTCTGTTTGAATCTGAGTTTAGTTCTAAATAAAGACTCGGCGAAAAACCCCGAAAGTCACCCGACTGCTCACGCGAACCAAGCTGTTTTAAATTCTTTTGCGTCTTTAGACCCTTCGTCTCTTTACACATGAAAACCCCGTCACTGTGTTCAGCAAAAGAGTGTCCGACCATGTTAGTACAGCCTGTTGGAGCCAGGCAAATACAAATGGCTTGTTTGAAGCACTAGAAACCGGTGGTTTGGAACAGCGGGGTGGAAAGAAGAAAGAGTGGAAAGAAAGAAGTCGAGAACGTCATTCGGAGAAGAAGAAAAAAAGTCGTAGTAGGATAAAGGCATGTTGGACAGAAGAAATGAAAGGAGAAAGAGAATGGAGGAGAGAGTGACGGCCGAGACTACAGGATTGGCACATTCTTCTAGCTGATAGTCACCAGAGTAACGTTCATTGCTGAGGGCTCGTGTTTCACAGTGCGAGTTCGAGGCGGATGGTGGTTCTGTTTATATTCGTTGTAGCGTTTAACTTTACCTGTATACCCAGAACTTGTACACACAGAACTTGTATACCCAGCAAGTTCAGCGAAACAGCAGAACCCACCAAAATCCTGTAAATCTGTTATATCTCCACACCCACCTACTTAAAAGCATGACCTACCAAATTCCAGCAATTCTATTATACTATATACCCCAATCCTCTTCCAGCGTGCCATTCGTGACACAATCGACGCATTTACGATTATAACCAGACAGGTTGTCGCGGGGCAGTCAATTTTTGATGTTCAGGGCTCCCTGGAATCGAACCCGCAATCATTGAAACGAGAGCGCCTACTGATCTAGGACGCACCTCTCTCTCTCTCTGCGTGTCTTCCTGTATGTCGTTCTGATTGTCTGTCTGTCTGCTGGTTTGTAGGTCCGTCTCTCTCCTTCCCTCCCTTCTGCTCCCCTTTCTCCTTCCCCCTCCTACTCCCCCCAACCCTCCCCCCCCTCTCTCTCTCTCTCTCTCTCTCTCTCTCTCTCTCTCTCTCTCTCAATTTTTAAGCCAAACAGAAATCATGATTAACAGCTAAACTCATTTTTGCACGATTCATTCACTCGCGGTCACATCCGTACGGCCACAAACAACAGGAATCGGCAAAAACTATTTTCAAATCTTATGTCCACTCCCTTTTACCGTTGGCATTTCCAACCCCTTACTGCAATGGCTTCTCTGTGCCCAGCAGGCTGGTTGTTGTTGTTTTGTAGATTATAGTCACACGACACTTTCGCATATAGGTGACTACTGGACCGATTTATACTGACACCAGCGGGCCAGTTGTTGGTAAAGGGGAAAATAATATGATCACACGTTGACCAATCCGGGATTCGAACCAGCGACCTTTCGGTTACTAGCAAGACGCTCTTACCAACTGAGCTACCCGGCCCCTCGCAGGCTGGTTTGTGTGCGCGTTTGAATAAAAAGTACCCCTCAGCTTTCTTTGGCAGGTCACGGGTACCGGGTTTGTTCTGTGCTCAACTACCCCCTCATTATTCTTGCCCTTCCTTTCTTGACCAGTAGTCATTCTTCTTCCACCTTGACCAATACCTCGCC
Organism: Oncomelania hupensis; assembly: GCA_036898135.1. Lineage (NCBI taxonomy): Eukaryota > Metazoa > Mollusca > Gastropoda > Littorinimorpha > Pomatiopsidae > Oncomelania > Oncomelania hupensis. Next base: position 51,563,221 of record CM072516.1, on the reverse strand, counting down.
TTGACCCGTTTCAAATCCTTAATACACTCACACGCACCTGGAGTTCTACAGTGCAAGCACAACAGACTGTGTTGTTGGTGCAAGGTGCCCACCGAAAGCCCATCACACACTCACACATCCATACCCACCCCCCCCCCCTCCCACACACACACGCCAACACACACCGAGGTATCAGAGAACCGTGCAGTTTGCACAGAATTACAGCAGAAGGAGAAACTGAACGGTACAATACTGGATTATTATAAGATAATGAATACTACTAAAAATTATTATTGCCAGTTCGCTTATTGTCGGTATTGAAGTTAGCGTGTGTTTTAAGTGTGCCTAATAATCCGTCCACAAGTACAGGCGAGGGTTAGAACAACGCGTATGCATCGGGGGCCACTGCTCGACGGCTGCCGAGTTTTCCGCTGATAAGACGAAGATTGTCACGAGATCCAACACATTTCCTTCAAATTAAAGTTTGAATTCCATACTCTCCTCGCTGGTAGTGGTACCTCCATTTTCAGGCGCCTATGAATAGCGAAGCTATGATCAACCTGTATGGCGACGAAGACACTCTCTTTTGACACACCTCCGTCTCTCCACTCCAAACACCCCCTCTTTTCCCTTCATCCCTCCGCCCTCCCCAACCACTGATGTCCAAGGAGAGGGTGAGAAGGACACGGCGTGGAGTTGGCTCAATCCTTCAGGACTTGCTGCGACAACCACGCCGATGATGAAGTGGTCGTTGATGTCGTGGCTGGCGACGGCAGTAGAGCTTTTAAGGGCTAGAGATGAGGAAGGGCACGGAGGCCTAGATAATATGAACATAGGAACTGTGCGGAGAAGAGAGAGAGAGAGAGAGAGAGAGGGTTGAGGGAGGGGGGAGACGGGTGAGTGAGTGAGTAAGGAGGTGTCCGGTTCTTTAGAGTATCTGCATGGCGACACTGATAAATACAGGCTGTATGAAAAGATTGGGAAGAATTGTATAGGGTCGGGGTCGGTGTCGGGGTCGGGTGGTCAGTTGTTCGGCACTCAACTGGAGAGGTGTTGGGTCCGGTGCTCTCTGTGCACCGGGGGCCGTTATAATTCAAAGGTGGATGAATTAAAAACGTGTAGAAGGGGTAAAAAGGGAGTGAGGGGGAGGTACGTGCTGGGTCTCCTTCTTTTCGTGTGCTGCTGCTGCTGCACCTTGCACACCTGCTTTACCTGCATACACTATCTTGTTGTCTATCGCGATCTCTTGCAGCGTAGACTGACGATGAGGCTCCTTCCTCCCTCCCTTCACTGAATAGTAGGCCTCGTCAGTCTCCGCTACGCTGTATTTCTCTATCCCTGCCTCTGTACTTATTCTCCACCCCTATCCCTCTTCTGTCTGTCTCTGTCTGTCTGTCTGTCTGTCTCTCTCTCTCTCTCTCTCTCTCTCTCTCTCTCTCTCTCTCTCTCTCTCTCTCTCTCTCTCTCTCTCTCTCTCTCTCTCTCTCTCTCTCTCTCTCTCCCTCCCTCACCCCTGCCTATATGTCTCTCTTTCTGTCTGTCTCTCTATCTCTCCCTCCTTCTCTACCTTCCCTCCCCCTCCCCCTCCCAAGTTGATTATAAGCTTCATTGTGCATATTTATTTATTTATGCATGGATTTGCATGGATGCTACATGTATTTGTATTGCGAATGTTATTTTACGAGTACGTTCTGCCGCTTTTTTTTTTAGTAAGAAACAGAACCCCCAGGTGCATACAATTTGCTTCTATAATCAAAGAAATTATTACAGAGATTAAATGTAGGCGACACGTTTGTTGAATAGGAGTCAAGAGTGCAGGAAACGCTATTTAATAAAACTGGTGTTTAGAAGGTTATTCCACGGAGGATAGCGTCCAATAAAGATTTTATCCAAGATGTTTTCAGTAAACTCCAGTTCCATTTCTTTAGGCGAGCCACCTTTATCACTGGGGTTTTACACAAGCTTTTCTCCCATAATTTGGCTCGGAAGAGTCCGCTGGACCTAAAGCAATAACCATGTGATGTAATGTCTCATAATAAAACTCATTCCCCATCACCATCTCTCTCTCTCTCTCTCTCTCTCTCTCTCTCTCTCTCTCTCTCTCCTCTCTCTCTCTCTCTCTCTCTCTCTCTCTCCTCTCTCTGGATGCAGATATTCTGTCTGTCCTTATCTCTCTTTTTTTTCTACTCTCTCCGTCCCCCTCTCCTTTTCTCTCTGGATGCAGCTATTCTGTCTATCCTTATCTCTTTTTTTTTCTACTCTCTCCCTCCCCTCTCCCTTCCTCATTCCTTCCTTTCATCCCCCTTTCTCTTTCGCTCACGATTTCTCTCTCTCTCTCTCCCTCCCTCTTTCTTCCTCCCTGATTGTGTGTCGTGTGTTTTAATGCATTAAATCAATTTTATTTTGGTTAAAGATAACTAAATGCATGTTGTTTGAATCTATTATTATTATTATTATTATTATTATTATTATTATTATTATTATTATTATTATTATTATTATTATTATTATTATTATTATTATTAGATGTTGCTGTATTTCAACGTTGTATTTTTGTTTTCCTTGTTTTTGCATATTTCTTTATTAGTTTTGCTGGTTGCTATCTTGTAAGAAATAAAAATATCGTTTAGCTTTAAGTCCAACAAATACTTCTAGCGTTTAGTTCTTCATACACAAATAAGAAAGCTGTTGTTGAGAACTCGTAAGAGCGTAGAAAGAACAGAACTACTAACGCGTACAAGCAAGGAAGTGTGAAGCAGGTACTCGTTTGACGTAAATTATTTCGAGAAAAAAGGGATAAACCTTTCCAGTTAGAAAAAAAATGATTACCCCTACTAGAACTCAAAGACGTGTGTTGGAATTAAAGTAATGCGGAGCGCATTCCCCTTGCAGTCCATTTAAGGAAAGATGGCGGGGGTTGGGTTGCATGGTGGGGGTGGGGCTGTGAGGGGATGGTAAAAAAAGGAAGAAAGAGGATAAGGATCCAAACAGGGAAGTAGAGGGAAGTGAAAAGGTAAAGAGGGGAGGGGGGGGGGAAATGGTTGGGGTGGGTGGGTGTTTGGTATGGGAATCTAGGCGTATTTTAATGTATGGCAGACATCGTAATTCATACAATGTCATGCATACTTTAACATCGGAGTGATTTAGTTTCTTGTTTGGCTCGAGGGCGTGTGTTGTCTTCATGCTTGAAAATGGCATGTTGACAATGTTAATGATGATTACGACGACGATAATGACAGCAGAAGGCATATGCATGTTGGCAAAGGAAGGAGGAGGAGAGGAGAATGGGAAGGAGGAGCGAATTGCCGTCTCCACTCCACCCTTCTATTCACACCAACACACACTCACGCACGTCGTAAGCAGATAGGCACATTCAGAATAACTGTGGAAAACCAACACATACGCCTGGTAGATTTTCTGTTTATTATTATGCTTACATTTTGAGCGTTGGTTTTGTTAATATTAAATGTTGGAAGTTATTTTATTTTATTTTTTTAAAACCCGGGCTGCTTTACAATTTTTTTCATATTTTGTCTGTTGTTTGCTTGTTGTAGGGTGTAATTTGAGCGGCACAATTATTGTATTCGAAGAAGAATCTTAATGGTGTGTTTTTATTGCTTGTTGCAGGGTTTCATTTGAGCGGAACAGTAACGGAAGCCGGCAACCTCCTCTTTTCTCAACCTGAAAAAGTGTACAAAGTCTCCATTAGTTTTGACAGGTGAGTCCTTTGTGCGAGGGGGTTATCAAGTGTCATTAACATATTTTTCTATAATTTATGGTCCGGGTTGTTTTTCCTTGTTTGGGAAATTAACGCAATTTTGAGAACGGCAATACTTAACTTTCAGTGGTTCAAAACACGACATAGACTTTGTGTTCAGGGTGGGAGGGATGAGTGAGGTGATGATGCTTGTTACGGAGAGGGAGAGAGAGGGAGGGGAGAGGGCGGTGATGGGTGGATTGTAGAAGGGAGGGATAGAAGGGAGGGATTCGAAGGAAAACAAAATCATTTATCTGTCGAAATTCGCAATCTCACATTGTCAGTTGATAGTAATTTCCATCTCAAGATATTTCCTCCCTCCTTTCTCTTGAAACAAAGACTCATTGTTTGTCAGTGTTACATTTTGTCTCTCTCTTTCGCTCCTCTTTTTATCCGGATCAGACTGGCTGGAATGGAGGCCAAACATTGATCAGAGGAGTAATGAAACTGTTCGTCGGAGAGGTCCGACTCTCGCCTGGGGTGCCAGAACGCTCTGGTTATTAATCACTCAGTTTATCAACGTCAGCGCTTTTATTCAGAGACGCTGGGGCTAGTCCAAGTGCGCGAAGTTTGAAGTTTCGGTAAAGAAATTTTATTACTGTTATAAAAAAATTATTTGTGTTTGATACTAAAGTTATTTTAAACTCAAAATGACGAAAGATGCTATTAAAAATGTAGTACAAACTTTAATCCTCACATGGTTGTTCTAATTTTGAGGTAGAATTAAAGAGTCTAATCCCGTGTAATTTGAGTTAATATTTAAAAACAAGTAAACGTAAAGATAATAAACCCCAAAAAACAATGGAACATTGCAATTTTTTTTAACAACCAAAAAAAAATAAGTGAATAGTTTATGTTGATTAATGCAGTAGTCGGCAGTTTTATTCCTAATTGGAAACAACGAAAAATGGGAATAAACCCGAAAACTGCTAGCATTTAATGAAAAATTGACCCCACCTCCACCCCCACCCCCTTCCCTTCCTTCTCATGAAACACTGTTAAAATGGAAATTGTTATCAAGATGTTGCAGCACCCCCCTCCCCCTTCCCACCTCCCCAATTAGAAACACTGTTAAAATGGAAATTGTAATCAAGACGTTGCAACACTAGTAGTGCAGAAGGCAGAGGAAGACGGAAGCTTCATCTGGGTGTCTGAACAGAGCTTCAGGCCTGTGGGTGAGGCAAAGTCAATATGGGCAAGATTGACGGCATCTTCATGCAAATAGAGGCAAATTATGCAAATGGCACTAGCTCAGTTTTGATTATCAACTGGCCTATTGATTTCCTGCGTGGAACAATGCTATTAGCCTAACGGCTTCTGTCTGCTCACGCTCTCAGTTCTTCGCTAGCTGTCATCTGCTATTCCTAGGTGGGCTCTCAGATTTCTCTCCCCTTGCACGGTTCTTTGAGTTTTGTTAGTTGTTCTCTGTCTCTCTGTCTCTCTCTCTGTCTGTCTCTCTCTCTCTCTCTCTCTCTCTCTCTCTCTCTCTCTCTCTCTCTCTCTCTCTCTCTCTCTCTCTCTCTCTCTCTCTCTCTCTCACCTGATCAGTCCTTACTCCTACTGCGTTTTAACAAAACAGTCAACATTTTTTTGTCATTTATATTGTTTTGTGGTGAATCGCCACTGTGTAGTTTTGAGTACCGTTGTTCCTTTGTCCAGTTTGCCCATCACACTCCGATATGAATGTGCTGTAACTCTATCCTCCCTGTATCTGAGCCTCTATGTGTGAATTCTGAGAGAGAGGGTGGGGGGAGAAGGGAGGGAGAGAGAGAGAGAGAAAAAAAAGTAAATGAATGAATAAATAAATAATTAATGAATGAATATCCTCTGAAATCTTCTTCTTCGTCAATCCCAGGATAGAATTACCAATTGTGGTGTCCAGAAATCTGTTCCATTGCCCTCCAATTTTCTTCTGCCTATTCTTCTGCTTCCTTTCCTCTTCTTCGTTGTCTAGTAATTTAATACCCCAGTATCTCTGTCCTTTTTTGCTATTTGACGTGGTTCGTTTAGTTACAGACGCCACTTTTTGTTTCGTGGAAACTAATTTGTTCCATCCAGAAAAAAACATGTCAAGTATTGTTTGTTTCCACGGTGTCGCGTTTTGTCTTACTTTCCTGATTCTTGACATTCTGTGAACTGTTGTTTGTCTGTTGTATTTTGGGTTTAATTTCTTTACCGCTCTCTCAAGCGTTTTTGCCGTTTTTCTTTTCTTTGGCCTTTCAGTGTCAAGCCGTTCACGCGAATTTCAATCTTCTAATCTCTTTGAGGATTGTTGATTTGTTCAATTTTAAAGAGTTTTGCAGCAGTTCTCTGATCTCATTTGTTTTGAGTTTGGGTTTGTTTGGTCAAGACTTTTCTGTTGGCTAGAGTCTCTTGATCTCTTTTTGTGTGATGTGGTCGTAAAGGGTCGCATTCAGTGTGATTTCAACCGCTGTTCATTTGTTGATATAGTTTTTATTCTCTCTCTCTCTCTCTCTCTCTCTCTCTCTCTCTCTCTCTCTCTCTCTCTCTCTCTCTCTCTCTCTCTCTCTCTCTCTCTCTCTCTCTCTCTCTCTCTCAGATCAGCAGCTTCTTCCATATTTCCTTTCTTCTATCTAATCTTCGTCTTCATCTTACGACTGCATTATTTTTGTTGGTGCATGGATTGTAGTCAGTCCCATCGTGTTTCTCTGTAGAACTTTCTAGTCATTGTCTGGGGGACATGTCAGAAAAAGGCGGAGTCAGGCAAAAGAGGCGTTGATAAAGTGTCTCCCAGAGTTACGCCACAGCGCCTGAATTCTCACTATAGCTATCTTGTAAATTTGAGAAATTAATTGGTGCGTGTGCTAGTGAGTGTGTGTTTGTGTTAGTGTGTGCGTGTATGTGTATATGCATGCGTGCTTGTGTTTTTGTGTGTGTGTGTGAGCGCGCACATAATTAATATGGTTGAATACAGGTGTGTTTCTCAGAAAAATGACGAAGAAGAAAAAGTAGATTATTAATTATTGTTAGCACGAAACAGGCCAAGCTGGCGCTTTTAATCATTCAATTCCACAAAACAACAAAGATCTTGATAAGCCTGAGGCTAAAGTCGTTGATAACGCTTACAGTTATGGATGAATAGTTGGTGTTGTTTGAGGAAGGTGTTAGTTAGCCATAACGGAATTTTTTTTTAAAAAAAACGAAAAAGAAAAGGAGGAAGATAAATAATCAATGGTTGTAATTATAATACTGACAAAGAAGAAGGAAGGGGAAGAAAAAACAACACATGGCTGTAATGACACCACAATAGTACTGCTCCCAGCCCTGTAGACTGCTCCGTGTGATAAAGGGTATTGAACTGTCTGTGTGCAGACTGGAGTTCACCAAAGAATTGATCCTTCAATGTGCAGTCTGTTTGCGCATCTCAGAAACACCACTGTGTTCAACCTTAAACCTCACACCACAAGACTCCCTGCTCACATCTCTTTTGTCTGTGCTCTCTTGTCTGCTTCTCTCTCTCTCTCTCTCTCTCTCTCTCTCTCTCTCTCTCTCTCTCTCTCTCTCTCTAAGATTCCATTTCGATTTCCTTCTTCCAACAGCGACTTGCCTCTGATACCACATGTTTTGAGTGGGGAATATGTGTGCGTTATGTAAGTGGGAGTGTTTGTAATATGTAAGCGTGTATCTTGGTTACAGATCGCCGCGTTTTGAGTCTGATTTAGGAATAAGGCGCGTATTGCATCCATTATTATGAATTCCCAAGCTGCAAAGCTATGGGTTTAGTATTATTATTATTTTTTAAAATTATTATCATCATCATCATCACTCTTTCTCTCTATGCCTCTCCCTGTCTCCCTCCTCTCTCTCTCTCTCTCTCTCTCTCTCTCTCTCTCTCTCTCTCTCTCTCTCTCTCTCTCTCTCTCTCTCTCTCTCTCTCTCTCTTAAAACAATCGTCTCACCAATAATAGACAACCGCCCCAACAAGCCCCTCCCTCAAACAACAACAACAACAAAAATCTATGCCAAACATACGAAGTAATTTAATCAATATGAGTGGTTTTGTTTTCCTTATGCATTGTGCTCACACCCATGTCGCCGTATTAACACACTGATTGACAATATGAATAAACACAATTCTGTATTGGCGACGTCAGGTTGTTGTTCATTGTTCACGGGTATTGTGATGATCATTGTTCTCCGGTCTTCATTCCATTCATGTTGGCTGCTCTCGAGCTCACCACACACCCCCACCCCACCCTTCTGAGTTCCCTCTCTTGCTCTATTTTTCACTCTGCTATTCCCCTCTCTGTCTCTATTTCTCTCTGTCTGTCTGTCTGTCTGTCTCTCTCTCTCTCTCTCTCTCTCTCTCTCTCTCTCTCTCTCTCTCTCTCTCTCTCTCTCTCTCTCTCTCTGTGTGTGTCATCAAGCCCCACCTCTCCTTCCACTCTCTCTGTCATCAAGACCCACCTCTCCTTCCACCCTCGTATACACTACACATTTGAACACACGTGCACTAATACACAGCTATTTGCACCAACGCCCCTTCTCATTTGCACCATTTTTCACCCACTTCGATCTTTTCCTTCAATCTCTTCATCTTTCTCCCTCCAAGCACATCTCTCTCTCTCTCTCTCTCTCTCTCTCTCTCTCTCTCTCTCTCTCTCTCTCTCTCTCTCTCTAATCCCCCATCTCGCTCCTGCTCTCTCGCTCCCCCCCTCTCTCTCTACACTCTCCGTCTCTCCCCATCTCCATCTTTCTCTGTCTCTATCTCCCCCACTCTCTATCTACCCCCCTCTCTCTCTCCACCTCTCCCCCTTTCTTCCCTCCCTCTGTTTCTGTGTGATCTCCTGCATCTTGTATTTCTCGGTACTATCTGGTTTGTGAATAAGCATTGATTTTGCTAGTTTAAGTGATGCAATTACCAGCGCTTCAGAGGCTGTGGGTTTAGTTTTCTGTCTCCTCTTCATTGACACAGGCAGTTTAGTCATTCTGTTACTTTGCATTGTGAGTAACAAAATAATTCTGTGCAGCCTTCCATGTGATTTTGTTAGTAGTGATTCAAAAGCTCCATGGGGGTGATGGTGGTTGTGGTGGGGGAGGGTGTGGAGGGTTTAGGAGAATCCTAACTAATAGTCCTAGACAATAACAGTTGGTCCAGTTCATATTAACTGTAGGTTTTGGCCCAGGTTTTAACTCTAGTCTTTGCATTGTCTCAGTCTGTGCATTACAGTACCGCTGCTTCCAATACCGAGCTGCTATGCAACATGTTGTTTGGTAATGATAATAAAACGTTTCAATAATAACAATGCAATGAATACTTGATATCATAACACAATTATGAGTACTGGTGTAATGTGAAATCATTTAATAACAATAAAAATATGCTGGAAGAATTGTGCGGTTCTGTGCAGGCTTGCATGTGATCTGTGATATTGATTCCAAAGCTCTGTTTTCTAGCACCGCGCTCACGTTCTTATTGACACAAATTGTGTAACTATCCTATTCAGACTTGATACAAATTGGAATAGTTTGGTGAGTTATGATTGGGTTGGTTGGCACATTTGACTCATATTTTTATGGGTTTCTGTGAGTTACAATCTAGATTGCTTATGAATATGAATTATCTTCGCAGCACCTTCTTCCTGCAACCAGCCTAATATTTTGTTGGTTTTTGTTTACGAATTATTTGAATCATAATTATATGGTGGTTTCAAGTAAAGTTAAGTCAGGAAATCTGTATTCACAAAAATACAGTGACAATTTGCCCTGTCGCTTATAATGTATGAATAAACACATGCACACAACTTTTGACTCACATGCATAGCAATGTGAGTCTATGTACTCAACGCCCCACTCCCTTTCCCACTCCCACCCCCCCTCTCTCTCTCCAAATTATTTATTTATATAAGAACAGTTATTTTACTGTGTTTGTGTTTCATGTGTTACAGATGCAAGATTACCTCAGTGAAATGCGGCTGCGGCAACAAAGACATTTTCTGGTGCCAGCATGTGGTGGCACTCTCTCTTTACCGCATCCGCAAACCCACAAACGTCCAGCTACGAGTGCCTATTTCAGGTATGGTTTAGTTTATTCTGGCTAATATTTCTGGTAGCATTTATATTACTGAATGAAAAGTAGCTGTGATGTAATAAAACTGCTTGTAATAATACTACACTGGATTCGCTAGGATAAATCTTCAATTTTTGTAGTTTGCACACAATTTTACTACTAAAATTTACAGGAAAAGGATTTTGTTATCCTTCATCTTGCATGATCGACACATTTTCAAGGGGGGGAAAAAAAAGCATTGTTTGAATGACAAAATTCAAACAATTTGTACTGACATTTCAGCATTCCACTGGGTTGTGGGTTTTGAATATATATAAAATGAGATTAAACTTCTTGACTTGATTTTAACAATGTTTCTTTGCTTCTGCGTCTTTCAGAAACGTTACTGCAGATGAACAGGGAACAGCTGCAGAAATTCGCCCAGTATTTGATAACCGAACATCACTCGGAGGTCCTGCCCACAGCTCAACGCATCGCTGATGAAATTTTGCAGGCAGGCTCTGAGATCAACAAGCTTCCAGGTATTGTAGAGAAAAATATGCTTTGTTGTGCTAGTTTATTTTAGCTCAGAGCTTTCAGCAACTGATGAGCTGGAAAAGCACTATGAATGAATAAATAAATTAATTAAATAAACTTTGTCTAGTTTTAATGACGATGATGATGATGATGATGATGATGATGATGATGATGATGATGATGATGATGATGATGAAGATGGTGATGATATTTTTTATGATGGTGATGGTGATAATAGCTCTCAGTGTGATGTCGATGAAAGATCCTGACACTTTTGTTTGATAATTGGTAATTTATGATGGTGTATCTGGGTAGCTCTGTATGAAGGCTGCAGGGCTTTTTTTTTTTTTTAAGAAGACGGTGCGGTACATGCTTTTCCCCCAAATCAACAATCAGGCTCAAAGCACGGTGATCTTTACCAACATACATGCTCACATGTTTTTACCCACTCATACACACACACAACAAACACATCTATCACTCAGACATGTGATGTAAAGGGGCAAGGAGATTGCTATTAGAAGATTTTTATTTTCTGAAATTTTAGATTGACTGCATCCAATACCATTATTGAAGAGAGGGAGGAAACCAGAGTTCTCAGAGAAAACCCTCTCTGACCTCAATAGTCTCGTAGCTAAGTCACATAAGTTCGTCCCTTGCGGCTTGCGAAAATCAAACCTTCGCCATAGGAAACCGGCAATGCACCCACTGTGCCACAACGTCAACACAATTTCAAATTTTCAAATCAAAACTCAAAATCCAGCCTTATCAAAGCATTAAAAGTCATTTGTTGATTACAACGAAGACGATAGTGACAACAAAGTAATGAAAGAATGAACATACAAGTTTAACATCTATACCCACTGTAAAACTGGTGAAGGTGGCTATCGTATGAACACCCCTGCTTACTGTATTGCCTGGTTTAGGTTGATAAGTTTTTCGGTTTCCCTTTTCCAGGTGCACCAGATCCCACAGCTGGTGCATCTGTAGATGATGAACACACCTGGCACTTGGATGAAGAACAGGTGCGGGAGCAGGTGCGAGCATGTCTGGGACAGGGCGGTTACCTGACTGCATTCTCTCCCCTTGCCTCCATGTTTGCCAAGGTAAGGCCTATTTTTCGTTTGTTACTGGGGGATTGTGAACTTATCGCAATCATTATGGCATTAACTAAAATTTCAGATCTTTGCTTAAACGCATTTCAAGTTGTTGTTTGTGTTGATTCGATGTCAGTTTTAGATGCTTTACAATCTTATGGCCATAGTGAACGGCATGACATTATTTTAGAAATTCAACATTTAGTCCACAATCTCATTATTAATGGTACAAATGTAAGCTTCTGTTGGCTACCTTCACATTGTGGTTTTTTGTTTAATGATAGTGCGGACAAAGCAGCAAAGAATGGAGCTAAAAATATCAATGCTCAGAGTATTCAACTCATAAAATCCCCTAAGGAAATTAAACGTATGATTGAAGAGAGGTCAATGAAACATGTTGTATTTGATACACATTTTGCTGTAGACTGTAGACTTTCGAGAACAGTTTTTACTATGGCTAACAGAATAATGTTGAATGCCATAAACACAAAGTATTGTCCAGATGTCCATTGTGTATGCAATGAGACTTTTTCATTATATCATTTACTTTTTGGCTGCCGTCATTTTCGGCCTATACTAACTGTGCATCTGCATGACATAAAAACATTAGATGAGATTAATTTTCATCAAAGTGTATTGTTAGCAAAGCTCTTGATAGATTCTCCTGTGGCTAGATTTGTGTAAATAATTTTTTTTTCTTCCCCCTCCCTCACCCCCCGTCTTATCATCTTTGGTGGAAAAGACGTAAATAAAACAACCAACCAACCAACTACTGGGGGATATGATTTTGTAATCATCGTGACCTTTGTTCTTTCTGAAATATGACTACGTGCACTACATTCCAGGAACATCTGATCCACTGTTGTTATTTGTCTGTGCTATAAAACCATGAATGGAATTATTCTTGAACCTTTTTCTTGTCTTAAAAAGTTGATTGATCATGAAACTTGGTGTATGGAACTTGAATACTAGTTTGTTTGCTTCAAGGTAGAGACTAATACTGTTCTTTTTACAATACCTACAGTGACAAAATTTGGTTCTTTTCAAGTCTTCCTAAATTTAAATACTGCTTTTATTCAAGCTCTAGCATAGGTCTGGTTGTTTTTTGACTTTGTAGCTATAAGACTGGCATTAAAAAAAAAAGATTTGTTCTAACTGGCCCTTGAAAGAACATCTCAGGTCCTCCTAGCTGCTTGAGTATATTCAATGTATGTTGCAATACAATAAACAATGCAACACATCTTTATTATCTTGAAGTAGGAATTATAATACAAGTGTATATCATATATACTGTACTGGTTTACCATCTCATGCAGGTGGTGGCATATATTTACAAGTGATGCTTACCGTTTATATGTAAATTGACACTTTTTGTCTTGCTGTTCAGGTTCGGGAGATGTTGCGGGCCAGAGACTCCAATGGGGCCCGAATGCTGACATTGATGACGGAACAGTTCCTCGCTGACCCACGTTTGGCCGTCTGGCGAGCTCAGGGGACTCCACTCACTGACAAGTGTAGACAATTCTGGGATGAATTAGGTGAGATTTTTATCATCTTTACGCGATGTCTCGATATTCAGAATAATTTATGGTGTTTCAGTTGTATGAGGCATGCACGTCCAAAGTTGTACATAATATATTACCTTGAGCAAGGGTTTTTGATAAAGTCGAAACGTTTGATGTTTATCTGCAGATTCGTTTGGGTTGGGTTTTTTCCTCCTTGGTGCTAGGAGGGAAGGAGAAAGCTGTGCTTAACTATAGAATATTGTTCCTAGGAACAATCAAACGCTGCGTGCTGTCACACAGTATTTGCTTACGGAAGTTAATCAGCAATTTTTAATTGGCAGTTACTTTTCAACCATCATGTATAATGGTGGGTGGGTGCCTGTTCAGTCCCCGGACCTGTCAGGTCGTTGTGGAAAAAATGAGGGACAGAGCAGTAGAGACAAAGCATGTCAGTAAAGTAGTCGGCGCGTTTCGATGAATTTCCATAAGAGAACAATCTTGACAGACTTAAATTGCAGTTTTGAATCAGGTGGAAAATGAGTGCTTATTATTGTACATTGTTACTCTGTTTTGCTCCTACAGGGTCGCTGTGGGTGTGTGTGGTGTTGAACCCTCATAGCTCTAGCTCCGAACGCCGGCACTGGCGGCAGCTCCTCACCGGTTGGTCCCAATGCTCTGTCTGCCCGCTGGAGGATGGGGACTCGCATCTGGGCTCCGATCTCACCATCAACCATGGGCAGATCCGGCACCACCGGAGCAGTAACAGCTCCGCCCAAGGGTCGAGCAGCAGTCAGCGAACAGTTTTCCACCACGCGCTAGAGGCCAGCACGTTGACGTGGAACGACCAGCACTTGCAGAACATTCTTCGTCAGAAGCACAACAATCTGGGCAGTTTGAACACAAACAATAGTAGCAGTGATGGTGGTGGTAGTGGTAGTAGTAGTGGAGGTGGAGGTAGCATTGCTCCTCCACCGCCCAAGAAAGAACAGTACAACAGCAACAACCTGCCCTTGTGGAATGGTGAGTCTTTCAATCACAACATATCCAACTTTTCACTGTTACTTCATATTATACAGGGAGTAGTAGTAGAAGTAGTAGTGTTAGTAGTAGTGGTTAATAATAGTTAGTAGTGGTTAGTAGTAGATAGAAGCTTTTTAGAAGCTAGTTATTTAAGCCTCCCAAACTTTTCCACGTTTCTTCTTTTAACTCTTTAGTGCGGGGGTCATTTAGTGCAATTTTTATGATATATGACCTTTAATTGTCATATTCTTTAAACCTGTCTACAAATTTTAGGTTGCTATCCAGAAGGTTCATGGAGTTGATATTTTCAGCGATTTTCGTGCTAACTTGGAGAGCATTCCAGTTTTCCACTATTCTATTTGCATATAAAAATGCTCTGCAATATGTTCTAAATTGCTAAATTTTCATGTTTTATCATATGTAATGTTTTATGCTCTTTAAAAAAAAATCTAAACAGAAAAGAAAATAACATACGTTTCAATAAAAACAATAATTCAAAAAATGTTTTTCTTCTTTTTTTCTGTTTTGTGACATGCATGCGAAAAGGGTGTTACATAGAAATGCTACTTTTATTGATATTGTGACAAAACTTCAGTTTTATAAATCCTTTAATTTTTGCTTGGCAAATGTATGTTTCTTGGTTTTTTTTAAATCCGTCTTTACTTCATCAAATTTGTTGAAATGGATTTGTTAGGCTAACCTGACTATAGTATATTTTCAGTGCAGTTATTAACGTATAGCTTTTCTTTACAGCAGAGAGTATATTTGAAGTGCAGTTATTAATGTACAGCTTTTCTTTACAGCAGAGCCGTTGCCCACAGCCTGTGCCAGAGTGGACGCGTTGCGGTCACACGGTTACGTCAAAGAGGCGCTGAGGCTGGCGGTGTCCATCGTCCGAACGCTGAAACAGAAACTGGCACACAGTCAGTCATCTTGCAAGAAGCACAGTACATCCAGCAGTGGTAAAGACAGAATTTTTGTTGGTTTGGTCAGAAAAGAAACTCTAAACTCCGATATAAGACCAAGTGTCAGGCGGCGACAGGCTATTATGGGCTGTTATCATCACTGTGAGATCATGTCAGAGATCAGTAGTTAAATTATACCGCGGAAAGGATCACGATGCATTTTATTTCAGCCCAAGGCAGTATTGTTTGCAAAAGTTACGAACACTTTTCAATGAGGAGTTACTTTTCTACCACCAATTCTTCATTGGGAATGTCAAGTTTCTGTTCTATATGGCTGTCTCGTGTACTGAACGTTTAACTACAGAATTCTATTGCCTGTTTATTGCTTATTTGTTTGTTTGTTTATTCATTTATTATTTTACGATCTTTTTATTCAATTTTGATCAATTTATTTATGTATCTGCTTATTTCTTTTAGCAGACCGAAGTCACGTAACATCACCTCGTCCTCAGACCAACACCACAGCGTGGGTCGGCCATCCCCTCGATCCTATTGGAGTGATCTTCGATACTTTGGCTGAGGCTTGCGTGGTTTCCGAAGACCATTTACCAGAAATCAGCAGCAGACACCTGTGCTTGGAACCCAGCGGAGACAATCCCAAACGTCTGCATCATATACCAGTGCCAGGGCAGGTGGAAAACGGACAAACTTACCTCATCCTGGCTTTTGAAGTGGCGCTTATAGGTAACGGCTTATTTTCTTTATTCCACCTATCCCCACTTTCTGGAAATTTAGTGCTTTAAATTCCCATTGTCGCTGTCTTTCTCATTTGCTCTTTCTCATTCCTGCTCTGTCCTATCAATCTGCTATACTATCTTCTTCTTCGCTAGACCAGTCATCTACCTTTTTTTCTTGAAACTCTTTCGGGACAAGACTCCTTATTTGTGTATGAGGTCTGTTGGATCAGCTTGGGAATATTGGACGCTTTCTGCCAGGTGGTCACTAGGGCTTCCTATCATGTTATTATTTAGCAATGTAGGCATTTTATATGTATGTGTTTTGTTGATAATTTATAATGATGTTTGTATTATATTTTGTTTTTGTAAACGGGGGTTCGATAAATTAGAGTATAGCCTCAGCGTCCCCTGCGTGGGATGTCTTTATTGTAAAGTGACTGGCTGGTGGAGAGTATTCAGTTTTACCACTAGGGTTGTTTTAGCAGATCTTTTATGCGGATTGGGGGTTGTCCGGTCCTGATTTGGCTCGGAAGAGTCCGCTGGACCTAAAGCAATAATCATGTAATGTAATGTAATTTCTTTGTCTTTGCTTTCTTTATATATGTAGTGATTTGTCATTTGATTGGTCCCTTCTTGGATTTCATTTTAATTTAGCAGCTAAAAAAAAAACTGTTTTATTGTCAGAATGTTACGACACAAGGAATCAACATGATAATGAAGTTTGACTTTACTTTATTAAAGCAAAGTTAGAAATGAATATTTGGGCATGCATAATTATATGCTATGGTAGGAGCCGTCTGCTGTATGTTAGCCCTGTCTGTTGTCTGCTGTACACATTGTGGTTCCTTGTCTGGTCTGTTGTCTTGTCTTGGGGATAACACACCCATTGCAAATAGTCCCAGGAATGACAAACTACTAATGTTTACGAAAGATCATACATTTTGTAAATCCAACTGTGAGGATCTTCTGCAGGGTACTCAGATAAACACTGTATGTGTGCCTGAGATGATCGACACTTGACATCTCAGGGTCATTTACAGAATGCATAGTTAACATTCTTCTAGGGCTTGATTTGGGAAACAAGTTTTATATTCAAGACAAATATTGTATTGACTTGTGTGTTTGACAGGTTTAGGCCAGCAGCGGTTAATGCCACACGGTCTGTACGCCCAGGAGAAAGCCTGCAAGCAAGAAGAGCGTTTGTTGGAACGTCTGCAGAGCATTGACCTTGACCCGACCTTGCTGCTTGTCCTTCAGCGCCAGGTCAACCTCCTTTTAGATGGTAAGTAATTTTTTTGTGTGTTTTGAGAGAGGGAGAGAGAGAAAAAGAGAGAGACTGAGACTGGTCAACTGTATTTCATTGGGACATTACTTCATCATTCTTTTATTTGTACTGTTGTCTACAGGTGGTCCTAGCAGTGGCCTAGGGGTGGGGATACACCCAGAGAGCTACCCAATGCACATGTTCGCTCGTTACCTTTTCACCAGTCTGCTCAACTACGATTCCGACCTGGCCTATGATGTAGGCATGAGGGCTATGAGGTTAGCTTTTAGTTGCGTCAGTATGTTACTATTGTAAGCGATACACCAAATTTTCATTGTAATTTGTGAATAAAGGTTACTTGACTGTCAAAATATTATGAGGACGTGGAGTTGAATGAATTGATGGATGTTGATGTTTATGAGGAGGAGGAAAAAAAAAGCTTGCTATATGGTGTAGTTATCGATGAAATAAGTTCAGTGCTCTTCCTACCTTTCAAAAAGCAAGCATCGTTCTCCTCATTCTGCACCTTCCCCTTCCTCCAAACCTAAAAAAAAACTGTTAATAAGATAAAGGTTTTAGGCATAGCCTCCTAATCTTACAAAGTTAGTTAGTTAAATAGATTAACGTCCCCGGACACATAAGCGTATAGGGGACGATCACACCTGTCCTTTAAGTTTATGAACATAAAACAATACCAGTAATATAAATAGTGTTAATAATTAAAACATGGATACATTGAAAATTAATTGTGAGATGACTTGAGATGGATTATTATATAGAGTAATGCTTAGTATTATGTCGCACAGGTTACCAGTGTTGGAGAACACAGATGACCTGAGCCTGGAGGAGAGCATGAACAACGTTGGATCAGCCCTGCTGTCACGATTTCCACGTTGGTTTGTTCTCAGCCACATCGAGACGCAGCAATGTCAGCTGGCTGCTACACTTCTGGCTGCTGCAAGAAGTATGCTACCTATTTTTTATTTATTTATTATTTTTTATCTCTTTGGTGGCGCAAGGAAATCATATTGCAAGAAAGTTTCCAATAGTTTTAACCTCGTCACTTGCGCCTGTCCATGCTCAGAATCGGAACTAAAGATGATAAGATCTCCACAAATATTATTAAAATTTGGTGTGGCGTGTTACTTTTAAAATTTTATTTATTTTATTTGAAAGACCAGTAAAAGGGGCTGAAGGAGGTAATGCACAAAGGATTGTCTAGACATGTTCAAGGTATTTTGCTAAAACGCTTCATCAGCAGTTACAACACTACTGAGTCAAAGCATCCATTTCACAAGTGTTGTATACAGCACTGAAAACGAGTCATTTTAATTATGAAGCAATGATAAAACAACAGCAAAAGTCAATACCGTTGACGATGTTTACAAGTCCAACATACATCCATATACATGCCCACATGTGAATAGCTTTAAGCATGGACGAAAAAGCTGTCAAAACATAAGTGAACATTGAGGCAAAACGACTACACCCACCATTGATGATATGGCAGACAGGGATAACCATCCCGGGGAACAAGGGGTAGGGACCTAATTCAACACTGAACCACCAGAGCAATCATGCTGCTAAAATGGACAGTGAAAAATAGACACTTTTTAGTTAGACCTCCACAGGATTTGAATCTGGGTCATCGGTATGCCAAGCGAATGCTCTACCACTTAATGTTGGGACTGTCAAGCACACATCTTGCATTAGTAAATGGAGACTTTTTTAATTTTGGATATCAGCAAGGCATGCTCAAAAGGATGATGAGTATCTGCTACATAGTAACTGTATCAGTTCCTGCTGGTCAAATTTCATCTTATATGTCTGATAGAGAGTATTTCAGAAAGACAATTGAAATTGTTATGTGTAAGGTGAGTTTCTCAATAACTCCTCTTTAGACCGTAGTTAGTGACATTTTTTTGATACGATAATATTTATTGTCTAAAGCGTGATCCCCAGATAAAGTTTGCTCCAAATGCTCACCCACATACACACACCATACTTTTGCAGGTTGCCATCAGATCTTAAAACATCACAAAAGTATAACGGACAGAAAATAAACCATATCAGGCACACTGTTTAGGCAGTAGTTCTTTTTCCCTCCACCGGTCTAACTGGAATGTAAAAGCAAGGAGTACAATCATCGTTCTTTTGGGGCAAAGCAAGATGTGTCAATTAACGTTACTAATGGAATACCTAGCTCTTAGTCTTAGCAAGCCCTCGCAATAAAAAACAGTCCACTTTGCCCAAGTGCAGAATTGTTACTGTCCCATTAGAAGCTGCCATATCAAAGAAACCTATCAGTGAGGCACTATTACTTACAAAATTATAGTTATAACTTAGAAAAGTGGAGCTTTTGTTGCATATAATATGCCTATTGTATTATCCTCATTTTGATCCACAAGGATATTTTTCTGGCAATGAGCATCAGAGATACAAAATAAAGTATGAAATAAACTTTAAAATATTCATTATTATCGCTTCTAACCTTCTTTCACACGTTTCACTACACATGACACACACACTCACACACATGCACACACACACTCTGTCGTCGCTCTCTCTCCACTAGTCAATCTCTCATTCACACAGTTCACTTGTACTATCAGGATGCAGATAAACGCTACGTAGGCACTCGCTCTGAGCACTGAAACCAAGGCATGCTTAAAATGACATCTTTTTTTTTTTTAAAGTAACACATAGAATATACACATGATTTACATAAAATTATTAATAAGGATAGACAACTGATCAGATCATTTTACTTAAAAAACCCAACACAATGTATCTATATGAGCACGGCTTCACCAGACCGATTAACCGACAATGTTTAAATTTTCAGATGATGTGGTGAGGCTGCAGCAGGTGCTAGAGTGCGCGCAGCGGCACATACACAGTTCTTCCCAGCTGTTCAAGCTAGCCCAGGATGCCTTCAAGATTGCAACGCCATCTGACGGCCCCAAGTGTATGCCTGTCCTCAAGGCTGCCTTCGAACTTGGACTACAGGTAACAAAGGAGAAGGGAGGAGAGGGAGATGGAGGAGGATTAAGAGAGGGGAGAAGAAGAGAGGAGGAGTGGGAGAGAGAGGTGGAGAAAGGAGAAGTAGAGAGGAAGGAGGATGAGAAAGGATAAGAATTAGAAAGGAAAGGAGGAAGGAGGAGGAGGAGAAGGAGAGAAGAAAGAAGAGGAAGGAGTAGGAGAAGCATAAAAAAGAGAAGAGAGAAAGAGAGAAAAAAGAGGGCAAAGAAGAAGATGAAATAGAAGATAGCAAAGAAGAAGAAAAAAAAAGATAGCAAAGATGAAGCAGAAGAAGAACAAGGAGGAGGAGGAGGACAATAGAAAGGAGAAAAAAAGAAGAATGAAATGGAGTTCAAAGAGTAAAGAGTAAATTATTATCTGCGATTTTGCATACATGCTCAAATGCTCACAAGACAGTCAGTGTTGGTCGTCTTTAAATGTTTCAAACGGTCTAACCCAAAATATTATTTGGCATTAGATGACAAATATTTTAGTTAGTCAAAGTCGATTATTTAAATTATGTTTTTTTTAATGTTGACAGGTAATGAGGATGACCTTGATGACCTTGAATTGGCGTCGACGGGAGATGGTACGATGGTTGGTGACGTGCGCGACAGAGCTGGGAATCCAAGCTTTAATCGACATCATGCTGAACTGGTACAAGTACTTCGCTCCCATTGAAGCCACAGGTAAACATTATTGTGGTTTTTTTTTTTAAAGTGGTAAGGTGTGGTCTAAGAATAAATGCATCATATGTGTTTTTATATTCTTTAATTTGTTGTTTTTACTATCCGATCAGACATGTCCCTTGCTTTTATTCGTATTTTCCAATGTGTATCCATTTGGTTTTAGCGACTGTAGCAGCAGCGATCATGTCGCAGCAGACGATGATACAGTTGGGCCTGAGGTACCAGCAGAGAGAGGAACTGGCCAGTTGTGCCCGAACCCTAGCCCTGCAGTGTGCTAAGAGGGACCCCCAGAATTGTGCCCTCTGCGCTCTCAACCTGTGTGAGAAAGACCCTGTTGCCTTTGAAGCTGCATACCAGGCAAGTGTTCTAAGAGTTTTCTTCTTCTGTTGCACAGCTTTTAGAACATGGAAAAGAACAACTTGTGCAGTTCTTGTAGCCTTCAACACTGGTCTACCAAGGCAAGTGTTCTAGATGTTTCCGTACTTTCTGCATAGTTTAAAACGTGGACAAGGGAGGACATGTGAGGACTACTAATGTACACACCTGGTGATACTTGTCACCCAATGGATTCTCTAAATAGTGTAAGGTTTGTGTCAGAGCTCTTCTAGTAAAGAAGTTAATAATAGCATGTGAAAAGGGAATTCAGCAGTGATAATGATGATTATAACAATAATGATGATGGCGGTGATGATGATGATGATTATAACAATAATGATGATGGTGGTGACGATGACGAAGACAATGATAATAGTGATGAAAGGACCACAGTTAAAATAATAGCAATGATGACGGTGTACAGGTGGTGGTGGATGCAGCGTCGCATGTGATGAACTCCTCCCAGCTGTTCAACATTGCTCGATACATGGAGCACTTAGGCTATCCCATACGAGCCTTCCGCATTGCCACCCTGGCCATGAAGAACCTCCACCTGGCCTACAACCAAGACACGCACCCCGCCATTGCAGACATCCACTGGGCGTGCCTCTTAGCCCACTCCCTCGGCCGACACGAGCTGGCCACTCTCATCCCCATTCTGGTCAAAAACGTTCAGTGCGCGGTGGTGCTGTCAGACATTCTGCGGCGCTGCACCATGACTGCCCCAGGCTTAGCCGTGGAGGGGTCCAAGCGCGTCAGAGGCACTAACAACGCTCACAGCGGCGGAGGAGCAGGGGCTAGCTCTGCGTTGAAGATGCTGTCGTACGATAAACAGCCGCTCCGCCAGCTGATGGAGGCCACCATCTTCGCCTACATCCAGACCACACACTCCAAGCTCACACACATCTCGCCCCGACACTACGCCGACTTCATCGACTTCCTCAGCAAAGCCCGCGACACTTTCCTTCTCGCTCACGACGGACACTTGCAGTTTGCGCAGCTGATCGAGAACATGAAGCTGGTATACAAGGGCAAAAAGAAACTGATGTGCCTGATCAAGGAGAGGTTTGGTTTATAGCAGTCACAGAGCGATGTTGCCTGGCTTCTTGGACTCTTTGGGTTCCGGATGTAGGACAGCATCAAAAAACGGAACTGTGCTTGTCTCAATATAGCAAGTATTGTTTTAAAGAACATACTTCTTTTTCAGCGAGTACAGTTCAAGGTGGCTGCACATAACGTTTTTTTGTAAAAAATTCCTATTTTGTCAGTCTTACCTTGCTATGGAAAAAGATGTGGTTGATTTCTAGATGAAGTTCTAGAAGATGATAGGACTTATTGTGAAATCTAAAGTCTGAAATATGGCTCAGCTTAGTTTTTAAAGAACGAGTATTATCCAAGATAGTTACGCAAAACTTTTGTCAAGATTCATACGTTGGCAACTCTCACTGTGTGTGGAAGGTGTCTATTGTGACTTAAGACTAGATGAAGGACCTAAATATGGTAAGGGTCTGTTTGTAAAATTTCATGCAATTTAAATGTTATCTCAAAGCTAAATGGTAGCTTTGTGGATGGGCTTTGGAAAATGTTTCAGTGATGCAATGTGTGTATTGATTAGAGTATACAAATTCCCCTTTACAAAATTCATCCACACTTTTTTTAATATAAACTAGAATGTGACAGGTTTGTTTTCAAATCGAAATAAGCAGGTTGGAGTAAATCTTGGCATCAAGGTTACTTTATTATTTTTTCAATGCATAATTTGACAAGGAAGATCGACACAATGCAAGAAGATTTTTGCAATGGAAGTTGCTCATATTTGGTGATTTATTTCTATTTGTCCTAAAGAAAGCAAAGAAAGAGGTATTTACTACATAGACTTCTATGTAGAAAAAAAGCAGGAGGGTTGTGGAGAGAATTTTTATCTTGTTTTAGTTTTGTGAATGAGTATTGAGAACGTCTTGTTGAATGCACTAAAAAACGGTTCATAAAGAAAAATGGCGTGGAAGAACTCTTGTCACACTGATGCACATTATCAAGACATGCTGGTTTAGAGGGTGTGTAAAGAAATAAACAAAGATTTCCCAAAGAAACCAGTGCAATAATTATACATTGAGCTATGTAGTTTAAATATCCATGTGTATTATTTTGAAGTTTGAAATGGTTGTTAGCAATTGGGTGAAAAAATTTGCTCATCATAGCTTGGCGTTTTGAGAAACGCTTTAACTTTTTTTTTTTTTAAATCAGTTGAGGATTATTGTTTTTACTTCATCAGAGTTTTGATTTATTATGTTTTTTATTTGTTATTTGCATTTGATTTGATTTTTTTTTTACAATTTTAAACCCAGAGCAAATAAAGCATTTTGGCAAAAAAACAAATAAGCATTTAACGAACTGCTGTTTATACTATTTTTTAATTTTATTTATAAATAGTATCCCCACTTTCTGGAAATTTAGTGCTTTAAATTTCCACTGTCACTGTCTTTCTCATTCCTATTCTGTTCTATCAGTCTACTATCCCACTCGACCAGTCACCTACTTTTTTTCATGAAAACTCTTCCAAAACTCTCATTTTTGTATGAGGTCTGTTGGGTCAGCTTGGAAAAATTGAACACTCTCTGCCAAATGGTCACTAGGGCTTCCTATGACATTATTTAGCAATGTAGGCATTTTATATTTATGTGTTTTGTTGATATTTTATAGTAATGTTTATTTTCTATTTTGTTTTTGTAAACGGAGGTTTGATAAATTAGAGTATAGCCTCAGCAAATGCCTTTAGTGTGAAGTGCACGGCTGGTGGAGTACCTTCAGTGTTGCCGCTAGGGTTGTTTCAGCAGATTTTTTATACGGATCAGGAGTGAATCCTCTTTCAACCAAGTTGTGGTCCTGATTTTGTGGTCCTGATTCTGCTCTTTGCAGTCCACTGGACCCTCTAAGCATTGAATAACCAACTAACTATTCCCACCACTTGCAATACAGATGGTGAGATGGATAGAATGTTTAGAAATTCTAAAGAGCAGTATTGTTACAAATGTTGTGCATGATTTAAGACATTCAATCAGTGTAATACTTAATTAATTAGGGAGGTAACTAAAGAAGACTAATAACAATATATTTACATAATCCAAGTATCTACTTTTTCAGCATTCTGCCTGAGGTTAGGTTGTATAACCGGAAAGTGATATTTATAAATTTCTTTTGTCATAGTTAAACTTGATCAGTGTTTATTAGCTGAACTGCGAATTCTGTTATCCGTTTTGTTACAAAACTCGTACATTGAAATGCAACTTCTGTTGAGTCCTTCCGTGATGTTATTACAATTTATTAATTTTTAAAATGTTAAGTGGGGTTTGAGTCTGAAGCTGCAAATATAGCTTAGCGACAACATTTTAAGTTAAAACTGTGTGCCATATCTGTCAATGACAAGCTGAGCACTACACTACAATAAATTTGCATTTATTATTAGAATTTCTTTTGTTCAGTGTACAACATTTAATGACTCTGAACATTAATACCAATACTTTATCAAGTGGTTGCATCAGCAAATTCTTCATACATTAATTAACAGATGTTGTTACGATTTTATTTGTATTTGAGGATCACCGATTGAATTTTGTACTTTATTTTTTGTTAATCAGTTTTCGCCAAGTGCACAGAAATTCTTCTCATTTTTTATTCCATTCATGATTGAGATGTCATTGAGTAGATGTTAAAAAATATGTAAGATTTCTTAGTATGTCTTGTTCTCCTTCTTTTTTTCCTTCCCCACTCCCTGCAGTTATCTTTTTCTCTTCTCTCTCTCTTCCTCCCTCCTCCCTCTCTTCTCTCACCAGACAGGAGGTTCATCTAGGACCTTTACCTCAAAACAGTTTTATTAAAGTCTAGTTTAAAATCTCTATCTATTCAGACTTTTACAGCATAATTTCTATTAACTATTGTAGCTTGCACTTAGGTTCTTAAACATCTGCTTGTGAATTGCTTTCAGCCATTTCAGTTAGACGATCTGTTAGCTCCACATTCCATGTAAGGCAAGTCGGAACCATTTTCACTATGACCAAACTTGAGAACATTTCCTAGTCGACATCACCTTGTTTGTGTGTATCTGCAAAAATACTGCATATGTACATGTTTCAATAAGGAGCGGTTTGCTCCAAACATCACTTGTCCGAAACGATTCTATTTATGCTGTTTTGAGACGAATGTTTGTAGATGCATGGAGCTGCCTGCTCCAAAAATCACCTGTCCAAATGTTCACTTCCACTGTATGATTGTTTTGAGTAAAATGTCTGTAAACGCATGTTATATGAGAAAAATATGTTTACAATAATTTGAAGTTCGTTTCTTCCCATCTTTGCTATAACTTTGAAAGTTGTTTTTGCCCAAATTTGGTATCATTTTGATTTTGTTTCTGCCCAGGTTTGGTATAATTTTGAGTGTTTTTTTCTGCCCATATTTTGGTATAATTTTGAAAGTTGTTTATTCCTATGTGTTTGTGCATTTAAATGACTTCTAAGGCATCTGTGCGAGTCTTACCAAAAATTGCTATGTTTATACTTGATGACATGTTTTTTTAAATATTTGATTATTGTGTCTTTGCATTGAAATTGTTATTGGCTGTTACCATTTGTGGTCTCCCAGAAACTTACAGGTTACACATTTTGTCCACACGTTGTCTCTTTGTTTGAATTACTTTGTGGTGTTTTTATTTTTTAATTCAGTTTTTATTTTATTTTAATTTTTTATTTATTTTTTTACAAATGTTACATTTGCTATAAATATTTTTCTTGCTCCTCCTGTTTTGCTAAAGAGGGAGCAGATTTTTATTTTTATCTTGTCCTACACTAACATAAAAAAAGATTTTCCGTTTTGAAATAATGTAAAAATTTTGACTTATTTTTTTACTGGGAGACTTCTTCGGACTTTATTGTAATTATTCTTGATATTTTGCTTTCCACAGTGTGTGTGAGTGGCATGCATTGCTCTGGAGTTAATGGCTACTAATAAAAGCCATATATAAAAATATTTTTTAAAAAGAGCAAAAAATAAAGCACCACATCCACAAAATTAATTCTAAACATTGTTTCCCTTTTGGCCAGTATGTCTCTCTCTCTCTCTCTGTCTCTCTCTAAAAGACGGAAACAGCTCTTTTGTGTGAAATAGAGAGTGCTTCATCTGCAAAAGTTGTAGGAGGAGATCTTGGTATTTTATTGAAACGTTTTATGCAAAAATCTGGATTGTTTCCCATCAAAATTGTATTCCTATTTAGCATAAGATGCAATTTTTTCCTCTCCTCATTCTATTGTACAACACTGAGTTAGGAAATCAATTTAAAACAGTTTTTACCTCTGTTTCTTTAGAAGGGTTGTGATTACTATATTTTGGGAGGATGACGTTTCTCTCCCTCTCTTTTTATTGCTTAAGTTTAGATTTTTATTCCCCCCGTAGGGGTGCCGCGGGTTTCTGTATAAATAGTATCCCCACTTTCTGAAAATTTAGTGCTTTAAATTCCCATTGTTTCTGTCTTTCATCTTTGTTCTTTCTCATTCCTACTCTGTTCTATCAATCTACTATCTTCTTTGCTAGACAGTCACCTGCCTTTTTTCGTGAAAACTCAAAACTCCTCATTTGTGTATGAGGTCTGTTGAATCAGCTTGGGGAGATAGTGGATGCTGTCTGCCAAATGGTCACTAAGGCTTTCTATGATATTATTATTTAGCAATGTAGGCATTTTATATGCATGTGTTTTGTTGATATTTTATAATGATGTTGATAGTCTTTCTTTTTTTGAAACGTGGGTTTGATAAATTAGAGTATAGCCTCAGCGTCCCCTGCGTGGGATGCCTTTTTTGTGAAGTGACCGACTGGTGGAGTGGCTTAAGTGTTACCTCTAGGGTTGTTTCAGCAGATCTTTAATATAGATCAAGGGTGAGTCCTCTTTCAACCAAGTTGTGGGCCTAATTTTGTGTTCCTGATTCGGCTCTTTGCAGTCCGCTGGATCCTAAAATCAATTAATAACTAACTAGCTAACTACAATTTTATTTTCTAAATAACAAGATTATTGACAAGAACTCGGAGAATAATAGCAAATAAGATTTGTAATGTGCAAAATGTGTCTTTGGTCATTATTTTTTTGTTTTTAATATGAGCTCGCACTTTTTTTTGGCATAATTTATGAGTTTCAGCTTCCTATTGGTCTTCCAGAAATTTGAAACATACAATGCCAGAATGGTAAAACAGATTTATTTTGCAATAACTTTATTGGTCGTTTTTTTTTTCGAGAAGGTGACACTTAATTAAAATCTGTGTTTTTAATTGTCTCGTGATTGATATTTGGTTTTAATATTTTGTTGTTGTCTGATACCCAGTTACAAAACAAAGGTTAAACTTTGACGGATGTCAATCTCTTTTGAAGCTTATTGGTATCGTGTGGATTTGTAAATATCATCCTGTCACAAAAATTTGTTTGTGTCATTCATATATTTTATTCTGTTACTGTTGTTTTGTATTATTGATTTTAACATTTCTGGAAATCATTTGTACATTTTGTATTATTGTTTTGTACATATTTTTTTTCTGTCAAAATTTGTTTGGGCCATAATGTTTTTTTACGATGTGTTTTATTTTGGTGGCTTTTTTGTGTGTTCCAGCCATCCTTTCTTTTTAGTTCACTGAAACGTCTTAAGGAATTGAATATTGATTTATTTGGAAATTCAAATGACTATTTGCTACATGTAAAATACGGTATTCTTGTGAATGTATACAAATATAATTAACCAGAAAATGAGACAAAGAACTGAAAGGGACAAGATTTGTGGGGCATTATTTTATGAAGCGCTTTTCTTAGTATGAATTGTTGCCTTTGTGTGCATTTTATTTGTGGTAAGTACAAACTAAATTTGAATTTGGTAAATAGTTTTTATGTTAGCTATTGTTTCCCAATTGCAAATATAAGTTTTTGAATGTATAGAACATAAAATTGAATTGATTTTTGGTTGCTCGTCAGTTTATTTTTATTTGGGATGCTTTTTTAAAAAAAAAATAATTATTTGTCGTTAGTAATTTTTGTGCTTTTTCAGTAGTTCTTTTCTGACTGTAGTGAATTTCTTTTTAAATCAATATTTTTTTGTTGTGGTTTTAACTTTATTAAATTGTTGCTAATTATTTTTTGGGGTGGTAATAATATTGTTGGTATAATTACAAAAATTATTTTTAATTAAACTTTTTCTACATCTGTTTGCAGCTTTGATTTTGGAGAACATTGGTGTTGTTGTATGAGTTAGTATTGCATCATAATTTTTGTGATACTTGCTTTTGTCAAGCTTTTTGTTGAGCCATAAAAGAGAATTACAAGTGAATATTCAGAGGATATATGTGAATAACATTTAACCTGTTAATAATAAATAATTGTACAGCTTTATAGAAACAGGAGTAACAACACAATAAATATAATTTATCCTTATCTGAATTTTTTGGATTGAAAATATAATTTATAATCTGTTTCTTTTGAAAATTTTATTTAGTAATGTTGTTTATTTTTTTCAACTGTGGCGGTAAAATACAGATATGATAGTCTTTTTTATTTTTTTAAATTCCAAACCAACAACTGTGAAAAAAAGACGATAAAGAGTAAACGTCAGTATTTCGAGTCTGTGTACTGTATGATATTTGATGTAATGTAACGCTGTATATATGTTAACATAAAAACCTAGATTTTCTCCTCTGATCTGTCACTGCAAGAAAATCGGGATAGGGAATAGGGGGCATTTGTAGTTGATAAGGTATTCCAGCAGTTTACTGTGGTGAAAGCTAATTAAATTTTAGTAATCATGTAGGAGGGAGGGGCATTTGTAATTATTAAGAAATTCCAATCTTCAGCAATTAAGGGTAATGTGCAGTCAGATTGTTATTTTTATTTAATATATCTCTCATCATACATTGCTGCTTTGGGTAACATTATCTCTTTGGATGTCACTGCTATAATGTTATTTGGCATGTTTGTGCACCAGTCAAATTATCTGCACATTTGTTTCAGTCAGTTGTTGCATTTTTCCTTTGATTTCCCGTTCATGTAATTTCCCTTTTCCTCTCACTGTCTTTCTCTCTTTCTCCATCACATCTACTTTTCATCCTCCTCCTCCTCCTCCTGTCTTCAGTGTTTTTTGTTTCATGATTTGTGAAGGTTGTATTCTTTTTCTCTTATATATATATATATATATGTTTGTGAAGATTGTATTCTTTTCTCTTTCCCATGGTTGGGAAAGATTGTATGAACTTGTTTTGCTGTCTGAAGAACAAACTTTTTTCAAAATGTAGTGGAAAGTTGTTCAGAATCTTTGACAAGACAAGACAGAGGGTTTTAGTTTTGTGATTAAAATTAATTAATGGGCTTTGACACTGGTAAAACCAGAAAGAAAGAGTGAAGCATGGCTGTCCCATCTTGCCCTGTATTTTTATTTTGAAAAATAAATCGCCGATAATCGTGTCACATGTTAGCCGTTCACTTTAGTAATTATTGATTGAGTGAACCCTTCACAACAGTACCCTTCAAAGTCTCCATTTCCCTATCTACCTCACTAAAGTTTGTGTCCATTTGATGATATATCACATGTGGAGACAAATATTGTGTCCAATTATCACGTGAAAACAAACTTGTATCTGAAATATCATGTGAAAACAAAATTGTTTCTGTGTGTCACGTGAAAACAAACTTGTATCCAAAATATCACGTAAAAACAAACTTGTGTCTGTGTATCACGTGAAAACAAACTTGTAACCAAAATATCATGCGAAAACAACCTTGTGGCTGTATCATGTGAAAACGAAAAACATTGGGTCTAAATATCAAGTGAAAACAAACGTTGGGTCTAAATATCACGTGAAAACAAACTGGTTTCCATGTACCACATAAAACAGATATGTGTCTGTATATCACGTGAAAACAAACTTGTATCATGTGAACACAAGCTACGAAGCTGTAACACAATCTCATGGATTAATACCTTGCATTTAATTGTTTGCATCAGAGGATGCAGCTTACATGTGTTGTTTTTGTGTGTGGATTTGAAGCTTGTGTCAATTTCTGCGTATCCTGTTTGTGTTTATTATATAATGAATGAAAGCTTTGTATGTTTATGTGTTACGTTACTGTGTGTGTAGTTTGAATTATTAAGCTCATTGTTGATTCACTGCTTATATTTCCTAGCAAGTGAACTTTGCATAAATGGATTGAACTTGCCAGCTTTGGGCAATAAATTTGCATTGTTCATGTTGTTTTTTGTTAATCTTGTGACAGATTTTTTTTCCAAATTTGGATTGATTGTTCTTGTTTTGGTAGCTAATATTCATTCTATAAAAAAAAAGAAAGAATAAAGAAGTTCTCTAATTTTTAAACTAAATCTAAAGTAATAATTCTAACTAAATCTCATTAATTAAGTTTACTAATGTAACTTTGTTGGCTCGTTCATTATTGCGAGGTATTAATATCAATGAAATTTGCTTTTATTATCGAAATCTTGAAATCCTTTTGTGAATGTGAGGCCATGGTAATATTTTGAGATAAGATTCAGACTTATCAGTTTTTTGATTTTCAGTAATTGCTAGGATTGAGTAAAATAATGTCTTTGAAACTAAAGTAAATATCTTAAATGGGTTGTTGTCAAAAGTAGGACTCTTACTGTTTTTTTGTTTCTTTTTTTGGTGCAGGAGATAGGATGTTCATGTGTGTTTGTATGTTTGTTTCTGCATAAAAAGAAATTCCCCAAATATATAGAATGTGTTACCTCATTGCTATTTGTCTGATATACTGCTGCCTGGTCACTGCCAGGTACTGGGGATTTCTGCATAAGTAGTATCCACACTTTCTGGAAATTTAGTGCTTTAAATTCCCCTGTCGCTATCTTTCTCCTTTGTTCTTTCTCATTCCTCCTTTGTTCTATAAATTTACTATACTATCTTCTTCGCTAGACCAGTCACCCACCTTTTGTCTTGAAAACTCTTCCAAAACTCCTCATATGTGTATGAGGTCTGTTTAGTCAGCTTGGGAATATTGGACGCTTTCCGCCAAATGGTCACTAAGGCTTCCTATGATATTATTATTTAGCAATTTAGGCATTTTATATGTACGTGTTTTGTTGATATTTTATAATGATGTTTGTATTCTATTTTGTTTTTGTAAACGGGAGTTCGTTAAATTAGAGTATAGCCTCAGCTTCCCCTGCCATCCCCTGGGATGCCTTTATTGTAAAGTGACCGGCTGGTGGAGTGCCTTCAATGTTATTACTGGGGTTGTTTCAGCAGATCTTTTATACGGATCAGGGGCGAGTCCTCTTTCAACCAAGTTGTGGTCCTGATTCGGCTCTTTGCAATCCGCTGGAACCTGTAAGCAATGAATAACTCATTAACTAATATATCTAGGCTCGTCTTCTTTCCATCTGCCACCACCCCAAATGATCCTTTGCACGCCTCCTTCGCCCCATTCATTTCAAACTTGTAGATGTTTCTTGTGTGTTGAATTTGCTTTTAGTATTGTTACGATATTGATATGCTTTTTTCACTGTATATCTTGTGTTTCATCTATTAATTTTGTTATGGTTATTTTTCTTTAATAAGATTAACTTTTAAAATTTTAAACTTACATCTGAGCTTGTTATGTTCAGATATATGATGCAGATTTTATTGATTATGGGTTTTTTCTTTTCGTTTTTTTCAATTACATAATGTCTCATCAGGTATTTGACAGTTTTTATTGTGTGTGCTTCAAGTTCAAACTGAAACTTATCATCAGGTTCTGCTTTTGTGCTATGATACCTGCAGGCTTTGAATCCAGCATATAATAAAAGATAAATATATGTAGGATTTGACTTTAACATTTGGTAACACTTATGCTTGAACGTTTGTTATCCGATAACATGTTTGTAAGCTTTGAACTGATATGTGTAGACTTTGAACTGAACGCATTGTAACAGATAATATATGTTTGTCGTTTTCTTGTAACTCTTCATAATGTTGCTTCCTGTCCATAATTGTTCCCTTCAAGAAAAATCTGCCATACATATATATTTTTTGTGTACAATGAAAATCTCTGAAATGATGTTATTGAGTACAAATAAATTTCTATTGCAGATGTTTGTTATGCGTCCAAGTGTGTTTTGTTTTGTTTTAATTTTAAAATTAATTTAACGTCTGCAAGTTTTGTTTGTAATCTTTCTTCTTTCAAGTTTGTGATAGAGTGTAAAGTTTTCTTTTCTTTCTTTGAGTTTAAGTCGGTGAAGTTTGCTTTTCTTCTTCTTCGTCCTTTTCAACTTCTTTTTCAATGTGTTTGCATTAAATTATGAAAATTACTGGTGCCATATGTAAAATGCTCACACACACACACACACACACACCCATAAACACTCACAGATGAGACTAGCCTAAACTTATTTAAGCTTCACAATGGATCCTATACAAACACACACACACACACACACACACACACACCCACACACACGCAGGCCAGCAGGAAAGACGGCAGCAGGCCACTTCATTCCTTTCTGATTCAAGAACGTTCTGTATCTAAAATCTTTTCAGTAAACAGAAAATAAATTGAAACAAGTGCTAAACCCTAATGGGTGCGAAGTTCCCTCGCCAGCATACACTTAAGGGGTCTGGAGTCATTAAAGGGTTCATCTGTTAACGTTCGAGGATTGAACCCTGTAAGCATAATGTTTATTACGTTTTTGGCGCCCAGTAATGGTTTCTTGTTAGTTAGTTATTCATTGCTTTCAGAGTCCAGAGGACTGTAAAGAGCAGAATCAGGAACACAAAATCAGGATTACAACTTGGTTGAAAGAGTGCTCACCTCTGATCCGTATAAAAGATCTGCTGAAACAACCCCAGTGGTAACACTGAAGGCACTCCACTAGCCGGTCACTTTACAATACAGGCATCCCACGCAGGGGACGCTGAGGCTATACTCATTTATCAACAAATTAAAATACAAACATCGTTATAAAATATCAACAAAACACAGGCATATAAATGCCTACATTGCTAAATAATAATATCATAGTAAGCCCTAGTGACCACTTGGCAGAAAGCGTCAAATATTCCCAAGCTGACTCAACAGACCTCATACACAAATGAGGAGTTTTGGAAGAGTTTTCAAGAAAAAAAACAACGGTAGGTGACTGATCTATCGAAGAAGATATTATAGTAGATTGATAGAACAGATTAGAAAGAGAAAGGACAAAGGAGAAAGACAGTGACAGTGGGAACTTAAGCACTAAATTTCCAGAAAGTGTGGATACTATATATACCGAAACCCCCGGCACCCCCATGGGTGTTTTCTTGTAAACTACTAGACTATGTGTAAGGTATAAGAAAACGAAAATAAAAACAACGGTATGACATCACTTGATATATATGTTTTGGTTTAGGTCCAAACATCTAATTACATATTAAGTTTAAAGGAAATAAGTCTTCCCAAAAATAATGTCTGTTTACGGTAACAAAGGGAAAAAAATAGGATCGGTAGATCGGCTTCTTCTTTTGTTTTCTTTTCTTTTTTTCTTTTTTTAAAATTTTTAAAAATACCTTTTCCACCTTGGGTGCGATTTTTTTGGCGTTCTTGAATTTTTTTTGCAGACGATCCCAAAAAAACGTGTAGGGTCGGGCCCAAATCGGGATACCGTAAACACACGGTTTCTTTATTTATGTATTTTTTGTCTAAAGAAAGAAATATTTTCAAAAGACGATATGTCAACATGATGACGTCACTTGTTCTTGATTTGCACAAGTTTGGTTTGGTTTTATGTTGAAGGCACCTGCAAAGTCTTAAGTAGTTGGTTACGTCTTTTTCAACATCGTTTTGCGCATTCATAATTATATCCAAGTGTTCGTCATGTCGCAGTTATTATTATCCAAAAGAATTTTCCATCGCGTCCAAGTCTGAAGAAATTAAAGTAAAATCTTTTTGAACGCGCCGAGTTAGTACAAAAAACATTCTTTTGGGATGTATTTATCAGCATTTGTGTAAATGTCAACACGACATGCCAAAATCGGAGTTTATTATTGTGAATAGGCCTGAACGATCGCTTCCTTTCAGATCTAAATTCTTCAGAAAAATTCAATGAGTTAAATCTCATGTTATTCTCTTCTTTTCTTTCTTTTTTTTTTCTTCTTTTTTTTCCCGAATTATTTTTGTTTCACAGATCCTAAGAGTACTAAAATGAAATGGCTCAGCTCGGTGATCATGGGACGGCATTTGTTTGTGAAGAAACAAAGCGTGAAAAGTGCCATTAAATAAATTGTGTGTCTTGTGTGTTTTTCCATGATATCCCCATGAGTGCAAATGATGGTGTACAAATGCAAAAACTGCCTCATTTGTTACTCGTTTGTTCCCTGGTGGTGTTAAACAATCAAT
The DNA here is from genome assembly GCA_036898135.1 of Oncomelania hupensis. Classification (NCBI taxonomy): domain Eukaryota; kingdom Metazoa; phylum Mollusca; class Gastropoda; order Littorinimorpha; family Pomatiopsidae; genus Oncomelania; species Oncomelania hupensis. Next base: position 51,528,926 of record CM072516.1, on the reverse strand, counting down.
AGTAAGTTAATTATTTTCCTTAGTATGCCCAAAGACCTTGCCGTTTGCTGTTAACATTATGTACATTTAGATATAGGTGCCTGCACGACGAGCAGTTATTGATTCCATTTTATATTAACAGTAACTCAACCGTATAGACGATCACAGAGTTCAGACCAGAAATTAAATCTGTCACTCCCATTTTCGGTGATCTCCGACCTGCTACCCCACAAAATCTGTTTCCCAAACTTCATTTCGATCGGAAAATAAACACTGCTAATATCCGACTTCGATTGTGGCGCTACATTGCGTCCGCGCCTCATGAAGAAAAAACAGAAATTCCATTCCATTTTCAATTAGCATCTACCTAGCATTGAACATAACGTGTGCAGGGCCGGACCTGGAAAAAGTCGGGGGGGGAGGGGGGGGGGAGGGTGTGTGTGTTTTAGATTCAGCGAAGGCGCGAAGCGCCGAGCCTTCTAGGGGGGTCCGGGGGCATGCCCCCCTCTCCCCTCCCCCCCCGGAATTTTTTTTTTCAAGGATGCAAAATGGTGCAATCTGAACTTTGAAAAAGCCATTTGTGATGGTCTGGGACTTTGAGCTTTTTGAACAATTGAACTGACAAACTCTGGGGTACAAAAATTATCCTCTGCCCCTCCCTTAAAAAAAAAAAAACAAAACAAAAAAAACAAACAAACACACAAACATTTATTTATCAGCAGAGATGTTTTGTATACTATTATTATTCACTACTTTTTGTTGATCGTTAACGGTATAAAGCTTTACCTTGTAGTTTATGAACATCACCGCCCTGCTTTCACTTTCAGTCTTGCTGCACTAGGTTCCTCGGCATTAGTGCCATTTGTGAATTGTATCTTCTGGCAAAACAGTTCACTGCCTCTTTAAAGTCAATATCAACATCCCTGTGCACTTTCAGTAAAGCAAGTCCATTGAGTCTCTGTTGCCCCATTGTAGAGCGCAGGTAGTTTTTCAGGTTGCGCAACTGACTGTTTGAACGCTCACACTCGGCAGTAGTGACAGGCAGGGTGCAAAGGTTCTTTAGCATGATGAACAGGTTGGGATAAAAATCCCTGTCACAATATTTCAGTGCTTCTGATGCCGTGGATGGGATGATAGCTGTCGCATTCTCAGCAGCACTTCGCCATTTGCAAACCCACCGTTGGTATTCTGCATCAAGGGTAGCGTTGTCTTGTAGGTCAGACTCCCACAGCATTGCCAGTGTCTTCACCCCTTCTGGAACCTGCATGAAACCATCCTGGTTGTCTATTAAAGTGCTTGGCACCAGACAGAGACCATCAACTGCTAGGTCAGCATTTTTTAACCTCGAGTCCAATTCGTTTGACAGGTGTTCCAAGAAAGGAATGGCAATGCTAATCTTGAAATGTTCTTCTGGAGTGGCCGCAGGTTGGTTGTCACGAGGGCTGGACGGTTTTACCGATACGTAACTGTATTCAGGTTCGGAAACGCGACTGTACGGTATACCGGTGCGGGTGTCCAAGGTCCGGTTTACTGGGAAATCTCGACAACACATAACGCGACAGTTGGCGACATCTTGTCCGCCCAGAGAGCGAGCCTAAAGCCCAAAACACGTGGATAGGCAGCTGTTCGTGAACGTGAAGAAGAACTTATAAGAACAGCAGCTTATCTACGTGTTTGAGCATGATACCAGTCACCAATCCTTCTGATCTCTTAAAGTTCTTAAAGACCTTTCCCGTTGAATGTTTTTGTTTTATTTTGATTTTGTGGTTTAAAGTTTGCTGGTGTTCTAAACAGTAATTTATCATAATTCGTTTTGAAGGCGTTCAAGCAATAATAAAGCTTCAGGTATACCTTTTGGTTACTAGTAAGACGCTCTACCAACTGAGCTACCCGGCCCATATATAAAAGCAATCCCGAGCTGCAAGCTTTTATTCGGGAAAGGCGGGAGGTAGTTGACTGGCAGTGCAAGGCTGAACTAGCGGAGCAAGCTAGGATTGCAACTGAAATCAACCTTTCGGTTGATCCAGAAGGTTTGATGGAGGACAGAGCACAAATTGTAGACAAAAAACTGTGTTCGTTTGCAAAGAATGTCTGCCCAAACTTCAGACAACTCTGGCATAACATGCGGGCAAGCCGGCCAAAGTTATTTCCCCTCGTATTTCCTAGCATGATCTATTGAAACTGGACAAGATTACTGTTAGTGAATAGCAAGGCCCTGCTGCAGTTGAAAATTAACAAGTCACCGGTACCAGATGAAATTAATTCTCAAGTGTTGAAAAAACTAGCTATATAATGATCTGGCTTTGCATCTTAAGTTGCTTTTCAATAGAACTAAGAGGGATGGTATATGAGTGGACATAACATTACATGATTATTGCTTTAGGTCCAGCGGACTCTTCCAAGCCAAACCAGGACCAGCTGATGAGTGGAAGGAGACAGAGGTCAAACTTATCTTTAAGAAAGGTGACAAAAGTTTTCCGGGTAATTAATGCCCGGTTAGACTCACCTATGTTGTTTGTAAAGCATTTGGGGGACTCTTAATTCTGGTAAGGCGGCTTACTAGCGCCAAAACCTGCAAAACTTACATGTATCAGTGATAATTGTAATTAACACGTGTTCTGTGTAATTCACAGAGATACTGGTAATTCACAGTACGTGTTAATTACTAATTTTTCAGTTTTGGCCACGTATTGTATTTTAGATGTTAAGATGATGGTGCTTCAATGTTAGGTTACATTGTTTAATCAGTATAAATTCTTCTGGGTTTGTTGTTGCTTCTGTATTTTTTTTTGCCAATTTGGTTTTCTTTTAAATCATTATTATTTATTATTTATGATTTATGATTTATTTATTTATTTATTTATTTATTTATTTATTTATTTATTTATTTATTTATTTATCATTTCCTTTTTCCACATTATCATTTATATTGTTTTGTTTCTTTGTTTTATAGTTTAAAATCACATAATTTGTGAACAGACTTTAAATAAATTGATTGAATTTTGGCCACGCTTTACTACGGCCAAAATCCCAGGCATGCTGGAAACAGTGCCGCTGCCGCGCATGGCGCATTGAACTGCGCTTGCTCATCAGTATTAAATTGATATTTATAATTTTCAATGATTATTGTAATTATTGCTTGATAATTGTAATTATCCATTGATAACTGTAATTATCTCATGATATTTGTAATTATCAGGTTTTGGCGCTAGGAAAGCGAGGCAAATACTGTTATTATTAATTAACACTGCGGATTACCACGTACCAATATCTCTGTAAATTACACTGATAATTTCAATTATCTCGTGATAATAGTACTCTTGGTTTTGGCACTAGTAGGCCATCATAGATCGAGGTTGTCCAGCACAGATTCACCATAAAAATATGTGGCTTCACCAAGAAAATATTTGGGATGTCGGGACTCTCCTACGAGGAGAGATTGACATCACTAAGGCTGGCCAGTTTAGAGAATAGGAAAGGGAGGGGTGATTTAAACGAAAGTACCTACTTAAGTTCTTCTCATTAAAATTTTAATGATGCTAATATACCATGAGGCCAGAATATTGATAGACACCAGACAGCTTCTACTATAATAGTAGAAGCTGTCTGTAGGCACTGAGACCAAAGGTCTGGGCCTGAGACCCTCTTCAAGCTATAATATGAGGGCCAAAAACTGTTAGCCTATACTGTTCCGAACTATGCTATGCTAAACATTTTTAAAGAGTTAACTTTCCTTCTATCAGTGTCGGGTATGTAACTCGTGTCGATCTCATTATTTTAGGTCGGGGGGCTGGTTCTTTCCCTTCAAAAGGAATAAAGTAATTTTTATAAAATTCACAATATGAAGCTTATATTTGATACGAAACATTTTTAAAACTTTTTGCTGTCCCTGGATAGCATCGTTTTCGTACATTAGACATATGTCATTCTCGCTATTCTTTAATTTAGCGCCCCATATTTTCATAAATTAATTTAGAGGCTAACCAAAATTTATTTTTTCCGGAAATACAATCGGGGTTACAAACCTTTGATATCCTCCCCAAAGACAAGTCAGCAACCCATCGAAATGGCATCACGAACTGAGAAAGATCGTTTTAAACACCAGCAGGAGAAGTTTCAGGCAGTTCTTTCAGCCTTATTGAAAGATGAAGATAATAAATACTGCGAAGATTGTGATGCGAAAGGTATGTCGCGTTTATTTGTTTTGATTTAGTTCCCTTTTCACAAGCCGCTAGTCAAGTTTTAGTTTTATTGGTACTAGTACTAGTCCGTAGTACTAGTAGTCGTACTCAAAACGACAAAAGTCAGAGTAGGCGTATTTTAGTGGTTTCGTTGGCACTTGCCGAAGAAGCTGATCTAATCTGCATACGGTATTTAAGTTTTGATCAGCACTTACATTATAATGAGTTTGAAATAAGAACGAGAACAAGAGATTTTCCTGATCATGATGAGCAAACAACCGTTCCTGTCTCTTGACAGGGACAGCCGAATTCTTATCACCGAAACCAGAACAGAAGGCACAATCTGTGTTAATACATGAAGGAATATGTTTTACATCCTTTTGTATTATATCAACTCGCATCACCAATCACAATATCTTTCTTTGTGAACTGCCATCAATCTGTCTCATCTATATTTTCTGTGGACCTGTTAAATAGGATTTAAAAAGTTTCGACGGATTGCATGTTCGACAGAAATCTAAAAATCATCAAGGTGTTTTGGAAGTTTCAATGGAGGTTTAGCAAAAAATGTTGCTATCTGACTGTAAAACTGTCCAATAAATATTTCTGACTAAGTGATCATTTATATTATTATATATAACCCCTACATTTTATCAGTGAATGTTGTCTCCCTTGACTCGGTTTTCGTTTTATTCTGGTAAACTTTCTATGAATTGTCTATACAGTTCATAAAACTAAAGAGACAGTACATTAAAACAATGATGAAAACACACACACACACACAATGACGAAAACACACACACATACTACACAAACACATATTATTGTCTTAGCGAGTCGCAAAGGGAGAGAATCAAGGTAGAGGAAACAAAGAGGTAAAAATTATTTCGCTTTATGTCGTCGATGTTGTCTCCTATTTAATTCGTTACTGTTTTGGGAGTACTTTTTTACATTTATTTTATTTATTTATTTATTTTTAAAAGATTTGACCAACCAATTTGGAATATTTGACAGGTCCGTCTAACATGCAATTTGTCGAAACTTCGAGTTACCGTTAAATGTACACTACAGGAAGTAGTTATTATTCCTGTTGTGCCAGAAATTACAACAAATCATAAACAATACAAGAATGTATAATGTGCACACATCTCGCAGGACATAGTGATTCAATTGTTATATGACCTCTAAGTAACATTTTCAGTTCCCACATGACCTAGACATTTCTAGAAGACATTTTCTGTGCTGATTCAGTGATAGTAGCAGAGTGTAACCCCTTCCTTTTTTAAATAAATAATTTTCACTGTTATATGTTATGTTCCTGATAGGAGTACAATTTAATGATTATATAATCTCCATAATTATATCATCATATTTATATTATGTCTATCCAGGTCCAAGATGGGCGTCCTGGAACCTTGGAATATTCCTCTGTATACGCTGTGCTGGAATCCACAGAAACCTTGGCGTTCACATCTCTAAAGTGAAGTCTGTCAATCTGGACTCGTGGACTCCAGAACAGGTTGCTGTAAGTGGCAATTCGACTTTCAGACCAAAAATTTAATTTTTGCATTGATCAGAGGGAATGGGATGAGGGGAAAGAATTTGGGATGCATGAGCACAGAGCAGTAACAACAATTCAGTAACCTCTCCCCATCAGACCCCCATCCCCCTGTGAATTTCACCCCTCTACTCCAACAACTGCCATCCCTTTCTCATATAGTGTAATGTGAAAAAAGAAAACACTTCCACACTGAGGTGTAGGTAGGTATCCTTTTTCGGACCATTTGACTTTATAGCACAGCGCATTTTTTAGAACCAAATATGCTTTTTTGTTGGTGAAACATTCAGTACACCAACAGGTCCTGACAAAATTCAGCGGATCCTTGATACTGGTAGCTTGATTTCTTTATTTTATTCTTTGTTCTTGATTTATTTGGTATTTTACAATTTCAAAACAGTATTTTACAGGCTGTGGCCGGTTATTGCGTACCCTGATTGATTTACTTGTACTCTGCCCTCTGTTAAAACCTGGAAAGTGGAAATGGTTTATTTTCTGATAAACAATTTTGGATATTGTTTTGTCTCCAACAGATGATGCAGGAAATGGGGAACAGCCGTGCACGCGCTGTCTATGAAGCCAACATTCCTGATTCTTTCCGCCGTCCCCAGACTGACTCGTATCCTTTCGTAAGAAACATATTGCAAAATAAAAATTATTTATTTTTTTGATTTTTTAAACTTTATACAGTAAGCTGCCAATTATAGGATAAACAAGTAGTACAAGAAATTCTTTCTTTCTCAAGCAATCACAGGCCTAGGCTCAAATAAATAGCCAGTTCACTTTTCCAGAGTGGGTTGACATGTTTTCGGCTTTTGGATGGTCAGTCTTTGTAGTTGTTCAAAGGAAGATTAGAAATAAGTGTTTATGCCTTTGGTTTGTTAAATATTCATATTGATTTCATGTTCCTGTGTGATGTTTTATTGAGTATTAGTGTAGCAGAGCCTAGGAGGGCTTCTTCCCCCCAAAGTGGCATGTACACATTTCTTGCTTACTGTGATATTGTGGCATTGATGAACTGATATCTTTTGAACATCTGGAGAATTTTAGGCGAAAAAGTGTAGTGTAAGGGTCAAGTCAGCAATTTTTTTTATTCCAGCAAAAGCGGAAGATATAACATCCCATCAGTACAACAGCACAAAAAGTTGATCATTATTTTATGCAAGTTGATGGTGTGAATTGTTTCGCTTCTTTGACCAAATGTCAGTGCTTTGGAGGCCTTTATCCGTGCCAAATATGAGCAGAAGAAATACATTGCTAGGGAGTGGGTTCCTCCCAAACCAACCGTACCAAAGGAGGTTCGTACAATGAGACTTTTTTGTCTGTCAATTGTTGTAGTCTTAAAATGTTACCTTATACCTTGTTATAATTTTTTAAAAATACTTATGTATGATTTGAATGATCAGTGTGTGTTTTAAATGTATAATGTGCTCAGTGTGTTTTGAATCTTATTTGGACTTCAGTTTTGTATGAGTGGATTGTGTTCAGTACGTAGTGTTTAAGAATTATAATTATTTCAGTTACTTTATGTTTTAACTTGCCAGTGCTGTTTTTTCATAACACAGTATACTTTATGGCTTTGATTTTCACAGCAAGATATAGTTCAGATATTTTTGACTCACATGCATAAAAATGTGAGTCTATGCATTCACCCATTCCCCACGCCCCAAAAATTTTTTACCAAATGTTTGCAAATCTGTACAAGACAAATCCAAAATAGTCCAAAAATAACATTTAAAAATCTTTTTTTAATTTGTCTGTGCATCTGTCTGCAGTCCGCCATCTGGATGTGCAAAACTGGCAATGAATTAATATCTTAGAACCTATTTCAACTATCACACCCAAACTTGGTAAGATGGTGTATATCCATAATAAATGATCAGTGAATGAATGACTTCACTTCAAGGTCAAGGTCACAAGGTCAACAAATGTTGGTTAAAAAATAATTTTTCACAAAAATTTCACTTTTTTTCTAAGTTATTAATATTGAACTTATGATTCTTTGAGACAAGATAGATATCAATGAGACACACATCCTGTGCACATTTGGCCAACCTCACTCCAAGGTCAAGGTCACTGGCGCTGCCCAAAGTCAGTATAGGTACTTTAAAGTGACCTTGACATATATAAAGAGATATAAAAACTTGTATTTAGAGATGATAGATTGATCTTTCATATATGTTCTGTTTTTGCGTTGATCTTGAAGGTCAAGGTCATTTTAGTCCTTGCAAAAATATACAAAAAAATAGATCATGGTGCAGTGGAATGCCATATTTAACCCATTGTGTGCAACAACATTGGGTTGTTTGATCATACATGAGCATGAGAGGTCACATGGAGGTCAAGTCTTGCCAAGGTCAAGGTCACTGAAGGTCAAGGTCATTCCAAGGTAACTGTTTTTTGGGGCACAATACAACATTTGCTGTAGTTTATTTGATATTACATGAGTGTATTTGAAGCCAGAGGTCAAGGTCAAGAGCATAGAAAGATCAAAGGCGGTATTACTGTGCATTTTAATGCCACTGTTTCTTTTTTTTTTTTTCTACTAGGCAATCATTTTGATATTAAACATTGCAAGTTTCTTAAAGAGCATGTAAGTCATATGGGCTTTGCCCTTCTAGTTTGCTTTAGTTTGAAATGTGCAAACTGGCATTTATTAATATTTTTATTATTATCGATGCAAGTTGCAACCAATCTTGTTTTAACACAGTAAATGTTGTTGCTTATGCCATATTGTTAGTTCCACTAGCACTACTTTGTGATACTATATAATCTGTACTAGAATATTGACAGGCTTTAAGAATGCTTCTAACTTTCTGCTGTAAAATTTTAGCACTAAAGTATTACTCATTATTTAGACTTTAGGTATAACTTAGTACTTTTACTATAATGCATCGTTCTGCCTAAATTGATGACTAATTTATTTCACAGCGATCATTCTTAGTAAAAGCAGTTCCCTTCACTCAAGTTTTATCATCTATGATTTAAACTTTTTTTTCCCTAGTCATATTCTGAAGTTACTAAGTATATTTAGATTCTGAATGTAACAAGGGTTACTCCGGTCCTGATTTGGCTCGGAGGAGTCCGCTGGACCTAAAGCAATAACAATGTAACGTAACAAGGGTTACTCTTAATATGGAGAGGATAGTTGTATATGTTCATTGAAGGTTACAACAAAAGCTATTGAAATGGCATGAGTTTCAGTGTTGATTTTTCAAGGGTTTATGAAAGTCTGATCTGGGTGCGAGTTCTAATGATTATGGGCATTATTAGTTTTTAACTACTAATATATTATTATAGTCGGTTGTATGAAATTGAGTAAATTGATGCCATTCTAGATTTCTTGTTCGTCATTGATTTTATAATGAAAAAATAAAAGTGCACTCAATAAATTAACATAATACTATTTCGAGAGGCAGCAGTTTATTTTGGAATTTCACACAACAATCTAAAAAAGTCAAAAGATGGAAGTAAGTTTATTTGAGTAGTGAGCTGAAGTAACATGATAATAATATATCTAGATATGCAATAATTTGTTTTGGAATTTTAGACATCTGAAAAAGTCGAAAGATGGGGATATGTTGTTTTTTTTGTTTTTGTTTTTTATAGTAGTGAGATGAATTAACAAATTAATATAATTATCTAGATATGCAGTACTTTGTTTGATAAAGTCGAATGATGGGAGTAAGTGTTTGAGTAGTGAGATGAATTACATAAGAATATATATCTCGATATGCAGTAATTTGTTTTTGGAATTTCAGACAAATTTGAAAAAGTTGAAAGATGGAGTAAGTGTTTGGGTGGTCTAATGTTTTGTGAAACTGGTTCAACCTTATTTGTTTGTATACTCAGACCTAGCGGAGCACACTGTAGCGTTGTAGTTTTCAAGAATTGATTGTTAATCTTTAATCTTTTTTTGTTATTGGTCTATTGACACTTTTTCTGTAGTAAATCTTTATGAACTGTAAAGGGGATTCAGTTCTTTATCCTTGAAATATAAATTGGGGTTTGTTTTGACATTTTACCTGTAAAGTGTGGTAGCAAACATTTATGGTATAAGATAAATGGACTACGTTACATTAAATAACGAAATAAAAATTACCAAATGATTTATACGGGAATGTCAGATAATAAGTTTGAAGCAAACAGGTAAATACAAAAACCAATAACACAAAATACTATTCTTTGTTTGGGAGGCACCATCAAGACTATTAGATTTTGAATAATAATAATAGAAAGTCAAGGATCATGCTTGTACTTTCATGTTTTGCTTTTCAGTGTATGCAGCAAACTGGAAAATTTTGTTCATTTGACCAAAATTACTTAAACGATTGAAAGAATGTGCATAAATGTATGCAAAATGTTGAGAAAAGCATGACCCCTGATGAGCTCATTTTGTAATTTGAGCTCTTTTGATTTATAATTATTCAGCTAAGAAAGCCAATGAACACATTTGGTACATTGAGTTAAAATTGAACATTGCTAAAATTGATTTGTGATCAATTTGCATTATGCCAATTCATAAGTGTTTGCAGTGCTAAATTTAAAATGCTTTACTTGAGGAGGATGATGACAATGACAATGACGACATGTGCAAAGTAGGGCACAGAATGCCATTTCACAAAGTGTTATCATATTTAGTATTTACAGTACCTGTTTTCAGCTTTGCTTCATAAGCACTTAATTTTGTTACAAACTTGAGCTGAGTAGCATTGTTCATTTGATTTAGTTTGTCAAGGAAAAACATTTCTCTGCCTTATTACTTAATGAATTCTTGGTTTCTGCATAAAATACATTTTTATCAATGGCGTAAATACTGGCACAACTATAACAAGGGACATAATAACTGCCGAAGTGTATGGATGTGGTGCTGTTCGCTGTTACATCAGTATCAAGCGCTTTTACTAATTTATACATTTTAAAGCTTTGCGCACAACCCACCTTAAATTATTCAGAATTCTAATGGTGTGTCCTGATCTGTGCATGTAGTATGATCTGCTTGTACCAATTTTAGCATTATCAACTGGTCTTTGTTTTCTAAGATTTTAATTTCTAATTTTAACTATATGCTTTGTCGGCTAAGTTGAAGATCCATTTTAACTCCCCACGCAAAATTGTCAGTAAATGACCTCATTTGTAGCAAATGTGTTAAGGTTAGAATTGATGATGATGATAGTGGTGGTGGTTGTCAATGATGATGATGATGATGACTTATAGAGTGCAGATCTCCATGTCACGAAAACATGTTCAAAACGCCAACCATAGTGTCTCAGCTATCAGCATGTATAAAATTTTAATAAAAAGACTGCTGACAGCTACTGAGTGTTTGAGCTATTTTCTTAAGTCTCCCCAGGAAGAGCTGTGGTCTAAATGTAGAATTAGGGAACCAGACACTAAACTGCAACCCTAAACCTTATTTGGGGTGGACTCATTCGTGTTGTAGTAGGATGAGCTAAGGTAGATCTTGACCACTTGATTTGTGTAGTCTTTATGTAGCTTGACAATAACAATAAACTTTTTCTATATACACTTTCTGTGTTGTGTACTAACCACTGCATTCTTTGTACTGACACTTGTAGTATATGATGGAGGTAAGACTCTTTACGAGTACTTTGCTGCTTTCTTTGTGCTTCTGATCAGATGGGAAGAATAATGGAGAATGGCTTTTTATTTTATTTCATTTTATTTATTAACACTTTTTTTGTTTGTTTGGTACCTGTATGCACATACTTCACCCTCCCCCCTCCTTTTCACCTTTCACCTTGATCAAGGGACTGTTTCTGTCATTGCTGGTCATGCAGACAATTGTGTTATGTTGTTTGTATTGACCTGTTTGTTTTGTTGTTGTGCTGTGGCCATATTGTTTGTGAACTTGTAATTTCTTTGTTTTGTACTGTTATTATTATTATTATTATTATTACTATTATTATTATACATTTTCTGACGAGGATTAAGTACTGCACTTTTACTATTCTAAAATAGTTTCTAGTGCGTAGAGGTTTCGGTGGGAGCCTCGAGCGGCTTGAGTTAGGTCCTGCATCGGCCAGCACCTTGAGCGGCTCTTGGGCTGGAAAAGCGCTACATGAGAACGCTTCAATAAAATAATAATAAATAACTCTCTGACCCACCCCACCCCGAACTGTCTGAGTGAGAAGCCTAATACAGAGTCAAAGTATCTTTTTCATTCACCACTCCTCTCTCACATCACTACTCGTCCAGCCCTCCTTCTACTCTCAATTCTCTGTTTTGGGCCTTATGTTTTTGGGGTGTTTTTTTTGGTTGCTTTCTACAGGGTTGTTTAAAAGTAACTCCCTAATAACAATTGTGCTTTTGACTTTTGTAAAGGCTGCATTTTGCATGAAACCAAATTGTTTTGTGATCCTTACAGTAGTACAATTTCATTGCTTATGTCCGATTTCATCTGTCTGTGATGAGAGCCGGTTGTAATGGCTGTGTCTGTAGGGTATTGTTCATGCATGTTTGTCTTTTGGAGAGACAAGAATGCTTGTTTCTGGATAGTGTGTCTTGAATTATAAGTAAGAGAAGTTGCATGGGAAATAACTCTTTTCTTTTACTGCGCACATACTGGAGAGTCTGGTTATGATATTTCAAGTCATTTTATTTTTGTTATATTTTGGGTACAAACTGCCTGTATCATGAATGATAACTATTATATTTTCACATGGTTTATTAGTATGCGTGAATGCTTATTTCTGTTATGTGAATATGGCATTAATATTAATTTCCTTGTTATTTGTTTTTAAATCTCCAACAAATACCGAAGAAACAAGTTCTAAACTTGCATCAGAGCAAACATGAAATTGATTTTTTTTAGCTTTTGTTTTTGTTATTTATTTATAATTATTTATTTATTTACTTTACTTAGTAATGTAATTTGTTGCTTGTTTATATTTATTTATTTTATTTATATTTATAAAAAAACAACACTTTGATTTGTATAACTTCTGATTTTTTCAGCTAATGTCAGTAAGGATGAACTTTTTTTGGGGGGGTGGGAGGTGGGGTGGGGAGGGGGTTGATCTTATTGTATTCTTTTTTCTTGGGTTCGGGCCCCCAAAACAACAACCTTTCTTCTCAGTTTTGTTTTGTTGTGGTTTTGGCATTGATAACTTATTCTAATAAAATTTCACGCCTTTGATATCGTGGTGCCCTGTAGTCTTGTGTTTTTTTATTTTCTTTTCTTCTACCAATTTTGCGTCTTCTCCAATGTATGCTTTTAATTGTATGTCATTTTTAGTTGTGTTTCATGTCTCTGTTTAGCGGCTGTGTTTACATGTGTTTAAGTGTTTGTTGTTATCACATGTTTGATTTCTCTGTTCTGTACATTTATTTTGGCTGAAAATAGTTGAGAAACAAATGGGTTGGACATTGCACATAAGATTATGGTTTGGGACATTTTGCATTTTGATACCACGAAATTTTTCATTTTCTGGCATGTTTATTTGGTATTACATAATGACCTGTGTTTATCGATGAGTTTGGTTTCAACTTAATTTGTCCAATTCTGTTGTGGATGTAAGGGTGTGCTGTTACAGATTGTCACCCTTTTGAGTCTGAGTTTAGGAGAAAAGTGTGTTCATAGCATCCAGTATTATTAGTAATAGTATGTTGACTAGTCTTGTTGAGAGAACTGTTGGTTTTTAGCTTCAAAATATAATGTTTATGGTTACATATAATTTTGTATGTGTGCTTTGATGTGTATTACTTTGAGAGGAATGTGATGCCTGACGTGTGAACAGTAGTAATGTAGAGGTTCTGTTTGACCAATCTCATTTCAAATTCATGTGTGAACTTGTTTGTACATATTGGTTCTATGTGCTGTGTGATAGTTTATATGTATCTGTGAGTGCGCGCGCGTGAGTGAGTGAGTGCTTGCATGTAGTTTTCACATTTTTAAGGTCAATCATAGTGGGTATCATTTTAGTTGGGTGAGGCATTGTTACATTGTGACTATCTCTCCATATCTCCTTTTCCCATATATCAGTTGCCCTTCCTCCTAAAAGTAAAAATATTTGGCAGATAAGTGAAGGTTGTGGGTGGGGAGGGGAGTAATGTAAAACAACAGGGTGAAGGTATATAGAGCTACTGAGAGAGTGTTGATCATGCGTACATTATTTAGCATTTGCAGCTGTTGCAGAGAACACATATGCTATCTACAATCCAGAGTCTAAAATGTTACTGAGGCTATTCACCTTTTTGGGATAACTTTCAGATGGTTAACAGTTTATGAATATAGTTCGGGGTATTTTAGTGCTGTGAAGGGCTTATCTTGGGTTCCTTGGTACACTTTAGCTGTGTTTTCGGCATTTAATGCTGAACCTCATGAACCACATGTGGTGTCAGATAGCGCAGTGGTTGGAGCACTCGCTACTGTGTCGCAAGTTAAGCACCGTCCAGTGCTGTTAGCACTTGGATGGCAGACCGCAAAACGTAAAGCGACAAATATCAACGCCCCCAATTGACTCAACTGTGACTGAGTACCTACTCTCTTAAGGGTGGGGAAGGTAAAGCAGCGAGGGAGAGAGATGGGCATCACCCTCATTACGCTGGCCCAAGATAAGTGTGATCTCTAACATCACGCTCCCCTATGACCACAAGGCTATGGGACTACCTTTACCTTTACCTCATGAACTGTTGCTGAAAACAAGCGCAATTATATTGAAAGCTACAACATTGTATGCCTTTTCAGATGGTTCGCTGTTTTTTTGTACTGTTTTGGGTACTTTAGTGCTGCATAGCCTATTCTGAGTGAAGGTTTTTACCAAAGTGATTAGTAGTAGTAGTGGAAACAAGTACAATGATAACTGAAGGCTACAATGTGTTGTTTTTCAGTGGCTGGATGACGACAAGGACAAGAAGAAAGCACGAAGCAAACCACCAACTAGTATATCACTAACTGTAAGTTTGCTGTGCACCTTTCACCCCCAGAGGCATTACACCATTTGGTTTCCACCATAGCGCAGTGGGTTCTTTATATAGTGCAGAGGTCGACATCAGTAGCTAGGTCGTATGAATATGGCTGTCCAATACGGTAGAATGTCTAACTCTGCGATATAGTGGAAACTAAACCTCTACACTATGGTGGGCACCTCATTTTGTGATGCCCTTGTGGTTAACCTTATTTTTGCTTGAATTAGAAAACCAATTCTTTGAAGTTCTTTCTTTAGAGCCAGTCTATATGTATTCATTTCAGTTATTTTATTTGACGTCTTGAGTATAAATTGTTTCCAAGATTTTCTATACCCATATGCTCACCTCTGTGCTTGACACACACTCACATTTTTAAAAAAGTGTTTGTGTGTGTGTATGTGCACACGTGCATGTGTTTGCATGCATGTAGGAGTGACTCTATGAGGATGTTGGAGTGAAGAATGTTGGATCGGATTCTTTCCAACTATACAGTGCTATAGTATATTATAATATATATAATATTAGTACAGTATTGCTACAGTATTAGGTATTTGCGCTGTTGTTTCATTACATTCATAGTAGTCTAATTGTATTCCTTCAAGGGGGTTTTATCACTTGGCATTAAAGTAGCGTATTTTATATGTTTGTTGTTGGTTACATAATTTACTTCAGTTCTGTGCCACAACTATTGATGAGCTTTTGGTTTAGACGTTGTTTTCATCAATACAGGGCATCCCTGCAGCCCAGAATAGTTCGTCAACCACCGAGACCAAGGCGGCAAAGCCAGCTGCTGCTCCTGTGGAAGCCAAAGCCGCCCAGGCTATACCACCCCAGCCAAAATCTGGCACCGACGACTTGCTAGGACTAGGTATATTAAGTTATATTTCACATCTTGTTTTTGTTTTGTTTTTTCAGATATTTTTGTTCTAACTTGTTAATCTGAAAACAAAGACGAGAACGGATGGTCAACCTTCATGTTCTAGGTTTATTTGTTTACTATTTATTTATATTTTAGTTCCATCGTTTATTATTACAGTCTAGTAGAAATGCAGGAGGGGCTGTTGACGGTTACCTTTTCTTCTTAGTTTTGTTTGTATTTACAGTAATATTTTCTACTTAGATTTGTTTGTATCAAGTTGTAGAGATTGATCGTGTGGAAGTTCAATTCAAGGTTAGGTTTGACTTGCTAAAATAATAGTTTTGTGACTGTACAACGTTTGCTTTCTAAAACCATAATAATTATTGCTACTGTTCTAAGTTCTCGTTTAAAATTTGCTTGCATTTGCTCTGTATCATCACCAGCTAAAGATAATACTGCTAATATGAAAAAAGTTAGATTTGGTAGTGTTTTTTTCTTCTGGGTAGCAATGCCTTGTACGCACAATGTAGATTCATGCAACAAACATTTTTTCCTCCCTTACCAATAGATTTTAACGACCACTCTCCATCAAGTAAGTATGGCTGTATGGTACTGGGTTGAAGGTGTGTGATTTTACACTAGCTGCATGTTGCCACCTTATTACAAATAATAGATATGGAATAAATAACAAATTCTGAACAGCTTGTTCTTAGTATTGTGTGCAACAGCGAACATGTGTTCCAATACTTAACGTTACACAGCTGCTGTGTACAAGTTATCAAGGTTTAACAAAGTAGCATACACTAAAACAACTAGTTTGGAGTATTATTTATTATAGTATGACAGTGCTATGACAGTGCTATGACAGTGAACCATTTCTGTTCTGAATTTTTAACGTGAGGCAGTGAAGCTGTGTAGTTTTAATATTTATTTCATCACTTTTACTTAGCGCTTTATCAGCTCAAGAGCCGCTCAAGTTACTAACAATGTTTGGTTTATACTTTTTTTTTAACAGGTAAGAAGAAATTGTTAACAGAATAATTTTATCTGAAATCAGTTAGTAAAAACTCACAGAATAACATTAATTGCCAACCATGGACAGCAGTATTATTAATACTTCTGTATTGGTATTGATGGTAACAGCATGCTCTAACTGAACATATACATACAGAATTTTTAAAATGCCTCTCTCTCTCATGTTATCAAACCATAGTAATTCTGACAACTCGCATTTGATAAATCTTCAGATCATACTACCAAGCTGCTAAATTTCTTTTCCCTACATTGTTCTTTTAATATTTCCTGACTCTTCTTTAATATTCGCTGACTCTTCTTAATATGGTCTCTAATATACACTGAGTGCATTAAACTTTGTATTGTCTGTTGTTTTTTTCTTACATTCTTGTTAGATTCTTTCTTTAAATTCGCTCTGTAGTTGACTTTAGTTTTGAAATTTTTTTTTTTTTACTTTTGAATTTAGTTTTTATGTTTTTTTATACCTTGTTTTAACTTCTGACTTTAGGAAATAAACTTCAATCGCCACCTTCTCCTTGCTTTTTCAAATGCTTTGATCTGTGGTTGAGGATTTGCATTCACTCCAATATTTCTTCTTCTTTGGTTAATCTTTAGTTGATGGTTGAGGACTTCTGCACTATCTGCAGTGTTTCTTCTTCTTCTTTGGTTACTCTTTAGTTAAAGGTTTTGGCTCTGTGTTTCTGGTTCTGGGCTTCTTAGTCTTTGAGACCTTGATCTCCAGGTCTGATAATACCAGACTTTTTGATGATGATTATGATGATGATAAATATAACAATGGTATGACAACGATAATGATGATGATGACAATGATAAAGATGTTAATGATTGTGCTTGCAACCGAATTAAAAAAAAACAACTGTTATTTATTTGATTGATGGATTAATGAATTGATTGATTTGTTAGATGCAGAAGTGCCACAGCAGCAGAATGCAGGTGGACAGGGTGGAGATCTGCTGGCGGATTTGTTTGGTGGAAGTTCGGCTGCTCCTCCTCAGGCAACTCAACAGGTCAGTCAAGTGGAACAGCTATTGTTTTCAGTACTATATTATTGTGTCTTGGGTTATTTAATTTCACAGTTTTTCTTCCTCTGATGTTGTGCACAATTTCTTTTTGAGTCTTGCACACTCTGGGGCAAAATGTTCCTCTCCAGTGGTAATTCTTTCTGAAAAACTAGAAGGTCATAACGCTTGTGTGGAAATGTTTATGCGCTTAATAAATGTTAATTTATTAATTCATTCATTCACTTAGCACAGGTTTGTGTTATTGAAACATTTATAAGGGGGTCACATCATCAGTCCTGCGACACTATATGTAGGGAATTATTTTAGTTATATGAATTATTGTACTTTATTGTTAATTTTTTTCAATACAAAATAATGGAATTGTCTACTGCTCATTTCGAGGTTGTTATTGCACAGTAAAT
The DNA here is from genome assembly GCA_036898135.1 of Oncomelania hupensis. NCBI lineage: Eukaryota > Metazoa > Mollusca > Gastropoda > Littorinimorpha > Pomatiopsidae > Oncomelania > Oncomelania hupensis. Next base: position 51,510,960 of record CM072516.1, on the reverse strand, counting down.
GGAATTATTAGCTTTTTGTGTAAAGCGCCATATGAAAGTTGACTACGAGCAGCAGAAATGTTGAAGGTCACGCCAAAACTTAGTGTGCCCAAAATGGTGATCTAAAAAAATACCTCACACAATAGTGCATCAAATTTGATTTCTGTGTGCCCTGTTCACACATCTGTGAGTAGTAATCATCCCTGCATTCTAATAAATGGTAATTTGGTTTTTGAATAAAGATTGCAATTGGATTCTTTTATTTTCCAGAATGGACAGTTGGAGGCAAATTTGTTTGGCGATAGTGGTGTGAACGGGTCAGCTGAAGGTCAGGGAGCCAAGGCATCCACCAAGGACTCCATCTTGGCTCTTTACGGCAGCGGTGGCGGTCAGCAACAACAAATGTTTGGTGTACCAGGTAATGCTTTATTTATTTTTATTGTTTTTCTACTGTTGTCCGTTTGTTGTTTTGTTTGGGTGGGGTGTGGGTTAGATTTTTAAAAAATATATATATTTTAAGTAATTTCTTTTAGATTAGGTGACTTTAGTCTACAGCTCAGTTTGATGCAAAAACTAGTGACAGTGTTGCTTAGGTAGGTAAACTAAAAATCACTGGCACAGAAGAATAGGTTTAGTTGTACAGGCTTTTCTGTTGCACTTCTGTTCCGTAGATGGCTCTTTGCTTAGCCTGTACATTGGCAAACTAAAAAAAAATAATTGTGAAAATTATTGAATTTTTTATTTTTATTTACTTCTACCATTTGTTTATTAGCGAGGATAGATTTTTAAATGTAACTGTAAGTTACAGTTTTTTTTTAATATTTAAATTTCTGTTGTTGTTTCCAGGTAAAGCACATTTGTGTTTCTGTTAAATATTTTAATGATTTATTTTATATATTTTTTCATTTTTAATTTCTTTTTTTAAAAATTGTTTTTAATTTGTTTTGGTTATTACAAAACGAAGACTAAAAGCACAGAACTCCACAAATGTGGTGGTGACTGATACTTTATTGTGTTCCTTGAGCAGGAGTGAGAGGAAGAATAAGGGTTGGGAGCAGTAGAGGAGGTGAGGGGAGTGGTGGTAGAGATGGGAGAATATGAAAAGATAAGAACAAAAACAAGGGGATAACACAATATGGGAAACGGGGTTGGGAATGGCACAGAGAGAGTTTGCATCACATAAATATTTGGATGAGGAATTTATGTTAAAAAGAACCTTATTGTTGCATCCAGTAATTGTTGTGTCTAAAACAGGAGGATTTTATTTCGGGCAATACGCAGTTAACAGCCAATACGTTAACAGTAAGTAAACAAAAGCGCCCATTGTAAAGCTGTGGGCAGAAAATTCATGAAGAAAAAAAAAAGTTCTTTCCTAAACATAATATTCACATTTTCATAAAACAGTTCTTACTCACACCCTAATATTACTTTATTGCATTTTGCTTGTATGAGGCTGAGAAGCCTGCATTAGTTCATGGATGAAAGAACGCATGGTGTCACTCTGTATGGAATTCATATAGGAAAGGGAGGTTTTGTTTTGTTGGGCGTGAGGTTTTGTTTTGTTGCGGGTGGGTGGGTTTTTTTTTTTTAATTGATGGGGGTGAACTGAAGGAAGTGGTACCTAAGCCACATGAGGAATTAACTTAGCTTTATTCGCATATCAGAATGGTGACTTAGCTGTATTCACATATCACAATGAGTTTTGAGTTTTGTAGTAATCAGTGGATTGGGGTGGGGTCATGTGGGGATGGGCTATAGCACTTACCCGAACAAGGCTAATGAGAAAAATAAAAAGGATAAGACCGGTACCTTGAAAACATGGTGTGAAGAGGTCAAACGGATGGAAAAACATAGGTGGAATCTAGCCTTCAGAGAATACTCCTTCAATGGGCTAAGATGTTTACTCATGAACAGAATACCCCATAGCATAACTGTTTGACAAGGAGACAAGTAAAAAGGGTGGAGATAAAACACGCAAGATTGAAAGATTGTCCATACATGTATTTCACTGAAACACTTCTTCAGGAGTTAACAACAAGCCCACTGAGGAATAAAAATGGTTCCACAAATATTGTATACAGCACCATTTGTGAACTGGTTTAAACTTAGTGGTCGTGGAACTGAAGATTTGGAAGAGAGTCAAATGTACATTATTGAAACATTCAATCACTTCTGAATGTACTTAACTTCTGTACACTATGATGTGCTGGCTGTCTGCTAAACTTTCGCTATCATCCTACAGTACACTGTTTTTCATGAATATCAAATCCATATGCTTGCTTCTGGCAAGTGTAAATTAAGACAGACGTTTATTTTCTTGCTGTAGGGAATAATGACTTATTTGCTTTGTGTCTTAATCAAGATTTTTTTTTTTTTAAAATATGTTGTTTTTGCTAAAATAGTTGTGGCATTTTACAGTAACCAGAGTGTCTTGTTTGTGCTAACAATGGTCAGATTCACTGGTGCTCCCTACATAAGGTCCAACTTTTACAGGATTATCTTCCATCCAAATGTTGCTCAATATTAGTTAACTTATTTCCAGTTATGTCCTTCTCCCTTGTTACATACCCCAATGTGGCGCTCGCTACTTTATTGTCCAACTTTCAAGGACTATCTCTGGTCCAAATGTTGCCCATTACAGTTATGAAACGGGGAAAACAAGTTCTTTAAATTGTTGGGCCTCCCCCTATACCACCTAGAAACGCAATTATGTTTCTGACAATTATAACATGGTAGGTCATAGGGTGCTTTTCTGTTGCGAAATTTCACTTTGTGAATATTGTACAATGGACTCGTTTTTCACTGAATGCTAAATTCACTGCATCGTAAATGATTCGATTTATTCACCATGTAAATGCAACCTTCCTGGCACTTAGCATGGTATGACATTATGAATAATAGCCCCAAATCCCTGTTGCAAGACATCAATAGAGCTGACAGTATTTGGGTGTGTGCACATTTAAGTGTTTCTGACGAATTTTGATGAATATCAATCGTTGCTCTTTTTTGCTTTAATTGTATGTTCACGAAATTGTAGGTTAGTTTTGTTCACTCAACTGTAGAATTGTTAATTGGACTGTTGAATTTAGTTGTCTTTTGTCTGCCATTTTGTGTATTTATTGTGTGTGTGTTCTTAGTTGTTTGATCATTGACATTTGTTTGGCTTCATTGTGCTTATTTTCGCAATCCAGAATTAACACTTACTGCATCTTACCATTTCATATGATAATGATCAGTTGTGAAACCACAAGAATAAGCAATTCAGCAACACAAGGGAGGAATAATAGATGTAGTTGTGTAACTGAGGTGAGGCCTATAAGCAGTTGCTTTTACACAGTGAGCAAGCACATAATACAGGGTTCGCACGGTCTTTAAAGGTCTTTGAAAGTTTGGGAAAAATTGCACTGCCTTTTCAAGTCTTTATAAGTCTTTAAAAACTGACTTGGGTCTTTGAAAGTTTGGGAAAACTGTCAAAGCAAAGTAAAATATTTATTTGCATCAATTCCATATTTGAGTTTGTTTAATCCAATCGTTAGAGGAGAAAAAAAAGTTTACGATAAGCAACAAAAAACTTGCTCTGTATCATAGCAGACGACGTAACGGGAGCTTCAGCTAGAGTGCTTTCCCTTCGGTAACTTTCGTTTATGTTAATCCAGGACTTTGGTTCTATGAAAGAATTATTTCACATGTTGAAAGTTGTGCTGGTTTGCCCGCACCTATTACTTCTAAACTAAAGGTGAAAGAAAATTTATTATTATGCCTGGATCTAAATTTTAAGATTGCAGTTTTTTTGTGTATTTTCTGTTGCTAACCCAATCTCCAAATAAACATGAATGCTATCCAAAGGGTTAAACACTTACAACAAGACAAAGAGAAGGGGAAAAAAACACAATAGTGTTTATGACTGACCATTTGTTTATTGGCATGAATATCCCAAGTCTAAAACGTGCTCACCACCAGGCAGTCGTGCAGGTACTGTTTTGAATTTGATTAAATTGACTAACTCCAGCAGAAAGTTTGCTGTGTCCATGCTGTTACTCGACATATGTAGTTTCGTATTTTGCTATTGATTTCTATTAGAAGGTCTTTGAAAAGTCTTTGAAAAGTCTTTGAATTTTAAGGTTAAATGTCTGTACGAACCCTGTAATACGAGTCGCGGTAGTATTATTTTCAGGCTGTAATTTGTACTGTGTTGATTCACCGTTTCACTGCAGTTTGTGTTTGTGTTTGGTACACTGACTAACCCTCGTGTTAAGTTAATACTAACGTGTCCTTTGTCCACTGTGTAGAGATGGGTTCAGGAGAATCAAGCAGCCTTGCTGGGGGTGAGGGTGGGATACAGCAGCAATCAGTGGACCTCATGGGAAACTCATTTGCGGGGATGACCCCAGATCTCAAATCAGCTGCTGCTATGAACTCGATGAATCCAACGCCTAGCATGATGAACATGAACGCGAGCATGAACATGAACCCCAATCTCGGCATCATGATGCCCACGTCGAGCCTCACCGGTCCGAATTTTGCCTCGAATGTTGGAGCCTACCCTTCGCAGTCAAATCCAATAATTGGGCCAACGCCAACCAACAACTTTATGATGATGAACCCCACCGGTGGGTTGATGAAACCTCAGAAATCATCTAGCTTCACTGCCGCACACTTCTCACACGCTGCGCATTCCAGTGGGTCTGCCGTCATGGGCATGGCAGCCAGTTTTGGTCTGAAAACGGGAACAACGACGAACAGTACTGGCATGGCTCATCCCAGTCCAGCGATGGTGAGCCAGGGAGGAATGGTGGCTAGGGCAATCAGCACCGGTGCATCACACATGACCAATTCCGTGTCCTCTCATTCTGGCGCCCTATCCACAGCCCAGCCCACCTCTCCACAGTCTTCTCCTGGTTGGGGCAACAACCCGTTCATGTACCCAAGTCCTGAGTATTCGCAGCCCATGCCCGGTGCCTATTATTACCCAGTGGCAGGTAATGGTCACGGCTCTTTCTTCAATGCTTGAGGTTGAATTCTTGAATTCTTCACTCCGTTTCCTTTGGCTCGGGCCTGGTGGCATGCTGGTCTTCCTTCAAAAAATGTGGTCTTACACAATTTGTTTCCCTCCCCTGCCAGGGGACTTTATCTGCATGAGATGCTTTTTAAAAAAAGTTCTTCAGTGTTTTCATTTAAATTTAGTTTTCTTTCTTTCTTTATTTTTATTTTTCTCCTCCCCTTGGCAACCCTGTGGAATTCGTTTGGTCTTACTTGTTTTATCTGTTACACTGTATTATTGCGCAATCTTTGTTGTTATTACCATGTCACATTTTACCATTTGCATGCATGTCAATATGTTGGGGGTGGGCATTGATTCTGGCAGCAGAGTTCCAGTTGCAGAAGGTGGAGTGTAGGTGGGCCCTTGAAAGGAAATAGTAATAGTTGTGTACAGAAGAGAGGGACTAGTGCTGGATGAGGAAAAGGGATAACAGGGACGGAGATAAGATTGGATAACCTGATGCTGATATTGCTAGCAGAGCAGTTAGTATAGGGTAGGTTTGTGAAAAACCAGGACAATTATTACATGGTTCCACATTTGTGTTTGTCTTATATGTCCATTTGGGACTTTTTTGTGGATGTGCAGTGCATCTTTGTTTTATTTTAATTTTGATTTTTCTTCCCCAGCTTGATGGGATTATGTGCTGGATTTTATTTGCATTGGGACTATTATGCACACGTGGCTAGAAATGCTACAAGAAATAGTTTGTGTATTTGAAATACCAATTTTATGTACGTTGTTAGAAATATGACAACAGAAAGTTTGTATATTTGAAATCCCAACTTTCTTGAGGTTGTTAGAAATACTACAAGAGAAAGTTTTGTGTATTTGGAATAACAGCTTTCTTCACTGTCTGTTTACACTTGTTATTTTGACTTCACAAATCTACATCACACACTCTCTTTTTTTTCCACTGTCACATACACAAATTATCTGCATCAACTCTACACTTTTCTTTTATATATCCATATATTATAATTGAACACAGATTATCTAAACTGGCATTTGCATGCTTTTGTGCTCCAGTTTTGTTTATATTAAAAGAAGAAAATATCTGAGAGAAAAAAAAAACGTTGAGCAGGTTTCTTTCATACAGTAGTCAAAACTGTCAACATCGGCTGTTTTTTTTTTGTATTTTATAATTTGCATTTGTTCTTGTTTTAGTTTGTAATAAAAGTCCATGTGTGCTTTTGCAGGTTGTAGTAAAATCATTGTATTCTTTTGCAGTTTATAGGAAAACAAAATCAATGCATCCTTTTGCAATTTGTAGTAAAATGGATGTGCTCTTGCGCAATTCGTAGTAAACTCGATGTACTCCTTTGCATTTTATAGTAAACAAAAATCCATGTGTTCTTTGCAGTTTGTAGTAAACTCAATGTACTTTGTTGCAGCTTATAGTTTTAAAATAATTAATGTGCACTTTGCAAGTTGTAGTAAAATCCATGAACTCTTTTGTAGTTTGTAGTGTACTCTTTTTGCAGTTTGTAGTAAAACTCCATGTGCTCTTTTTGCAGTTTGTAGTAAAAATCCACATGCTCTTTTTGCAGTTTATAGTAAAATCATTATGTTTGTTTGCTTCTGTGCTTATGCATTGTATGTTCATAGCTGTGTAATCCTTGTAGCTTAGTTTTATATGTCTCATTTTGATTTATTTCGATGAACTCATTCCGGATTAAAAAGGTTTGATGTAATCCTGAAATTTGAAAATTTAAAATTTTATTTTCACACTGTCATTGTGCAGCTTGTTATGAAGGAAGAACTGCTAGATATTGTGGTAAAAATCTAGAATGCTAAATCCTTTTTCTTTTTTTTTCCTTTTTGGCAAAATGTGCTGCTTGGCAGCAAGGAAGAGAGTTACAAATTTGTCAAGTACAGTCTGGAATGAGTTTTTAAAAAAGGTCTTTACAAGCTTGCTTTGATTTTTATTTTTGTTGCCTTTCTTTGGTTTAATTATTGTTTTTTTTCTAATTTTAAATTTTAGAGAATCCTCTTTAATATAGAATCATAAATCTAATGTGTGTATTTTGTACTGCTTTATATTTTGATTTCCTTAGTAGGTTAGCTTAGATGAATTGTCTGCTTAGCGATTTAGTTACCATATACTTGTGTGTGTCTGTGTGTGTGCTGCTCGTGCATTCGTGTACACTTTATAAAATTTTATTAATATATTTGTAATATATTTATAGTTTAGGATTCTAGTAATTTATTTTTAATTTATGTGTTTTAATTAAAATTTTTAATAAGGTTCTTTGTTGTTTTACAGAATTATGTGTACATTTTGTAGCAAACTGTTTTATTGTTATGCATGTTATGATACTGGTGCAGTATGTACTTGTTTTTATTTTTCAGGATCGCTAGGTTATTTATGTTTTATCTTATTTTAGAATGTATCCAATTTCAACAGACTTTTGGGTGCGATTTCATTTGCCCATCAACTAGAGGGCACAAAAAAAACCAACATGTCCTATCACATCGCCATTATACTACTAGACTGTACTATCAGAATAAAAATCATAAATCAGACGTCTTTATCGTCTCCATAAAACACAAGGAAATTTGTTCTTTTTTTTGCATTCCACTTTTTGTAAACCAAAAAAGGCAAGTTTAAAAAAATATTTAAAAAAAAACCACAAAATTTGCAAATGCATTGGCATTGTAGGAAGGAAAGCCCAGAGAGCATGGAGCATTCCATCCCACCGCACTATTCAAAAGTCTTTTTATCTTTTAGAAGAGGAACTAATAACTCGTTGTTCCCAATGAAGATTTTCCATCAAGGTTGACGGTATGACACTGCTTTAGACTTGGAAGGTAAGGTGAGAGTCTTCCTTTTATCGAGGTTGTAAAGCTGACTTTTTTCTGTTGTTTGTCTTGTGAAGGAGGGATGTACATGCCACAGCAGCAGATGTACGGGCATGGGCAAGGCGGAATGCAAGGTGGAATGATGGGACAGCAAATGCCACAAGGCATGATGGGACAGCAAATGACCCAGGGCATGATGGGAATGCAACAGGTCAGTGAGAATGTTTTTCCCCTTACAAATATCTACTGACTTTTTGCTTTCTTATTTTTTTTTTTTTTTTTTTTGGGGGGGGGGGGGGGGGCGGGGGGGGGGGGGTGGTAATAAAAAAGTTTTTGTTTCGGGAAATGAATGTATTACATTAAAAAAATATTTTAGGTAATATTCTGATGAAATTGTTTTTGTTTCCTGTACAAAATCTATTGAATTTTGTTGGCCTTCTGTTTCAGTCTAGTTAATTATTTTGTTTGGTTCAGAAATAGTGTAGTGACATTTTATTTTTGTTTTGTGTACAAATTTATACTAAGAACCATAAATATTAAAGTTTGACATCTTTTATTTAAAACTGCCTGGATGCTGATAACGATGAGAATAACAATGACGCTTGGTGTGTCTGCAGCCTGGCAATATGTACGGAGGCCAGATGATGATGGGCGGTGGGGGGCTGATGCCACAAGCAGGAGCTGGAGGACAGATGTACATGGGACAACATCAACAGATGAATCCTATGCAGCAACAGCAGATGGGCTATCAACAACAGGTCAGTACAACCATTTTGATGTCATTGTGTGTGTGTTCGTGTGTTTTACAAAATAAATTTTCTGCCTTGCCATTAAGGTATAGATGTATTTGTGGTACTGTGCCTTACTATTAAGGCATAAGGTGCCTTTGGGGTACTGTACCTTGCTATCAAGGCATAGGGTATATTTGGGGTACTGTGCCTTACTATTAAGGTACTGGGTGTATTTGGAGTACTTTGTGGTGGCTCCAGATAAGTTGCACAAGCAATAAGATATATAACAAAAAGAAGAGGTTGCACTATCACATTCCTGCACACACACACTGTCTTCATGAAGCTGACCCAGAGAATAGGGAGGTCCCAAACGCCTCTCTCGCCAACGATTGAAAGGTTACAGGAACACCTTCACCTTTTACAAACAACCATACAGAAAGCTTGTGCCGTCTTCCGTGAAAATTTGCGTCTGCTCAAAAAAATGTGTAAACATTTTTTTTGCAAAAAAGCCCAACCCATGGGTATGTATGGTGACTCTGGGCTAAGTATCATTGCCTGCCTCAGAAGGCCAGCGAGTGCTAGTTAGGAACATGTCACTGTGTGATACTTCAGTAAAGAGTTATTTTATCTGCACAAGACAACCTTAGAGACCTCTTTCTTAGTCCAGTGTTAGGGCGTCATTGTGGGAACAGAGTTGTATAAGTTTGTTATCGTTAAAGTGAGTTATAAAGTTACTTTTGTTGTTGTTGTTGTTGTCTAAAATCAGGTTGGATAATGGAATAAAACAGAGGACTGCTAATATTCAAAGTTTGAGAAACTAATGTGTACATGAACCAAAAGAAGGCTCATTGGGACTACCATCAGACAAAACAACACAATACAATCGCCTTGTTGTGAAAAGCCGTTAATTTAATTAAAGTATTGAACTGTGTAACGACTCCCACTAGAGTTTGGGCATGCTGTGTTCACAACGATATATGTAACTTAAGACCCCAATGAAAAATAGTTGTACATTAACTGCATTTAGTGATTAACAGTGAGTGATATGTAATAATGAATTATTATTTACCTGATGAATGGGAAGCAGGGTTGGGTTGGGTAACTGTGCTGATTTGTATTTTGTATAAAGCTACTCCACTGATCTGAACTTCCCGCACAAATGATAGAGAATGTTGCGACTGGTTTCTTTTCAGATGCAGCAACAGATGGCCAACATGTCTCTAGGCGGCCAGATGGGAGGCATGCAAAAACAGCCACAGCAGACGATGGTTGGGGGCGGCACTTCTTGGGGAGCGGGGGCTTCTACAGGCCACACCCTCTCCAACAACCTATGGCAATGATTGATTGCCTTCTTGCTCCTCCCCCTCTTTAGCTAGTCGCTCGACCAAATCTGTCTAGCATTCCATTAATCTGGGTTGCACTTGAAACCGGGCGCTGGTCGCAACAACCAAACCCCCAAAAATATTGTTTGGATGATGATGAAGATGATGAATGGATGTACGACTTGAACAAAAGCAGTGACTGTGGGTGTAGGTTTTGACTGAGATTACGGATAATTTTTTATTCCCCCAAACATGATTGATTGATCGATAGGTAGGATATTGAGACTTTGATGGAACAAGAAATAGTACCAGTTTTGTATAAATACATACTATAGTGCTGAGATTGTATGTCGATATAAGAAGTGATTTTGTTAAAAATTTCTGTGTTGTATATATGATGATAGATAGTAATTTATCTACTGTAATTTCATCTATGCCAGTGTCCGATTGTCAGTGTTGTAATGATGAGGAAGTTGTAGACTTAAAACATCACTTGAAAAGATTGTGTGACCTTCTGAGATCTTTGAATTATTTTTGATTTTCTAAGCATGTCCAGCTGTAGTTAATAGTGTCGTCCCTCACCCTGACAGTTTAAGACAAAGTCAGAATTAATGGATTATGCTTAGACAGTCTTCTTCATTGGAAATCTTTAAGCCGAGTCTTAAAACTAAATTCTTCTCTTAAATCAGACATTGAGAGACATTTTGTGTGTGTCTCACGTTTAATATGCAGATTTCTCATATTTATAAATTGTATTTTCAAGGTTCAGCCTACGTGAGATATCCTTACTGTAATGCCGTAGGTGTGAAATAAAATATTTTGATTTAATTTATTACAATGTTTGTTTTCAAATATAATTAATTTTCCCCTGAGGCGTTCTAGTTGGAAAATTTATCTTGACAGCTGTAGCTAAATGCAACATTTATTTCATAATAATTTTAATCATAGAGCTACCCGTTATGGAAAATGTTTTTATAGTTGGTGCGTGCCTGTGTGTATGCGAAACGATGTAAATGATGTTGGATGGAACTATGGCCATGTCAGAGAATTACACTTGCAGAAAAAATTGACACGTTCTCAAAGACAAATTTCCATTTTGCCCGATGTATAAATATTATTTTTGGAACATTTTTATTGGGTATCGTGTGCAGTATTTTTATTTACTTGGTTGGTGTTAATGATATATGTCTTGTGTAGCCATATTTTTCCGAACTTGTATAAATATATGTCTAGCATTGGTGTCCTCACTTTTTTTTTTCTTTCCATATAATGGTAATTGTCACTTTGTGGAAAAATATGTGTACATGCATATATGTCAAGATCAAGAAGAAATAAAATAATTTCACTCGTGTTTACTGCATCACCGATTAAAAAAAAAAGAAAGAAATTATTTACTCATTGACTGTGATTGGTGTGTTTGGGTAGTAAGAATTTGTATAGTTGACAAAATGTTTCAGGACAATTTTTTGTAATCACTCTGTGCTTTTTTTTAGTTGTTTTAGACCCTACAGTACATACATACACCTCACATTAGGATTCCTTCAAATGGGGAATTGGACTCCCCCTGCCCCCCATTCCTCTCCTCCTACTTCTCCCTCCTTTGAGGGAAATGTCTGTAATGTATATGGGAACAGAGCTGTTAGACTACTGAATTCCATTATTATACTACTGTTTGAGTTTGGATAGCATTAGTGTAACAATGCTTTTTGGTTCAATGGTTTGATGATGGTGATGGTGATCAGGATGATGATGATGATTTCACTCCAGGTTTGTTGCACTCAAAAAAAGAACAGAATGACAAGGAATTGGTGATGGAATGGAGTGACAATGTTGAAAAGTTCAACAGCTGCCTCTGGGCAGGTTACTTTGAGCTATTTAATTTTGTTCCTTTGCCTACAGTAAAATAATTATTCTTATTTGTTTTTGTCAGTTTTTCTTCAAATTGTGCATGCTAACTGGGATTGGGAAAATGGTTTTGTTTCATTATTCATCTATTGGTAGTCTCCTTCCTTTCCTCTTAGCGACTTCTTGCTAACACTGCGATATCCCAGTAGTAATGCATAACTGGATCTAGAATATAAGATTTAGAATCATTGAAATCAACTTACATAGATGGTATCGTTGTTTCATTCTTGTACAGAACGTAATACTAACTAGATCATGAAAAGAGGAAGGGTCAGATGACGTTTGCCTATGCGTAAAGTTTCTCCTCATCTTTGTACTGACATACATCGTTCATTACCAGTACCATGTTGATTCTTTATCGAGGAAGCAATGCATCCTTTGGACACAGTACATTATGTACAACACGTAGGCTGCACAGACTCCCAGTAACACTAGCACAAGATGTTTGGCAATTGTAGTGAGCACTAGTTTGATTTTCTTTTCTTTCGTACAGCTTGCAGTGACTTCAGCATGTACATACAAGTTTAGTGTACCTGTTAATATAGCCTCACATAATTTTGAGACTTTTTGGGAGGGAAAGAGGGTGAGAGGAGGGAGTGAGAAAAAACCTATTCCTATATATCGCATCATTTCCAGACTTTTAGTGGTAGAGGTGGGTTGGATGAGCATTTCTTCACATCATTTGGAAACCATTTTAAATTTAAATTTTTTTTCCCTGTGCATTGACTTTTTTGTGTGAAGTGTACAAGCTGCGGTCTATTGGATAACATGTCCTGATTCTCGCATCCATGTTTTGTTTTTAGTTTGCTTTTATTTATTACTGCAACTAACATTGTACAAGTTGAATGTCATTTCTTTCAAAGCTCAAGACATTTTTTGTACAAATACTTGTATATACAGCATCGGTTATTCATGATGTTATGTCAAGAGTGTGAAATGGTAAACATGTATAGATGGCAATGCTAGTGGTGTATAATATATACATATTATTCTCAGAATTTCAAACATACAGTGGTGTATAGTCAGATGTTCTTTGGTGTACATTTCTTGTTTGACAGTTGTTGTTTTTTTCGGATGCGTACAGCAATGTGAGCAAGCCTAGGTGATCATTCATATTGGCTCTACCATACCATTTAAATACAATACAATACAATACAAGATTATTGCTTTAGGTCCAGCGGACTCTTCCGAGCCAAATCAGGACCAATACCATTTAAATAAGAAAATCTAGGTTTTAAATGTGTCTTGTGCTGCATTTCTTTTAAAACCATTGTGATGTGCCAAGGGTTTCTGTTTAAATAGTATCCCCACTTTGTGGAAATTTAGTGCTTTAAATTAGCACTTTTTCTGCCGTTTTCATTTGTTCCTTCTCATGCTTACTCTGTTTTATCAATCTGATATCTTCTTTGCTAGACCAGTCACTTACCTTTTTTCTTGAAAACTCCTATTTGTGTATGGGGTCTGTTGGTTCAGCTTGGGGCCATTGGACGCTTTCTGCCAAATGGTCACTAGGGCTTTGTATGATATTATTTTAATTTAGCAATGTATGCATTTTCTAGGTATGTGTTTTGTTAATATTTTATAATGATGCTTATATTTTATTTTTTGTAAAAGTGGCTTAGATAAATTAGAGTAAAGCCTCGGTGTTCCCTGCCTATGGGATGCCTTTATTGTAAAGTGGCTGGCTGGTGGAGTGCCTTCGGTGTTACCGTTAAGAGTTGTTTCAGCAGATCTGGGGGCGAGTTATCTTTCAAGCTCCCCCTATGGGGGTGCCGGGGGTTTCTGTATAAATAATATATTCACTTTCTGGAAATGTAGTGCTTTAAATTCCCACTGTCGCTATCTTTCTCATTCATACTATGTTCTATCAATCTACTATACTATCTTCTTCTTCACTAGACCAGTCGCCAACTTTTAAAAAAAAACTCTTCAGGGACAAAATTCCTCATTTGTGTGTGAGATCTGTTGTATCAGCTTGGGGATATTGGATGCTTTCCGCCAAATGGTCACTAGGGTTTCCTATGATATTATTTAGCAATGTAGGCATTTTATATGTATGTATTTTGTTGATATTTTATAATGATGTTTGTATTCTATTTTGTTTTTGTAAACGGGGGTTAGAAAAATTAAGAGTATAGCCTTAGTGTCCCCTTCGTTGGATGCCTTTATTGTATAGTGACCAGCTGGTGGAGTGCCTTCAGTGTTAGAACTGGGGTTGTTTCAGCAGATCTTTTATGAGGATCAGGGTTGAATCCTCTTTTAGCCAAGTTGTGGTTTGGATTCTGTGGTCCTGATTCAGCTCTTTGCAGTCCGCTGGACCCTGTAAGCAATGAATAACTAACAATTTTTCAAGCAAGACGTGCTCCTGATTCGGCTCTTTGCCCTCCGCGGGACCCTATAAACAACATCTAGCATTGTGACTAGCGCGGCGGCTTTATTTGCCAAAATGCAGGAAATTTCAAAATAATACATTAAGTACATTAGTTCGGGGTTTGAAACAGCAACTTTCTTTGGTGCAGTTTCGAACAAAAATAGAAGCCGTAAGGCAAACCGTTGGAAAAAATATGTTTATGAGCAGTTTGTGCTTAACAGCTTCTGTCTCTGAAAGACTGTTTCACTTCACTTTATAATATTTACATAAAGTAACTATTAGAGTAAAAGAAGTAGCCGCAATCTTATAAGTATAATGTAAAAATAATTATTCAATAAATGGGAGTGTATCCAGTTATGCATAGTAGATCTACCACGAAATGTAACCCATTGTTAATTTTCCTTCTTCTGTATGGTGGTAATGGATATGTTTGATGACCGTAATTATTGTAATACAATGAATTTGGTTTGGTTGAGTTGTTTTCACATTGTATGAGCATCTAATAAAACTGGTAAAATGTAGACGCAGACAAATCTTGTTTTAATTTGAATGGAAAGTAATTTAATTGTGTTCTGTCATTGCATGTACACCATTCAAAAAAAAAAAAAAAGTCAGCATCAGCTCTGCATTCCACAATTTACTAGGTAAAGCTTTGGTAACAAACAATGGAAAACTTCTGCAAATATTCAGGATTTTTACTACAAGTTTAACTGAGCTTTCCAATTATTCAAATTAGTAAAACGTAAAACTGTAACCATTTTACCCACAAGATTTGTACTAAAATTAGTAAAAACTCATCGTGCATCGTAGCGTTATTGTTGTGTGTGTGTCAGGCGAGCTGATGTTTTCAAAGATTCCTTTAGTACAGTTGACTTAATTTTTGTTTCTTTTAACCACTTTCACATGGAATTGCTTTCATATAATATTCAAAGACTGTTTTTTTCCTTCAGGATCAGTGCATTCACTTAAAAAAAAAAATCTTTCTTTTGCACTGTAATTTGTAGTCTACCAACTGCAGTTGCACAGTTCTGCAGATTTTAAACTGCAGTTGTGAAGTTTTACAGTTCACAATCTGCAGTCGCACATTTGAAATTCTGTTAACAAATTTCCACATCCATGCTTTACTCTCATTTCTTACATCCTTTCACGACTTCACAAAGCAGATTTACTAGGTCATGCAATGGATAGGAAAAACAAGGCCTGGCTAGACCCGCACATGAGACGAAGCTGCCTAAAATCACCACAGGACGAGGAGCAACATCTTAAATACTGTAAAAAGCTTCACAATACAGGAAAAGTTCAAACTGGGTGACAGGGAGATGACAGGGAGATGACATTATTCCGAGCGATCTATTAATTATTATTATATCAGCTCAAAAGAACTGCTCGAGACCAGGAGGTGCTGGCTAAAAAACGGGGGTTTAAAGCCAGCCACCCAAAATGCCTGCTTGACGCACATGTGCACCATTTAAAGGCCCCAAGACTGGTGAGCAATCCTGTCAAACTAGGGTAATAAAAATAAACTTTTTTTCTGCAGATAAATGTCAAGAGTTCGCTGGTGAGAGACGACAAATGTTCCCCGTCTGCTATCTTCTCCGTTTGGCGACAGACGGGCCATCGGCGGGACTGTTACTGGACGATGACGGGGCATTCCTCGTGCGTTTCGTAGCGCGCTTGGCAGGGGAAGGGTCTGGCGTGCTGGAGCGCTTGGCCGATTTACTCGGAGCAGGTGTGCTGCTCCTGGAGTCGTGCTTGCTGGGTGCTGATGTGGACCCTTTCTTGGAGTCTGTGGAGCTGCTTCTGCCCTCCGATTTAGTGGAATGTGGCATTTTGGGTTCTGATCTGCTGGACTTGCCTCCCTTGGCTTGACCTGTTAGATATTAAAAAAAAAACCAACAGCTGTTTAAAATATATATAAAAATATAACGAGATTATAGATATTGATGTTGCTTTACAAAACACATTTTGAGGGACTTCGACAGCTAGTCAGAAAGCTTCTAATCTTACTATGGAATGTGAGCATGTGTGTGTTTTTGGCAACCACTGCTCCCGCATGTTTCAGTCCATTTTTATTTCTAGTACTAACAATAATTATAAGAGTAATACACTACCACACTAATTCAGTTTAAGATGATTTATGAAACAATAATTCCGTTACAACAGCAATACACCAAGAAAGTTAATCTGGCCATGTTTGACAATCATTAAATCAACACACTTTACATATATAAACATAAACTGAATTGTGGCAGAAATCACAAATAATATATACATGCATGAAAATGAGTGAGGGCTCTCATACCTCACACACATGCGCTCTTTCTTTCATGTTCAGTCTCTCACATTTATCATCATCACTCACCTTCAGCCTTTGGTTTAACATCCTCAGCTGTAGATCCAGTTCCAACGTTCTGCATTCGTGGAAAGTCCACAATTACTAGTTGGGTATAGTCGCCGTTTGGTAGCTTGAAGTCTACTGGCTTGTTAGGAAAGGGCACTATCTCTGAGTCATTCTGCAACGTTTGATAATAACAATTACATTTCCATGGCATGCACACCTGAATGTGAGTACTTTCTTCTTCCACTGAGTAACTGCAACCGTATAAATTATTTTGTTGCTTTGTTGGGGCCTGCTGCACTGAATGTGCTACTAAAATTAAGACAGCAGGCAGACGGAATTGGGGTTGTTGACAGTGGGAAAGGAAAGAGGGGATGGTTCAGGGAAGAAAGTTCTTGTTAAGTTGTTTTATTCTGGATTTTTCAGGAGGCTGTAGACCCAAAAGGTACCTCTATCTAATGTGGACTACTGAGTCTACTCTAGTCTAGGCAAGCAGTTATGCACTCCTACACAATCATAAGTCATATATACAATTTTTTTAATAAAACACTTGGAACACACAACAATGCAAACTTTGGCATGTGGGCAGGAAAGACAGCGCATGGAGGGCATCAGGAGCGATCTCATCCCAATAATGCACAAGCAGCCCAAAGATACGTCTGACAAAAACATGTTTATAATTCGTAAATCGCACGCATTCTCTCCCAAGTGATCAGTGAAAACGTTAGTAATAATTTATGATTCATTTTTGCAGTGATTCAGAATAAAGTTCACATTTACGTAAATGGACAAAAGCAGAGGACTTCTAGCATTCAAACTTAACAATAATGAAAAATAAACATGCACATTAACCAAAAAGAATGCTAATTTCGGGGAAAAAAAAAGAAATCAAGACAAAAACAACACAATGCGCATTTTTGAGTTAAGCTCTTCTTCAGTGTTGTTTTGTTGACTTTTGTGTTTTTGTCCACCTGAACAAGAGCTTAGCTCCAAAATGTGCATTGTGTCGTTCTGCCTAATTTTTGTCGAAAAACAGCACTGTTTTTGTCTAATGTGTACACATTTGTTTCTCATTATTGTTGCATATATTGATGATACGCTGATCAGGAGTGAGATTTAGCGGTCGCCCGGTCGCCCGAGGCGACTTAAAACCGGCTTGGGCGACCTCACTTTACAATTGAGCCAGCCCGCCTGGCGACCTAAATAAAAAAGATACTACTTGCAGACTTTTAGAAGCTCGGTCCGAAGTGAGAGCGTTTTTAGGTCACTGTCTGCTACGAGTATGAAGCATACGCGAGCGTTATTTCCCTTTGCCTACTTCCCTTTCGCGCCAAGCGCGCTGTCTGCTTTGTTTGTGAAAAAGATGCTCGCTACAAATTACGTTTATTGTCAAAATTTGTGTTTTATATGTGAACGATTGTCGGGCTGCCTAAAAATAATGCGGGCAACCTCACTTTACTTACTAGCTAGCCCGGCGGGCTAGTTAGTCTCCTGGGTTAAATCTCACCCCTGCTGATGATGCAGAAGTCCACTTGTAAGGAGCAACATCGCTCATGTTAACATTCAGTTATTTATTTATCATTCTTATATAAATAGCTCTTTTTCCAACTCAAGAGCTGCTCAAGGCATTGGAACATAGAGGATCTGTCACAAGCTCCTGGGTGCCCACTTCCGTCAGACGCCCCAGATCACCGAGCGCAACAATCCTGGGCGACCGAGGAAGGGGGGGGGGGGGGAAAGGGAGGGTTTGGGCGTACTTATGTAGGTGGCACTCAATCCTGTCTAGAACATTAGCATCAAGATCTTTACAGTATGTGCGATGGAATGCGTGCGTGCACAAACTAGGCCTCGATCTATACTCTCATCAATACAAGAGTAAAGGGAACTTGCCTGTCCATCAAATGTCATGTAATTTTTGTGTGTTGATTACCAGGCTGTCCACCAGCTTTCACCACTGCCTACAATGTTAGCGCTTAACACACAACACCTCCATTGGTGTGCCGTCGCTTTCACCACCCCAAGTGACGATTTCAAAAATTGTGAATATTGTATCAGATAAATACACTCATGACCTACCAAAGCCTGAAGGTCATACATAGTAGATAAATGGTCCCACACGTTCTTCGATGTCATTGTCTTGGTCGTGGTGCTGCTCAGTTTATCGTACAGCATCAACATATTGAAGTGTCGATTAACACCTGTAATAGTAATAATAGTAATAATAATAATAATAATAATAGGAATATGAATATTTATCACCCGCCACATCTGGATAAAAATGGTCTACTTTAGGCGCATACCAGCACTTTCTCAACATGGACACACACTCTCCTAAAAATTGTGTTTAATATTTAATTAGTTATTATGTGTAAAATAGTGTCCAACAAACAACTGTGATTATTATTAATCTATATGATTCGGTCATGTAACCTATAGGTTGAAATGGCAATACATTTTTTGTTCTGTTCTCACACATACACTCAAACACATCCTTAATGTGTAAGAAAATAAAATACCAAGGAAGAAAAGAATCAAAATAAACAGTCAGTTGGGAATGGGTGGTGAAACTAAGTTGATCACTGAGGCAGACAGAGATTAGTTTTAAGAGCAGATTTGAAGGCAGGGCGTGTAATCTTGCTGCAAAGTGAGAGGGGCAGTTTGTTCCAGGTTCTTGGATTAAAAAAAGAGATTGAACCAGCAGACACAAGTTTTGAGCGAGGAATTGGGAGTGTGAAAGTATCAGAAGCAGAACCGAGATTACGAGATGGCATATAGAACTGAAAGCAGTCAGATAGGTATGGTGTAGAATCAGAAATACACTGCATAGGAGGCAGATTTTGTATTCAAGTCATAATGAGATAGGAAGCCAGTGAAGAGAGTGCATTAGAGGAATTTTATAATTTTTATTATATGACTCACAATAATATTAATAATGATGTCTTTTTATATTCCAGCTCTCCTCTCAATTTCTAGGCATTAGCTCGAGTCCTTTGGCAGGATATATTTCTTTGTATTTACCCGGACTCGTGGAACTCTCTGCCCTCCAACCTCCAACACTCCCAGTCTCTTACTATGTTCTAAAAGAACCTCAAAACCTACCTCTTTACCAAATACCTTTAGATCCTGAATAATCAGTGTGTGAATGAGTGACTGAATAGTGGTGTGTATGTGTTCCATCAGTGTGTTTTGTGTAATGTTCTTGGTTTAAATGCTTTACTGCTTGTACACGTTTATAAAAAAAAATGTTTATTGGGGTTGGCACTGTATGGTTTTAAATAGTTTTAGTTAAAGGTTACCATGGTTGATAAAAGAAATTCTTATATAGGGCTTATTGTTTTTATTAGTCACCTTTGGCTCGGAAGAGTCCGCTGGACCTAAAGCAATAATCATGTAATGTAATGTAATGTATTAGTCACATTACTTCTTTTACCCACGTTACGTCATTAAGTGGTACCTTTTACTTTGAGCTATTTGTATCATTGCTTCATTATTTATTCTTAATGCTGATGTCTCCTTTGTGTGTGTGTGTGTATATATACATGTATGCTTGTCTCTCTTTAAACATGCTTTTAAAACTTAGATGTAATGTTTGTTAATGTTATTATTTTTTACGATGTTTAACCTGTTTTATCTCATAATGTTAGTTAGTCATAATGTGTTACCACATTGTTTAGATATTTATCTTTGCGAGCATGATGTGTGTGTGTGTGAGTGCGAGCCCTTGGTGTAAGCTTTTAAGTTTTGCTCTATGAAAACTAAATTATTATTATGAATTATAATATAATACATAAATTATAATTTACAAAAATTGGCTAATCACAATGATAGGAATCATTAGTACATGTGTGTATATAAGCAGTTAAACATTTATAGTGCTTGATTTATAATTCAAGAGTTGTTCAAAGTTATGGAACTTGTATTTTAATGTTGAGAAATACCATGTGTATACTGTTGGTAAAGATAATCATGGGCATGACTATGTGATGAAAGTAGATAATAAGGACAAACCAACAGCGACTTGTGATGACTAGAAGGACCTTGGGGTGATTTTTGATTGGTCACTTTCATTTGACCCACATAATCAGAGCTGTGTTAATAAAGCGAACAGAATTATAGGAGTGATTAAAAGAACCTTCAGTTATCTGGATAAGGATACTGTTTGCAGGCTGTAAAAGTCATTAGTTGGACTTCACGTAGAGTACGGAAATGTAGTACTTACGGTACCCATCATTAGAGAGATAGTCGATAACAATTAAAAAGATGCATGATGCCCAGAACAACTAAGCTATTCTCTTCGTGGGAGAAGAATTTGGGGAGAGTTTATTCAAGTCTTCAAAATGTATAATAAACTTGCGGATTTGAGTTGGCCAGATTTCTTTAAATTGCCAAATTGCAATAAGACATGAAAATCTGAAGATAAGGTTTTTATTCAACCCTGTGGGTTCGGGCACTAAATAGAATAGACCCAACGTTTCCCGGTGTGTCGTAAGAGGCGACTAATAGGGGTGATGTTAGCACAGCATCACTGGGCGAAAGTCTTCCACACAGAAGTCACCGGCCAGGGCGGAGGAACCTCACGTTACTACAGGTTCAACGACCATGTGCTCAGGGCCAAGGCGAGCCACACTGTATTCGTGGATTTCGGTTGTGGCCAACAGTCTGGAGAGGATTGGGCACCGCCAGGTCTTTTTTTGCCCAAGACACACTACATGATGAAACTATCCACTAATTCCATACCTGATCGGTCGTCGACCGGCTCAACAAGGACCGCGCATTCCGTTGGCCACCAGGACGGAGGTGATAAGTATGCTACTGATGGACAATTTAGCAAGATCCGCACGAGAAACAACATCGTCATAGGAACCTGGAATGTCAGGACCCTAACTGCGGAAGGAAAATTAGAAGAACTGGCCCACGAGCTGGACCACTATTGATGGAACGTTTTAGGTATCAGCGAACTGCGCTGGAAAGGCATAGGTGAAACAACAACCGACAAAGGCCACAAGCTCTATTTCAGCGGTAGAGATGACAGGCACAAACATGGCGTTGGATTCTTGGTCCACAAGAACATTCTAGCCACTGTCATGGGTTGCCGCCCAGTCTCCAGTAGACTAATTACCATCCTAGAGCAGCCCCTTTCAACATCACCATCATCCAGGCCTATGCCCTCACATCAGACTATGATTTTTATGAAAATCTACAGGTGGTTCTTGACCAAGTGCCGAAAAAGGACATAGTCATAGTGCAAGGCAACTGGAATGCCAAGGTTAGCCAAGATGCGCACCACAACTGGGGAGACACATGTGGACCCCACTGCAACAACAAGACAAATGACAGGGGTCTGAGACTCTTGGAGTTTGCCAGATACAACAATCTGGTACTGGCAACACGCTTGGTCTCCACAAAAACTCCAGACGATGGACATGGCACAGTCCCGTCGGGGAGCATCACAACCAGATAGACTACATCATGGTCAAGAAACGCTTCAGATCAAGCATCAGCATTGGCAGGACATGCACTTTTCCAGGAGCAGACATCGGAAGTGACCACGATCTTGTCATGATGTCTTTCCGGCTCCACTTGAAGCGAGTAAATACAGGAAAGTGCACTAGACTGAATTTCGACCTGGACAAACTGCAAGACCCAAAGGTGGCAGAATTATTTCAGGCCACAATTGGAGGGAAATTTGCACCACTGCTCATTTTGGGGGCTGGTGAAGTAGATGTCAACACCATGACCACCACCTTCAACTCAGCTGTGACAGATGCCGCCACTGAGATCCTTGGCAAGCACCGACCAAAGAAGAAGCCGTGGATCACACCTGAACTTTTGGATCTGTGTAATAAACGAAGAGAGATAAAAAAGAAAAAGAACACCTCACAGGTAGATGATGTCTACCGAAAAATAAACAATGACATCCGGAAAGGGATGTGCACAGCAAAAGAGAATTGGATAGAAGATCAATGCCAGGAAATAGAGAACAGTCTGAGCAAGAAGGCCTACCAGACTGTGAAGCAGCTGACAAGTGTTAAACAGCCCAAAGTCTCCACGATCCAAAGCAAGTCTGGCATATATGCCTTACACTTACAGAAGAATAAGAAGTCTTGGACAGATGGACAGAGTACTGCTCTGACCTTTACAACCATACACCAAATGAAGACCCATCAGTTCTACTTCTAGCATGTCCCGAGAACAGAGAAGAAGAAGAAATCCTCTCAATTCTCCGGGAAGAAGTTGAGGCAGCAGTGCAATCGCTGAAGAAAGGGAAGTCAGCGGGAGTGGACAACATACCCGCGGAACTGCTTCAAGCAGGAGGAGAAGGGATGTTTGATGCCCTCACCATTATGTAACAAGATCTGGCAGAGTGGGGAGTGGCCTACACCATGGACCTAGTCGCTTGTCAGCACTCTTCCCAAAAAAGGTAACCTTCAGGAGTGTGAAAATTACCGCACCATCAGCCTCATCAGCCATCCCAGCAAGGTCTTCCTGAAAATAATAATCAACAGGTTGAAACCCCAAGCTGAACAAATCATAGCTGAAGAACAAGCAGGATTCAGGGCAGGGCGAAGAACCACTGAACAGATTTTCAACCTCAGAATAATCTGTGAGAAATACCTACAGCACCATCAACATCTATATCATGTTTTCATATACTTCAAGAAGGCATTTGACCGAGTCTGGCATGCAGCTCTATGGGCAACAATGAAAGTGTACAACATCAGCCCTAAAATTATTGAAGTCATCAAAAGCCTGTATGGCAAGGCTACCAGTGCAGTCCTCCATAACAGCGCCATCGGGAACTGGTTCAAAACAACAATCGGTGTGAGTCAGGGATGCCTACTCTCTTCAACACTCTTCAACATCTTCCTAGAGGGCATCATGTCAGATGCCCTTGCAGATCACGAAGGCACAGTCAGCATAGGGGGGTAGAGCAATCTCCAATCTTCGTTTTGCGGATGACATTGATGGGTTGGCTGGAGAGGAACAAGAACTTAAACAGCTGGTACAGAGGCTTGACACCACCTCCAGAGCTTATGGAATGGAAATAAGTGCAGAGAAGACCAAAATGATGAAAAACAACACCAATGGCATCAACACGGACATCAAAGTCCAAGGCCAATCCCTCAACACAGTGCATAGCTTCAAATATTTAGGAGCCATTGTATCAGACAATGGGTCCCGACAGGAAGTCCACTCCAGGATCGCACAAACAACTGCTGCCCTGACAAGGTTGAAGCCCATTTGGAAAGACAGGACCATCAGTCTACATTCCAAAGTAAGACTGCTGCGCTCCCTTGTCATCTCCATCTTCCTATATACTTGCGAAGCATGGACCCTCACAGCAGATCTACAACGAAGAATACAAAGCATGGAGATGAGGTGCTACAGAAGACTTCTGGGCATTTGCTATACCCAACAAATCACCAACGACGAAGTCCGACAGACCATCACACAAGCCATTGGACAACACGATGACCTGCTCACAGTGGTGAAGAAACGGAAACTCCGATGGTATGGCCACGTCACCAGATCATCAGGCCTTGCAAAGACCATTCTGCAAGGCACAGTGGAAGGAGGTAGAAGAAGATGGAGACCGAAAAAGGGGTGGGAGGACAACATCCGATAATGGACTGGTTTGACACTGAGCTAAGCCATGAGGGTTGCTGTGGACAGAGAAAAATGGAGTATGCTGGTAAAACGATCATCTGTGGTGCCCCTACGACCTCTGAGTTACGGGACAGGATAGGATAGGATAGGATAGGTAATTACTAATACTAACCTGACAAAGTCCTGTTTTTCTAACTGAGTTGCTAACTTCTGTAACGAATGACCTATTCATGCTATTGCAAACCCCCCCCCAAAAATCTCCAGGTATTAACACTTTCAAAAATCAATTGGAATATGTTCCCAAAATTCAAACAATTATTTTACTGAGCACTATTGTATGATGAGCAATATGTATAGGAAAACTGCATGCTACATAAACCCAGAATAAACATATGTGACATTGGAAGGCCATTCATAAAGGCTTTTGTCCTCAACCTACCACTACTAGAATTTCAGGTAATGACTGATTGAATGATATGTTAACATAAACACTCAAGCAATTACAATTTCCAATTGTGATCACATACACACAAACTCATACAGACAGACAGACAGACAGAGAGAGAGAGAGAGAGAGAGAGAGAGAGAGAGAGAGAGAGAGAGAGAGAGAGAGAGAGAGAGAGAGAGAGAGAGAGAGATGAAATCACAGGATTTTGGGAAACAAGTGAGCAAGTAAGTCATACCAACTGGTTTATGGCCTCTCATTGCATGGAATAAATTCACCTCCATGTCAACACTCCAGTGACCTGGTTCTAAAGCCTCACCCATGAAGTCTGCTAAAACTTTACCTTTTGGACAGTCACACACACATAACATATATATATGTATAATGTTTAATCAATCTATTTATTGTACAGCTGTATTGAAAGTTAATTCAACATCTGAGATTTTGTTTTTTAAATTAACATTTTATTTGTTTTTCTTTTAACAGATTTTTCTTTTCAACAAGTGTGCTAATGAATGAACATTGAAGTTTAACATCTACACCAACCATTGGTGATATAGCAGACACTGAGACAGGGAGGAGTTTGGGGACCTAAATCAACTTAAATTGACTAAACCATTAGAGCAATCACACTGCTAAGAAGGGCAGTGAAAATTGCCACTTTTTATGTTGCCCACTACGGGATTCGAACATGGGTTCATCAGTGTGCCTGGCGAACGCTCTACCACTGAGCTACGGCGGTTTGAGTTGACCAGCAATGCATTAGGGTAGAGAAAACAAAACTAGAATAGACTAGTCACTATAGACTAGTCTAGAGTAATCCCAAATCACATTTGCTGCAGCAAAGATCATGTTTGAATTATTTTAGTGTGGGGGAAACCCCCGCTAAAACTTATTTAATGCTACCTAAAAATCTAGTGTTCCCAAGCAAATGCGTATCTAGATTGTGCGAAACAGGTTTTAAAGAGCGTAAAATGTATACTATACTTCGAACACTAAGATTGTGAGTTTCTTCCCTTGTATAGTGACATGAATCTAAAAGCAGAAAGGAATGTCTAAACAGTGTAAAATTAGTAATTACTTTAAAACGTTGACTTATAACAGAGACCTTGTACATGCATTTCTGAGTCTTTTTAAGTTGTTCAAAGATCATGGAAATATTAGAGTATTTTTTTCACGTACGTGGAGTTGTTAGATTATTCCAATAAAAAATAAAACAAAACCATTTATTTTAAAAAATTATTTTTATTAAAAAAAATCTTTATTATATTTCAAATTATATTATTTAGATAGTTCAGTATTCATAACAAATTATATTGGTGTAATTATTAATCACCAAACAATATCTATCTATCTATCTATCTATCTATCTATCTATCTATCTATCTATCTATCTATCTATCTATCTATCTATCTATCTATCTATCTATCTATCTATCTATCTATCTATCTATCTATCTATCTAATAATTGAACACAATTATTTATGCAGTTTCATGTAATTTATTTAAGCTTAGTTTCCATTTTATATATGTTCTTTACTTCATAAAAACAATAGTTCCGTAACTAATGCCAAAAATGAAAACATTATAATTATTGTTTAGAAACATTTTGGGGAAAAGACAACAAGGTAAAACGCAATTTAACAGTTTTAGGCTAGAAGACGGAACGCGTCTTTATCCGGGTTCTTTTGCTGCTGCCATTGCATTCCTCGCGTCTTGACGGTTTGCTGCTCCTCTGCACTAAAAAATTAAATATGTCTGGTTTTGGAGGCAGAGGTGGTTTTGGTGGTGGTAGTGAAGGAGGCAATACTGTCGACATGTTTGTTCCTGCTGGAGATTGCGGGAAAATCATTGGTATTTTATTTTTTTTATGGAAAATTGGGACTACGTGTGAATCACGTGTCTGGTAGACTTGTGCTTTTCACGTTTTCCTGAGAGCTTTCAACGTATGGAAGGGACTCGTATGGAATGACCATTCAAATGTTTTGCCTCGGTTCAAGGTAATGAGAGGCCTCGGACGGTAACATTTAAGTGTGTTAATTTTTTTTATTTTTTTTGGCTGGTTTCAAACTACCTTGTAAAACAAAGCCTAGACGCTAACCGGTTGTCCGCCATTTTGAAGCTGCCATTTTGAGTGCCATTTTGCTTACGTTTTATAACGTAATTTGCCAAGAACACTTTTCAGATTTTGTAATGTATACAGCTAGGACCTCAATGTTTTTTTGATGACTAAACTACAGTTTGATTTCTGTTTATTATAGCAACATTTTGGAGGGAAGGCTTTTTTCTTGCTCTTCACGCCCGTTCTTTTAAACTTGAGCGTTGATTTCAAATGCGTGTTAATTTACTGTTGTTTGACGTGAATTGTGTTCCAAGTTTTAAAGATAGAAATTGCGTAACGTATTATGGAAACTTAAAGGCTAGTGTTTATTTGCTTTTAAATTTAGTTCAGTTTCATGTATTGCACTACTCGTCTTCAGGAAATATTTGAATTGAGGTAGACCCCACGCTTGTACGACGTAATAGTGCTCGGCATTGTGGGAAAAGCCGGTCAGTAAGCCAGGTTGTTGACCACGAGGTCATGGACTCGCACGAGGCTATCAGGCTGGTGTATTTCTTGAAATGCTTCATATGGCTGTACCTGTACTAGATGGTCACTAAAGTTCTGGAAAGAATGCTGTATTTGCAAATAAGAATGTCCAGAGTACTCAACAGAACTGGTTTAAAAAAAAAAAAGTGGTAAAAACTAAATATTAACAAGGCTAGATTTTGAGCTAGGAGACTAACCGAGAAATTTTTAAGCTGACCTATTAATTTAGTCAGCAAGCTGTTTATTAGTAATGTAGAACAGCCTATTGGTGGGAAAGATGATAGAGACAGGGGTCCAACTTTTTCCGTTTCCAGACGGAAACCGTATATTAAAACGGAAATTCCGTATTTAAAAAAGAAAGAAAAGAAGAAAAAAAAACGTAATATAGAAAAACTGAGAAGAGTACGGAAAACACTTAAAAAAAAAAAAAGGCGATCCTTCTTTGCTGACAGGAAACGGAAACGGCCCGTGCTTTGCAATTGTGTAAACCCCGTAGATATTTTGCCGCACAATTTCATTCAATACGAAGTGTTGGTGCTACATCTGCCAACAGTAATGCTGCTACATTTGCTAACGGTGTTGGTGCTACATCTGCCAATAGTGCTGCTGATGCCTCTAGAAACAGCAATGCCCCGAGTGCTTCAGCTTCGATAAAAACTTATCCTAAGGGTGGCAAGAGAGCTGCCCTGCAAGCATCCAGTGACATAAGAAATTTCATAAATAAAAGGCCTAGGCTGCTTGAATAATTCTGCCAACAGCATTTAGCAGTTTTAAGTTTAGAAGTGGTCGAGATACTGTAAAAAATGTTACTAAATTTAAAACTACATACAGTATGTAGTTTTAAATAAGTAACATTTTTTTAAGCAACATTTTGTCCTTTTTTTTTTAAACCTTTTTTTCCTAACAAACGTGACACTGGTCCTTTTGTTCAGATTGAAAGAGCCTTTTAAATTTATTTGAAAATTAACTCTTCAAATGCTAAAAAGTTGTTGAATGCATTGGGTCCCCCAAATTTAAGACAATAGGCTATTGTTTAGGGTCTGCCAATTATATTAACACATTTTTCTCAATTTTACGCGATGTTTTTATAACAGTATAGTTAGGTTGTACATGCATCTTTTATCATCTTTTAATGTTTCAACAGTCAAATCTGGCTTTGAAACTACTTCCTGTGATCCTGATTCAGCTTTTTGTAAGTCCGCTGGATCCTATAAAGCATTTATTAAAATATAGAGTCCAAAACAAGCTAGATCATTATATTTTAAAGGAATAAGAACGATTAAATAAATAGGCCGTGGCTGCTCGTACGGGACCGTACGACAAGAAAACATTCTATTCGTACGGCACCCTACGAATAAAGAAAAACGCCCTTGCTTATGGGAACCCCCTCTATAATTCCATGTAATTCAATCACTTGTAGACGGACCGCTAGCCCTAACCCGTTTCGAGCGGTATATGTGTAGCACTGCCTTACCCTACCCGCCGAGGCACTGCCTTACCTTACCCGTCGTTCCCAGATCCTTTTTTGGGAGCCGTCTTGGATCCGGGAACCGAGCCGGGTTCCCGGATCCAAAGGCCAGGTCCTCAGATAACCGTAGGGAAAACTGTTAACCGGTTATGTAGGAACATTTTATAAGCCTATATATATTCCTCAAACTCTTCAACTTTTGCTAAAAATTCATCATAGCTACAGAAAGTTTCGCCGCGCTGAAAGCGCAGCGTGCTGTTGGCAGCCATTTTGACTTTTCTCACCAAGGCCTGTAACTGAGATTTCCCAAGTACTGCAACCGAACCGAGTATTCCCGTACGAATAGATTTTCTTGTCATACGGTCCCGTACGAGCAGCCACTTCGAAATAAATATCTTCCTAGTTTTGCGATAATGGATTAAGTTACAGTCTCAACCCTTTTGGAATGTAAACATTTTGGTTTTATTTTACATTACAGGACGCGGTGGCAGCAAAATTCGTGAACTGCAGGACATCACAAAATGCAGGATCAAGGTGAGTTTGTGTTCTTAGGATCTTTTTTCTAAGGTGCAGCATCATCCCTTTTAAAAGCTTGGTTGGGGCAGACCTGTTTACCCATACGATTTCGCCGTATTTTATACGCGACATTTGACAAAATACAACCAATACAAGACAGTTTAAAAAAAATACAGCTTTTTTATTTTTAAAAATTTAGACATAAATCGGTTGTTTCTGGAGCAGTTCGGAGCTTTGGCGGGTTGTTTTTCGGGTAACTTCGGCGATAAGGAAAATCGACGATGATTGGTTTACGAGTAGTGACATCACGGATCGGCTATTTCCGCTTTTATTATGGTCATTCGTTGACAACAATTATGGCGCCATATTTGGGTGAAAAATGAAACGTCAAGCAGCAAGTGCAAGTGTTGCTGGCCCTCAAAAGCCCCAAAAAATACATGAGCAGGAATTTCTTTCAAAGTATACTAATCCCTGGCATCGTCGAATCTTCAAAGTGCATGCTCGATGCAAGTAGGCCTACTGCGAAGTTGACTTTTCTATTTCGCATAATCATTCTGGAGAATTTGATATTGATCGCCATTGTCACTGAGACTAAAAGCCACCGTGATCGACTTCGTAGAATTCAATAGGCCGATGCAACATGCCAAAGCATGCTAAAATTCATGCCTTCACAGCAAGTATCGCAAACCGAGCAAGATGTTATCCGAGCCGAGGCCATGTTTTCCGAACTTACTGTAAAGACTAACCTACCTCTCACCACAGCAGTATATAATAAGTAAAACTGTGAAAAGTGCTTTTCCAGACTCGAAAATCGCTCAGATGTATTCTTGCGGCAGGAACAAAACGACGGCGTTAATTACATCAATGGCAGAAGATATCAAAGCTTCAGTTAAAGAGCAGATGCGCAATGGACCTTTTTGTGTTGCCACTGATGGCTCAAACGAACAGAGAGAAAAACTGTACTAAAATCAATATTGTAAAAATAATTACAATCATAATTGCCTACCATGGTCCTTTGGGGTTCTCTTAAGAGCTTTGATTTTGCAATCTCTGTATTTTAAGGCAATTTATGTTCTTTGATGTAAGATAACATATTTTTTGTGTTGTCTCAAAACATGAGGTACGTAAGTTGCGAATGAATTGTCTAATATGGAATTTTCAAGTTATTCGTGGAATACACTTACTTTCTTAAAAATACACCCTTTTTTTCCGAAAAGTACCCCATCCACAATTTCAGGGTAAACAGGTCTGTTGGGGGCACGAAGGGAGAGAAAATTGGGACTTTTGTGGAAACATCAAAACATTTGGAATTCAAGAACATTGATTAATATAAAATGCTAATGATGGGCAGTGGGATAATGATCTGCAATGAAAGATTTTATATGCCTCTTGACATCTAGGCCGTCCACATCCTATGATATTGTGGCAATAACCACTAGAGCTTGGGTCCACAGTGCATGAGAATGTGGAAAATTGCTTTTTCTAGTTGTGCTGCTTGTTCATAAAGTGAAAAAGTATGAAATGTAAGTGTATTTTATGGTAAATGGTACATACAAATTTCATAATCTCTTCTAGGTGTCTCGTGATGATGAGGGTGATGGAACCCGACGTGTGGAGCTGTCTGGCTCTGATGAGGCCATTGACGATGCCCAGAACATGATCAACCAGCTGTTGGAAGGTGGCGGTGATGATAGAGGTGGTGCCAGACAAAACGACAGATATGGTATGAAACTGTTGTCAGTTTGAAATAAAGCAATGATAGTGGTGATGGTTAACGTGTAAACAGACCTGCCTACTGTTACGGATTTTTACGGATTTGAGACTTAGAATACAAAAATACGCAAAGGCCTTAAAAAATACAAATTTTGGCACCTTTTTTTTTTTTTTTTTAAATAATTTTTTTGTGTAATAAGACGTTTGTTTTGGGTTTTAAGACATTACACCAGCAAAGAACTAGACAGACCCAAGAGCTGTTATAGCTTGCAGCTGAAAGAAAACAGTGATGAGTGACAGTTTGCGTATAATTTTTCCCGGTCAGTTACTGTAAATAATTTATTTTGTAGCAAAGAACCAGACAGGCTCAAGAGCTGCTATAGCCAGCAGCTGAAGGAAAACAATGTTGATATTTTTGCACATCATATAAATTACTCAGTCCTTCACTATAGATACATTATTTTGTTGTTTCCAATTCCAATTTAAGTTTTTATCAACTGAATTTTTGCTCTCTAGCAATGACAGTTTTGCGCTTGTTCGGTAGTCAATAAATAAATAAATCGGGGAACAGTGTATTTAAGGAATCGGTTTGAGGTGTTTTTTTAATGCAGTGATTACTTCTTCTTTATCTTCATTAAGTTACATTTACAATTGTTAAATTCCTACTTGGGAATGCGTCGATTCGCCGAGAGTGAAAATACGAATTTTGATCCCAGAATACCACATTTTGCCAGTCAGAATACTGAAACTGAAAATCTGAGGTAGGCAGGTCTGTGTAAAGCTTTTGGAACAAGCTAGATCAATATAGATTTCCCTTCAGAGATTTTCCAGTTTGTTCCATACTCTGACCTGCGTTGTATGACTGGATCTTATTGTAAACAGCTGTGGCAGACTACTCAAATCGATACATTCTTCCAGATTTGTCAGCTTCTTTGAATAAATTTGCATCCACTCGCAAAGAAGAAACGGTTTTGGCTCGCTTTCATATTGGACATACTTATATCACCCATAGTTTCCTTTTAAAAGGAGAACAACCATCATGGTGCTTTGCATGTGACAAATCCTTTTCCCTTCGCCATTTTATGTTTGAATGTGCTGATCTGGTTGATGAAAGAGAAATATGTTTTGGTTCAATGCCTTTTAATGAGATTTTTAAAGTTTGCACTGGTCAACACCTGTTCCAGTTTTTGCATGATGTTGGTTTGTTTTATCACATTTAAGTCATATCCTCTTGTTGAATATTCTTGGTTGAATTTAATTAGACTGATTTTATTTACATCTTTTATCATATTTAAATGTTAACAGTTTAGTCTGATTTTACTTAATTTTGTGTGGTCCTGATTCGGCTCTTGGCAGTCCGCTGGACCCTATAAGCACTGAATATCTATATCCCTCCGGAAGCTTGGTTCTGTTGAACTTGAAAAGTTTTGTGAGGAAATGTTAATGTTAACCAGGATGGGTTAGAGTAAAACATCCTGTAGAAATATGGTTGAAATCGTGTTTGTATATAGATGATTTTTCAGGTGGTGGCGGCGGTCGTGGTGGCAGCAGTGGCGGCGGCGGTGGCAGCATGGGTGGTGATGGTGGAAGCAAAGAGGTCATGCAGATTGACTCCAGCTGTGTGGGCAGAATCATTGGTGAGCTTTTTAAAAAAAAAAAAAAACTCACATATATGCACTAATATGACAACCAAAAAAAACAAAAATATTTTCAGATGTTCACAAATCTGCACAATGTGTACTGAATAAACAAATTTATAAACAAAATGTCTGTGTGGGAAGAACTTGTTCTAAACTTTTTGAAGGTATTCAAACCAGGATCTGAATAGTGTATTTCTATGAGAGTTTAACTCTTAGCGTCCTATAAGGTTTTCTGTACATTTGCGCCTATATCCTGTAAGGATTTCAAGTTTATTACAATAAATTGGGTATGAATTTGAAAAAATGTAAAAAAATTATTTATTGTCACATTAACTTCATATTTTAGGATATGCTTACAAAATGGTTATTCTATGTACCCAAAGAACTATTTTGACTATAGTACTATTTTTACCTGTTGGAATCTTGTAATTCATAATTACGGGTATTTTATGGACTATTTTTATAAAACAAGACGGTGTGGATTGCATGTGAATGTGTGCACAGCCAGTCAGCACGGACAAGAAAACTCACTCTGGTTGTCTACACCAAGTCCTTGTGCTCTTTCAGCAATAAGCTCATCAATAAGGTTACAAAACTCGCTATTACCAGGGTGGAGAATTTTTCGTGGATTTCCGCGGAAGGCATTTGCATTTCCGAGAAAAAAATATTGAGTTCCGAGTGTGAGAAGCTGAGGGGGGCTACCCTTTACTGGACAAAGCGGCCAAAGGTCTAATCGGGCAAAACGTCCAAAAGCGTCCGTATCAACCATGTGGTTATATTCTCGCGTTGAAAAAAATTCTTGCCTGTTTACAGCTAAAAATATAGACAAACATGTGCCCAGTAAAATTGGAAATGTGGAGTTTGTGTGTACAAGTGGTGGACCTCAAACTTTGTTAGACCTACAAATCAAGATTCTTAACTTTTTGGAAAGACATGTGCATAAAACATTCTTTTTTTTTTTGGTGGTGTTGTTTCTATTCATGTTTACTTTGCGCTTTTTGCTTTCAGGAGAGGCCCTAAATTACTTTCAAAATTGCATAAATTCATGTTCTTTTAGGGGGCGAATACCGGGGCTTGGCCCCTGGGCCCCGGCCGGATTTCAGAGATTTCTTGATTCAGTTGTTCTCCATCCTGTATTACTGTTGGAGCTATCCCCTGCCATCATGGCCGAAAATTTTGCAACCTCAAACAAAATCGTTAAAAAAGTACACAAAACCACGTCAAACTTGCGAAAACGATAGCGGAAAACACGCGGGAACCTTTCCGGGAGTTGACTAAACCTTCTCTCACGCACAGGAGAGTTCCTATTTCCTGTGATTTCACGACTAAAAGGTGCACTAACGAGGTGCGCATTACCGCGCTATAGGACGCTAAGAGTTAAAAAGTATCTTGATTGTATGCTTGATCCATTTTTAAGGGACATGGGCACTTCGTCCATGTTTTGACAGAATGTATGATTTTGATCTTGGGACTTGAGATTGTTTGATGCATTAAATAAGTTCACTAGACCCACCCAAATTTATTTCCTACGGGTATTTCGAAGTGATCTTGATCGTAAACTGGGTGATGATTCAAACTTGTCCCCCCCCCCTTTTTTTTTTTTTCCAATTTTGCTCAAATTTATTACTGGCCTATGTAAACGAACAAATTTGAATTGCACGTGGAATGGCTGAATTTTTCACATTTGACCTACGCTTGGCATTGGTTTATTTGATGTGTGAAAATCATCTTCAGGTCGGTTTTGCATAGACGTTTCACAACTTTTGTTAAAAGATGTGTCGATACCTGCTTTTGAGTGGTAAAATGGACATCGTCTAAATCAATATTTCGATTCAATTTTGTACTGCTGCACCTACAGTGAATACTTGCATATAGATTGGTGTAAATTGGTCCCCTTGGGAGTCGTATGGGTTTATTTTTTATTAAAACATGAAATTGTGTTTTGTAATAGGTTCTTTATATATAAAATAAAAAGAACTTGCTGAGTGAAACAAGTTTTTGTATGCTTTTCAGGCAAGGGTGGATCCAGAGTGCGTGAACTGCAGGAGGAGACTGGATGCCGCATCAATGTAAGTAACCTGATCTAGCTGATAATGAGCATCTTAAGAAATAAAATAAATTTGACACTTTGAAATTAAAATATATGCAACAAAAGATGGGGAACTCTTGACATGGAGTGAAAGTATGCATGGTGTGAAAATATACAAGTAGCTATTGCAAAATAAGTTCAAAAAGATTAAATTGGTGTTTGCTTGCAGGTGTCTCGTGGTGGTGGAAACTATGGTTCTACCGATGTTGAGCTGATAGGCAGTCGGTCATGCATCCAGCGTGCCCGAGAAGCCATCTTGGACATTACCTCCCAGGCCTACTAAATGTGCCCTCTCCATCGGTGTTCGGTCCACGTAGGCAATCCAACTATTGTCGGTCCTCTTAAGCTTTCAGTATCATTAGTCTGTGTGACTCGCCTTTTGTTCAAGCTTGCGATTATGCAAGTGCCAATTTTGTCCCAGCTTTTTTTTTCTTTTTTTTTCCTTCAGATTTTGATTGGTCAGTCGATACAGACGCTTGCGCCAGCTAGGATAATGTGGGAAATTACTCCTACTATGCATATTACTCGCGCCTACTATGATGATAGACATTAATTGCCGCTATACAAATACTTGCGTCGATTATGATGGTACAATAATTCCTCTTTGTTAGTGTGCCATGTACACTTTGACCCTTGGACTATACCTGGATATGTGTATGATTTACACTTGGAACTGAACTTCTAATATTTACGATGTCCGCACGTTTTAAAAAGTCTTTGATCTGATGAGAAAACTTGACAATGATTTGAAGCTTTCACAGCTTTATTGATTTTGTTTGCTCATGTTTGAGGTCACAAAGTGTGACCAACTTTCGGGCTCTTCTCCATTTCATTATCACACGGTCATCCCAAAATGATTTTTTTAAGGCTAATATTCATAACTGTTCTTGAAGCTCATTAGATTTGTTTGGTGCTGCCAAACTCAGCATTTCCCAGATTAGATTTCATTTTTTATTTTTCCTTTGTTTTATAGAGTTGTGATTTGTAGGATACAATAAATTGCTCTAAATGTTTTGTCTTCGGAGTTTGGGAGGAGAGGTCAGGAAGACTCCAGAAGCTGAACATTTTGCAGGGAAAATGCTTTGGTTACAAAAGCTATGCTTGGCAGATTATAACCTTTGTTTTCAGAGACAGATTATTTGAAGTCGCAATTTGGAAGAAAAAAGACAATTTTAATGTGGCTTCATTGTGGAACTTGGACTTTTATCTGGGCGCTATTTTGAATCGTTTTGTGCTTCCAACTGGGAGTACAGCACTATCGTTTCACCAATGATTTAATCAGTATTGTTGGGGCCATTGATCGTTTTCAACAGAATGCGAGTGGGTGCTGTGTGTAAAGGGACACAATACCCAAATACCTAGTTGTGTAGTATGTGCCATGGGCAGATTTCGTTCGAAAACCTTGAACCTCTTGCATCGGATCCAAAAGAATTGCTGTGCACTTGTAGTAACGGGGATGATTCGTGCAGCACAGGAATTCCTTGCACAGACTCTTGTTTCAGCATCGCTATGTCCTCCTTTATGATGTTTGTTTTATCCAGTTGAGCATTGTGGAATATATAGTCTTATTGTGGAAATGCAATTTGCCATTATGTATGCAAATATAGATGAAGGAAATAATCAAACCAGAAAAGTAAACTTATAATGCACTCGGTCACTTGCATCTTGGTATTCTCTATTGCAAAGTTAATAAAGCAAGTGATGCTTAGATATGTCCATGTAAACTGGATGGCAAGTGAAGTTCGTATCTTGGCATCCTGCAAAGCTGTGTTCATCATTGTACAAGAACTGCAGACGACTTTCAGACCTGAATAAATGTTTTATATAATAAATATGCTTGTATTTTTTGTCTGACCTTCATCATACATTCTTTTCTCCATCTTTGTCTCGAGTGATCTTTTCTTTATCCGTCTTCCTTTCCCATGTTCTCTTGTGGTAGTTGGTGGTTGTGCACGAATTGTATGGCTTTTTTGTTTTTTGTTTGTTTTTTGTTGCCATTCTCATATCCATGTCTTAATTCCTACCCCCCACCCCCCCACCGCCCCACTTTTTGTTTTCTCGCAGTGCACATTGTTTTAATAGGTTATGGCATATGTCTGTAATTGTTGAATGTGACTATCCTAACCTATCCCGTAACTTGAAGGTCGTAGGGGCACAACAGTTGGTAGTTTGACCAACACATGATTCCTCCTACCGGGGGTTTCAGTATAAATAGTATCTCCACTTTCTGGAAATTTAGTGCTTTAAATTCCCACTGTCGCTGTCTTTCTCATTCCTGCTCTATTCTATCAATCTGCTATACTATCGTCTTCTTTGCTAGACCAGTCGCCTACCTTTTTTCGTGAAAACTCTACCGGGACAAGACTCCTTATTTGTGTATGAGGTCTGTTGGATCAGCTTGGGAATATTGGACGCTTTCTGCCAGGTGGTCACTAGGGCTTCCTATATTATTTAGCAATGTAGGCATTTTATATGTATGTGTTTTGTTGATAATTTATAATGTTTGTATTTTTGTTTTTGTAAACGGGGGTTCGATAGTTGGTGTGAAGCCTCAGCCGTCCCCTGCGTGGGATGTCTTTATTGTAAAGTGACTGGCTGGTGGAGAGCTTTCTGTTTTACCAGAGAGCCGGAATAGAGAGCCTGCTTTGCGTAGCGGACAAAAACCTCTCAACGCGCATGCGTCAAAGCCCGGTAGTTTCTAAATTTAAAAAAATTACGACTAATGGTAGGTTGGGTTTGGGCGCGCCACAGGCTGCGACTACGCCTTCCACAGGGGAGGCGGCCCAGAATTTCCCGATAAAAAGGGACAATAAAGCATTAAAATCTTTTTTTTAAAAAAAATCTAAATTATATTGTAATTATTTATTAAAGTTATTTCTTTAAAAGGTAACGATGCTATAGCAATGTTCCAGACAATAGTATACATGATAATTTATAGTAATAGTACGCTATCTATTGCTAAACTTTATAATTATTAGTAGCCATGTACATGTAGCTAATAATATCCCTAAATAACTGGTTAATTATAAGACAACATAAATTTATCGACCTACTTGGGACAAAATCCGAAAATAAAAAAAATAAAAGAACGGAATATATTTCTAACCTCAACGATTTGCTGACACATCCATTGTTGCAGACTAAACTGGAAGTGTTGATTTCCATCGGCCTTACACTAAGGCTCAAACACGACCTTTTAAGCGTAGGTCTACACGCTAAGCAGGCTCTCTCTTTATTATAGCTCTCTGGTTTTACCACTAGGGTTGTTTCAGCAGATCTTTAATGCAGATCAGGGGTTGTCCGGTCCTGATTTGGCTCGGAAGAGTCCGCTGGACCTAAAGCAATAATAATGTAATGTGATGTCCTCTGGCATCGTCATGGCTTAGCTCTGTGCCCAGCCAGTCCATTCTCGAATGTTGTCCTCCCACCTCTTTTTCTGTCTCCTTGCACCGTTCTTTGCAGGATGGTCTTTGCAATGGCTAATAATGCTATGTTGACATGACCGTACATTCGGAGTTTGTTTCTTCAACACTAAGCATTTTATGTTGCCCAATGGTTGTGTGTGTTAGTCTGTCAGACTTCGTTGTTGATGTGCTGGGTATAGGAAATGCCCAGAAGTCTCCTAGAGCACCTCCTCACCGTGCTTTGTATTTTGTAGATCTGCTGTGAGGGTCCATGTTTCACAAGCGTATAGGAAGATGGAGATGACAAGGGAGCCCAGCATCCTTTCTTGGAATGTAGACTGATGGTCCTGTCTTTCCAAATGGGCTTCGACCTTGCCAGGGCCGCAGTGTGCTTCTGGAGAGGACTTCCTGTCAGAATCCATTGTCTGATACAATGGCTCATAAATATTTGAAGCTATGTACTGTGTTGAGGGATTGGACTTCAATGTCCATGTTGATGCCATTGGTGGTGTTGGTATCATTTTGGTCGTTCTCTGCACTTATTTCCATTCCATACGCTCTGGAGGTGGTGTCAACCCTCTCCCCAATGGAGGTTGGGAGATTGCTCTACCTCCTATGCTGACTGCCTTCGTGATGTGCAAGGGTATCTGACATGATGAACGCTAGGAAGGTGTTGGAGAGAGAAGGCATCGCTGACGCACACCGATTGTTGTTCTGAACCGGTTCCCGATGGCACTGTTGGGAAGGACTGTAGTGGTAGCCTTGACATACTTTTGATGACTTCAATGTTTGGGGCTGATGTTGGGTCCATGGTGTAGGCCACTCCCCACTTTGGCATATCTTGTTACAGATAATGGTCAGGGCGTCGATCATCGCTTCTCCTGCTTTAAGCAGTTCTGCAGGATTCAATTGTTAAGCATAAAGGCAGCGATCTGAGGTGGTTTGGTATATCGATTTGCGCATTCTTATTATCCAAAAACTTTTCCCATCGTGTCAAGTCTGCCAGTTCGTGCACAAAACATTCTTTAGTATGACGGCCTACTAGTGCCAAAACCGAGAGTTGACGTTATCACGAGGTAATTCAAATTAACTGTTTTGTGTAATTTACAGACATGCCGCTAACCCACAGTGTTCATTAATAATTATCAGTATTTGCCACACCTTCCTAGTGCCAAAACCTGGTACTTACAAATATCATGAGTTAATTACAAATATCATAGGTAAATTACAATTATCAAGGGATGTCGCAAACCTGGGTGTTACTGGGTGATCACTGCTGATGAAGGACTACCTTGACTTTCATGACTTACCCCAGAACATGGTTTTATTTCAATAAAAAAAACCTAAGGTACACCATTTCATTCCAACACTTCACAAACACATAACACGTTTTTCCAAGTTCGATTATTTTATTATATTCCGTTCATTTTTCTTCGAAATCGGAACGATAATTTGGCGATACTTTTACGTCGTGGTTACCGAAAATGTTCTTGCTTTCAATTATTTTTACTTAGCTCAAAACTTCGTCCTCGTCCTCGTTGAATCGTTGATGAATGAAGAAATCCGGAACTAGGTGAGTTGGTGGAAAAGTTCGTAAAAGCTGGAACTTGACGTCGATGTCGCCGTTAGATCTAAAGTCTGTCCATGACCCACCGTGACTTCTGTAGCCCTCGTTAACGTACAGTTCCATCTTAGAATCAGTCACTCCGATCATAAGCCAGACGTCATCGAAGAATCCAGTGCCAGTCTCAAAGATGACATCGTCACAGATATCCCAGACGGATAATACCACAAGATAAAAAAAACAAAAAACACCTGCCGAACAAAACTAGTCTTAGAAATCTGCATGAAAATTATTTTCATACAAACTTAAACTCCTCCAGGTCCGGCTCTGCTTGGAAAAACATGTTACGATTAATCAACACATCAGTCCCCTGAAAACCAACTGCATTCAGACGAACCAACTATCTTTCTCTGGAAAAGAAATGCATTCAAACAAATAAACTATTTTTCTCCTCTGGAAAACAAATGCATTCAATGAACAAACTATCTCACTACTCTGAAAAACAAATGCATTCAATGAACAAACTATTTTTCTCCTCTGAAAAAATACATATATTCAATGAACAAATCATCACACGTATCAATCTTCTTGGGAAATTATCTTGAATGAAGAAAAATCTAAATATTTACCCTACGGTGCCAGAATTCAGCTAAAGCTGATCAAACGTCGAGGAACAACTATCTTCCTGGCCCAACCACATCTGACATCATTCAGCCTTCAGCTAAACTGTCGTTGGCATCCCACAGAATAAGTTGCCTCGGAGCTTGGGTAGAATCCTCCCTGTCCAGTCTAGATCTCTTTCCCAACTGATTGACAGTTTTCCTAACCGATTTCGCCTCTGTTTCATTTGACTAAGGTTACCATACTTTTATCATTAAAACAACCAATGAAAATTTCCCAACGCAAACAAATGACCTATCACCTCAAATATTATATTTTATAAAATTAATAGTTCACAACCTCTTTTCTTTCCCTAAAATTTTATTATTGGCATTAATCACAATCTTTCACACAAAAGAATTATCGAAAAAAATCGTCCATTTTATTCTTTTCCAGGAATAAAAAAAATGGCGATTGACACGCAGCAAAATTGACGTCATATTTTTTAAATCTAGCACAGGCACTCTATAAAACAATCTGCACTTGGAAAATAAAAATACTCGCGAGCGTTTCGTTTCGCGACAAGGGATAACTACAATTGTCATGGTGATACCTGTAACTGCACGTTTTGGCGAGCAGACTAAGTCAGAATTACGCATGATCATGTAACATTTGTAATTCGAAGTGAGAAATGTAATTATTATGTGTTAATTACAATTTTTGGGTTTGACGCATTTCCAAGCGGATTGTTAGAGCCAAAACTGAAAATTAAACATGATCACGCAACAATATTTATTCTTTTGCAATAATTGTAATTATCCCTTGATAATTGTAATTATCACATATTTGTAATAATTTGTTTATATGTCAGCCTGCAGTGTTCCCGATTACGCACTGTAGTGCGTCAATTACGCACAAAATATGAAAAATGACGCAGGAAATTTTGCATGTGTGCGTCCTCAGGACGCACACATTTTTTTCGAATCGCTGAAGTCAAAACTACGACCAACGAGTGGCGAACTAATTCACGGCATAATCAGAATCAGAACCCAACTGAGACTGCCGTTGCAGACGATTAAAGATTGTGTCGTGAGTTGTCGTCCTTAAAAATCGCATGCGCGCGCATTGTAAACTTCCTCCAAGCAATACATTCACTGAACAGAAGAAATCTTCGTTAATCCATTCTTTGATAGAACTATCATACACGATCATGTCACTTCTGACTTGGTTGACTGGGCCCAAAACCCGTTCATCCACCGCTTTGGGGACTCTCAAAATTTGTACAAGGACTCTTAAAATTTTATACCTGGGAGTCCCAAGGACTCTCATTTTTTGTGTGTGGAGGGAACACTGGCCTGCAAGGGATGAAGTCAGATATGTGCATGTGCTGAAGACATATCAAAATCCCTGGTATGCGTTGTTTTTTTTTAGCGCTGTATGCTCACTTTTCTGAGTGGATTTAGATATTTTCATATGTATGTATGTGAACAACATGTAATTACCGAATGTTATCACATGGAAACAGCATGATTAATACAAAAGGTGGTAGGTTAGTTCCAAAGCAAGAGAAGCTCTTACAGAAATTGCAAGAAAGGGAAACGGGTGTCCTATGAATGTATCAACAATGACATGTGCATGTTAACGTCGGGTTAATAAAGATAGCCGCGTTTTGAGTCTGTAACTCCCATTTTCGATGGTCACTGACCCGTTTCCCAAACCAAACTTTATTTCCATCGAACAATAAACACTGCCGACATCAGACTTTGATTGTGGCACTGCATCTCGAAGGAACAACTGAAATTCCTTTTTTTTTTTTTTTAGATGAGCATCTACCCAGCATTGAATCAAACGTGTATACCAAGTTTCAGCTCAATTGAACCGTTTACATCTGGAGATCAAAAAGCAAACGGGCAAGCACACAGAAAGACACTGAGACAGACATTCAAGCGGACAGAGACAGACTTAATGCAATCTATGCACTCTAACCTTAATGCTGTCTATTCACTTTAACCTTATATATAAAACCTTAAAGAGGGGGTGTAACAAGTTGATATTGAAGATAATATTTTCTAAGTTTCAAAACATTCTGATTACCTTTTCATGTAAAACAGTGTTGTCCCAAAATGGTTAGTTTTTACTAAGTGCAACCTATATAGATCTAAATTTAT
This sequence comes from Oncomelania hupensis, assembly GCA_036898135.1. Taxonomy (NCBI): domain Eukaryota; kingdom Metazoa; phylum Mollusca; class Gastropoda; order Littorinimorpha; family Pomatiopsidae; genus Oncomelania; species Oncomelania hupensis. Next base: position 51,468,668 of record CM072516.1, on the reverse strand, counting down.
CTTGGCGACCCATATTCATATTTTGTGTGAATAACAATATGATAATAATGATTATGACTGCAAAGTTTCAGGCAATTCTATGCACTGTTTCATTATGTATTTTAATTTTAGTTTCAGATGGGAGTCAAATTTGCTATATTTTAGTCTTTAAGTTAACGTTACTGTTACTGAAACGCTGGGCCTAAAGCAATAACCATGTAATGTAATGTCTCACTAAAATTTAATTTTCAATCACAGACATGCTTGAAGTTTACTTAAAAGAATTCTTCTACCTCGCTGGTGGTTATCATGCTGAAATCTGGATTTTCTTTTCATCTGTGCAGCTATTTACTATTATTCTACTTTTCTCTCTAGTTTACCACCGTTTTCCTCCGTGGGGGTGCCGGGGGTTTCAATATAGTGTCCCCACTTTCTGGAAATTCAGTGCTTTAAATTCCCACTGTCACTGTCTTTCTCCTTTGTTCTTTCTCCTTCCTACTCTGTTCTATCAATCTACTATACTATCTTCTTCTTCGCTAGACCAGTCACCTACCGTTTTTCTTGAAAACTCTTCCAGGACAAAACTCCCCATTTGTGTGTGAGGTCTGTTGGATCAGGTTGGAAATATTGGACAGTTTCTGCCAGGTGGTCACTGGGGCTTCCTATTATGTTATTATTTGCCAATGTAGCCATTTTATATGTATGTGTTTTGTTGATATTTTATAATGATGTTTACATTCTATTTTGTTTTTGTAAACGGATGTTCGATAAATTAGAGTATAGCCTCAGTGTCCCCTGCGTGTGATGTCTTTATTGTAAAGTGACCAGATGGTGGAGTACCTTCAGTGTTGCCACTAGGGTTGTTTCCGTAGATCTTTTATGTGGATCAGGGGCGAGAAGTGGTCTTGATTTTGTGGTCCTGGTTCGGCTATACGGGTCCTGATTTGGCTTGGAAGAGTCCGCTGGACCTAAAGCAATAATCATGTAATGTAATGTAATGCCACCGTTCAATTAGGAAATTATGCTCCAACTTAAAAAGTAGCATGGCGTTATATACTTCTTGGGGGTCATCTCAGGATGTTTGCTTTAATACGAGCCTCATTTTTGGAAACTCTATCCACTTTGATTTCAACGTACCTGATTACCATAATATTTACTTAGGAGAATCGGAATCAAAACAATGTTGAGTCAATACTATAATGCTGAATGAAATGATTTTTAAACAATTGTTAGTGCAATGTTTCCAACCATACTAATGGAAGAATTTTAATTCAGTCATGCACAATGAAAAGTGCGTCTTGCTGGTGATTATAGGCTCTTGATGAAGGGCGGTGGAGGGTTACTGATTACGTGATTTGATAGACTACTATTACACAGGCGGCGGAAGCGGGGGGGGCATTGCCCCCCCCCCCCCCCCCCGAAAAATATTGGGGGGGCAAACCTATACATTTGCCCCCCCCCCCCAATATTCAGCCCCTCAAAAAACATTATTTGGAGGTTCAAACCAATGTTTTCCCCTTTCTCTGGACTGATGCAAGTTAACAATACCTGTGCTGAGACCATTTTCAAAGCACTGAAGGACTGCTTGATCAGACTTGACTTGCCAGTGCAAAACTGCAGGGGCCAGGCCTACGACGGGGCGAGTAATTTTCAGGGTCAATCTCATGTGTCAGGAGTTGCAAAAAGATTCAAAGATGATATCCTTGCTGCGACTGAAGAGCTGGCGACAGTTCTTCAAAGAAAACAAACGACTTGTGATGACGCAGTAAACGCTGCTGACATTTGTCTGAGAACACTGGAAAGCATGCGGCATGAAGATTGTTATGAGACTTTTTTTGCTGACATCACAACGAAAGCTACAAATTTGTGTGATGAACCCTGCGTTCCTAGACAGAAGCAGCCTCCACAAAGACTGGACGATGGCTCACAGGGTCACAGCTACTCTTGTCCATCTGCTTACAACAGACAGCAATACTGCGAGGCCATTGACAACATCAAAGAACATTTGAAGAGCCGGTTTGATCAAATAGGTCTCGACTTACCAAGGAAAATTGAAGTTCTTCTAAGTGATGGAGCAGCATGGAAGAGACCAGAAATTCCTCAAGAAATCAAAGATACATATTCCGCTGACATCGAATTGGACAGACTCAAAACTCAGCTAGAACTCCTCCCACATGCACTGGGTGACACCAGGAAGGCGGCTAACTCTAGGATCACCATCTTCCAAGCACTGCCGGATGAACTGAAAGCTGCTGATACTGTGCGACGGATGCTGAGTGAAGTGGATAAACTTCTCAGACTGTACTTCACCATCCCAACCACAACTGCAACGGCTGAACGCAGTTTTTCAGCCCTAAAGCGGGTAAAAACATACCTTCGGGCAACGATGACGCAGGAGCGTCTAAATAATTGTCTTATAATGCATGTGTTAAGCTCTATGGGTTCGGGCAAATAGAATAGACCCAACGTTTCCCGGCGTGTCGTAAGAGGCGACTAACAGGGGTGATGTTAGCACGGCATCACTGGGCGAAAGTCTTCTACACAGAAGTCACCGGCCAGGGCGGAGGAACCTCACGTTACTACAGGTTCAACGACCACGTGCTCAGGGCCAAGGCGAGCCACACTGTATTCGTGGATTTCGGCTGTGGCCAACAGCCTGGAGAGGATTGGGCCCTGCCAGGTCTTTTTTGCCCAAGACACACTACATGATGACACAATCCACTAATTCCATACCGGATCGGTCGTCGCCCGGGCCGTCACCCGGCACAAGGACCGCGCCTTCCGTTGGCCACCAGGACGGAGGTGTTAAGTATGCTACTGATGGACAATATAGCAAGATCCGCACGAGAAACAACATCGTCATAGGAACCTGGAACGTCAGGACCCTAACTGCGGAAGGAAAATTAGAAGAACTGGCCCACGAGCTGGACCACTATCGATGGAACGTTCTAGGTATCAGCGAACTGCGCTGGAAAGGCCTAGGTGAAACAACGACTGACAAAGGCCACAAGCTCTATTTCAGCGGTAGAGATGACAGGCACGAACACGGCGTTGGATTCTTGGTCCACAAGAACATTCTAGCCACTGTCATGGGTTGCCGCCCAGTCTCCAGTAGACTCATTACCATCCGTCTGAGAGCAACCCCTTTCAACATTACCATCATCCAGGCCTATGCCCCAACATCAGACTATGAAGACAGCGAAGTGGAGGATTTTTATGAAAATATACAGGCGGTCCTTGACCAAGTGCCGAAGAAGGACATAGTCATAGTGCAAGGCGACTGGAATGCCAAGGTTGGCCAAGATGCGCACCGCAACTGGGGAGACACATGCGGACCCCACTGCAACAACGAGACAAATGACAGGGGTCTGAGGCTATTGGAGTTTGCCAGATACAACAATCTGGTACTGGCAAACACGCTTGGTCTCCACAAAAAATCCAGACGATGGACATGGCACAGTCCCGGCGGGGAACATCACAACCAGATCGACTACATCATGGTCAAGAAACGCTTCAGATCAAGCATCAACATTGGCAGGACACGCACTTTTCCAGGAGCAGACATTGGAAGTGACCACGATCTCGTGATGATGTCTTTCCGGCTCCATTTGAAGAGAGTAAATACAGCAAAGTGCACTAGGCTGAAGTTCGACCTGGACAAACTGCAAGACCCGGAGGTGCCAAAAATATTTCAGGCCACAATTGGAGGGAAATTTGCACCACTGCTTATTTTGGGGGCAGGCGAAGTAGATGTCAACACCATGACCAATACCTTCAACTCAGCTGTAACAGATGCCGCCACTGAGATCCTTGGCAAGCACCGACCAAAGAAGAAGCCGTGGATCACACCTGAACTTTTGGATCTGTGTGATAAACGAAGAGAGTTAAAAAAGAAAAAGAACACCTCACAGGGAGCTGATGTCTACCGAAAAATCAACAATGACATCCGAAAAGGCATGCGCACAGCAAAGGAGAACTGGATAGAAGATCAATGCCAGGAAATAGAGAACAATCTGAACAAGAACAACAGCAAGAAGGCCTACCAGACTGTGAAGCGGCTGACAAGTGTTAAACAGCCCAAAGTCTCCACTATCCAAAGCAAGTCTGGCATTTGCCTTACAGAAGAACAAGAAGTCTTGGACAGATGGACAGAGTACTGCTCTGACCTTTACAACCATACACCAAATGGAGACCCATCAGTTCTAGCATATCCCGAGAGCAGAGAAGAAGAAGAAATCCTCCCAATTCTCCGGGAAGAAGTTGAGGCAGCAGTGCAATCGCTGAAGAAAGGGAAGTCAGCGGGAGTGGACAACATACCAGCGGAACTGCTACAAGCAGGAGGAGAAGCGATGACTGATGCTCTCACCACTATCTGTAACAAGATCTGGCAGAGTGGGGAATGGCCTACACCATGGACCCAGTCGCTTGTCATCACTCTTCCTAAAAAAGGTAACCTTCAGGAGTGTGAAAATTACCGCACCATCAGCCTCATCAGCCATCCCAGCAAGGTCCTCCTGAAAATAATACTCAACAGGTTGAAACCACAAGCTGAACAAATCATAGCTGAAGAACAAGCAGGATTCATGGCAGGGCGAAGTACCACTGAACAGATTTTCAACCTCAGAATAATCTGTGAGAAATACCTACAGCACCAACAACATCTATATCATGTGTTCATAGACTTCAAGAAGGCATTTGACCGAGTCTGGCATGCAGCTCTATGGGCAACCATGAAAGTGTACAACATCAGCCCTAAAATCATAGAAGTCATCAAAAGCCTGTATGACAAGGCTACCAGTGCAGTCCTCCATAACAGCGTCATCGGGAACTGGTTCAGAACAACAATCGGTGTGCGTCAAGGATGCCTACTCTCTCCAACACTCTTCAACATCTTCCTAGAGCGCATCATGTCAGATGCTCTTGCAGATCACGAAGGCACAGTCAGCATAGGGGGCAGAGCAATCTCCAATCTTCGTTTTGCGGATGATATTGATGGATTGGCTGGAGAGGAACAAGAACTTGAACAGCTTGTACAGAGGCTTGACACCACCTCCAGAGCTTATGGAATGGAAATAAGTGCAGAGAAGACCAAAATGATGACCAACAACACCAATGGCATCAACACGGACATCAAAGTACAAGGCCAATCCCTCAACACAGTGCACAGCTTCAAATATTTAGGAGCCATTGTGTCAGACAATGGGTCTCGACAGGAAGTCCTCTCCAGGATCGCACAAACAACTGCTGCCCTGACAAGGTTGAAGCCCATTTGGAAAGACAGAACCATCAGTCTACATTCCAAAGTAAGACTGCTGCGCTCTCTGGTCATCTCCATCTTCCTATATGCTTGCGAAGCATGGACCCTCACAGCAGATCTCCAACGAAGAATACAAAGCATGGAGATGAGGTGCTACAGAAGACTTCTGTGCATTTCCTATACCCAACACATCACCAACGTTGAAGTCCGACAGACCATCACACAAGCCATTGGACAACACGATGACCTGCTCACAGTGGTGAAGAAACGGAAACTCCGATGGTATGGCCACGTCACCAGATCATCAGGCCTTGCAAAGACCATTCTGCAAGGCACAGTGCAAGGAGGTAGAAGAAGGGGGAGACCGAAAAAGAGGTGGGAGGACAACATTCGAGAATGGACTGGTTTGACACTGAGCGAAGCCATGAGGGCTGCTGAGGACAGAGAAAGATGGAGTATGCTGGTTAAGCGATCATCTGTGGTGCCCCTACGACCTTCGGGTTATGGGACAGGATAGGATAGGATAGGAATGCATGTGTTCAAAGTCAAAGTAGATAAACTAGAATTAGCGCAAATTGCTTACGAATTTATCAATAGAAATGAACGCCGTCAGGCATACTTTGGAAATCTAACGGTGTAATTTCCCATGCCAAATGGCATGCATGACTTTTGTTACTGTGATGGATCAACATTGTCAGGTCAGTTCCTCTCCCTTTCTCTCTACCCCTTCCCCCCTCTCTCTCTCTCTCTCTCTTATAATAATAATAATACAGGATGCTATGTACGCGCCTTTCCCCAAGGCTCAAAGCGCGGCGATCTATACCAACATACACGCTCAACATATATGCACAGTTGTAGAAATATATTTTTTTTTTCTCTCTCTCAAATAGTGTCTATGAAAATAGTTCAAATTATTTGGAGTAAATGTCCAGGGCTGGACCCATGGGGGGAGGGTGAGGGTTGTTACCTGGGTTCCGGACCACCGCTGCAATTTTTAGTCACTTTTGGTCCAAAGTACAAAGAGTTATTTAAAGTCAATTCAACGGAAACCCATTTCAAGGGATCCGTTGAAACCTCCAAAGCGTTTTCCCGTTGAAACGACCAAGTAACCCAACCCCTAAGCCTAAATTAGTAAATGCAGCCATATTTTCTTGTTCTGGCAGCAAGCCTCTTCCAGCACCTTCACCTTGATACTGCCCTAATCCACCAAAAACGACTTTGTTGAAATATTAATTAAGATGCTAAGTTGATAATTATGACAATTCGTTGTAACGAACATCCTTTGAAACGACCATCGCTGAATCGTCCAAGAACATCGTTGAAATGGAAACCCTTGACAGTGAAGCTGCAGAAAAGGACAAAAGATGTTGTCGGTGCCTACAGGGAAATCAAAGAGGTCAGTAACTGCATGTCTTCTAATAGAAGAGATGTCGACACAGCGTTCGTTGCCTGGTTTGGTGAAGTCAGCAAAATGGCAAATGCTTTGACAACTGGTGTTATTGTTCCTCGTCAAGCATCCCGACAGACTCTCCGTGACAACCAACCTGCGGCCACTCCAGAAGAATATTTCAAGATTAGCATTGCCATTCCTTTCTTGGAACACCTGTCAACCGAATTGGACTCGAGGTTCAAAAATGTTGGTCTAGCAGTTGATGGTCTCATGTCTGGTGCCAAGCACTTTAATAGACAACCAGGATGGTGTTATGCAGGTTCCAGAAAGGGTGATGCTGGCAATGTTGTGGGAGTCTGACCTATCAGACAACACTACCCTTGATGCAGAATACCAACGGTGGGTTTGCAAATGGCGAAGTGCTGCTGAGAATTCGACAGCTATCATCCCATCCACGGCATCAGAAGCACTGAAACATTGTGACAGGTATTTTTATCCCAACCTGTTCATCATGCTAAAAAACCTTTGCACCCTGCCTGTCACTACTGCCGAGTGTGAGCGTTCAAACAGTCAGTTGTGCAACCTGAAAAACTACTGCAGCGCTCTACAATGGGGCAACAGAGACTCAATGGACTTGCTTAACTGAAAGTGCACAGGGATGTTGATATTGACTTCAAAGAGGCAGTGAACTGTTTTGCCAGAAGATACAATTCACAAATGGTACTAATGCCGAGGAACCTAGTGCAGCAAGTGGCAGCAAGTGAAAGCAGGGCGGTGATGTTCATAAACCACAAGGTAAAGCTTTATACCTTTAACGATCAACAAAAAGTAGTGAATAATAATAGTATACAAAACATCTCTGCTGATAAGTAAATGTTTGTGTGTTGTTTTTTTTGTTTTGGTTTTTTTTAAGGGAGGGGCAGAGGATAATTTTTGTACCCCAGAGTTTGTCAGTTCAATTGTTCAAAAAGCTCAAAGTCCCAGACCATCACATGTACAGATGGCTTTTTCAAGGTTCAGATTGCACCATTTTGCATTCTTGAAAAAAAAATTTCTTCGGGGGAGCATGCCCCCGGACCCCCCTAGAAGGCTCGGCGCTTCGCGCCTTCGCTGAATCTTTAACCACCCCCCCCCCCCCTCGACTCTTCCCAGGTCCGGTTCGTGTGGTAGAGTTAAAAGTACCAATTCAGGACCTAAAAACGTTTAAAAGTCAGGTTAAAAAGCTCTTGCAAATAGGGTTTGCTCTTGAATTTGGACAGGAGTCAATTTCCTATGGAAACGAGAGTGGGTCATACTATGAGTCCAGGACTCACTTAGTGCGTTGGGCAACCCCAAGGAGTTCCACAAGAAATGGCCGCACCGTCTATCTCCCACTAGGAGGGGAATAGCAACAGACGGCTATCACTCCCCAACCTATGGGTTGAGACTACAGTCTCTAGTGGGCCAATCTATATATATAAATTGCTTAGCCGGAAGTCCTTCTTCGCCTCTACTATAAAGTTTGTCCGGTATGGACGCTGATCTGGGCAGGTGCTGGGCGCTACGGATCGGCCTGCTGTGTGCTCAAAACCAGTGAAATCGTTATAGCCGACATTTCATTACCGAACGTTTAACCGTTTCTGAGATAAATAAATAAACAAAATGTCCACAAACTGCAATAGCCTCATTTTCACGCGCTTCCATTAAAAATCAGAATTGAGGTTTCAGCATGTTTTCCCATATAGACCAAAAAATTGATGGTCTTTCTAGGAAGCCTTGGTAGCTTACGTAGTAAAACATTCGCCTACCGTGCAGGGTGCCCCAAGTTCAAAGCTTACGCGGGCCATATATATATATATATATTTTTTTTACACTACAATATGGATATTTTTCTTTTTAATTTAGGCTTTTTACCTTTAATTTTTTATTATTATTATTAATATTATTATTATTATTATTATTATTATTTTAAATTATTATTTATAAACTAATAATAATAATAAATTATTATTATTATTATTATTATTATTATTATTATTATATCTTATATCAAATTTTCTTTTAAAACCTTGGTGTTTTTTATGATTTCTATTTGTATTATTCTATATTCAATAGTAGTAGTAGTAGTAGTAGTAGTACCAAGGATCGGGATGGGGTGGTACGTGTAGGTAAAAGGGGGCTACGGGTAGGTTTAAAGGGGCATGGGTAGGCATAACGGGGATACGGGTATATATAAGGGGGTATGGTGATGTGATGTGGGACTTTAATTTATTTCACTGAACTGAACTGGTCGATTCCTTTCATCCATACCTGTGAAACGATCAAAGGGGAAGTATCAAGGAGGGTACAGGTAGGTTACAAGGGGGGTACGGAAGATATCAAGGGGGTATGGTGAGGTATCAAGTGGGTTCGGGGAGGTATCAAGGGGGTATGGTGAGGCATCATGGGGGGGGGGACGTGGAGATATATCAGGGGGGTGGGGTATGGGGAGGTATCAAGGGGGATATGGGGAGGTATCATCGTCCAAATGAAACTCGCAGACAATTTTAAACAGCAACCTGTGTACTCTGGCTTGCCAGGGTACAAAACCACTAGTTTACAATATGGTTAAGTACACAGGCGCCGGAAGCTGCTCAGGATTGGGGGGGGGGGGGGGCACACACTATTCACTGACATCAGGGCCAGACCTGGGAAAAGTCAAGGGTGGGGGTAGGGGTTACAGCTTCAGCAAAGGCGCGAAGCGCCGAGCCTTCTAGGGGGGTCCGGGGGCATGCCCCCAGGGAAATTTTTTTTTCAAGGATGCAAAATGGTGCAATCTGGTGCAATCTGACAAACTCTGGGGTACAAAAATTATCCTCTGCCCCTCCCTTAAAAAAACAACCACACACACATTTATTTATCAGCAGAAATGTTTTGTATACTATTATAATTATTCACTACTTTTTGTTGATCGTTAACGGTATAAAGCTTTACCTTGTAGTTTATGAACATCACCGCCCTGCTTTCACTTAATTCAGTCTTGCTGCACTATGTTCCTCGGCATTAGTACCATTTGTGAATTGTATCTTCTGGCAAAACAGTTCACTGCCTCTTTAAAGTCAATATCAACATCCCTGTGCACTTTCAGTAAAGCAAGTCCATTGAGTCTCTGTTGCCTCATTGTAGAGCGCAGGTAGTTTTTCAGGTTGCACAACTGACTGTTTGAACGCTCACACTCGGCAGTAGTGACAGGCAGGGTGCAAAGGTTCTAAAGCATGATGAACAGGTTGGGATAAAAAAAATCCCTGTCACAATGTTTCAGTGCTTCTGATGCCGTGGATGGGATGATAGCTGTCGCATTCTCAGCAGCACTTCGCTATTTGCAAACCCACCGTTGGTATTCTGCATCAAGGGTAGCGTTGTCTGGTAGGTCAGACTCCCACAACATTGCCAGCATCACCCCTTCTGGAACCTGCATAAAACCATCCTGGTTGTTTATTAAAGTGCTTGGCACCAGACATAGACCATCCACTGCTAGACCAGCATTTTTGAACCTCGAGTCCAATTCGGTTGACAGGTGTTCCAAGAAAGGAATGGCAATGCTAATCTTGAAATATTCTTCTGGAGTGGCCGCAGGTTGGTTGTCACGGAGAGTCTGTCGGGATGCTTGACGAGGAACAATAACACCAGTTGTCAAAGCATTTGCCATTTTGCTGACTTCTTCACTTGTAGTCGAGAAAATTGCTGATATTGAAAACGGTAGACTGTAAAAACTGACAGCAAATTAAAGTTTTCAAAACGCGACTGTGATGTGCACGATGTCGAAAACTGTCGGTCACTTTGATCTACGCTAAGGCTAACGATTATGACGCGTCGGCAGGAAATGATGACGAAGGGGCGAACTTCTCTTACTGATCAGAGGGTGATGATGATGATAAACACTTGTATTGCTTGATTCCATTTGAAGAAAAAAAAAATCCTTTAATGCCCTGGCAAAAAAAAAAAAAAAAAAAAAAAAAAAAAAAAAACACTACTGGAGGGGGCAATATATAAGGCTGCCCCCTCCAACATTTTTCTAGGGGGGGGGGGGGGGGGCTTGGCCCCCCTGCCCCCCCTGCTTCCGCCGCCTGTGAAGTACCGCAGCTCGAAGTACTTAGAGCTATGTATGAAGGGAATAAATCTGTGGTTTTAGAGGCGACAGGTCTGAGTAGGCAGCAAAGCATAACTTGTGGGGGGGGGGGGGGGGGGGGGGACTGCGTTTTGTGGTGGTAGCAGCTAAATACAAACAGCAAAGCATTACTTGAGTGAAGATTAATCAGTGACGGTGAATCTCAACAGATGTCCGAGCAGTAGTCAGTACATGGATAATTTATATACGAAGTAAAAGAGTACAACCTTTCTTCATAACAAACAGCTTCACCCTCTGAAGTCAGAAACGTGAATGTGTGTTACCCATATGTTGGTGACCCGAGCGACGACCGATCCCGTATGAAGTGCAGAAAGACCTGGCAGAACCCAATCCTCTTCAGGCTGTAGGCCACAGCCGATATCCACAAATACAGTGTGGCTCGCTTTGGCCCCGAGCACGTACGTGGTTGTTGAACCTGTAGTAACATGAGGTTCAATCGTCCTGGCCGGTGACTTCTGTGTAGAAGACTTTCGCCCAATGATGCCGTGCTGACATCACCCCTGTTAGTCACCTAGCTCTTACGACACGCCGGGAAACGTTGGGTCTATTCTATTCAGTGCCGGAACCCACAGGGCATATACACGATACACAGCATACAAATTATAGGTAAACAAAACCACATACACAATACACAGCAGACAAATTATAGGTAAACAAACATGTGATATGGAAAACTAAAGAAACGTTCTGATTTTGTTAGTAATCCATCTTTTTGTCAACATTTTGTAATTTGTCAAATTGTCTTTTTTACAATTAAATTTTCCGAAGACAAAAGATATTTATTTTGTTTTCAGTTTAGCTATTTCCTTTATAACCAAACGGAAACCCATCAGTCCTAGCATGTCCAGAGAAGAAGAAGAAATCATCCCAATTCTCCGAGAAGTTGAGGCAGCAGTGCAATCGCTGAAGAAAGGGAAGTCAGCGGGGAGTGGACAACATACCCGCGGAACTGCTTCAAGAAGGAGGAGAAGCGATGATTGACGCAATCACCATTATCTGTAACAAGATCTGGCAGAGTGGGGAGTGGCCTACACCATGGACCCAGCTTGTCATCACTCTTCCCAAAAAAGGTAATCTTCAGGAATGTGAAAATTACCGCACCATCAGCCTCATCAGCCATCCCAGCAAGGTCCTCCTGAAAATAATACTCAACAGCTAGGTTAAAACACCAAGCTGAACAAATCACAGCTGAAGAACAAGCAGGATTCAGGGCAGGGCGAAGTACCACTGAACAGATTTTCAACCTCAGAATAATCTGCGAGAAATGCCTACAGCACCAACAACATTTATATCATGTGTTCGTAGACTTCAAAAAGGCGTTTGACCGAGTGTAGCATGCAGCTCTGTGGGCAACCATGAGAGTGTACAACATCAGCCCTAAAATTATTGAAGTCAACAAAAGCCTGTATGACAAGCCTACCAGTGCAGTCCTCCACAACAGCGCCATCGGAAACTGGTTCAGAACAACAATCGGTGTGCGTCAGGGATGTTTACTCTCTCCAACACTCTTCAACATCTTCCTAGAGCGCATCATGTCAGATGCCCTTGCAGATCACGAAGGCACAGTCAGCATAGGGGGAAGAGCAATCTCCACCCTTCGTTTTGCGGATGACATTGATGGATTGGCTAGAGAGGAACAAGAACTTGAACAGCTGGTACAGAGGCTTAACGACACCACCTCCAGAGCCTATGGAATGGAAATAACATGGACATCATAGTCCAAGGCAAATCCCTGAACACAGTGCATAACTTCAAATATTTAGGAGCCATTGTATCAGACAATGGGTCCAGACAGGAAGTCTTCTCCAGGATCGCACAAAGAACTGCTGCCCTGGCGAGGTTGAAGCCAATTTGGAAAGACTAGACCATCAGTCTCCATTCCAAGATAGACTGCTGCGCTCCCTTGTCATCTCCATCTTCCTATATGCTTGCGAAAAATGGACCCTCACAGCAGATCTACAACGTAGAATACAAAGCATGGAGATGAGGTGCTTCAGAAGACTTCTGGGCATTTCCTATACCCAGCACATCACCAACGACGAAGTCCGACAGAACATCACGCAAGCCATTGGACAACGAAACCATCAGGGTTGCTGAGGACAGGGAAAGATGGAGTACGCTGGTTAAACGATCATCTGTACGTGGTTCCCCTACGACCTTCGAGTTACGGGATAGGATATGAGTAGTAGAGTTTTACGTCCCCGAACACCTGGGCGTATGGGAGCATTAGGATAGCATTCAAGACATGACGTCAGAAGAAAATGTTAACATTCGATTTCATTGGTTGTGACGTTGCCAAAAGTGTGAAGAAGTTGCATAATTATGGTTGACTAGTAGCGGGAAGGAAACTGAAAGTATCACGACACCGACCGTTTTCATTGACATTGGAATAGGTGTAGTTGTAAACTTTGAAGTATTTTAGAGGGTGAAATGTCGCGTAGGGGTTTAGGTCGTGCAAGACCAAGGAACGAAAAAGACAGGGACTCTCTACCAGGAGCTGGAAGAAATGTCAGTGGAACTTCAACCACGCTGTTTGTCCAGTCACAGGATTGTGGCAAAATCATCGGTAATTAGTAATTAGTTATTAACCTTCTCTGGGCCTTGTTCTCTTGGCAAATTACACTTTTGTTCTGTTGCATCCCTTCCTTGGCCAGTCTTTAAAGAAGTCCATGAAACACATAGTGAATTAAATAAAATTCATTTGCACGAGTAACATCATTTCACATGCCCACGTACTGACTGAGCCTGCTTGAAAAATGAAAGTAAACCACGACATGGGTCCATTGATTGAGTCGATTGACATTGTGATGACGAGCTGTGAATAAGAGGGAGCTAGTAAAACAATACTTTGAAAAAGCTGTGATGTAAAACGGCTTGATGAAAGTTGATAAAACCTGGCCTCCGGAGAAAACTCCTGTGGGCTAAGAATAGTAAGATGTTGACAGGTAAAAGGTTTACAAGTGAATAAATGGGACATTCTTTTCTTTCAGTTCTTCTAAGTTGAGTGTCCTCTGAGACTACTGACTGTCTAGACGGGATGTTTGGCCTTTATTTGTTAATGGAAAGGGCCAATTAAAGCAAGAAATAATAAGATGATGAACCTAAACCTGAGTTAAAACAAGGAAACTTGAAGAGGCAGCTACATTAGTGAATTAAATTCAAAGGTGACGAAAGTTTTAAAGTGTAAAAGAGCAGGGGTATACAGCAATTTTATTAATTATTATTTTTGTTAGGAATGTTAATTTGTTGCTTCAGTGGCTATGATTGATACTTGGGGTTTAGTCTATGCTTCGCAAAAGCAGACCTCACAAACAAGGTTATGTAGAATACTGAATAGATTGAGGTAGAAAAACCACATGGATGCAGTTCATGTAATTTGTGATTGTCTCCCAGTCTTTCCCCATGTTTTGTTCTTTCCATGAGGGTCTGCATGTTTTCCCAGCTGATTGATAAAAATTGATTTATGATTTTATAGGCTTTGTATAATCATTGCTGTACAGTTCTGAAAGAAAATAATCAACGATATTATTAATATTATAAACCTCTAAAGTTTGTTTAATGTGATTGACAGGGAACACAATAACCGGCCACAGCCTGTAATTGTAAAATACCATTTTAAATTGTAAAATATCAATAGAATTCAAGCTGACAGTTTAAGAACCAGCTTTAGACTTTGTCATGACCTATTGGTGTGCTGAATATTTCACCAAGAGAAAACAAATTCAATACTGCAAAATGTGTAGTACTTTATGTCGTATGTTAGAAAATGGATGCGTGATTGCGAGAAAGGGAAGAGGTGCATTGGGGGAGAGGGATACTGAAGTTTGCTGGTTGCCTTTTCAACAGTCCATATGCTGTACTGGCTGGAAAAAATCTCTGACGTGACCGCCGAATAGATTCTGCACCTTTCCAAAATTATTTTTGTGTACTTTGACGTTCCTTCTAATACTTAGTAATAGCTTGAGTTAACCCATTCTTCAATTCCCATCCCCCCCAGATGACGCCCCAGCTCTCCCTCCCCCAGATGGCATTGGTCATCTTCTCAACTAAAACGGATGAACATATAAATAGTATATTATTAATATTGAGAAAGGCACACGCTTGTATTTTTTTCTGGAGGTTAAAGCAAATCATCCCCCCTCTGATGCCTGAGCCTTTCCAAATACAGCTGTGCTCATGGAATGCGAGTATAAGCCCATGCTGTGCCAACTGAGTAAATTTATAGTGAATTAGTGTTTTGGCATTACAGCTCTAGACTGGTGAGTGCCGGCTACACAAATACACCTAGCAAGCACTAGGTCCCTTCTCCCAATCCTCGGTCGCCCAGGATTGTGCTCAGTCATCTGGGCTTCAGACTATGCACCCAAAGGCTGCAAGTGAACGCCTCAGGCAGCTTGAATATTGGCCAGTGCCTTGAGCAGCTCTTGAGCTGGAAAAGCGCTATATAAAAGTGATTAAATAAATAAATACATATTGGAAATGGAAACTGAGTTGATTAACTCTTTCTATACTTTGCTACACTATGTGCGTAGTATAGCGTAGTGTCAGCATGCAGCACTTTTATACTGACATATGCATACGCATACTTCTACTTTCGGAAGTCGCAATGAATATGTAGGCTCAACATAGTATACGAAACTCTCATATTTTAATTTTAGAGTACGCTTGCTTGTAACGTCCATCTGCCATCGACTACTGTTGTTTCTGTGGTGAAGAAGAAAGTGATGAAGATGATGCGTAATTTGAGCTCTGTACATATGCACGCTACAATTAAAGGGAGGTAATGCTGTTTTCCCACAACAATCGGTCAAAGGTCTATTATTGAATTGTTGCCTCCCTTACACTATTTGTAGCTTTTTCTGTGGGATATGCAAATTTGATGGGGTGGAGGGGGTGGGGGGTATTTTTCTTCAAATAAATCGGTAAATAATAATAATAACGGATTTTATATAGCGTGGTACTCCAGCCTACGACCAGACTCACCGCGCTTTACATAGTCATTACATAAAAATACATGCACTCGATCAAACATCGCTTTTGCTACACAATATACCAAAAGACGCAACAGTAAAAGTAAAAGATAATTTTGTCAAACTTGGCTAAATGGTTAGTACATTCTAATTTCTTTGTGGACCTAAACTTTAAAGTCTCTACTTCAGTTCTTGTTTACAAAATTTTTTTTAGTAACTCGTACAAATCGGTCTGTATAGAATGATAAAAGGGGGTGTAACCAGTGCCAATATAGAATGAGTTACCATAGTTACACTGTTATTATACTAGTATTCACATGTCAGGGTCTAAAAGGCTGTTTCTGTACTCCACTTAACTACCACTTCTACATACAATGTTATTGTATTGTATTTTGCATCATCAGGCAAGGCCGGTAGCAAGATTCGGGAGCTCCAGGATTCCTCTCAAGCCAGAATTACAGTTGCACGTAATGACGAGTCTGATGGCACTCGTAAAGTTGAGATCAGCGGTACAAAACCTCAAGTGGAGAAGGCCAGGCAGATGATTGAAGAACTGATGATTTCTGGTGGTGGGCGAGGAGGTCGGGGCGACAGAGGTGATGGAGGATATTCAAGAAACGATAATGGATACTCTGCACGAAGTCAGTCAATATGTTTTGTTTATATGATATATACAGCACATTGTTACATTTATGTATTATTATTATTACTACTACTATTATTATAATTTGTTATTATTAATTTTATTTAAAGAAGAATAAAAACAACTTGTAACTCAAAAGCCTAAAAAGGAAAAGCACACATTTTTGGTTTATTAAAACCTTTTTGACTCACATGCATGCAGCAATGGGAGTCTATATATTCCACCCTCCCCCCTTCAATTCCACCCACCCATGTACACACAAATCCAGATTCTTGCAAATCTGTGCAAGACGGGTCCAAAATAGTTTTTAAAAAGTAACTTTGTTTTTCAAGTCAAGTGAAGTCAAGACACTTTATTACCCAATGAATTCAAAATACATAGGATTTTGTTTTGGTGATGCGGTAAAACATTCAGTCCTTCTACAACAACAAACAACCTTCCACTGGACATTAAAACATTAAAATACTCTAATAGAGGAAGTTATTTTAAGGAGTAAAGCACAGGCACACGCCCACTCGCAACCCCCACACGCACATGCATACTCGCGCATACCCACATGGGTATCTAAATTAAAACGCTGTCCCCCATTCATTTGTGCAAATTAAAGCAAGTGGCTTATTATTTCGGAACCTATTTCAACTATCCCAACCAAACTTGTTAAGATGGTCAATCCGTGAGACCTTGAAAATGATCAACGAATGAATGACTTCACGTCAAAATAACAGGGTAAAAAAATGTTAGTCAAAAATGAAAATTTTTCACGAAATGTTTTTTCCCTAAGTTATTATTATAAATATTAACTTATTAATATTTAACTGATGATTCTTGATGTATGATAGATATAAATGAGACACGCATGTTTGTGCACATTTTGTCAATCTTGCTCAAAGGTCAAGGTCATTGGAGCTGTGTAAAATCATCTGGTATAGGTACTTTGAAGTGACCTTGAACCTAAACTATGACTAATGAGAAATTATAAAGTCCAAACTGTTATTTAGAGATGATAGATTGATCTTTCATTTTTAATTTATACTCCGTTTTTTGCATTGATTTTGAACTTCAAGGCATTTTATGACTTACAAGACTTTTTTTAAAAAGTGTCGTAATGAAGTGGAATTGCTTTATATTTTATTTTATGCAATAACATGGGGTTATTTAATAATACATAAATCGGATTTCCTCTCTGTCATTCTAAAAGCGACCCTCCTGCCTTTACACCAAATGTTACGTTAAGTGATAGATGTGTTTGTTGTGTGTGTATGACTATGAGTGGGTAAAAACGTGTGAGCGCGTATGTTGGTAAAGATCACAGCGCTTTGAGCCTGATTGTTGATTTGGGGAAAAGCATGTACATAACATCCAATACTATAGGTCATCCCAAAATCAGTTCACTAAAGTTCAATGTTATCCCCAGTTTACAGTGTTTTGGCATAATACAACTTTGGCTGTAGTTTATTGGGCAGTTATTGAGTGTATTTCACTGTACATGAGTGTATTTGGAGCTGGAGGACAAGGTCATCTCAATTTCAAGAGCATTCAAAAGTCAAAGTCAGAACAGTGATCCCTCGCCACTTCGCGGTTTGACTATCGTACACTCTGTGCATCTCGTTTTTTTTTGTCGAAAAATAAAAATTCAAAAATACCGCCATATTGGCAGCCGTATTGCGGAAAGCAGCCGTGTTTCATCTTGATGCGCGAAAGAAACAGCTTCCCAGTTTGCCAGACAAGCAGACAAGGAGAGCAGCTTGCTCTAAAATATCCACTTGAAGTCAGACAAGGCACGTGATTGGTTCCTGGCTCGAGATTGACGAATCAGAGCACGAGTGGATGTATCCCGTTTTGTACTGTAATGATTTTATACTTAAATACAATAAATGTAAGCATAATTTACTGTACATGTACTGTATATAAAGCATAAATAGACATATTTTAAACATTCTTGTAGCCACACACACATATGGAAATTACTGGGGGGAGTGTAGTGGGGGGGCCCAATCCTACTTCGTGGATTTTAACCTATCGCAGGGGTCTCCAATCCCCATTAACCGCGATAAATGAGGGATCACTGTATTACTTTGCATTTTAATGCCACAGTTTCTTTTTTTTTCTTCTGGACGCTCATTTGCATGTTAATTATTGCAACCCGACTCAACTTAACTCGATACACGCCTAACCGATGTATTTTGTGAAGTGATGTGTCTTCAGATTTTTTTTAATGCAGGGAAGGATGACATTTGTGTAAGTAGAAGGGGCAGTGAATTTGAGGTGTTTCGTCCAAATACAGATGCTGTCATGCTTCAATGTTTCAATGGAAAACTTTGTAGTGATTCATGTTCCGAGTGATATTACAACATTTGAATCTGAACACTTCAAACACCTCCCTCATTTCATTAGATTTAGGTTATATCTCTCATATCATTACATTCCACTGTTGTTTGACACCTAGATTGTCGTGGCTTCTTTCTCTTTGACTTCAAGCTAGAAGTAGAACCTTTTCTTTCATCATAGGGAACACACTGCTTTAACTTGAAAGATAAAGAAAGATGATAACAAGTACCATGTCGCACACTGATTATGCTTTGCAAGTGTAGAAGACTGATCATCCACAGATCATTGTCTCCACTTGTTTCTTTTATGTTTACTTTGGTGCATAGTAATATGATTGGCAACACAAAATGCTCATGCCGAGAGTAAACCTGTAAGTTAAACTGTACAGTGCTTGCGCATGTGCTAGACACTTCATTCTTTGGCACTGTTAGACATTTTTAAGTCAGTTTTTGCACAAACGGCGCCGAATGAATGGAAGTATCCATTCAGAGATCTCTGTTGCTTTTTTGAAGGTAATGGTTACAGCAATTCACAAAAGAACAGTTATGCCTCTCCAGCCAGCAGTATGTATGAAGAAGATTGGGATGCACCGTCAAGCTCGAAGGTCAACAGCAGCAATTATACGTCTACACACAATGGTCAGTGTTGGCATTTATCATATATCATCATTTTCAACACACACACACACACACACACACACACACACACACACACACACCCCAACTCCACCACTCTCCCTCTCTTCCTCCACCTTCAAATTTAATGTAATTTTAATTTATTCGATTTTTATGTGTGTGTGTTACTTTTTGAAATGTTATTGCCCCTTTTTAATCAGGAAATTCTGGAAGGCATAGCCACAACTTGTGGCACGCCCAAACCCTACCTAATATCAGTTGTGTTTGTTAAATTTTGCTGGGGGAGCAAACCCGAGTACCAGGAGAAAACCTCCGAGATGTTGCCCAAGTCGAAAGTAAATAATATTTGGAGAAACGTAGAGATGGGGTCGATCCCACACCTGTAGGTGCCATTGGTTTTTAGCCTGTGGACAAGGCAAGTTAGTCCCTGCCTTAGACCACTCAACCACAGCGCTTACTCATTTGTTGCTAAAACTTTATGAGCATAGAATTAAAATTCTTGTTTTAATTCCTGCAAATGTTCTTTAGATGAAATTTTAATTTTTAAAGTTGAACTGTGGAAGGTAAGACAATAGGGAGGAGAGGAAACCACTCTCATGAAACTGGCCAAAATGAACAAAACTTTAAGGAAACATCTTTTATCTTTTTTTTTTTTTTTTTTTTTTTTTTTTTAACTAGCTAATGCAGAACAGTCCAAAAATGTGTAGTTACGTTTGTAGCTGTGCTTTTTCAGCCCCTGTCAACGATTCGTGGAATGACGAGTGGAATGAACAAGCCCCGACATCTAGTCAAACACAAAGCAGTTACCAACGTAAGATTTTGGTATTTATTGTAGCTTGTGTTATATTCTGTAATTGACTGTTGGCTGTTTTATTCCTGCTTTGGCTCCAGACTGAGTGAGAGGGAGTTGTTTTGTAAATGAAGGACAGTAGGTTTGAATGTCAAGCGGCCCCCTGTATTATTTTTTAATGTACATAATAAAATGCAGATTTTAGGGTAAATTCATTATTTGCAAAAAAAAAATAAAAATTATTATAAAAATCCTTTGAATTTGGCCACCATAACATGACGTGTGTCTGTATACTTTTGAATCGCCTGCATAGCAATGTGAGTCTGGATGCTGTGGATCACACCTGAACTTTTGGACCTGTGTGATAAACTAAGAGAGATGAAAAAGAAAAAGAACACCTCACAGGGAGCTGATGCCTACCGAAAAATCAACAATGACATCCGAAAAAGCATGCACACAGCAAAGAATTACTGGATAGAAGATCAATGCCAGGAAATAGAGAACAGTCTGAACAAGAACAACAGCAAGAAGGCCTACAAGTGTTAAACAGCTCAAGGTCTCCACGATCCAAAGCAAGTCTTGCGTACGCCTTACAGAAGAACAAGAAGTCTTGGATAGATGGACAGAGTACTGTTCTGACCTTTACAACCACCCACCAAACGGAGACCCATCAGTTCTAGCATGTCCTAAGAACAGAGATAAAGAAGAAATCCTCCCAATTCTCTGAGAAGAGGTTGAGGAAGCAGTGCATTCGCTGAAGAAAGGGAAGTCAACGGGATTTTTATTTTATTTTATTTTAGCAACTTTATTATCACCAAGGTGAAATTCGGACACTTTCATTTTGGAAAGTACAGCAGCCCCAAGTGAAGCGCTTAACCCAAGGTACATGCTGTGTGTGTTCTTGTCACCGGCACTCACCCATCTAGGACATGAGCATCAGGATCTTTAAAGTCCGTTATGATGGAATGCATGCGACACAGACTAGACCTCGGTTTATACTCTCATCCGAAGGAGTAGGAAACGGGAGTAAAGTGTCTTTCCCAAGGACACAACACAATGCCCCGGCCTGGGCTCGAACTCGGGACCTTCAGATCCGCAAGCCAACGCTCTAACCACTCGGCCACCGCAGAACTGCTTCAAGCAGGAGAAGAAGCGATGATTAATGCACTCACCATTATCTGTAACAAGATCTGGCAGAGTGGGGAGTGGCTTACACCATGGACCCAGTCGCTTGTCATCACTCTTCCCAAAAAAGGTAATCTTCAGGAATGTGAAATTTACCGCCTCATCAGCCATCAGAGCAAGGTCCTCCTGAAAATAATACTCAACAGTTTGAAACCCCAAGCTGAACAAGTCATAGCTGAAGAACAAGCAGGATTCATGGCAGGACGAAGTACCACTGAACATATTTTGAACCTCAGAATAATCTGCGAGAAATACCTACAGCACCAACATCTATATCATGTGTTCGCAGACTTCAAGAAGGCGTTTGACCGAGTCTGGCATGCAGCTCTGTGGGCAACCATGAGAGTGTACAACATCAGCCCTAAAATTATTGAAGTCATCAAAAGCCTGTATGACAAGGCTACCAGTGCAGTCCTCCACAACAGCGCCATCAGAAACTGGTTCAGAACAACAATCGGTGTGTGTCAGGGATGTTTACTCTCTCCAACACTCTTCAACATCTTCCTAGAGCGCATCATGTCCTTACAGATCACGAAGGCACAGTCAGCATAGGGGGTAGAGCAATCTCCAACCTTCGTTTTGTGGATGACATTGATGGATTGACTGGGGAGGAACAAGAACTTGAACAGCTGGTACAGAGGCTTGACACCACCTCCAGAGCCTATGGAATTGAAATAAGTGCAGAGAAGACCAAAATGATGACCAACAACACCAATGGCATCAACACGGACATCAAAGTCCAAGGCCAATCCCTCAACACAGTGCATAGCTTCAAATATTTAGGAGCCATTGTATCAGACAATGGGTCTCGACAGGAAGTCCTCTCCAGGTTTGCACAAACTGCTGCCCTGGCGAGGTTGAAGCCAATTTGGAAAGACAGGACCATCAGTCTACATTCCAAGGTAAGGCTGCTGTGCTCCCTTGTCATCTCCATCTTCCTATACAATTGCGAAACATGGACCCTCATGGATGAGGTGCTACAGAAGACTTCTGGGCATTTCCTGTACACATCACATCACCAACGACGAAGTCCGACAGACCATCAAACAAGCCATTGGACAGTACGATGATCAGCTCACAGTGGCAAAAAAACTGAAGCTCCGATGGTATGGCCACGTCACCAGATCATCAGGTCTTGCAAAGACCATCCTGCAAGGCACAGTGCAAGGAGGTAGAAGAAGAGGGAGACCAAAAAAGATGGGAGGACAACATTCGAGAATGGACTGGTTTGACACTGAGCGAAAACATCAGGGTTGCTGAGGACAGGGAAAGATGGGAGTACGCTGGTTAATCGATCATCCGTGGTGCCACTACGACCTCTGATACCTATGGGATAGGATAGGAGGGGTATTTGGAGCTGGAGGTCAATGTCATATCAAGGTCAAGAGGGTAGAAAGATCAAAGTCAGTATTACTTTGCATTTCATTTAGTTTTTTTAAATTTTTATGTGAAATATTCAGAGTTCCACAAGGAGCATGTGAGTCATATGATAAAAATGTTATTGTTAAATCCAGCACTGATTTTTGTTTCATAAAAAAAAAAGTGTTTGTTTTTGCAGATGATGATAGTGGATGGGTAGAAGATGATGAATGGGATAATCGAGTTCCCACGACCACTTTCACCAGAAGTGACAGAGGTATTCACAGTTTTGTATTTTCCAGGCTCATCAGGAAATGCTTTGATTTAGTCAGGAGGAATCAGAACGAGCCAAATTTCGGGCCCATCTTTTTCTGTCATCGGTTGGTCCAATGTACGCCATATCTCAAAAATCACTATACAGATTTTGTTCAGACTTACAGGATTTATTGGCCAGCTTCCCGAATATATTGCCTGAATATATCTGTACCTCAAAGGTCAGGGTTGCTGGGGTCAGTCTATTCTTTGCTAAACACATTTTGCTCTGTATCTGAAAAAATGGCGAAGCTGATTTTGATACAAATTCTTCAACTCGTGGCAAATAATTCTGTTGAAGTATGTTGATTGGTTTGTCGGTATTTAACTTTTGTGTTCCAAACTAGATTCTTTTTTTTTAATGGAATGGGTAAGGGGTGTGGGCATTATCTCGCAAATGACTTCATTGATGTTTAGTTTTATGATGCAGATAATTTTAACTACTGCTCAATCTTTGTTGTTGTTCATATCTGCACTTTCTCAAAGGTCTAGGTCACTGAGATCTGCAAGTTTGTAAAACGCGTTTTGCGCTTTAATTCAAATTTGACTGAACAGGTTTTGATTATATTTAGCTTGCCAAGAGTGTCCCATCGTTCTAGGTTTTTAGGCTTCTTTAGGATAAAATGGAAGCACCACATCTCCATTAACGAGAGTATAAACTGAGGTCTAGTTTTTGCATAGTACCATTCCATTGCATGGACTTACAAGACTTTGATGATCATTGATGATCATTGACTGCCGAGTGCCAGAATCATTTATGCACCCAGCAAATACTAGGTCCCGTCCCCCCTCGGTTGCTCAGTATAGGGCATGTTGGTACTTTTGGCCAGCCGAGTTAGATCTTGTTTTGAACCAAAATAAAAATAAATATGTACCCACAATTTAATAATAATAATACAGGATGCTATACGCATCCTGTATTATTATTATTAAATTGTGGGTACATATACATAAATACCCACAATTTATAATGTGTCTGAGGATCTGTGCCTTGAGTAACTCTTTGAACTGAAAATGAAATTTGCAATATTAATAATAATAATTCAGGATGATTTCACGTGCTTTTTCTTCAGTCAACCTTGACGCTCAGCAATCTAAAAAAAAACCTCGCTATTATAGAAGACGAAAGAGAAAACAATTTTTATTTTTGAAATTTAGATTGACTATATCCAACACATTATTGAAGGGATGGAAGATACTACAGTACCCTTGGTGTTCTAAAAAGTCTGGTAACTAAGCCACGCAAATTTGTATAGGAAACAGCACCCTGTCAACAATGCTAACAGGGGCATAATAATCTTTGTTTTACACTTGTCTCTTTTTTGTATCACTTTGCCCTTCAGGTGGTGGTGGCAGCGGAAGTGGTTGTCATAAATGTGGGAAAGACGGTCACTTTGCCCGAGACTGCCCACAGTCCAGTGGGGTAGGAGGAGCATCACGGGGTGGGGCCTGTTACAACTGTGGCCAGGAAGGTCATATGTCCCGGGACTGCCCTGAGTCCAGTAGAGGAAGGGGAGGAGGAGGAGGGGGAGGAAGACCTTGCCATAATTGCGGCGAAGATGGCCACCTTGCTCGTAATTGCCCTCAGAATTCCTCCAGAAGTGGTAATTTTTACTATTTTGTGTATGTTTTTTGTTCGTTTAGTGAACAGGGCTTCCCATTTGCAATGAATCTTAAGGTGTGGGCTCACTTCCATTTTACAATGTTAACAGATTTGCCTACCATACGTCTGTTCGCCATATACATATGCAATTTAGCTTGGGAGTACGGTCATCTGGTCAGCCCGCTAAAAAATATGGTCAGATTCTTTTATTAATTAAATAATTAATTTTGCTAAATTCTGATTAAATGACGCGCAGTGTAGTTACTTCCCTTACTGAGATGGTGCATGCACACATATCCTAAGTTCACTGCACGTGTTCCGGTTTTCATTCCGATCAGTGCTGTGTACTAGCGTGAAAAATGAAGCGAAACCAGGATGCGGGCTGTTCTCTGCCAATCCGAATAAAGTTGAACCAAAAGCTAAAAGTGGCCTTGCCTGACTACCATCTCTGAAAGGGCCAGTTTGCAAGATCCACTTTGTGCCAAACCACTTCACCATTGCACATGGCGGTCACAACAACTGCGAAAGCGCGTATTATGAAAATGACATGAAAAGAAAGAAGCTGCTAAAGGCCATTCGTCCATCAAAAGCCTTTTCCAGGTGCAGAGGGTAAACCAATAAACATCTAGATAACCCATCCCTCCCCCCCCCCCCCCCATCCCCAACCCCGTGGTGGCTAAACCTCATCAGCTTCTTTTTTTTTTTTTTTTTTTTTTTTTAGGTCAAGGGAAGTAACTCCGTCAAAATGCAACACATTCACACACAAATTATGTTCCACTCAGTATTATTAAAAATCAACCACATATTTTTCTTCAAAATGAAATATTACACATACATTTTTACAATGTGTTGCAACTGGGAAAAAAAAAATCTCAATGTCAACATTGCATACCTCACAACCTACTGCATCATGATCATTTGCCGCTATGCATGTTTTTTTTTCTGTGAATGCCGCAAATAATCCCCCCGTTGGGGTGCCGGGGGTTTCAGTATAAATAGTATTCCCACTTTCTGGAAATTTAGTGCTTTAAATTCCCACTGTCGCTGTCTTTCTCATTTGCTCTTTCTCATTCCTGCTCTGTTCTATCAATCTGCTATACTATCTTCTTCTTCGCTAGACCAGTCGCCTACCTTTTTTCTTGAAAACTCTTCCGGGGCAAGACTCCTTATTTGTGTATGAGATCTGTTGGATCAGCTTTGGAATATTGGACGCTTTCTGCCAGGTGGTCACTAGGGCTTCCTGTGATGTTATTATTTAGCAATGTTGGCATTTTATATGTATGTGTTTTGTTGATAATTTATAATGATGTTTGTATTCTATTTTGTTTTTGTAAATGGGGGTTCGATAAATTAGAGTACAGCCTCAGCGTCCCTGCGTGGGATGTCTTTATTGTAAAGTGATTGGCTGGTGGAGAGCTTTCAGTTTTACCACTAGGGTTGTTTCAGCAGATCTTTGATGCGGATCAGGGGTTGTCCGGTCCTGATTTGGCTCGGAAGAGTCCGCTGGACCTAAAGCAATAATCATGTAATGAAATGTAATGCCGCAAATAATAAAACACAGTTAGTGCAAAAATGTTTTGAAGGCATGTACAGTTAGTGCATAATCTCCTGGTGGAACTGGGCAAAGCACTGCCCCTTGCACAGGTGCACTTTGCCTCCGTTTTAACCCCCGGGAGTATCAGTATAAATAATATCCCCACTTTCTGAAAACTTAGTGCTTTAAATTCCCACTGTCGCTGTCTTTCTCCTTTGTTCTTTCTCATTCCTACTCTGTTCTATCAATCTACTATACTTTCTTCTTCTTCGCTAGACCAGTCACCTAACTTTTTTCTTGAAAACTCTTCTGAAACAAAACTCCTCATTTGTGTGTGAGGTCTGTTGGATCAGCTTGGGAATATTGGATGCTTTCTGCCAAATGGTCAATGGGGCTTCCTATGATGTTATTATTTGGCAATGTAGGCATTTTATATGTATGCGTTTTGTTGATATTTTATAATGTTTGTATTCTATTTTGTTTTTGTAAACGGGGGTTCGATAAATTAGAGTATAGCCTCAGCATCCCCTGCATGGGATGTCTTTATTGTAAAGTGACCGGCTGGTGGAGTGCCTTCAGTGTTACCGCTCGGGTTATTTCGGCGGATCTTTTATGCAGATCAGGGGTGAGTCCTCTTTCAGCGAAGTTGTGGTCTTGATTTTGTGGTCCTGATTCGGCTCTTTGCAGTCCGCTGGACCCTGGAAGCAATGAATAACTAACTAAGTATACGGTTTCCACTTTATGCCATCCCTGATTACGACGCTTGTGCTTTTGACACTGCCAGCTGGTCTTCTTCCTGCCAAGCATTCTGGTAATGCTGTGCTCAAGTGGGGGGACACCACACCCCACTGCTACTGGCTGCATTTGTTGTTGTAGCTTGGTACGGACATTCCCCTCTGATCAGACCTTCAAACACTTGAAAGCGAAAACGGGAGATGGTTTTCCTTCTTGTTGGATGCTGGGCGGTTGGTGATTTTGAAGATGATGAAGGCATTGATAAGGCTGGACTGCACCAGGAACCAAAAGAGGCACTTCCACGACTTTTTGTCAGGGTAATAAGAGTGATGCTGGTCAAAATGGTCCACTCCGCCCATTATAGGTCAGGATGGGCTGTGGAATGGGTTTCTCCTGTTGTATACCTGAAACACGAGAACATAAAATTATGATTATTATTTCAAATATTGTTAATGGAAGGAAGCTATAAGTGATTGCTGAGGGAGACCAGGTTTGTACCAGGTAAGTTCAGAAAATGGAAATGACAATGCATTCCTCTGCTAGTTCGTCGAAAAGCTGCATCCATCACAGGCTGGACGTTGGTCGACAGCATGGCAACTGTGCGCTTGGCTTGCCAGACTGGCCATCAGACATCCTTTGTGGAGCCTCTTGCCTTCCTTCAGCCTTTTTTTGACCTGGCCTGTTGTTTTGAGCTCTGCTTGGCCACCCTTTGAGGTTGGTCCTCACTATGCTGCAGCAACATGTCTTTCTTGCAAGCAGAGTCTCGGCCACAGTCACAGAAGCAAAGAAGTTGTCGTAAGAGAAATGGCGTCTCTTGTCCAAGTACTTCGCCCTAACTGTCACAACATGACTCCCCAGGCCACCTTCCAGACAGTAATAAATAAATAGCAAATAAAACAAACTTAGTAAAAATAGCAAATAAAAACTTAGTAAATCTACCACAATTACCAAAATAAATATGTTTTAAAAATCTAAAATATAGAATACATTGTCCAGTTTATTCTATTGTCTTGCACCACTGCTTAACTAAATTTTCAGCAAATATACAAACAATAAAAATATGTACTCACCAATGATTGCGTGTTGCTGGGTCGGCCATGCACCACACTTTGATTTCCAAGGGTGTGGGCTTGCCCCCACCATGTACTGTTTGAAGCCTAGCCTTCCAGTAAAATTAACCATTGCTTCATCAATGCTTATCGCTCTGCCTGGCCTGTAGAGGGCTGAACACTCAAGCATCCAGTATGGAGCGCACTTTGAACAGTGGGTCGAAAGTCTGGATGGCCTCCAGGCTTATACTTTTCCTTGTTGCTCACATGGAGAGATCCTAGTTCAGCTTCTCAAATTTTGTTTTGGGCATCAGATGCCTGACACATTCAGCTTATCATCTGCGTACCAGTAGCAGGAGTTCCTAAGAAGCTGATGTATGCCCATCATAATGTTGATGGCTATGAACACTTTCAGTTCTTCTGGTGTGGTCTCTTTCCATTTTGCATCCGCTCCCTTTTTTACTTGCACCTGCTGAGCATACAAGTTTATCTCTTGTGCTAGTGTTGTGAGCAATTCGTCACTGGAAAACAGCTGAAAGTACGACGAAGCATCATCTCCTCCCACCAAATTGTGCTGCACACCAAAGTTCTTCACAAAATCCTCATCATCAACATGTTGATAGTTAACACTCCAGCGAACACCTTCTAAATTACTGCAGTCCAATGGTTCTCATTTTTGCTGTCGCTCTCCTCACTCATATCCCATGGAAACAGATTGTCAGTTCAAGTCCAAATCACTTCCTTTTCCTATCATTCACCTGCAACAAATCAGCCGCCTCATATCCTTCAAATGGGCCATTGTCTTCATCAGATTCTGCAAGAATCTTATGCCATTAATAATTCTCTTTGCCTCTCCTTTGTCATCGACAAATTTTTCACTGTGTGCGGTCTACTGTCTCTAAAAATGCAGTGAAAACTGTAGGAAATTGTGAACGCATGTGCAAGAGTCTCACAGGTTTGCTATAAAAAGATTTCCACATGGCGGCTTCTAAACAGACCACGCTTTACCGATTGTTGACTGGGCACAGCGTGAGCATGCACTAATAAAAAATATTTCGGTTGCTCAAGATTGCTCCTCATGTAACAGGGTTAACGTCGTGTTCACAATCTTCTCACGCTGCAAATAGATTTTTTTAGGCTTGTTTTTACCACCAGTTGCAACTTTTAAGACTTGCCTGGTCAGCGATTCTAAGGCGTGATTTTGAGGATTTAAGGCCCGATCTTGGCACAATGGGGAGCCCTGGTGTGTGTGCTTTGTTCAACAATTTTTTTTAATAGAAAATTTATTATAAGTGTTTGAATGTGCATGCTTGCATTTGATTCAGAATTATATTGTATTTTAACTGTAAAATAGTCTGATATATAGTCGTAATCATTTTTATTTTCAGGGTAAAATCAAGGTGGAATGTTATTTTTATTGCAAAGTAGGCGAGTACAAGGGTTCTTGAACACTAAAAAGTTTATTGTTTCTATATATTATGACTATCCATGCTCCTGGAAATGATATGTTGGCGGTTCTGACTTGTTTGATGTAAATACTATGTAGAAAATATATTTAAGATGAGAATTGTACATTTGTTTGGCATCATTTCCCAACAACTTGCCATACTATTGTCATTTTGTCCAAAAATGTCAATACTATTATAATTTTGTCCCTAAGTTGTTGTTTTTTAAAATAGCATTTTCCATATGACTTTGATACTAACATACTGAGACAGATGATGGGTTTGCAGGGTTTGGATCACGAGGAGGCAGTAATAGTGGAAACTGGAGGAAACAGGAGAAGGAAGAAGACGGTAGGGCTATTTCAATGTCGCATTTTGTTCTGATTTATTCATATTCTATTTCCATAAACACAGCAAGCTCTTGCTTGACTTTCAGCACAATATTAAACTCGCACAAGCTAGCTACAGCTAAAGTGTTTCCTCGACTGAACATTTTTATTTTATTTCAGGAAACCTTCCCAGAGATGTCATCACAATTGACAGTAGTGAAGTGGGCCGTCTGATTGGTGAGTCACACAATTCAGGCTGTAACTTTCTTGGCACATTGGTACATTTGTAACAATGAGCAACAAACCAGGCATGATGATAATTCATACCTTTAAATGGTGACTACGTAAGTATTGTGCGGGATTTTGAACGTGATGTAATTATGTAAGGACCTATTTGTGAACAGGCAATGTGTGAGTACTAGAATTTCAAATACCTTGTGCTAATGAGGATAATAAGCTGTATTGTAAAAAAAATGATAACCAACAATCCATACACTCTCACAGGTCGGCAGGGGTCAAGAATCAAGGAATTAATGGAGGACAGTGGCTGCCAGATCAAAGTATCGAGAGACGGTGAGGGCGAGTTTGGAGGGATTGAGGTCACGCTTATTGGCGAGAAAAAACAGATCATTGCAGCAAAAAAAATGATAAATCGAACTGCAGGGATCAACTATCAAGGAGGCAATCCAGAATTTGAAGAGGAGAATCCTTGTGAGTATAATTATGAAACTTGATTGAGAAATCTAATTGTCCCCAAAATGTATAGTGAAGTAGATTTAATTGGATTAAAAAGTCCAGTTGTCAACAAGTTTGATGGTGAAATGATGTGGTGCCACTCGAGCTCATTCAGGATTTGCCCCCGAAGTGTCAAGTGTTCAAGAACAAGAATCATGCTTTTCTTGTTTGTAGCAGGACAGCTTAGTCCTGCTTTGGGCAAAGCTTCATTATTCAATTTATTGTGGTCCCAATGCTAACCCACCAATGCAGATTGTTCCATAAATTTCCATGCAATGTTAAAAATGCAACAGCTCCACTAGATTTTAACTGCTTCATATTGCTGCTGGGAAGTAACGTTGCCATTACAAAATCCAGCAGTATTGTTTTCCTGGCAGCGCTGTAAATATTAGTTTCTCACAAAATAACTCAAATGGCTTGTGTGTGTTTGAGCTGTCAGTGGCAAATTAATTCTGATGATGAACAACTAGCGAGTTGTTTTCCCTTCTTTCTCCCAACTGTTGAGACTTGTCATTGCATTCAGAAGGCGTAGCATTTGTGATAATTTCACCCTTGAGCTTAGAGTCCAAGAGAGAAATGGTTGGTTTGATTTAAGTTGACACATCAAGTGCATTCATTATTACTACATTGAGGAGATTTTCCAGAGGAAAACAGAAACCAAGTGAAAAGATTTGTGGAGTGGGATGAAATGGATGGATATTTTGATTTTTAAATACTAGATCATGGACTGCCAAATCCCATTTCCATGTTCTTGGGGCAAGTAAAAAAGTTGCCTAGAAAGACTAACCATGGAAGTCACTTGCCTAGGGGAAAGTTAAAAGCTGTGAATGTAAAACAACACAATCGTGATTACTTTGATCAGTGTAGTAGACTGTGAAATGCATGTTTGGAATTTTGACGTCATACTCATCCATATATTACAGCAGATTTGATTGGTCAGTTGTTCGACTTTCAACCAATGACAGCTCTCCTTTATCAATATTGGGGCGGGTGATGCTTTCACTTTGTGGGCAAGTACATTTTTGAGCGGGAAAGTTACACATGACATGTTGCTTACCCATGGAAAGCTCTTGTTGAAAACAATTGGCAAACCCTGTACATGATTGCAGATATCACCAAATCCAGTGAGCCCATTGTAATAGACTGGGATGCGATACGCCTGTCCAACACCAGGGAGCATATAATGGAGAGGTTTAAAGGTACGCATTTTAAATAACATTTTATAATCTTTTTTTTTTTTTTTTTTTTAATTATATGTTTGAATTAACTTTTGTTTTGACCTTTACCAGGCAATGGCTTAACAGGCATCATGCGCATTCCTGCTTGGTATAGTTATTGCATGCCAGAGGTTTAATTTTAAAGATACATCAGTATGTTTGAAGCCATTTAGTAAAGTTTAAAGATTGGAGAACGACGAACATATCATTCATGGCTTTAAGCTCTGGTCAAGTCAAGTCATAATGTAAGAGGAGAAGTGTATTACTCCACAGCAACGCATTGGGGTCTGTTGGTCACGGCCAAGTCTGCATTCAAATTTTGTTTGTGATTTTCTAGTGCCTATATTATAAGGGAGATAAGCCATTTACTGCTGTGGCAGACAACCTTTTGAATGCTCAGAACGAATGTTTAGATTTCAAATTTGGCAAATATTAGACGCAACAAAGTAGCAAGCCATGCAAATGAATTCCCAGACACAGAACATGGAGTCGTGAGAAAAGGAAGTTGTCTTCTGCAACGTCAGTCAAGTGACCAAAGAAAAACAATTTTGAAAATGAAGGCAAGTGTTTTTACTGACTTTGCAGGTTCTATGTTCTAACGTGATAGTGTGATATTGTGCAGATCTTCCTAAGATTGAGAAGAAATTTTACAAGGAGGCGGAACATGTAAAAAACATGCATCCTGATGACGTCAGACAGTTCCGGTAGGTCAACATTTCCTGTTAATGGCCACAAACGAGCACAATCCTATAAATAGGACTTCTCTGTATTGCCTTCTACTGGTTACAGATTAGCATAATCCTGTAGATTGGACTTGTTTATTGCCGTCTATTGGTTACAGTCTCGCAGAATTGTATGAAGGAAACTTCTGTAACGTTGTGTGGCATGCAAACTTTGCATTGAACTCTAGTGCCTCAATCTGTAGAGCAAAGTTCCAGAACCAACCTTGGACTTGCCGAAACATTACAAACTATTTTATTTTTGACGAGCTTGAGTCTACGTATTCATCAGAGTTTGCTAAATTTTTAGTTTGTTTGTTTCATGCTGGCCTGCACATTTCTTCAGTTTTATTTAATTATTTATCTATTTTCAAGTTCTGAAAACAACAACATCATTGTATCCTGGCCAGACTGCCCTGACAAAGCAATACCTAACCCTGTTGAGACGTTTGAGGACGCGTTCAGTAATTATCGTAAGTAAATGTTTATGTGATACACTTCATATTTGACAAATGGCATCAGATAGAAATAAATCAAATTGCAGGGAATATGATCAGAGCAAGAGGTTTACTAACTTGCTTTGCCTTGAAAGTGTGCTACTATTGCTTACATTGACTAAAAAAGAAAGATGCATCGCCGGAGTTCATTGGTAGAGTTTTCACCTGGCACTCCGATGACCCAGGTTCAATTCCCATGGTGGGCAACATAAAATTGGCAATTTTTCGCTGTCCAGCTGTGGCAGTATGATTGCTCTGGTGGTTCAGTGTTGATTGCGGTCCCTACTCTCTCTTCCCTGAGAACGTTATCCCCGTCTGCAGTTTGTGGCCAATGGTGGATGTGGATGCTAAGCTTCAGTGTTCATTCAGAAAGAAAAGACAAAAGACTGTATATCTATCGTTTCCCAGTTTATTTTAGCATGCTGAGTGCACTTGATGTCAGCTTTCCCTTTAGTTTTAAAATAATGTCCGGTGTATTGGCAGTATAATTTAATAATAATGTAATATCATCCCTGCTGTATTGCAAGTATTACATTCTAATGGGACAGAAGTATAATTTGAGGGCGGCAATATAATCCGTCGTCAACAAGAAAAACTACTTTTTTTTCCTTTTGCAGCCTTGATCCTGGAGCAGATAAGTAAACAAGGCTTCACTGAGCCATCTCCAATCCAGGTACGCACAGTTTTCTGCCTTTCTAATTCAATTCCTACTCTCTTCAACACTCTTTGTTTTGTATGCTGTTTGCCTGTCAGTGAATGAGCTAAAAGTGAAATCAGGTTGTTGGTGTGCTGTTTGAGTATAATGTGTGTGTTGGATGGTAAAAATGTGTTTTGGGTGATTGTTTTGCAGTGTCAGGCTTGGCCTGTGTTGATGTCGGGCCATGATCTCATAGGTATTGCTCAGGTAAGTTTTTATCTTTGTAATATTTCTTTGGTTAGAATAA
Organism: Oncomelania hupensis; assembly: GCA_036898135.1. Lineage (NCBI taxonomy): Eukaryota > Metazoa > Mollusca > Gastropoda > Littorinimorpha > Pomatiopsidae > Oncomelania > Oncomelania hupensis. The sequence continues at coordinate 51,434,866 of CM072516.1, read as the reverse complement.
ACCCGGCTAAGGCAAATGAGCCCTTTTGAATCAGCAAAACAATATGGATGGAAAGTTCAGTACTGTAGTTTGAGTTTGTTCACATAATGGATATGCTGCCTTTACCCCTTTTGGTCAAGGTCCAAGTATAGTTGTAACAAGAGTATTACTGTTGCAGCTCTGTGGGCCATGTTATGATAATTGTAACTGATGTTATAATAATTGTAACTGATGCCTCGCTTCTTCCAGTAAAGATTCCCTTAGTGCAGGAAACTAAAGTCAGTCTGGAGGAAATTGCATGGTTAGATATTCGTCTTAATGGGTTCTCTACTGCACAGTTCTCTGCTGTTCAGTTTTGGAATGCCCAAATCCTCAGTTTAGTTGGGTTGCCTGTGACTAGCATTTGCAGAATTAAATTGGTACAGTTCAGTTATTAGACATTCAATCATACCAATACACATACACACACACACACACACACACACACACACACACTTATACAAATATGTGCACTATTCTATGTAGTTGTAAGTGTTCCTGAAATCAGTACTTAAGATAAAGTTGGCAGACCTGTTTACCCATACGATTTCGCCATATTTTATACGCGACATTTGACAAAATACAACCAATATGGGACAGTACAAAAAAATACGGCCTTTTTTTTTTTTTTTTTTTTTTTAATATCTAGACATAAATTGGATGTTTCTGGAGCAGTTCGGAGCTTTGACGGGTTGTTTTTCGGGTAACTTCGGCGATAAGGAAAATCGACGATAATTGGTTTACGAGTAGTGACAACACGGATCAGCTATTCCCGCTTTTATTATAGTCCCTCGTTGACAACAATCACGGCGCCATATTAGGGTGAAAAATGAAACGTCAAGCAGCAAGTGCAAGTGTTGCTGGCCCTCAAAAGCCCCCAAAAATACATGAGCAGGAATTTCTTTCAAAGTATACTAATCCCTGGCATCGTCGAATCTTCTGTCAGCAAAGTGCATGCTCGATGCAAGTAGGCCTACTGTGAAGTTGACTTTTCTATTTCGCATAATCTTTCTGGAAAATTTGATATCGATCGCCATTGTGAGACTAAAAGCCACCGTGATCGACTTGGTAGAATTCAATAGGCCGCCGTAACATGCCAAAGCATGCTAAAATTCATGCCTTCACAGCAAGTATCGCAAACCAAGCAAGATGTTATCCGATCCGAGGCCATGTTTTCCGAACTTATTGTAAAGACTAACCTACCTCTCACCACAGCAGATATAATAAGTAAAACTGTGAAAAGTGCTTTTCCAGACTCGAAAATCTCTCAGATGTATTCTTGCGGCAGGAAAAAAACAACGGCGATAATTACGTCAATGGCAGAAGACATCAAAGCTTCAGTTAAAGAGCAGATGCTCAATGGTCCTTTTTGTGTTGCCACTGATGGCTCAAACGAACAAAGAGAAAAACTGTACTAAAATCAATTTGTAAAAATAACTACAATCATAATTGCCTACCATGGTCCTTTGGGGTTCTCTTAAGAGCTTTGATTTTGCAATCTCTGTATTTTAAGGCAATTTATGTTCTTTGATGTAAGATAACATATTTTTTGTGTTGTCTCAAAACATGAGGTATGTAAGTTGCGAATGAATTGTGTCTAATATATGAAATTTTCAAGTTATTCGTGGAATACACTTACTTTCTTAAAAATACACCCTTTTTTCTGAAAAGTACCCCATCCACAATTCCAGGGTAAACAGGTCTGAGTTGGAGACAGTAGGCATCCTGGATGCACACCGATTGTTCTGAACCAGTTTGAGATGGTGCTGTTATGGAGGACTGCACTGGTAGCCTGCATACAGGTTTTTGATGACTTCAATAATTTTAGGGCTCATGTTGTACACTCTCATTGTTGCCCATAAAGCTGCATGCTAGACTCGGTCAAACGCTTTCTATGAACACATGATATAGATATTGTTGGTGCTGTAGGCATTTCTCGCAGATTATTCTGAGGTTGAAAATCTGTTCAGTGGTACTTCGCCCTGCCCTGAATCCTGCTTCTCTTCAACTGCAAGGCGTGCGTCACATATGCCTACTGTCTCCAACACTCTTCAACATCTTCCTAGAGCGCATCATGTCAGATGCCATTGCAGATCATGAATGCACAGTCATCATAGGGGGAAGAGTAATCTCCAAACTTCGTTTTGTGGATGACATTGATGGATTGGCTGGAGAGGAACAAGAACTTGAACAACTGGTACAGAGGCTTGACACTACCTCCAGAGCCAATGGAATGGAAATAAGTGCAGAGAAGACCAAAATGATGACTAAAAACACCAATGGCAGCAACACAGACATCAGAGTCAAAGGCCATTCCCTCAACACAGTGCATAGCTTCAAATATTTAGGAACCATTGTATTAGACAATGGGTCCCGACAGGAAGTCCTCCAGGATCGCACAAACAACTGCTGCCCTGGCAAGGTTGAAGCCCATTTGGAAAGACAGGACCATCAGTCTACATTCCAAGGTAAGGCTGCTGCGGTCCCTTGTCATCTCCATCTTCCTATACGCTTGCAAAACATTGACCCTCACAGCAGATCTACAACGAAGAATACAAAGCATCGAGATGAGGTGCTACAGAAGGGCATTCTGGCATTTCCTATACCCAGCATATCACCAACAACGAAGTCCGACAGACCATCACACAAACCATTGGACAACACGATGACTTGCTCACAGTGATGACAAAAACTGAAACTCCGATGGTATTGCCACGTCACCAGATCATCAGGTCTTGCAAAGACCATCCTGCAAGGCACGGTGCAAGGAGGCAGAAGAAGAGGGATACCGAAAAAGAGGTGGGAGGACAACATTCGAGAATGGACTGGTTTGACACTGAGCTAAGCCATGAAGGTTGCTGAGGACAGAAAAAGATGGAGTACGCTGGTCAAACGATCATCTGTGGTGCTCCAACGTCCTCTGAGTTATGCATGGGTGGGAATTGTACGCCTAAAGGCGTAAAAGCGCCTAAATCATTTTCAGTTTACGCCCATTGTTAGCTCAGTACGCCCAAAGAAAAAAAAAAGTTTAAAAAAAATAAATTATTCCCATAATACGCATCCTCAAATGGGCGTAGTAAACTGAATTTAGCTTAACTATGAGCCAAATCCGCCATATCCAAATTATGGCGTCAAACATGTTGAACTTTGTTCAGCGTGGGGAAAGCTTTGACGATTCTGGTTGCCGCTACAAATGGAATTGGGATTGGGTCGATCAAGACTGGGTGGAAACTATCGATGGGGAAAAAGAATCAAAAGTACAAGTGTGTCCATGACCCCACCTCCCCGGTACTTGAGAGACATTGTCCCTACCCACAAACCCTCAAGGCGCCTTCGCTCCTCTTCCCAGTTTATGTTGTCCGTTCCAAGTGTGGATGGTCACAGGAAGAGGCGCTTGGGTCACCACTCCTTCTCCCACTGTGGCCCAGCATTGTGGAACACTCTCCCCCAGGACTTGAGAGTCGTAGAGACACTGGATTCTTTCAAGAGGCGTCTGAAGACGTATCTTTTCTGACTATTTTTTAGTGTATATATAGAGAAGTTCTTCTTTTTTTTTCTTCACCCTTTTTCCCCAACCCCCTGCGCCCTGAGCATGCTGCCAGCATGGATATGTGCGCCATACAAGTGGACATCATCATCAAAAGTAATCAGGAAAGTTCGGTTAGGCGAATGGATTCGAAAGTTGTCAGCCTCTGGTTTTGCATCTTGCGAGCTGTGCCGAGCAGAGATTAAATATGCAAACCGCGGATTTGGTGCCTTGCAGAAGCATGCCGACTTTATTTTTCTAAGTAAGAAATTGTTAGGAAGAAGGAAACAAAAGAAATTCAAACAAATTGAATATTTTGACTGAGGAAAAAAATAAAACAAGTATGGACATTCTTTTCTCAACACTAAAATTATTGAAAAGCCTGCGATTCAAACACCTACATTTCTGTTGGTAAAGTTTTTTCGGGTATGCTCTTTGCCAAATTGTTGTCTTTTGGTGGCTGCTTTTGTATTTTTTCTTCTCTGTAAATATTTCATGTATTTTTTATAATTTGCATTGTTTTTATTACAAACCTTTTGTAGTCTAACATATACTGCAATTTTCCAAACTCCCTCACCCCCCCCCCACCCCCCCCAAAAAAAAACACAACACACACACCTACAAGCTCACACAAAAACACCCTCATTAAAGCATCCTATTAAATTGAAATTGAGAAAATTAGTCTTTTACTTGGAATTTGGGAAGCAGATTCTGTGGCGATTTCTAAGCTCAGGTGGCAACAGATTGCACCATTTTGCTTCTTTAGACACACAAATTTTACAGGGGAGGGGGGTGGGGGGTGGCATGCCCCCGAACTCCTCTAGATTTTGGGGTGGCCGTCGCTTGACAGTAAGCCCAAAACACTTTTTCCAATTTTCACCCTGGTTATGGTATAGGATAGGATAGGAAGATAATGTTGGCTGTTGTTTTTTTTTTACTACTTGTATAGTAATTAGTATATTTTTAATTTAATCAATGTTACCTAACCTTGAAAAGGTTGCGTTTGATGTAAAATTGCTGGAAGAATGTAGATAAAACCCCTTGCACTGCTGCAGTGAGGGGAAATAGGAGAAGATTGATCATTATGCTTAGCGCTTGCCAGGATAGCTAGATAGGTTTGAGTAATTTCTGTGCATAATGGATGTTTAATGTTTGTGTTCCTTGAAGAAGTGTTGATTCAAATTGTCTTTGAATTTGCAGACAGGGACGGGAAAGACGTTAGCCTTCCTTCTGCCAGCTCTGATCCATATTGACTCTCAGATTATGTGAGTGGTGGTTTGTTTTGTTTTAACCAAAAGGTTAGTGAGATTGGCATGTAAGCTAGTTGTGTCTGCCTGCATGTTTTAAGTGTCTCTCTCCTACACGCACCCTTTCGTGCCGCAGAAATACACTCAAAAAGAACATTTAAAATCAACAATCCTTGCAGAAACAGAAATGTATATATTTATTATTTAGGGCTTGAAGGCGCTGGCCGATACAGGATCTAACTCAAGGCGCCGACTTGCTACTACCATAGGCAAACCAAAGAGCATAATCCTGTGTGTCTGAGGATGAGGGAAAAGGGACCTAGTACCTGCTGAGTGTATTTATGTAGCTGGCACACGCCCTTCTAGGACATGAGAGTGAGAATCTTTTAAGTCTGTGCGATAGAATGCGTGCTTGCACAGACTAACACCTCTTTTTGTACTCTCATCTTCTATAACCCATGCTTTGTATTTGTGGAAGCATTGCTGGTGGTTTTCAATGTATTGAGCAGGTCCGGTAGGTCTGTGGCGACGGCAAAGAAGTCCTTGTACTGTTCATGGAGTGGCAAGTTGTGAATGCTGATGTCAGATTGATGTCACAAAGAATTGGTTATGGAGAATTTGTCAGGATTGTCAAGAATGTCTTTCCATAAAGCCTCGTTGTTGCCCAAAATCGGGCCCTCACCTTTTAAAAGAAAACACGTTCGTATATAATTGTCCACAGTAATGGCGCGCTGTTGCACTAGAAAAACGTGATGTAGTGTGGCTGCTATCTTGTGTTCATGCTGGTAACGAATGGCCTGAAAATGAAGAAGAATAAGCTGCACTATATCATGGAGGAAGGACACCTCCCCTTGTTCAAACAAGGAGTGCAGAGTATGGGGTTGTTATGGTCGAGGCAACAGGGATCCAACATACACATTCCGAGATTCCACTTTGTTGAGAAATTGTGCCAAGCTTCAGAACAGTACAGCCAAGGGATCAAGATTAGCCATGGATATATCCTAGTTGACGTGCTGACATTCGAACTATGATCACGATCACAAGAGGAGGTGGACTAGGGGTGAAATAGCAAGGTCTAATTATGTGCATATAATCAAGTTGATAGGTCCACTCCTTGTGTCTTATCACTAAGCAACTGACGAAGACTCTGTATTCCTGTTGATTTGGTATGATGATACTATTGTGATGTAGATGTTGACTGTATGTTAGACCCTATTCAGGCACAGACAGGCTGGTCCCAACCTAACTTTTTATTGCACATTGCTTGGAGAATCTGTCTTCCCACCAGTATGAAGGATGCTATCAGGCCAATAGCATCATAGACAGACGAAGAAGTCCTCTGGGTGGGGTTGGATAGTCTTTTCGTTGCAGTTTGAAACAGAAACTGTCTATTTTGATAGCACCCTTTTAATTGAGGCATCAAAATTCATTTTTGACACCTTTGCTGGTTTCTTTGGTGTTTGCACGCCAAAAAAAAGGGAGAACTCCTTCACTATCAAGTGTCCAAGTGAGAATGAGTCTGCTCGTTCGTTTGTTTGTAGGATTAGTGTCCCCAGACACTAAAGCATAGCCGCAGTGAGGATGCCAGGAGCATACGCGCTGATAATGAAGGAGGTACCGTTGGAGGGAGCATCTCCAGGGTCAGGGAAAGGAATGGGTCCTTAAACAAGGGCTTCCTGTCCGCATATGCGACGGCGAGGGAAGAAATATAGAAAGAAGACAGGAAACGGGCTTTGCGCTGCTAGGGGCCTCATGGTTTAAAAAAAAAGGATTTATATATGTGTGTATTTGATGTCAAAACGCTTACTCAAATGTTCAAACATTTACCCACCCACTTGTGTATACTAAAAGCATCCCTCTCATTCCTACATATATCATTCCATTCATTAACGCAGATGTGGGCTTTCATTCATCCAGACTGTGGAGGAGCTCAATATATACTTCTTTACAGGGTCTGTACTGAACACGCTTAACTCAGGTTACATGACCCTGTTCAGACTTCCCCAATCCTTTCCACCGTATACCTTTCACATTGTTTCATGTTAATGTTGTCCTGATTATAACTAATTTGTTGACGGGACCATAAATGTTAAAAAATATTTTTCTGTGTTAAAATTAAATAAAACGCACTTCATTGTATTTGTAATAATATCTGGTGCTAAAATCCTGATAATAATACGAAATAAAAGGCAGTTTATTGTATATGTAATAATATCTAGTGCTAAAAACGTGAAAAGAATCTTTGTAAAATGTCTACTGTGGCCATCTGCTTATGTGTGTGAACCAGAATAAGGAGTAAGCCATTAACAAACTTTTTAAACGGCACTCTACCATATTCATGTAAATTAATGTACATCTGGCAGTATGAAGTGTGCGTCTTGTTCTAGCAGCTGGGCATTGTTAGTAATCAGGTTTTCCTCACGACCCACTGGAAGTGTGTACTGATACCAAGTTCATAGACGCATGGAGGTGCGTGAACTTTAGTGAAATTCTTCTACTATAAAGTTTACCCAATCCCAGGCACTTGAAACATGGTCAACCCCCACAGTATGTGTGATGGTAGTGTGTGTGACGTTTTTGTTTGTGTGTCTTACAGCCCCCGCCAAGAGAGATCAGGGCCAACCTGCCTAGTGCTGTGCCCTACCCGAGAACTGGCACTGCAGATTCAAGAGGAAGTCAAAAAAATAAACTACAAAGGCATCAATAGGTAGGCAGGTTCTTATCAGTTAGGCTTGACAAATACAATAACGATTGCACGTATGTACGGCGTTTTCTTTACCAATAATTTACCTCTGACAGGGACATTTCGCTGTTGTCTTTTTTTTTTTTTTTTTTTTTTTTTGGGGGGGGGGGGGAGGGGGGTGGGAGGGGGTGGTGGTGTTGGGTGTTAGTTTTTATGCTTTAATATAGTATAGCAGATTTATGTACATATTTTCAGTACTACAGATTTTGTTTGCAAGGATTCAGTTTACTTCTCTCTGGGTGTCCTGTTAGCATGCGAGTGCTTGCCTGCACAAGAACTGCTTTTTTTATATTTAGAACCCTACAAAGTTAATTTAATTGCTATTATATTTCAGAACATTGTGTTTGTTCTTCCAAAACCTAAATGCGTTTGGTTTGTCTGGCAGTGTGTGTGTCTATGGAGGAGGAAACAGACGGGACCAGATCAAGGTTGTGAGGAAGGGAGTTGAGATCGTCGTGGCAACACCTGGTCGACTGAACGACCTGATCATGAATGATATCCTTAATGTCCGATCGATCACTTACTTGGTCAGTCATTGAGTTTTTAATGGCCTCATCTATTTGATTAGGCATTCGAGTTTTGTTTGTACTTTATTCAGTTATTGATTTGAATGCCCTTCTTATTACACGGTGAAGATTGCCCAATATTGGCAAGTCCACTTTGATTGAAGTAATGTTTAGTTCTTAACCCTTCGTCTTTTCCTTTGGCTTTCAGATCCTAAATAACAAGATGGTTAAAATGGCCCAATTCTTCACTGTATTTTTTGACAATTGTAAAATTCCTTAGACAGGAGAACACAAAAATTTCAAGGATCTTTTGATTAGGATGAGGAAGATCGTGTATTTGTGTTTATATATTTTTTTAAAAGAGTGTCAAGGGAGATAATTAGCCACTGTCCTATTCACAACTTTCCGGCACCTCTCATTAAAACTCGTGGGTATCGCCATTATAAATCAAAACGAGGTTAGAGTGAAACCAAGTTCCGGTCTGGCTTGTTTTGCTTTTCCCAAAGCTTGATGCGTGACTTTTAAATATGGCAAATTGCCGAAAACGACAATTGTTAGAGCCAGAAATTTATGCACAAACATGAATGGCTTTCACTTGAAATGAAAAGGACACAGACAATTGAAAAACTGAGCAAGAGTAACTAAAGCTAAAAATACTTATTCTAGTTGCAATTCGCACAATATTCAGTCATATCAATCAGACTCTTATATTATAATGTCCCCCACAAGCACAAGCAAGGAAGGTTTTTGTGAACAAGAAAACTTGCAGCAGGGAAGGCTACCTGTAATATTCAATTAGATGTCGAGAGGGATTGTCCGTACCCTACCAACATAACTTGTGTTTTCTCACCATGTTGTGCCAAAAACATGCCACCGAAAATCATGTTACATGAAAGACAAATGAACAAGCTTTTTTTTTGATAACGTTGGATCTGACTTCTTGCAAGGCAATAAAAAAAATCAAAACCGAAAAAAAAAAATTCCATAGGAAACGAAGTCGCAAAAATGACTGAAGCATGACATGGGGACTTGTTGTCTACTATCATTGTTGTTTTATACTTAACGAAATGCAACTGAACGCAGGCAATGTACCTAAACTTATCAGAGAAACGTCAAACTTCCACATTTTGTTTCAGAAAAGTAACTTCGCAGCTGCATATTTTGAAACTTGTTTAGTTAAGCGTATATGGACATAACGTCAGGAGTCAAGATTCTGTTGTTTTTTTTCCCCTGCGTTATAATAAATACACTCGAAATGAAATTAATTTGCTGACATTAGACGAAAAAAAAAAGTCTGTTTCCGATCACCCGACCAACCCTAGCTTTTGGGGCCAACCTTAGAAAAAAAAAATTGGCCAAAAAATATACCTATTAAAAAAAATTAAATCAGTCTCAAAAACGATATTTTTTGTTTTTGTTTTTGTTTTGTTTTGCAATCCAAGAAAACCTATGGCACGACACCATGGGACAAAGATCTCTAAATGTTTCATCATGTTCTGCCATAATTTTTTCATGCATTGGAGAAAGAACCACGCTTTCTCATGTGATTCGACATATTCGACATAGCGAGCGTTGTGGCCAAGTGGTCTAAGGCGGGACTAACTTGCCTTGTCCACAAGCCAGAAACCAATGGTGCCTGACAGGTGTGGGTTCGAGCCAGCACCTGGGCGTTATGTTTCTCCGAATATTATTTACTTTCGACTCGGGCAACGTCTCGGGGGTTTTCTCCGGGTACTCCGGTTTGCTCCCTCAGCAAAAATTTCAAAAAAATCACAAATAATGTTAGGTAGGTAGGGTTTAGGCGCGCCACTGGCTGCGACTACGCCTTCCCCGGCCGGGGGAGGCGGCCCAGAGTTTCCCGATAAAAAGGGATAATAAACTGCAGCAAAAAAAAAAAAAAAAAAAAAAAAAAAAAAAAAATATATATATATATATATATATATATATATATATATGAAGGGTGCAAGGGGAAAACCGGAGATGTCACATTTTTGCTGTTTTCAAATTATTGCCCTTTACGAACTCTTCAGTTTCTTAGCTACGTTTCCTATTATCCCTGCAAGCTGTAAGTCTGCGTAGTCACTCTATAAACAGAGTGATAAAAATAGCATACAAGGGGTAAAACTGTGATGTCCACTCTGTACAAGGGGAAAACCAGTGGTGTCCACAGTTGCGTCCCGTGAAACCAATGATCAGTTCCGTAGCGATCACGTGACATAGGCCTACACAAGTTTCTAGAAAAAGATGGCGGGCAGGGAGTTTCCCGAAGTAACAGAAAAAACAAGAAAAGTGACGTCGGAAGAAGGTCGGCTTCGATATCTTACTCATTTTAACAGTCTTCGTGACAAAGACGCACAAGATAGCTTTATTGCTTCTATGATAGAAGTGAAAGCTGTGAAAAGAAGGAGACCTCGTCAGACTGAAGCAGTGTTCCATGACTTTGCCTATTACTACAAGCTTGAGAAATCTGAAAAGGAAAATTCTTTCCAAATTCCTATCTGCTTTAATGCCCTGATTTCTATTCTGGGGATTGGAAAGTTACGTGTTGAAAGAGTTCGCGCATCACTTGCAAAAACAGGTTGGTTTTGTGTTAATATTTCGCATTTTGTAGTGTTAGATCTAGTCTAGAGTAGATGTAATCTAGTAACATCCTTGTAATTTTTTTTTTAAATCTCACTTTCCTTAACATTATATGTTCTTTATAATCAGACAAACAAAGCAAGGAAAATGGAAATAGGCCTATTTGCTTTTTTTGTAAACATAAAGAAATAGAGAAAAGCTAAGAAAACTGGTTTAAAGGCCGGAGTAGGCTATAAATGTACTGCCTAATTTTATTAATGAGCTCTATTTTACCTTATTTTTCCTCTTAAGACTGATCAGAATTTATAATGAAATGATAGCATGTAGCATACTATTTTGTATTATCTAGTTTTTTTTTCCTCTTTTAATTGATTTATAGTTAATTAATATAATAGGCATGTCAATGAAATAGCCTCAATTTTTTTATGTTAATTATAAGATTATCATTATATAACTCCAAAATCATAATTAAAAACTGAAAGCCTCATTTTATCAATGTTAAATATAAGATTAGCATTATATAACTTCAAAATCATCATAAATAAAAACTGAATTTCATTAGAACACAGAAACATTGTAAAAGTAAATAGCCTAATGCTATTACACTATTACCTTTAACAAAATCTTTTCAAATAATTTTACTATAATAATTAATTTAGTAATATTATTTGCCTGTAATCTGTGATTATACTTGGTGTGATTAACATCTAATAAAGCACTTTCCAGTTACCACAATAAATGCTGCTTTTTCAGGCCTGTCTATTATGGTATTAGCATTTTAATATTTTGTTCTCTCTTTTGTTTTGTTCCAGGACTTCCCCCGAAAAACCAGCAAGGAAAGCACCTCAACAGACCACTAGCCTTCACTGATGATGTTAAGGAATGCATCATCAACCACATTAAATCCTTCAGAGGATGACAAAGCCACTACTCCCTGCACGACACAAGGGAGCTCTACCTCCCATAAGATCTGAACGTCTGCAAGATGTATGCAATGTTCCAGGAGAAATTTCCAGACATCAAAGCCTCTCTTGAAAGTTACAGGTAATTTTTAATTTAGAAATTAATAATGGTACTCTATCTTTTTAAATTAAAATTTATTATGTCTTGTGGCAATATTCCATCTTTGTTTTTGTTATACAGTGAAATCCTGTTAACAGTTAAAAAAAAGTAAGTTCCTTTTAGGCCATGAGGCCCATAGAGCCGGTGCATATCCCCGGTTTCCGTACCATGAAGCGGAACAGGTGAAGGTCACCCCCTGGATAGGATGCTAGTCTATCGCAGGCTTACTCCCCAGATGAACTGGTACCCAATTTAACACCTGGGTGGAGGTGAGGTAATGAGAGCAAATAGCCTTTCCCAATGACTAAACTGCAGCTTTCCTACGGGAGTCGAACCCGGACCCATTGGATCCAAAGCCCGATGTTCTACCAACTGAGCTACAGCACCTCCCCGTTAACAGTTATGGATAACAAGATTTTTTTTTTTGTTTTTTTTTTTTTTGTTTAGCACAAGCCATTTTTTTTTCTTTCCAGTTATTTTAGTTTTTATTATATCACTTATCACAATATCAGCCTTGCTGTAAAACTTTATTAAAAAACCAAGAACCCACAAGTTGTATGCTGTCAAAGTGAAAAAAAAAAGGTTATATAAATTAAAACATTTCAATAATTCTGTATAAACTGAAGACAAAAAGACAAAAATAAATAAATAAATAAAATAAAACAAGAAATGAATCACTGGTTATCGGTTGTTTCTGTCATGTCCACACACTGCTTTTATGTTCCAGAAAAAATCTTCATGGAGAAATTCAACATAGGATTTGGATACCCCCCGCAAAGACACCTGCTCAGCTTGCAACAAACAAACAATTTTGGGGACTTAGTAATTTTTTTTTTAAATCTTAAAATAAGAATAAATTTTTTTCATGCCTGAAAATTTGTGTTTCTTGATTCTACTGATGTTTGGATTGTTGATATGAAAGTTTTGAACTCAATGGTATGAACGAGTAAAAAAGATTAAAGAAAAAGTTACAAATAAATAATTTTAAAAAATAAAATTAACACTATACAAATAAATAAAATAAACCTAACTCACTTTTTTATCTTTACAGCAGCATACAATTATTCATTGCAAGCAATGTGGTGTTTTTACATAAAAATATCTCAACTTTCAATATTGCAAGGGGAAAACCAGAGATGTCCCAAATAACCCTTTATATTAAAATTGACTATCGAAAATATTAATAATGTTCTTGAAAGGTAAATAATGGTTTATTAAGTGCCTAAAGCAAAATACAATACTTACAATCAATAAAAATTGCTGTGTGATTTATAGATTTCAAAGCAGAAGTCTTAAAACTTTGTTTTCAAGTTTTCTTGAAAAGCTTAAAACGTGACATCTCGGGTTTTCCCCTTGCACCCTTCATATATATATATATATATATATATATATATATATATATATATATATATATATATATATATATATATATATATATATATAGAAATAACTCACTCAAAACACTCGGAGAAAGAACAATACGTGGAGAAAGAAACCGGAAGTATGTTTCACGGTAACGGAAAGAGTTACCCCTCTTACATGAGGGGATTCCCGTTGGTGCATAGGATAGCAGAAAAGTGTGAATAGCTAGGTTACCTGCCAAACCCTCTTGTGGTGTGTGGTCCAAGCTAGGCTTGCTACAATTCTCATGCTAATGTGAGACTGTCTGGGTTACAGAATGTGTACCGAGACACCAAACACCGGACTGCTTGTATTTATACACAATCATCAACTGTGCAGCCATTATCGCACTCTGTGGCGCTTGCTACATTAGTGTCAAAACTAGCACAGATTATCTCCTGTGTTAAATGTCACTCGTTATTGGTGCACTTAGCTGCAGTTATGTCCCTTTGCTCTCCCCACTCCCCATCTCTCTCTCTCTCTCTCTCTCTCTCTCTCTCTCTCTCTCTCTCTCTCTCTCTCTCTCTCTCTCTAACGCAGTGGCTCTCACTATATTAGTGCAAAAACATCACTGGAGTATCTCTTGTCCAAACGTTGGTCATTGTTTGGTGATTTGACTTTGGAAGATGTTAACAGTAGAGAAAATGCTGGTTTCATTTTCAGGTACTGGATGAGGCAGACAGAATGTTGGACATGGGGTTTGAACCTGACATCCGCAAAGTGCTGATAGACATCAGACCTGACCGACAAACCGTCATGACCAGGTACCTTATCACTAGGACATGTGTGTGGATATCTGCCTTCATCCTGTCTAGGCTTGACTATTGTTAACGCCTTTTTTTTTGACTCGCATTCATAGCAGTGTGAGTCTGTGAACTCGCCTCCAACAAATTTTTTTCCAGGTTTTTGCAAATCTGTGCGACATGAGTCCTAAATAGTCCCAAAATGCTATCTGAAAACAATGTCTGTCTGCTGTCTGCCGTCTGTGCAAACATTTTAAAGAGGCGAAGTACTCACAGCCTATTTCAACTATCCCAACCAAACTTGGTAAGATGGTGTATACCCATAAGACCTCATAAATGATCAGTGAATTATGACTTAATTTCAAGGTCAAGGTCGCATGGTCATCAAATGTTAGTCCAAAAATGTTAATTTTTAACAAAATTTACCTTTTTTTTTTTAGGTTATTAATATTGAACTTATGATTCTTTGATGCATTATAGATATCAATGAGACGCACATACTTTGCAAATTTGATCAACCTCACTCCCAGGTCAAGGTGACTGGAGCTGCCCAAGGTCAAGGTGACTGGAGCTGCCTACAGTCGGTTTGTTTAGATACTTTGAAGTGAAATTGCGCATAAACTTTGAGAGATATAAAGTCCAAACTTGTTGTATTTAGAGATGATAGATTGATCTTTCATATGTGTTCCGTTTTTGCGTTGATCTTGAAGGCCTAGGTCATTGTAGGCCTTGCAAAAACATACAAAAAATAGGTATGGTACAGTGGAATGGCTGTTTATTTAACCCATAGTATGCAACAACATTGGGTTATTTGATCAGACGTGCATGATAAATCACGTGAAGGTCAAGGTAATTCCAAGGTCAAGGTGATTGAAGATCAAGGTCACAGTTTTTTTGGGCATAATACAACTTTTGCTGTAGATTATTTGATAGTACGTAAGTGTATTTGGAGGTCAAGGTCAAGAGCATAGAAAGATCAATGTCAGCATTACGTTGCATTTTCATAAAACCATTTTATTATTTTGTTTACTTGCCAGTAATTTTCAGGTTAAAAATTGCGAGTTTATAAGGAGCACGTGAGTCATATGGGTTTTGCCCTTCTAGTTATGAATACAATATCCTATCCTATCCTATCCTATCCCGTAACTCGGAGGTCGTAAGGGCACCACAGATCGTTTAACCAATGTACTCCATATATCTGTCCTCAGCAACCCTGATGGTTTAGCTCAGTGTCAAGCCAGTCCATTCTTGAATGTTGTCCTCCCACATCTTTTTCGGTCTCCCTCTTCTTCTACCTCCTTGCACTGTGCCTTGCAAGGATGGTCTTTGCAAGACCTGATGATCTGGTGACGTGGCAATACCACCGGAGTTTCCGTTTTTTCACCACTGTGAGCAGGTCATCGTGTTGTCCAATGGCTTGTGTGATGGTCCGTCGGACTTCGTCATTGGTGATGTGCTGGGTATAGGAAATGCCCAGAAGTCTTCTGTAGCACCTCATCTCCATGCTTTGTATTCTTTGTATGAATGAACATCGAGGTTTAATGTCTACACCCACATTGGTGATATGACACACAGAAATAATCATTCCAGGGAAGAAAGGGTGAGGACCTAAATTGACACTGAACCACCAGAGCAATTGTACTGCTAAAATGGACAGTGAAAAATGGCCACTTTTTCTTTTTCCCACCACGGGATTTAAACCTGGGTCATCGGTGTGCCGGGAGTATGCTCTACCACTTGAGCTATGGTGGTGGAACATTCTAGTGATTTTTTTCTGTGTGTGTCTGCTGTCTTGATTCATAGAAGTTTGAATTTACTTGGCCTTAAATCGATTCAGTTATGGCAGTATTCTTTCCATATATATATATATATATATGTGTGCGCTATATATATGTGTGTGCATATATATAGAGAGAGAGAGAGAGAGAGAGAGAGAGAGAGAGAGAGAGAGATATGTAGCGTTTTTGTTTCTGGACTTTTGTATAGTGTTATGTTACCCAGTGTTTGCTAAGTTCATGCACATACAACACACACACACACACACACAACACAATACACACAACACACAGTAAATGGAATCTATGCTGCTGGTGCCGATTTCAAATTGAGGGTCACCTGAACTTTTATGACATTTATGAAAGCCTTTTTTAAAATAATTTTTGTGTGTATAAACGTGGTCTTTCAGGTTTATTTCTCAGAGGTGCCAATCAGTACGGATTGACCATATTTAATTCTGGCGAAGTAAAATTAAATAGGGAAATACTGTAGCTTTTATAAGAATACGGAGGAGAAGTTGCCGATCGTTTATCTTTGCCAGCAGTGCTTCTGTACCGGTTTCTGGTCTCAGAATAGTACTCATGCACTCACTGAACGTCGCTGTGTGCCTGCGGTATTTTCCAACACGCTTTTCGATTCATGACTGTACCAATACTCCTTGGACTGTACCCTAATCAATCACGTGATGAAAACCGAATCAAGCACGTGCGACCCGAATCAAACACGTGATCCATTTGTTCAATGAAAACACTCGTTCTTAGCCTTTCAGGGTGAAGACTATAATGGAGAGAACTCGTACAGATCTATTTTTAAACTGACGTCAACTGGGGTTTGGGTAGGGTTGGGTTAGGGTTACCCTACCCAACCCTACCCTACCCGTGCCCTACCCTTAGTCTAAAAATAGACCTGTACGAGTTCCCTCCATAATAGTCTTCACCGCCTTTCAGAGTGTTTCAAAAAATGGCAGGACGTGGTAGACCCAGAAAAAGAAAAGCTGCTAAGTCTGATGACGAAGCTGATTCCTCATCAAAGAAATCAAAGCCTGCAACTAAACGACTGCAAGATTTTCTACATTCATACACAAAAGCACATCCATACATCATTGCGTCAAAACTGTCAACAAAGTACGCACGCTTTACTGTCTGTGGCTTCGATTTTTGTATAAGTCATGGTCAATCAATCAATATTTCATATATTGTCTATTCACACATTCAGGTGATATTAGACATTAATTAATAACAACAACAATATAAATCAAATCACAACTAAGAAATCTTATAACAAAATGGAATGAAAGGGGAAGAAGGATTTAACACCAAACTATAAAAGTCTACCAATAGGAGTCATTGCAATAATTTTCACAACTGCTGTTATCTGTGAATGATGTAATACATCATCTATAGAATGTCCATACTCAGTCAAATGATGTCCTTGGTTTTCGTACATTGCATTTAAAACTGGACATTCAAATAAAATATGGTAAACTGATATATTTTTGCCACACATACACTGTATATCTGCTGAATATTTAGTATTCCACGAGTTCATTCTTAACTTGTATATTAATTTTGACAACTGTCGTGAACAGTTCGGTATAGTAACCTTTTTAATGCTAGTATCTTGACATACTACTTTTTCTAATAAAGAATACATTTCAGAACAACACATACTCAAATTGTTGACAGAAATGGAATCTAATGATCTTAGTGCTCCCTCTTTGGCTAACGTGTCACACACTTCATTCCAATGAATTCCACAATGTGCTGGAACCCAACAGAAATCAACAACTATACCTCTAGAGAATATACAATGGATCATATGTTTAATTTCATATATGAATTCATTTCTTATTTTGGAATTACCCTGTTTTAAAGCATACAAAACCGCTTTTGAATCGACACAAATCAGTAAACCTAAGAGCTCTAACGGTAAAGTCATAATGTAATTTAGAGCCATTACAATAGCATAAAGCTCACTTGTAAAGATAGAAAACCCCTTTCCTAGATAATATGAGCGTCTTACATTTAATGCAGGAATGATAAAGGCCGATCCACTATCTAAAGAATCTAATACCGAACCATCTGTAAAAATCTTCAAATGGTGTAAATAAGTATTTGCAATATGCTCTTTTACCTCAGTAACTAAGAGATTAGTGTTTTCCTCTTTTTTAGTTACACTATAATCAAAGTTAAAATTTGCATTTCTGTGCTCCCATGGTGGAATAGGTGATATTAATGGCATAACTGGAATTGCTGTGATATCAATGTTACACTTTTCAAAAAGATCTTTTGTGTAGTTCTTAATTGGCTGCAAATAATTAATATGTTTAGTTCTTTTGGGATAGTCCTCTGCATCTATAAAAATTTCGTCTTGTACTGAATTAGGGACAGATAAACATCTTAGTACATATTTTGAAGTCGCTAATTGACGTTGTTGGTTTAATGGTAATATGCCAGCTTCTTGGTATGTTTTAATTGTATTAGCATGAAGTGGAACACCTAATGCAACTTTAATAGCTCTACTGTCGATGCTTTGTAATTTATTTAATAATGTATTGTTTGTTGAAAAGTACACCTCCTGACCATAAACAAGCTTTGAACGGACTAGTGATATTGCTAAATGTAAGAGGGATTTGGTATCCTGACCCCAATTTTGTACACTAATAATTTTTAATAAATTTAGGGATTTTCTTGCCTTTGTTATTAAATGTTCAATATGTAATTTCCAGTTTAATTTAGAAGTTAGCTGAACACCAAGAAATTTAACCTGTTTCTTGTATATAAGAATCTCATCATTTAATTTCAAAACAGGTAAACATTTAGGATTAATACCATTATTAAAAAGCATTAAAAACGTTTTTTCAGATGACAATTCCAGACCATTATTTTTCATAAATAAATTAAGGTTTTTCAGTTCTTCTTGAAACAGTTTCTGTACATGTGTTATTACTCTCTGTTTAGTATGTTTTCGAAGAGATGTATTAATCCACATGGCAATATCGTCAGCGTACTGAACAACATTTAATGGATTAGAAATAACAGTGGGAAGATCGTGAATAAGTATTGAAAACAATAATGGGGCAATTATAGAGCCCTGAGGAATTCCCATGTCAATGTTATGATAAGATGAATAAGTGTTTCCTACTCGTGTACATATAGATCTGCCATTTAAATAATTTTTTATATAATTATACATATGACCACTTATTCCAATATGTTTTAATTTATATAACAATCTTGCATGCCATACAGTGTCATATGCTTTTTTGACATCAAAAAATGCAGCAAGAGTACTTTTTCTATGAGCAAACTGTTTTTTAATATGACTAGTTAATTTTACCAAGTGGTCGGTTGTGCATCGACCTTTTCTAAATCCTGCCTGATTTTTAGGAATTACGTTGTTCTTTTCACAAAAATATGTTACTCTTTTCTGAATTATTTTTTCAAATACTTTTCCTACATGTGAGTTCAATGCAATTGGCCTATAATTATGAATTGAGGAACGAGATTTACCTTGCTTATGTACTGGAACAACTACTGACTTCTTCCAGATAATAGGGAGAGTTCCACTCTGCCAACACTGTTGGCATAATGAATGTAGTAATTTTTTCCATTTCAAAGGCAAATGCGTTAATAATTGATATGACATTCCATCAATCCCAACTGCAGTCTTGTTTGAGGAAAATGATTGTAAACAGTCTAAGAACTCTTCAAATTCAATAGGGGCATTTATAAAATGAGAATTATTTGGTAAAGGATCTTCATATTCTTTTTCATTTTCTTTTTCTTTTCTGAATTGTTGCACTGATGGATCAAGACTAGATGATAAAGAATATTCTGCAAAATTCTTTACAAAAGCATCAGCCTTCTCTTTAGCACTTGGAAAATTATTATTGCTTAATTTAATTGGATACGACTGAAGTTTAAATCCATTTTTCATTTCTTTTACTTTTTTCCATACCTTTTGCATATCCTTTGCTTCTGAAACCTCTTTTACACAAAATTCAGACCAATACTGTTTTTTGGCCCGAGCTATAACCCTATTACATTGTATCTTAGCATATTTCATCTTTGTGAAATTTTCTTCAGTTTTATTTTTAATCCAATGCTTATATAAGTCTTTTTTTAAATTTACAGCTGTTTTACATTCACTATTCCACCAAGAATTTCCAGATTGGTTATTTAGTTTCTTAGATTTACATTTTGGAATATATTTTTCTGCTGCTGTTATTATATTATTTCTAAAATTTGAATAAAACACATCTATATCATCATGAATAATACTGTCAGTATCGATGGCATTGAGATGTGCTTGAAAATCATCCCACATTGCAAATTTATATTTAAATTTAGGAATGATGTCTTCTGTTTTATCATCGTTATCATAATCAACATCCTTGAGCTTAATAATAATTGGTATATGATCACTTCCTAAACAATCGTCTAGCGGAGACCAAGTGCAAGTTATTGCTAAGTCAGGTGTTGTAAATGACAGATCAATTGCCGTGGGCCTGTGGTATGAAACATCAGGAATTCTTGTATACTGACCGTCATTTAAGAGGCATAATTTAGAGTCCAAAATATTTTCAACTAAACGGCTACTTGTTACTACATTACAACCTGGCTCCCACCACGGCGAATGCGCATTGAAGTCCCCCATTATTAACCACTTAGCATTTGACTTTACTAATGTTTTTAGCCAATCTGTATTATCGTCTTTCGGACCTTCTGGTAAATATAAAGACAAAACATTTAAAACAATATGCTTGTTAATTTTCAACACTGCAGCAGTACTATAAATATTCTTTAACGACGTAGGTACAGGCGATGGAAATAAGCAGTAATCTAAATCACACCTAATATATAAGGCTGTCTGTACTTTTCTTTTGTCGTCGAATTCAAGAGCATGAAACAAAGGAGGATAATAATAATTCTTTAACTTAGGGAGCCTCTTCGGGTCAATATTCAATGACTGTAATGCTAGAACGTGAAAATTCTCATCCGATATATATTTTTCAAAATATAATAAATTTGTACCCAGTGACCTGCAGTTCCACTGGAAAAATGTTATTTCATTGTGCTTCATAATTATTCTAATTATAATAGTGTAATTTATTAAACTTACACTTACTTTTAATTGGGAAAAAATATATTTCTATACATATATATTCTGTATTTATTTATTTTTACAAAAAGTGCGTTTGTACTATAATTCTTCATGAATAATTTACATGTTATTGTTTTCACAAATGTGAATCCAGTCTTTATATTTTGCATGACATTTAGTAGAACTGCCAATTTTTGTTCCACCAATTTTCCCTTCGACGATCACTTTTTGATCTAACTTTTTCCCATAGGAGCCAATTCAGGTGACGCCCAATGTTCTTCGCCAGGGTTGCTGTAGCTCTTCGGTTGGGGTGTACTCCATCAGGACAGTCATACTTTGACATATTCTCATGTTGAACGAATGAAATGTTTTTGCTCATGGCTTTTTGTACACGTCTTTATGTATTATACTTTTTTCCATGAACTATTTTCAGTGTGCTTTGTTAATATCACTTTGCAATAATGATTTGTTTCAGTGTGAACTAAGAGGGGAACACTGTTGCATTTTTTAGACACTTTCTAATTGCTTCCACTGTTTGTTGAGTTTTTCTCTTGCCCATCATCACAACACCCATGTTTTTTTTTTCTTCCTTTCAGTGCAACCTGGCCATCAGACGTGGAGAGACTGGCTAGTCAGTACCTGCATGAACCTATTCATGTGCACGTCGGCACTTTGAACTTGGCCGTAAGCTCTTAACGTTTTCCTGCATTTAAAAAAAAAATTTTTTTTTGGGACTCCTACACATTATTTATTCACCTCAAACTCCTATTTTCCATGGAAAGTTTTTGTAATGTGATATTTTGTAACAGTAATGTAATATTTGTTTGCAATTAATGATCTAAAAACTGGGACGTGAAAATGTAAGAGGAAATATCTATGTAGGATACCTAAAAAATTTTGTGGGTTTGATCATGGTTGTTGGAAATTTAAATGAAATTGTTTTACATTACGACCTACAAACTCAAAGAATTGCTAATGGCACCCTGCTTTATATTTGATGTATGTATTGTATCAGGGTTGTGCTAAGTGCCTGGTCCTGATTTGGCTCGGAAGAGTCCGCTGGACCTAAAGCAATAACCATGTAATGTGCTAAGTGCCTCCAGTTTTGCGTCTCTATGTAGACATGGCGAATAGTGGTGCTCTCAGTGTAGAACGTTTTGACTCCATGAGGGAACGAATGTATTACAAACACCAAAATGTGCAGTTAGTGAGACTCCTTTGTTCTATAATTTGAATTCTTATACATTTGCAGGCAGTCCATAGTGTGACCCAAGAAGTGGTGACCCTTAGTGAAGAGGAAAAGAAACCATATGTGAGTACAAACAGCGTGTTGTTCTTTTAAAAGATATGATCTCAATATGAGTTTTTTGCTGTCAATGGGCAAGTGTCAGTAGGTGCATTGGGGGTGGAGGGGTAATATGTTGTGCCCATATAGTCAAACAAGTCTTTCTTAGCTGTGATATTCTGTGGTCTGCAGACTGTTGTATTAATCTTCAGGCTTGTACATTTCTAAAAAGCAAGGGGTATTTGAACGTTTGAAAATTGTCAGGGTTTTCGTACCCCCATCAACTAAGGAGTAGTCGTACCTCCAAAATACTTTATAGGAGTTCTCGCCTGGACAAAGATGTTGAAGTCTGTAAACTGTAACAGAAGGTAAAAAGACATTTCTCTACATGCATGCTGAGAGTTGCAGCGAACGTTAACAATAATTTCTTGACAGCAGTTTTGTTTAGCAGCACAACTATAGGTAAAACGCCAATACCTTCTGCAATGAATGTTTATGCAACAACACCTCGGCGAAGATGTCTGCGCATTTTCCTACCCCTTACTTAGTGTCGACACCTTTTCAGCTGATGTTCATTATGTGCTTGTGATTTTCTGTACCATGATACACCCCCTAAGTGTACCATTTTGTGCAGCTTAGTGCATTATGCCACTGTTTCAGTTGATGAAGTTCCTGGAAAACATGGAGCCTGATGACAAAGTAATTGTCTTTGTGGGCAGGAAGGCCAGGTAGGTAGTTTTTGACATGTGTGCAAGCAATGTGTGAGTCTTAAATATTCACCCCAAAAAATGTTCCTTATTTATTACACAAACCTGCTTGAGATGAGTCCTGAAGTCTAAATATTCATTTTTAAGTCCTTTACCACCATAGTCCACAGCGAGTTTGTACCAACAGTGCATTAAAATTGAGAATGGCGCATACAATTTCAAACCAGCTACCTTTCGCCATGAACAAACAGCATGCCCTTCTCTGCTGCCTCCTCTGCCAAGCCTAACAAAGGGTATGTTACGTTTGAGACGTGTACGATAGATCCGATCATTTTGTTTTGCAAAGCATTCAATAACAGAGTGTATTTACCTTTGATTTGAATTTGCGTTGTTGTTAGAAGAAGCTTTGTATAATGTTGATAAGTTGTTGATGTATGCTGAATAAAGTTGGAAAAGTTTAAATGACTGCCTTGTTGCTGAGTGAACAGGTTGCATAGATAAACAAATCTGAGTTACACTTATCAAGATTCAAGCATCTGGGCTGAATCAACTACTAATAAATAACAACCATTTAACAGGGCAGCTCAAATGTGTCCATGATGGCCAGTTTAGCTAGGCCTCATCTATTGCTGTGCAGTTTCAAATTATTGCTAAACGTTTGACGTTCAAACGTGCTTTTAAATTATTATCAGATTGAAATATGTCAGTTGTTTCTAATCAATGTAGGCATTTTATATGTATGTGTTTTGTTAATAATTTATAATGATGTTTGTATTCTATTTTGTTTTTGTAAACGGGGGTTCGATTAGTTGGGGTAAAGCCTCAGCCTGCGTGGGATGTCTTTATTGTAAAGTGACTGGCTGGTGGAGGGCATTCAGTTTTCCCACTAGGGTTGTTTCAACAGATCTTTTATGCGGATTGGGGGTTGTCCGGTCCTGATTTGGCTCGGAAGAGTCCACTGGACCTAAAGCAACAATTATGTAATGTAATGTAATGTAGTTGTTTCTAATATGTCAGGTGTTTCTTTGGCTGTAACAAATCCTCAAAAATAATCCATTGATTTTCCTGGCAAAAAGGCCAGCTAGCTTGCCCATACACTTTCTGACCCAAAGTGAGCACTTATACTTTATTTATCCCATCTTGTTCATGCTTGCTCGCCATAATTCACTTTTTTTTCTCCTTCCAGAGCGGATGACATCTCAAGCGACCTTGCCCTGAATGATGTTAGATGTCAGTGTCTTCATGGCGACCGTGAACAGATTGACAGAGAGACAGCTCTTCTCGAGTTCAGGGACAGTACGGTCAGAATCATGATCGCCACCGACGTTGCCTCTCGAGGCTTGGACGTTAGAGATATCACGTGAGTGCCAGATTGGATTTGAATAAAAAGCTTTCTTTCGCTTTGTGTGTGTGTGTGTGTGTGTGTGGGTGAGGATGTTTACACGGCGTTATTGGGACAAACTAGTGCAAGTTTGCATACGTTCTTTGGACAGACCTCCTTGTTGGGACGTCCATTTAATGATCCGTGAGGGTTAGGGTTAGGGCTAGGGTTAGGGTTAGGGTTAGAACACTTTAAAGTACTTAAAAACGGGGTCGTAGCACGACCCATTGTCCACAGAACGTATGTGGCGATAGAGGAAAGTCCAAATAACGGTGTCTGCGCAAGTATGTGTGTGTGTGTGTGTGTGTGCTGTTTTTTTTTAATGATTCAGAATTTGTGTAAAAGACGAAGTAAACAGACTTCTTGTAGAAAATCAGACCACAGTAATAAGAGTATCTAAAATATATTTTTGTTGTGTGTTTGATGTTTTATTTTGTTGTTGGTATGTGTGTATCATCCTCTTTCTTTTATTTGCTATTTGCATCTTGTCTTTTTTGTATACACAATTTTTTTTTCTCTTGGTTTAAAAACAAAACAACTTTTCCATTGTTGTCTCATCCTATCCTTACCTATCCTATCCTATCCAGTAACTCTAAGGTCGTTGGGACACCACAGATGATCGTTTAACCAGTGTATTCTATCTTTCTCTGTCAGCAACCCTCATGGCCTCGCTCAGTGTCAAGCCAGTCCATTCTCGAATGTTGTCCTCTCACCTCTTTTTCTGTCTCCCTCTTTTTCTCCCTCCTTGCACCGTGCCTTTCAGGATGGTCTTTGCAAGGCCTGATGATCTGTTGACGTAGCCATACCATCGGAGTTTCCGTTTCTTTACCACTGTGAGCATACCACCGTGTTGTCCAATGGTCTGTGTGATGGTCTGCCAGGCTTTGCCGTTGGTGATGCGTTATGTTTAGGGGGGAAAAAAGTCTTTTATTTTTTCCTCTCTCCCTCCCTCTCTCCCCTCCTATCTTTCTGTGTCTTTCTGTTCCTTGTTTTCTGTCACAGTAACATGTTTCCTTCTTTGTTCCACACTCTGACCTGCGTTGTATGACTGGCTCGTCATGTTATCAATGCCGTTTTATTGTGTCTTAGAATGTCCATTTGTGAGGGTTCTACCTGCAATGTTAAATGATGTGTTGAAGGTATTCTGTGATTGTTTATGTGTGGTACTGGGTGTGTGTTATGTGCGCAAGCACCTTATTGTTTTATGTGTTCACCATTTTTATTACTGTCTATTGACAACGCATTCTTTTATTGACTTGCATATCAATGTCAGGACCCTAACTGCGGACTTCAGGAAAATTAGAACTGGCCCACGAGCTGGACCACTATCGATGGAACGTTTTAGGTATCAGCGAACTGCGCTGGAAAGGCCTAGGTGAAACAACGACCGACAAAGGCCACAAGCTCTATTTCAGCGGTAGAGATGACAGGCATGAACACGGCGTTGGATTCTTGGTCCACAAGAACATTCTAGCAACTGTCATGGATTGCCGCCCAGTCTCCAGTAGACTCATTACCATCCGTCCGAGAGCAGCCCCTTTCAACATCACCATCATCCAGGCCGATGATGTCGATAAGCATAAAAGCAGTCGTTGCCCACTTAAGCCAGACCACACAGGTGAAGAACGCATGCAAAGGAACAAAGTGATGACGTAGCATGAAACAGAAAGAACCGAAGGTGTGGAAACGAGGAGGAGATAACAGAAGACTCGTCCTGCAACCATCGGTGTATTCATCAAAACATGCTCCAATCTGCTATCAATAATCTTTATCAGAATGGTGACACAATCATCACCAGTGTCAATGAACAGTCTTTACTTCACCACCTATAATTATAGCGCCAACATCTTGACCTAATAAAGCCACATTTCCATTCTTACATTTACTATGCATAGATAGCGTAATTCCATGACAAAAAACCATCAAACAAGCCTCCCTCGAAAATCTTCTAAGAAGGCTGTAAATGCACAGAATAAATAAATATAACATTATCTATATTATATTATCACGATAACATTTCTTACACATTCGCTCTACCTGAGGCCGGTCACTCCTTTCCCCCTTCCTCCTTATTATCAAGTCCTAATAAAAAAAAAATTTAAAAAAAACTGGCCACTGAAAATATATCCATACACACAACACATTTGTTCCCACCAAGCTACAAGCCATGGTAGATAGAGCAAAAGCCACTTACCACAAGCCACGGTAGATAGAGCAAAAGCCACTTTCCAGTCCAGGCAGTGTGATGGGGCGGACACTCGGCGCAGTGCAATCTTGCCTAAACAAAACTGCCCTTTACAAAGTTACCTGAACGCTAACGTCTGTTGCCACTGTAATAGCGCTAAATTATTGAATAGCTCTGGTCCCGCTTCTACAGTCATTGTTTTTCTGGTGTGCGATTTCAAAACAAAAGTATACAACCCCCCACTTCCCCACCCCTAAGCTAGTGAAACAAAATAACCAACACCACAGCTCACAACTTGACCGTTCCCCTCTATATCCTTACATAAATTCAAAAGCATCAAATTATGCTTACGCTGCTGTTAAAATCACGTAAAACTCGAGCATGGCTAACATAACACGCAAAACAAGTTGCACCATGCAGTATCAGAAATGCTTTGGTTACAAAGTAAAGCTACACTATACAGCTACTACACAACACCTTACTGCGACACAAGTAAAGTGGAGATAGGAAAATTTAAAAAAATTTAGGCTCTGGGATTGACTTGAAAATAACCAATCTTTGAATATATTGGAACTTTTTCAATAAAGGCAAAAAAGAACAACTTACTAGTACCTCAGCAGATATTGACAATCAGAGGTATTTCAATACAAAGGGATTTAAAATGAATTAAAACTTTTCTGACTCATTGATTTTCATAATGCGATAAGATGTGCTTTTGTGTGATTATCCCTGATGTGTTTCAGGCATGTGATCAACTATGACTTTCCACGCAACATCGAGGAGTATGTCCATCGCATCGGCAGGACAGGACGAGCTGGGTAAAGAGATGGCATGATATATAATAGGATTTAAAATTATTTAACAATTAAAAATAAGATACGGATGAATAATACATTTGACTCGCATGCGTACAGCAATGTTAGTCTCTGTACCCACATACACAAATCAAAATTAACAAAAAAACAAAACGCGTTGTTCTTGTTTGTCAATTCAGGTGCTATTGACTTTTGTTTATCCTATGATTGGTGATCGCTTTGATTTGATATTCTGATACTGTTTTATATTTATGCCGATTTACATTCATTCCCAAGGACGCACTCAGCTTTTATGCTGTTTAATATTCTAATGTTGTTTTCTTGTAAACGCATATTTTAAAAAAGGAGTGTTGTGTAATAAAGCTAAATGTCACTCCACATCACTCTCCTTTCTCACTTTTATTTTAATACTTGTTGACATCTATTGTTGAGATTTTAAAGTATTTTGCTGTTCAGTCGGTTTAGCCTGTTAAGGAAATGTTGAACTGATTGAGACATCAATAGGAAGGAACTGGACCTATAGTTAATAATAGTGTTTTGTAAACAGCAATTCCAAACTAAAAAGAAAATCTGCTCAAAGCACTCACAAGTCCTGCATACTCTTTCACACAGGTTACCAAATGCAAAGTACAATAAAAGATAGAACACTAAAAATGCAGATGCTGAACTACATGATGAACAGTAACAGCATAAAAGCGTACGTAGTTTGGATAGGTACAAAATGGAAATGGATTGATGCTGTTTGGCTTGCACGATGGAGAACTTCATGCCATGAAATCGGGCTTCATGCCCACTGAGATGTGTGCTGTTTCCATCTGTCTGCATACTGGAGGAGTAGGTAATAGGAAAAGAGATATGTTTTGATGCGTACATGTTCATTTGTTGCTGTTTTTCTAGGCGTACAGGCACATCCATCAGCCTGCTTACAAGAGGAGACTGGAGAAGTGCCCAGCAGCTGATTGACATCATGAAAGAGGCCAACCAGGTCTGTACACTATTTGGCTTTGATGTCATTGAGCAGTGTGGACAACTTTCTGATGTTGGAGTTGCAGCTCCACTTTAGTATAAGCTAGCTTAGCGCAACATAATTTGGCCTAAAGTAGGCTTAAAAGCCTCCGGCCTCGAGATAAGTCACTTTTTTTTAGCTCCATCACTTTTATGATGCCTGTTCTTGACTGTTTTACTTCTGTGTAGAGATGAGTGTTCTGTTAACTATTTGATTGCTCGTTTTTGCAGGAGATCCCTCAGGAACTGTACAGTATGGCAGAACGCTACGAGGCCAGACAGGCCAGAGATGAGAGAGAGGGTGGGAGAGGAGGTGGTAGGGGTCGACGCGGTGGTGGTGGCTTTAGAGGAAGAGGCGGTGGTGGTTTCCATGGCGATGGAGGTGGTTTCCATGGCGGTGGTGGTGGTTTCAGTGGAAACAGAGGAGGAGGAGGAAATAGTGACATGATGGCGAAACTTTTGATGAGGGGGAAGAAACAATATGAAGATGAGCTGGATGGGTTTTTCAGCTGATTGAGGCTTCAGACCACCGCCGTCACTCTGCACACCACCCTCAGCGCCATACTGACCGCTCTTTAGGTGGGCCATCACTATTGCCTACTCTGCCGTAAACCATGGGATCCAAGCCCAGCCGGCATCAGCTTATCGCTTATAGAGGAGTCAGAAAAATACATACCCTTATTAAAATATTAACCTCTTTTGACTCCAAAACATTTTTCGATCGCTGTTAACTTATTCTGAAAGAAAAATGATTTTGCTTCCTATGATGTTATTATTTGGCAATGTAGGCATTTTATATTTATGTGTTTTGTTATTTTATAATGATGTTTGTATTCTATTTTGTTTTTGTAAACAGGGGTCCGATAAATTAGAGTATAGCCTCAGCGTCCCCTGCATGGGATGTCTTTATTGTAAAATGACCGGCTGGGGGAGTGCGTTCAGTGTTACCACTAGGGTTGTTTCGGCAGATCTTTTATGTGGATTAGGGTGAGTCCTCATTCAGCGAAGTTGTGGTCTTGATTTTGTGGTCCTGATTCGGCTCTTTGCAGTCTGCTGGACCCTGAAAGCAATGAATAACTAACTAGCTACAAAAGTAATAGGGGGTACTGAGATTTATTTAACCTGACGTTTTTATTTGTGTCTAAACAGGAGTGATTATTTTGAGCTATGTAAATATTAGTTTATGGATAATATATTGAACCCCCCACCCTTCTCCTATTTCTGTATAAATATAGAGACACAAGCTCTTGTTCTTGAAGAAGAATCCGCTTAAGAAAATTGGGCGCGCTCTGCCAAATGGTCACTAGGGCTTCCTATATTATTATTTAGCAATAGACCCTGTAAGCAATGAAGAATTAACTATAATACATTGAAAAGCTAGAGTAACTTTGAATGCCTATCACACGCTTTGAGACTGGTGTGCTAGTACGCTCGGTAAACTTTGGCACTCCACATAGAGACACGAGCTCTTGTTCTTAAAGAAGAATCCGCTTCAGAAAATTGGACGCGTTCTGCCAAATGGTCACTAGGGCTTCCTATATTATTATTTAGCAATGTTGGCATTTTACATGTATGTGTTTTGTTGATATTTTATAATGATGTTTATATTCTATTTTGTTTTTGTAAACGGGGGTTCGATAAATTTGAGTTTAGCCTCAGTGTCCCCTGCGTGGGATGCCTTTATTATACAGTGATCAGCTGGTGGAGTGCCTTCAGTGTTATTACTGGAGTTGTTTCAGCAGATCATTTATGCGGATCAGGGGTGAATCCCCTTTCAGCCAAGTTGTGGTCTTGATTTTGTGGTCCTGATTCGGCTGTTTGCAGTCCGCTGGACCCTGTAAGCAATGAATAACTAACTATAAGTATAATACATTGAAAAGCTAGAGTAACTTTGAATGCCTATCACACGCTTTGAGACTGGTGTGCTAGTACGCGCTGTAAACTTTGGCACTCCACATAGAGACATGAGCTCTTGATCTTGAAGAAGAATCTGATAAAACACAAAATTTGCTGACATTTTCCATAGTTTAACTTGTTTCCTTGATGAGTAATAAAATATTTAAGTTCAACAATTTTTTTGGGGGGGTGGTGGGTGTGGGTTTTTTTTTACACAGAATTACATGAAGAATTCAAAAAAGTTTGAGATTGGTGTGCCTGTGCACTCGGTAAACTTTGGCACTCCACATAAAGACACGAGCTCTTGTTCTTGAAGAAGAATCTGATGAAACACAAAATTTGCTGACATTTTCCATAGTTTAACATGTTTCCTTGATGAGTAATAAAATATTTAAGTTCAACATTTTTTTTGGTTTTTGTTGGGTGTGGGGGTTACACATGATTACATGAAGAATTCAAAAAAGTGACCTATGCTGTTTTGGTTTAATTGATAATGAGTGGATGTTGAAAGTTTCAGATTCATTATTTTCATATATTCTGCATGAATGAGCAAAATATGGTGACCGAGAGTGAACTCTTGTCAAACATGAGTTTTATCTTCAAATTTTATACTCATTGTAGGCCTCTTAATTACCTGCACTAACAAATCTTTGCATTTGTTTTTCATTGTAACAAATCATGGTGCTTTTTTGGTTTCATGGTGATGTAACAACAACCTGCAGAAAATACCAATATACATGTTCAATACTGATAGTGATATGGGTTTTACCGTACTTTCTCCCAACACTAATAGATACATTTAAAAAAAAATTGATGATCGTTAAGAGTAGTTGACTGGCAATTGTTTGTGTAGTATACATTGAACGTTCAAGTGTGTGTCTTCAGTTTTGCTAACTATGAAATAAAATGTATGATTGATGCAATTCAACCGAGATATGATAAGGATGATAAGCAAATTTTAACATTCGCACAAATCAGTTTTGCAACAGTATTTAGTGTTTGGTTTTTTTTGTATTGAATATGTGATTTTACACATTGTAAATGGCTTGCCAGAATAATAAAACAATTGTATGGTCATACTTTTTCCTTTAAATGCAGGATAATCATCAGAGTTGGCACGTAGCCATGCAAAATTCACTTCAAACTACGAAATTACTTTACTTGGCTAGGTTTCGGGTCCTAGAAACTGTG
Source organism: Oncomelania hupensis (assembly GCA_036898135.1). Taxonomy (NCBI): domain Eukaryota; kingdom Metazoa; phylum Mollusca; class Gastropoda; order Littorinimorpha; family Pomatiopsidae; genus Oncomelania; species Oncomelania hupensis. Next base: position 51,403,693 of record CM072516.1, on the reverse strand, counting down.
AACTTCCAAAAATTAAGATTGTTTTAGCTATGACATTTAATTTATACAAGTGGGTATTGTCTTTCCATTGTTGATTTTGAATATGTACGTGGTCGGCATTAAGGTTGTGCATATCACACTTATATTATTTTTGTTGGTATGAAGATGAAAACCCAACATGCTTAGTCACTTGCTTGTACTTTTTAAATATCATGCATTTGGCGTTGTTTTGTTTTTTTTCCTTTTTGGCAGATAGTTTGTCATGTTAAAAAAATTACTGCTTTGTGTTTATATAGAAAACCACAATGTGGAATGTGTGTATGTACGTGTTATTAGTCGCATGATAGAAAATTGTGTTTGGAATGAGTGAACACGTTTTAAAATCATCTTTTGAAATATTTTGCATTACCCACCTTTCCATTCATTGAAGTTTACTTTGAGTTTTTAAGCCATTATGTACTTGGTAAAAATCCCATTGTAAGGTATTACTTTAGATTCCCTGCTAAGTACAATTGATGGTATTTAACCATTGCTTCTCCTGCTTGAAGCAATTCTGCGATGATGATTCCATTTGGTAAGACAGGACAATAAGTCTGCACTGCAAGGTAAGGTTGCTGCACTCCCTTGTCATCTCCAGCTTCCTATACTCTTGCAAAACATGGACCAGACATGAGATTCCGAAAAGTTGAAAAAGTCTGAAATGTTGGCAGGGGTCTGGGGGCCGCCGTAGGCCCCCAGTGGGGTCCAGGGGCAACGCCCTTGGTGGGGGTGAGGGGTCGAAGCCCCCTCGAGCTGAAGGTTTTTCAATTATGTGTCGATCTTGTGTCGATCATAGTTGGCTTAAAACACAACTTCTATTGAGCTTTTGACATAGAAACTAAAGGGGACATTTTTGTTTACCTTTTATCAGTTGAATCTTAGCATCCATCCCAAAAGCGAAAGTGACACGCTTGAATTCGTTCTTAAGAACGGATGGACATTGATAGTTTAAACCGAAATTCGTTTACTACAGACGGAAGTTATAGTTTCGGTAAACAAATGGCACTTCCGTGAAGCAATTGTGAAAAAAAGTCAACTCGCAACTCCACTTCCTTTTTCCCCTTAAGCAGCACCAACGTTGTTTTAACTGTAGCCTCAAGCCACAAAGGACTCTACTTGTTTTTCAGTCCTTTATCAATCTCCACCGCAAGGGCAAATTCTTCTTTTTTCAACTTTCTGAACATTTTGACATGTGCTTTGCCACTGATCAAAATGGCGTCGATCGGCGAGTCTCGGAAACTATCGGCAATCTTCGACGCGACAAACAGTGGAATTTTCCATATTAGTGAGGCACTGTAAGGGATACAATTATAATCATCGTTTGAAGCTTTGAAGCATCTTTCTCAATCGACCCTTATAGGGCCTCACAAAAGTTTTCTCTTTCCCGGTCAGGGTTACATTCAAACTAAAACTATTCCCGTCTCAGTAATCACTTTCATGCAGTTTTGTCATCGTTGACGCCGTGATTCAGTGGAGTGAATGCCCGCTTGTGTTAATGGTTTTGTCTTCCTTTGAGTTTGAGACTCAGCGATGTCGACCCTAAATCTTTTAACTCTTACCCCCCCCCCCCCCCCCCCCCATTTTCTCACCGGATTTGGATCGATCTTAAAAATGACCCTGGCGACCTCTGAAAAATCGGATTTCCGCCAAAAGTCGGAAGAATTTCATGTCTGATGGACTCTACAACGAAGAATACAAAGCATGGAGATGAGGTGCTACAGAAGACTTCTGGGCATTTCCTATACCCATCACATCATCAATGACGAAGTCTGACAGACCATCACAAGTCATTGGAAAACGTGTGGTGAAGAAACTGAAACTCCGATGGTATGGCCACCTCACCAGAGTATCAGTTCTTGCAAAGACCATCCTGCAAAGGAATGGTGCAATGAGGCAGAAGAAGAGAAGGGAGGACAACATTGGAGAATGGATGGCTTGACCCTGAGCGAAGCTATGAGGGTTGCCGAGGACAAAGCAAGATGATGTATTCTGATTAAACTGTCGTCTGGTGCCCCAAGACTTTCAAGGATAAGATGCAACAATGGAAAATTTGGCCAGACATGCATGAGAGGTCCCGTGAAGATCAAGGTCATCCCAAGGTCAAGGGCACTGAAAGTGAAGGACATCCCAAGGTGGCATAATACAACTTTTGCTGTAATTTGATAGTACCTGTGTATTTGGAGCTGGAGGTCAAGAGCATAGAAAGGTGAAAAGTCGGTATTTGCATTTTAATGCCAGTTTCTTTTTTCCTGGGTACTTGTCATGTAAATATTGCAAGTTCCATAAGAAGCATGTGAGTCCTATGGGCTTTGCCATTTTAGATTTTGATAATGTTTACCTCCACAATGCGCACTTTGTTAAATAAACGTTACATTGGAAAATGTGTTTTTGTAACATTTTGTGTTATGCGACACTTTTTGGCCATTTGTATGTAAATATTAAAAGCATGGTAAAATCACATTTTGTTATTTTATTTTATTGCAACTTTTAAAAATGAGCAAGTGAACAAAACACACTTGAAAAACAATATTCATAATGGATCAATGATAATAATAATACATTGTCTGCAAAGTAGTTTTCAGTGGAAGATTCTGGAATCGTAGACATTATTTTTCAGGCCGTTGCTCATTTGGTCATGTTAATTCATGTTTGTGTGAAACATCTCTAAAAAGGCATGCGGAAGAGTCCTAAAGCAACAATCATCTAATGTAATGACAACATTTATAAAATGTGACTGAACTCTAACCCTTGACAAATAAACAATTTACTGCCACAAAATAATAGCCTTCAATCCCCCCCAAAAGTATTCATACTAAGCACCAATATTATACACAACTATTAATTTAATCATCGCTCACTAACATCTAGTTTCCATGATAAATGACGACTCCTCTCTCCCATGACCAGACCTACAGCAGATTGTAATCGTTTATAGGGACCAATGGACTGCAAAGAGCCGAATCTAGACCACAAATTGGTTAAAGGAGGGCTCACCCCTGATCCATGCTGAAATAACCCCAAGGGTAACATTAAAGGCACTCCACCAGCCGGTCACGTTATAATAAAGGTATCCCATGCACAGACACTGAGAATGTACTTTTAATTTATTAAATCCCTATTTACAAAAACCCTACAGCAGTTTGTATTACTCCAACTTGGCAAACTTTTCATGTACAAGTTCTGATTTTGAACTACAGGGCTCGTACAATTTACAATTTTCAGGAAACGTTTATCATTTCTTACACGTCCACAAACAAAAACCATTCCACATTTATTGTTTGCTTTTATTTTTTTATTTCTTTCGAATTTAGCATCGATGTCCTTATGAATTTCAAGGTCTTCCCTTCTCCTTTGCTGACTTTCTCAATAGTGGCATTGATGTCCTTACCAAATTTAAGGTCTTCACGACATTCTACCGACTTGATTGGAATTTCAATCACTTTCCAGGCCTGGAAAACCAATTGTGAAATTCTACGACTTTCCATGGTTGCATGAACCCTGTAACGATTTATTATTATAATTCACATAACTACACGCGTACCATCTCATGCCCCACACCAAAGCAGTGGCTTTATTCAGTAAGCTAGCCTAAAGCTTTAACAGTCTTCTTTATCATAATTTAGACACATTTGAAAAAATTATAACCAATCTCATTCTTCCCCTCTTGATAATGATGCCCGGATTCTGATTAACCGGTGGGAGATTGATTGATTGATAGTTGCTTTAGGTCCAGCGGACTCTTCCGAGCCAAATCAGGACCGGACAACCCCCGATCCGCATAAAAGATCTGCTGAAACAACCCTAGTGGGAAAACTGAATGCCCTCCACCGGCCAGTCACTTTACAATAAAGACATCCCACGCAGGGGACGGCTGAGGCTTTACCCCAACTAATCGAACCCCCGGTTACAAAAACCAAATAGAATACAAACATTATTATAAATTATCAACAAAACACATACATATAAAATGCCTATATTGCTAAATAATATCATAGTGACCACCCGGCAGAAAACGTCCAACACTCCCAAGCTGATCCAACAGACCTCGTACACAAACAAGGAGTCTTGTCCAGAAAGAGTTTTCAAGAAAAAAGGTAGGTCATTGATCTAGCGAAGAAGAAGAAAGTATAGCAGAGTGATAGGACAGAGCAGGAATGGGAAAGAGCAAATGAGGAAGACAGAGACAGTGGAAATTTAAAGCACTAAATTTCCAGAAAGTGGGGATACTATTTATACTGAAACCCCCGGCACTCCAACGGGGGTACTGTTGCCGCAGTGAATCTAACCGGTGGGAGAAAGCATCTCCAAAATAAACAATGAATAAGCAATAACAATAAAAATATTACTGGACAGTCAAAGCTCGACTTTCACCTTTCATAGTCTTGGTGAACACAAATATTACATGTGACACAATCTACAAACATTAAGAACTTCTTATACACTGCACAAATAAGGAAAATTTAAAATAGAGACTCCCATTATTTCATGAAGGCGAGTCGTTAAGGTTTTGGCTTGCAATAACCCTGCCATGAATTAGTGTAGCAAATAACGCGATTATTCATCCAACCCACAATGAAACATTCCTTGCTGTTGTGCATAAAACATGTCTTACAAATTTAACAACCAACCTTTTTCTTCTTTTAAAAAAAAATAACACCAGAACAAACTGGGCAAAAAAACATTTAATAGATACTTTAAATATATATATCAAACGAATGTAAACAATGTATTTTGAACATTTAATAGATACTTTAAATATATATATCAAACGAATGTAAACAATGTATTTTGAGTAGCATGTCCAGAACAAAAACCGTAATCAATGCTACACTGAACAAAACATCTGGCTAGCATGTCTGCCGCAACTAGCGAACAAAGAAAAAGTCCATTAATTAAGTAACACTACACTACAGTGATAAGGTAATTTGTTGCTAGAAACGAACAGTTTTAACATAAGCACTGTAGAAAATAATCTTGCAAACAAAATTGTGCAATGTTAACATACCACAGACATGTATCATACACATGATTGATGTACACAATGTTGACAACATACCACAGACATGTATCATACACTTGATTGATGTACACATTTTTGCTGAGAAAAGTAGAAAGGAAAAGGAATTGGTCAGACTTCGACCAGAAGCATATCTGCGCAAAGAAAGAGGTATAATATTATCCACGAGCAAACCACAGTCAGATGCTTCCCAATGGAACAGTGGGAAGAAGAAAAGCCCAGATGCTCAAGCAACTCAAGTAAGGTACGTATGATGGTTGATAACTGCTATAGTACAATTTCTCCAAGCTATAATGGCATGATCATGTACATTTGAATTCAAAGTCACAAATTACTGCTCAAGAATAAAGTAACCGGTATTACTTTTTTTTAAAATGAAGCAAGAGATGCAAGGAGCAACAAATTCTCAACCCAACTAGACCTAATGTAAATGGATTCCAAGTAACGGAGCTAGCCAGCCTAATGCCGTTTTGTATGGAGGGTTACATTTTACTGCAATAGCTAAAGCTACGTTCAATTAACACAGGCTGTGAATATGATTTCAAAAGCTGGCAATGTAGCCATTGCTTTCTTCAACTCGTGGCTAAAAGCAAGCTAAAGCTAATGGGCATAGTGGAACAACGTATTGCAACTATTCGGAGCTGGCGTGTCTTTATGATTTTCACTACATCTTGGTTTGGAGAATGTTTTACGACTCCTTCTGCACTTTGGATCCATCATGCCAGTGTTGGTACTTGTACACAAGGAAGTTTGGTGTTCCAGTGTATTTGGCTGCAAACTGCCGACCATCTGGTGTAGGGTCCGAGAAGGCCACCTTGCTTTTGGGGATGCAGATGCCATACTCAAACCACAGCCTGCCAACGAACACAAAAATAAATTAATGTAAAAAATACTTTTGTCGGATGTGTTATTGTATCACTGAATAGTTATTGACTTCTTTCCTAACAAAAGCACAGAACCTGGACCATAGGTGCATGCATGGTATTAAAAAAATAAAACAAAACAGCAACATGGACCATCAGATATATAAATCCATGTAAAAAGGTGGTAAAGGTGGTCCCATATGCATAGTCTTGTGGTCGTAGGGGAGCGTGATGTTGGAGATCACATTTATCTTGGGCCAGCGTAATGAGGGTGATGCCCATCTCTCTCCCTCGCTGCTTTACCTTCCCCACCCTTAATAGAGTAGGTACTCAGTCACAGTTGAGTCAACTGGGGGTGTTGTTATTTGTCGCTTCATGTTTTGCGGGCCGCCATCCAAGTGCTAACCGCACTGGACGGTGCTTAACTTGCGGCACAGTAGAGAGTGCTCCAACCACTGCGCTATCCGACACCCCATGTAGTAGTAGTAGTATTATTACAATAACAAAATGATGGAACTATAAAAACTTATTTACCTGACACAATCCACAAGGCGAGTAGCTATGCCTCTGTTGCGACTGGGGCCGTATACCCACAAGCGCCCGATCCCCACACAAGCCGGCTTGGCTACAGTAGAGCAGGAATTGGTAAACGGCAGAATAGGGTAACCCTGGCGTTAAAAAAAATCAATCCTCAAATCATAACACCCATTTCAAATTTAATGTTCTTGAGTTTGTAGTGAACAATAATGCAGGCAGCTTTTGCCAAATTGCAGGCAAGTAATATCTTTTTATCTAGACAACTACCATGTTAGCCAAAAAAAAAAAAAATCAATTTTCAGTCACCGAATTTCAGGCCCGGGAAAATAAAGTTTAGGTGCGTACTCTTGTGCTGAATACCAGATTGTAATAGGACACATTAATACAACAGAACACGCAGACTTGCAAACAATCCACTAACTAACATAAATAAGATAAAAAGGATTCACCTTTGCGACATATTTTCCTCATTACGCTACATTAGCCATAACCTACTGTACACGCATATACGCAGGACCTATAAATAATAAAGATAGAAATGAGCTAAAATATTACAATGTATCAAATCGGCATACTCTAAATGCATCGCATGTTTTTGTTTCATTGCTGCATTTTTCATAAATATGACGAAGAGCACTCTATCCTCAGGCCTGATTTTGCATTTTAAAATGATGTAAAACCTCTCACTATTCTTGACAATACAGCTTTCTACAATTTGTTTTTCTCCTCTCTTGTTCAAATGCTAAATTTTGTCAGACCACTATTTTCCTCTAGATTTCCCAACATCATGGAACAAAATATGAACAAATTATAACCAACCTTATCCACGTATTCAGCAATGCAGCATCCCTCGATTCTCTTCTGGTCAGAAATGTATAGGAAGGCCTGCAAAGTACGCATGATAGTCATGAACACGATTGCCATTACTACAATTTGAAAGTTAGGTAGTGACATAAACGCAAGTGTCAGGTGACGATGGGCCCATTATGGGACTACTGAGAGAGGAAACCAGAGATCAGCTATTACATTCTACCACTGTTAAGGCTCACAATACATTATGTTTCATGGAAATGCAGTAGTACTAAAGACCACAGTTACAAGCAACGTTTGATAGGGAATTACTGTTTCAGTACACCCTATCCAGGAGTGAGATTTAGCGGTTGCCCGGTCGCCCGAGGCGACTTAAAACCGGCTCGGGCGACCTCACTTTATAATTGAGCCAGCCCGCCTGGCGACCTAAAAAAAATGATACTACTTGTAGACTTTTAGAAGCTCGGTCCGAAGCGAGAGCGTTTTTAGGTCACTGTTCGTCTGCTACGAGAATGAAGCATACGCGAGCGTTATTTCCCTTTGCCTACTTCCCTTTCGCGCCAAGCGCGCTGTCTGCTTTGTTTGTGAAAAAGACACTCGCTACAAATTACGTGTATTGTCAAGGTGACGGTTGTTGATCCGAAACTGTGGAACTTTATTTCTGGGGTCAACGAACCCCCGCCAAAGAAGGAGAAATCTAGTTCGGAGAAAAAAGAGCGTGACAAAGAGTATGAATCGAAGAGAAAAATAAATTTTCAGACTGCATGGCTGAAAAGTTCAAATGGCGAAGATCGATCTTGGCTCATTTTCGATAAAGAAGTTGGTCTAATGCACTGTACACATTGCCGTAAATACGCGATTGTCGGGCTGCCTAAAAACCATGCAGGCTACCTTACTTTACTCACTAGCTAGCCCGGCGGGCTAGTTAGTCTCCTGGGTTAAATCTCACCCCTGCTATCACTGCATTCAGCTGACTAAATATGCACCATTCCCAACATTATGATGAGAATACACCTTTGGGTGTACGTAGGTTTCTGAATGCGCAATATAATAAGCCGACATTTATTATTTCATGACAAACCTTGATAGAACCATGGAAACTGAATGCGCGGTCATGAAAACCCAACTCTTGCCCCATCACATGGTTCATTTCTTCAACCTGAAAAAAGAAACACACCAAAAAACATTACACATTATTATGTTATCTTTTTTACATTTATCACACACACAAAATTTAAATAAAATATTCTACTTTCAAACAGTCAGGTTCTTTTTTTTTTACATAAAGAAAACTTTTTAACTGGAAGCAATTTACAACAAAGTTTGCAAAACTGGAATCAAATGTGAGAACGGTGCTAGCCTGGAAGAGAGAATTGATTGATTGATTGATTTATTGTTGCTTTAGGTCCAGCGGACTCCTCCGAGCCAAATCAGGACCGGACAACCCCCCGATCCGCATAAAAGATCTGTCGAAACAACCCCAGTGGGAAAATTGAATGCCCTCCACCGGCCAGTCACTTTACAATAAAGACATCCCACGCGGGGGACGGCTGAGGGTTGACCTCAACTACGCGAACCCCCGGTTAGTTTCAAAACAAAATAGAATACAAACATCATTATAAATCATCAACAAAACACATACATATAAAATGCCTATAGTGCTAAATAGTACAATCATAGGAAGCCCTAGTGACCACCCGGCAGAAAACGTCCAACACTCCCAAGCTGATCCAACAGACCTCATACACAAACAAGGAGTCTTGTCCAGGAAGAGTTTTCAAGAAAAAAGGTAGGTCATTGATCAGTACTATCATTATCATAGACATCACCACTATCATCATCATACTTGTAACTATTAACAGGAGAGGAGTGAATACGAGCTTGCATGCAGAGTGAAAGCAAATGCTTGAATGCAAACTCCTTGTTTATTTATTTGCATGTTGTGATGTTGCTTCACATATCAAGGCCCTTTTTTTGTAAAGCTTTTACTTGGCAATAAATGATGGCACTGTATCATGATGAAAATGAACGTACCTTCTTTTCCATAAAGCGCTGGTCGCCAGGGATGACGACAATCACGCGGCTTCCATCGTCCAGATATTCCTGCACCACCCGCTCCTTCTTCCAGCCCTGAAAACAGTATAGTTTAGTTTTTTTGAATGATAATAATATAATATATATCATCATTGCCTTGTGTCAGTAATAATTTTTATTTAATTTCTTGAAAAATGTAAGAGGTCGATGTCACACTTGGTTGGGAAATGTTCTCTATTAAATCGCATACAAATTTAAGGTCAAATTTAAACACAAGTGTGGAAAAAAAACCACGTAATTTAAATTAAAAGAAATTTTGTCTCATCTGTATAGGTAAAGTTTCATTTTACCAGTTGTCACAGTTACTAACACTTTTGATTGCCACTGTTGCCTTTTAGTATGTCACTTTCAAGAAGTAAATTAAACAAATTTTTATATGCCTTTTTGACTTACATGTATAGCAATGTGAGTCTATGTACTCACCCAATCACACCCTTTCTCTCCCCCCCCCCCCCCTCTCCCCTTCCAATTTTTTCATCTCAAAATGTGTGCAAATCTGTGCGAGTTGAGGTCTAAATTAAAATTAAAATAGTCCAAAAATGACAACCTATGAGAGATATAAAGTTCAAACTTGTATTTAGAGATGATAGATCACAGTCAGTATTACTTTGCATTTTAATGGCACCATTTCACTTTGGTACTTTTTTCATCTGGGCAGTCATTTTCATGTTAAATATTTTAAGATCCATAAGGAGCATGCGAGTCATATGGACATTGTGTGTGTGTGTGTGTGAGAAAGAGAGAGAGAGAGAGAGAGAGAGAGAGAGAGAGAGAGAGAGAGAGAGAGAGACCTCTGCGAACCCCCACCAACCACCCTGTGCCCAGTAAATATTTAACTTACAGGAAACTTGAGAGCAAGGATAGCTTGCTGGTGGAACTGGGAATGAGTGGCTTCGTCAACTTGATCACACGGTGTGTACACCATGCCACAAACTTTGCACTGGCAAGCACCAAATTTCTCCTGTCCTGCATCCTGCCAAATGAACATATCAATTACAACAATTCCCATCAAACAACAGAAGTGTGCTGAAAAGATGCTGACAAATGGGAGTCAAAACTTTGTAGTGTAGTAGCAGTATATTGATGACAAAACAGGTCGTGAAGAAATAGTGAATGTCCTATCTCATGTACACTTTGCTTGGGTCTACATGCATGGAATTTCCTATTTGTATTACTATTACTCATCAAAGCAACAGAAGAAATCTGAATTTTGGCATTGAATCCCAACTGGTTTTTAAAACGAATATTCTGTGCAGCTTTTATAGTTAGTGGTAAACTGTTCCAATGTTCAGAAACTAAGTTAAAAAAAAAAAAAAAAGACAATGCTGTTTAAGAATCTTACCTTCTGGGTTCCTAGTTTTGTTGTAACGAGCTGTTAGAAATAATCTGACCATTCTAAATCATCAATGTTATTATATATTCTAAAAGCTTGAATTAAATCTCTAACTCAACGTCAATATAAAGGATTACCTGTCACTTCCCCCACGGTCTCTTCCTCCCCAGACATTCCCACACACATCCCCTATTCCCCACTTCCTCCACGGCAACCTTGCCACTCCTCCCCTTCTCTCGTGACCACTTCTGCTCTGTATTATTCCCCCTGGTCACTTCCCACTAAAAAAAGCACAGTTGCAATCTTTAATTTCTAGTTTCTAACTTTGTGTTTTGTATGTAAGACTATACCTATGAGCAAACTCAAGTAATAGAACACTTGAAGCAGGAAAATATTGATCATGAAATCAGTTTTGAAATATGTGAACTGTTGTGTTAAGTGACACATGGTCTTCTTCTAAACCAATGCTGGCATCTTACATACAGTTCAATGTCATTAAAATGATTTAACAATAACATCACAGACTAAAGACTCTTACAATTTTACATGTAATGCAAGTAAAACTCACTGGACAATAACTACCCGGATTAGCTCGTTATCCTTTTCTTAACAAATGCAGTTACTTCAGCTGTTTTCCAATCCTGCGGCACCTGCCCAGTTTCTAAATAATTAAAAAGTTTGCACAGCAGCAAGGCCAACTCATTATATCAGACCTGCCTACCCCCCTCAGAGTAAAAGCGGGAGACAAGGGATCAAAAAGCAAGAACACAAGTTTTTTGTACACATTTATAATGAATATTTATTCGTCACTGTTACAACTTAAGATTAGCCAGACCGTCAAAAGCGTTAGTCTCCCGCCAAAAGCGGGAGAGTAGGCAGGTCTGATTATATAGTTCATTCAGAACTCTAGTAGGGATCAGATCCGGTCCTTGAGCTTTTGAGGGGTACTATTCCCATATCCCTATCCTATCTCGTAACTCGAAGGTTATAGGGGCACCACAGATGATCGTTTAACCAGCGTACTCCATCTTTCTCTGTCCTCAGCAACCCTCATGGTTTCGCTCAGTGTCAAGCCAGTCCATTCTCGAATGTTGTTCTCCCACCTCTTTTTCTGTCTCCTTGCACCGTGCAATAGTGAATATTCTGACATCCTGGCTTTGGCTACTTTATTCAACCTGTTGGGCAACTGAAATATGTTAAAACCCCACCATGGATCTCAGGAAAATACAACAGTCTGCCCTTATAATTATATAATAGGGAAAATAACTATTCTTTGACAAGTTCACTAACAAGTTAACTATACATATTTCTCTCAAAATAAAAGGACGAAGTTCCAAAGTTCTCCTAATTTGATTCAACTTACACACACCACACCAAGCTACATACCAAAATAAGCTGACTGTTGTCACTTCGACTGGAGACAAATTTACGTTGCCTGCCAGTTTCCTTGGGCGGCTCGGTTACTGGACTTCCAGGACTGAAACCGTGTACAGACAAAATAATAAGATGTTTAATTCTATAATGATAATTATCTGAGAGAATCTTTAGAATGTAAACTGGAACTAACAAACCAAAATGTACTGCCCAGAAACAATAGTACGGTAATATTCCTAATCATGACCGAGAGTGGTTTGAACAGTCTTAACATAGAAGCGTGTCTGATTTACTCACCCAGACAGTCTCTTGCTGTGACGTCTCTTGGAAAAGATCGAGTAAAATTTGCCATCCTCTGCCTCCTCCTCTTCCTCCTCTTCTGCCACTTCTTGTGATGCTGGCTTAGGGACTCGTTCGTAGGTCAGCTGCCGCCTGAAGGCTCCAGAAGCATCTGATGTAGGCTGGCTGTCCATGTTATCAACTTGCGATTCTTCCATAGACTCGATGATATCTTCATCAGTGGAGACAAATAGGCTGGGGGATTTGGATACTGACCAAGAGAGAGACGATTGCTGAGAACTGTCTTTGGTAGGAGTTACTTGGTCGGCAAACACTGAAAGCTTAGGAAGAGGAGACAATGACACGTTTTCAGCTGACCTTCTTCTGCCAGGCTTAGCAACTCTCCTTCTTTTGGATGCTGATGTCTTCAGCTTGGGTGTTCCTTTCTTCATGATGGGAGATTTGCCATCCTTGGAAGAACCTCGGACAAACTTTAGATCAAAACCCTTGCCAACAATGATCCCTCCAATGGATTTCAAGTTAGACGCCGGCGACTTGTGCTTGAAGAACCTGCGACTGCCAGGAGAGGTGTTGCTGTTCGAACTTGTGTGGTCATCCTGTGCTGGCGTAGGGGAAAGAGGCGACGACTTCTTGCTTTTTGGTTCGGGCTGCACTTTGGCAGGCAAGGCGGCTGCTCTGCGTTTCCTTGGCAGTGCTTTTGGGAGTATTGCAGCTTTTTGGGGGGATTCCACTCTTGATTTGTCAGGAGATTTTCCTCCAGACTTGATGGGGGAATTTTCTCTGGAGGTCAAAAACAAGGAATCCCTAGATGCATCTTCCGAATCCGACATCATGATTCTGGCGACGATGTTCTTGATAGGGGATAGTGCCTTACGCTTCGGTGTTCGGATTCTAGGCTGGTCCTCTGATTCAGCGCTGTGTGGAGACTTGGGAGACTGGATAGACTTTGGAGATACAGTAGTTTTGCCCTGGTTTTCCCTCTCTGCTGTGTTTTCATCAACATCCCCTGCACTCTTCCGCTTAGCAAGACGCATGCGAGCGCTCCTGCGAGTATCGGGATATTTTAAGCTGACTTGCGGGCTCCTGGTGATTACGATGTGGTCAAAGATGGAGTTGGACGACTCTGAAGCGTCATCACCCTCTGACAGAGACCTGGCACGTTGAGAAATGGGAACAAAGGGCAACTTCTTTGTGCTATAGAACGACTTGGCTCTGAAGGACGGAACCTCATCATTGTCATTCTCTCTTAGTGGACCTTTGCTCGGGGATGCGTTTGGGCTCGAGTCTGGCGTTGCACCACCATCAGTGCCGAAAAATCGACGCCATCGCTGAGGATTGACTTCATTTAGCTGCCTGGAAACAACATCAAACAATCACCAAATATGACATCACAATTCACTCCCATAAACATTCTCAGATACACTCAAACATTATTAAAAAAATAACATGTGTGATTGGTTGAAATCTTCTAATCTAAGATGGTATTTTTGGTGTTATGTATAAGATCGTGATTTTACACATAAAGATGATGACACAACACATGACAAATAACAGTGTTGGGAAGGTGAAAATGCAGGTCAATAACACTACACAGTGTTAGGCTACATTCATTTCAACACATCATTAAAACGCAGTGCCGAACTAAAATCAACAACATAATGATAAAATAACAGCTTGTCAGGAAATAATACACAGTCAGGCACAATTTTCAGTTCACAAAAACATTCAAAAACAACACTAAACTACAACAACATAATAACAATAAATGAATTATATTTCTAAAATCCACATCATCTATACAAGTTTTGCTTATCTATCTCTATGTCCCTTTACAAACATTAAATCTCTTACTAACTCTACTTATACAAGAAAAAAAACTCCATATGAGCCTGTTTATAAAATGTGATGTTCCTTGTACCAGGTGTTAGCTGTGGGATTGCCAAAGAGGGAAGAAAAGTTCTAAAACTACAGGCTAAAAAGGAGGCCACACCAGGAAAACCTCCACACAAAATATAGTCCTTAACATAAAATTAACATCGTCCTTCTAACTATAAACTTTACTCTTAATCAGTATAACAACCCTACCTAATACAGTAATAGTATCAACACCTTACATTTAATGGCCAAATCATCATTCTTATCAATTTACAACTGGAATTACTACACCAGACTGACCACACAAAGACTTGTTCACAAGGTGGGAATTTGGCTAGGCCAGTCATGCCCGATTCCAGCTTCACTAAGAAGGGGGTCTCAACTTACTCCAAACAATAGCGCAGCCCGCCCCCTTCCTCTCCCCCTTCCAAACCCCAAATCCACCAAGGAATCTGTCACATTCAAGCAAATCATCCGCAGGACCCTTGTCTATCTGGCACTGGAATGTGGTCACGGGTCAGTGCAGGCCACTTCCAAGTAACAGGGGTCCCCAGCAGTCAGCCAGATATCGGGAAATAATGCTGTTAGGAACAACTGGGACTAGGGCAAGGGGGACCTTAGGGGGTTCCTACATGTGCTGGATGGGACCTAGCGGCTGTTTGCCTAAAACAAGAATGCAAGGGGATGGGGGAAGTGGGGGAAGTGGAGGGTTAGGGGAAGAAATTTGGAAAGTGTAAGTGAGAATTAAGTACTGCAAAAGCAAACACTCTAATCTACAAAATAGTATCTTCTAATAAAAGGATGTTTACAGGGGTGTGTGTTGGGTGGGAAAGTCCTAAACACTGATCATGGTCAGCCCCTCTGATCACAGATGTAAACAGTGATATGGTTTAGTGATCTGGCAGGTCAGAAATAGTATTTTCAGGGGATACTGTGTATTACATTTCTTACTATCACATAATAATAGAACAGTATATATTTCAATTGCTGTCAATATGAAGGCCTCCTAAAGGCGAAAACAAGAAAACAAAGATTTAAAAGGCTGGAAAAATCCTTCAGTCCTTGCACATTTTCAAAGTAATATAGTACTCACTTTTACATAATATATCAATTACAGTGTACCCGTTGAGAGCTGCAGAGCCAGATGGCACAAAATAAATGAGTGAAACCAACCTTTTCCCTCCGGATCGCTGTTGCATTTTCTTGCGGATCAAATTGGTCATCTTGCGTTCTGCAAAACATTTACATCTTGATCAAGAGTCAAGACTAAAGTCTAGTTTCAATGTCATAAGCGAGGACACTTATTTTAACTGAAAAGCTGGCTACTGTGGATAAAAATGGAGAATAGGAAAAACAAATTCAAAAACAATACAAGATGGTGGTAATGGTGAAGATCATACCCCAAGAAAAATCATACAATTAAATCAATGATCAAGATATAAGAAATAAAACATCAATATCTGACTCAAGAAAATCAAAGTAGATTATTTGGGGTTTTGATCATGATTCCTATCTATGGCGGTGGAGGGGACGTGTAAAGGTCGTAAGGCCTATTGGAAGTCCCTACTAGTAGTACTATTGTACCTGTACCATACTCAAAAGAGCCATTTCTGACCAAGAACAGCACAAGTATGACTTTGAGAGTGCACTGTGTGCTAGCCTATCATGTTATACAAAATTAAAAACAGCCTTCTTCCTCTTCTTTTCTATTTGGGCCGCCACCTTCAGCATCTTGAAGATTCTGCAGCCAACTATGGGGACGTTTGCAACAAAAGTAAATACGGAAATGCATATATCTATCATCTTAATTCTTATGAAGTTATGTAAATTGGAAGCCAAAAACAACCCGAAAGCATTCTACGCCTACACCAGGACTAAAATGAAAACAAGAGTTGGCGTATCGGATCTGAATGACGGAACTATGAAAGTGACATCAGACGAGAGTAAAGCGCAAGTCCTTAACAGCTTTTTCAGTAGTGTTTTTACGGATGAAGATTTATCTCATATGCCTGCGTGTGACAAACCAGTGCTGACCTCCGTTCTTGATGAGATACAAATAACTGAGGCAGAACGCAAGAAACTAAAAAACCTAAATCCTAGCAAATCACCTGGTCCGGATGGCTTTCATCCTAGGTTGTTAAAGGAAACAGCAGAAATACTGGCCGGACCATTAAAAGTAATATTTGAAAAATCTGTTGGGGAGGGCAAGTTACCACAAGTTTGGAAAGAAGCACAAGTGACACCTCTGTTCAAAAAGGGTGAAAAAAGTTAACCCAGTAATTACAGACCAGTGAGTCTTACCAGCATAGTTTGCAAGGTGCTGGAAGCTATTATCAGGGATAAGGTCGTGGAACATTTGGACAAGAATAAACTTTTGTCAGATTGCCAACACGGTTTTGTCTCAGGTAGATCATGCTCTACGAATCTGCTGGCTTGTTTGGAGGACAGGACACGGGCTCTGGACGAGGGGGCTGAGGTTGATGCGGTGTACTTAGATCTGGCAAAGCGTTTGATTCTGTGCCTCACATGAGGCTCTTGCATAAGATAGAGACACTGGGCATCCAGGGAAAAGGACTGTCATGGATCAAAGACTTCCTAGTAGGTAGAAAACAAAGAGTTTGTGTGAATGGGCACTTGTCAGGATGGGCATCAGTTAAGAGCGGAGTCCCGCAGGGAAGTGTTTTGGGCCCGATTCTATTCGTAATGTTCATCAACGATCTTCCTGATGCAGTCAAAAACATGTGTCAGATGTTTGCTGACGATACCAAGGTTTACTCCAGGATGGATAGTGCACAGGATTGTACAGCTCTCCAAGATGACCTCGATAGACTA
Source organism: Oncomelania hupensis (assembly GCA_036898135.1). Lineage (NCBI taxonomy): Eukaryota > Metazoa > Mollusca > Gastropoda > Littorinimorpha > Pomatiopsidae > Oncomelania > Oncomelania hupensis. The sequence continues at coordinate 51,386,640 of CM072516.1, read as the reverse complement.
GTGGACTGGGCAGACACCTGGCAGCTCCGATTTAATGCAGAGAAATGTTGTGTACTCCACTTGGGTAAGAAGAATAAACAATCCAGGAGCTATGAGATGCGAAAGCACGGCAGTGGGGAGAGGATAGTGCTCAAATCGTCTGATCTTGAAAGGGACTTGGGAGTGCACATAGATAGCGAGCTGAAGTTCTCACGACACGTGGAAATCCAAGTGAATAAGGCGAATCAGATCCTGGGCCTTATCCGGAGGTCGTTTGAGTATTTGGACTGTGGGTCGATGAGAATGCTGTTCACGGCCTTGGTTCGTTCTCACCTCGAGTTCAGCAATGTTGTATGGTACCCATGTCTTCAAAAGGATATAAAACTGATAGAAGGCGTGCAGAGAAGAGCGACTAAAGTTGTCAGTGGTCTGAAAGATTTGCCTTATGAGCAGAGACTAGCTAAAATGAAAATACCAAGTATGGCGTACAGAAGAGTGAGAGGAGATCTAATTGAAACGTACAAGTATACACATGACCTGTATAAGACTACAGCCAGCTTGTTCACTATAGACAAGGACAGCCACACCAGAGGTCACAGCTTTAAACTCGTGAAGCCCAGATGTAACTCGAAACTGAGGCAAACCTTCTTCTCACAACGTGTGATCGAGAGATGGAACAATCTGCCTGCAGGCGTTGTGGAAGCAACGTCAGTGAACGCCTTCAAGAATAGACTAGATGAACATATGCACGAACACATTCATAGTTTAGAAGAGCCTCCCACAGTTGTTAGATCTGATCAAAAGATCAGTAGCCTTCACACAAACAAAAAGTTTTTAGATTAGGCCCCGGTCAAAAGACCGGGTTTGCTGTCTTAGTTACGAGAAATATTGACAACAGACTCGGCGACAGGCCCCAGAAGCTTAACGCTACGCCGATGCTACTATACTATACTATACTACAGTGGAACCTCTCACAATAACCCCCCTCAATAACGACTCCCCCGCTACAACGACCCATTTTATTTTAACCGATGTATTTCCTTATATTGCTGTCATCAGTATAGCGACTCCCTCGCTATAACGTCTAACGACCGATCTTTGCAGACTTTCTCGGCATGACTGCACAATAAAAACTGTCTACGATCTTGTTCAGCACAGTCAGACAGGTACCTATATGTGACACGCCAGCTGATAAAGTAATCTTCTATAAGTTTGACGTCATCTTGTAACGTCACATTCTAGATTCCACTCGTTTGGGGTTTGCATTTCACTTTATTCACATCACGAGCGCGGCACTGAGAAGAAGCAAAGAAAGCGTGATGGGATGATGGAGTCTACAAAGAAAAGAAAATTTTTATCTCTGGAAGATCGAGTTAATGTTGTAAACAGACACAAAAAAGGAGAGACTGCCATTGCGATCGCAAAGAGTCTTAAAGTTGGAAAAACACAAATTCAAGGAATTATCCGAGACAAAGATGACATTCTTAAAAGGTGGGAAAGTGGTGATAATGCCGATCGTACGCGATCAAAACGGAGGAAGACAACATACTCGGAAGTAAATGAGAAAGTTTGGGATTGGTTTCTGGATGCTAGAAGAAAAAATATTCCGATCACTGGCAAATTGATTCAAGAAAAGGCCATTATGCTCTCTGTAAAGACCCCTCTCTATAAAGACCGATTTTTGTCAACATTTTCAAGGTCGTTGTAGAGAGGTTCCACTGTATATGTTTTGGGTTAGGATTGGAATTAGACGGGACAAGTGCAAAGGTTAGCAAACTCTATCCCTGACGAATTAGATTCTTTACCTACGTATTCTGTGGACTAATCCAATTTAGTGGACGAGAAATGGGAGACGTGTCAAGTCTACAACTTTCGTCCAACACTACTTTTAAGTAACACACGAACAGTGTAAAGTCTGTGTCTGAGAACAGTTAATTCGGCTTATGCTTTTGCAAGGCATTTCCATTTAGAAAACTTCACAACATAATAACAAGGACAGACATCAGTATAAGCTAAATATTTAGTTAAAAAACAAGAAGCTTGTACAAGTTGTAGTATGTGTAAAAAATCTTCACTTCAGTACTGTGGGCAACAATGTTGCTGATGCAGGATTGCTTTTTTGCGGGATTACTGCCTCTTTCAGTCTTTGCTAAAGCGCTAGGTCCAATAAACAATTGTAAGAAATATTTTCATTTTGCCGTGTTAGAGATATTTCATAATTTGTGTAAGCTTCCTACAGTAGCTTAATACTAATATAACATGAACTTTAAAAGTACTTACATATTTTTCCAACAGTTTTGGCGAAACAATCTTTTTCCTCAGCTCGGCAAATGTCTGCTCCAAAGGATGTTGATATTTGGCGCGGAAGATGTATCACGCCTTTTGATTGGCTAGCCGAACGACGAGGGGTGGGCGATTTCTGGAATTTCTGGGGTGTCGGATAGTGCAGTGGTTGGAGCACTCGCTACTGTGTCGAAAGTGAAGCACCGTCCGGTGCGGTTAGCACTTGGATGGGTGACCGCTAAGGCGTGAAGCGACAAATAACAACGCCCCCAGTTGACTCAACTGTGATTGAGTACCTACTCTCTTGAGGGTGGGGAAGGTAAAGCAGCGAGGGAGAGAGTTGGGCATCACCCTCATTACGCTGGCCCAAGATAAGTGTGATCTCCAACATCACGCTCCCCTACGGCCACAAGGCTATGGGACTACCTTTACCTTTTTTTATGTGCACCATTGTTCATGCGAAAGTGTCCGGGGACTTTAATCTCATCAACAAATCGAAACAAAACCATTGTTCATTCAAGAAAAGGCGATCGAATAAACTAATTAGTCTCTTATTATAAATATTCCTATAGTCATTTAAAACGTTTACGATATTTTCATAGGTTGGCAGTAGTTTGAGCTTATTTTAATTGCATTACTTTATAAAAAAAAAAATAAATTGTGCTTTTTGATCGAGCGATGGTGATCGCTGGTTAGCCTATATATAAACATAGACCACAATGTGGTCATGTGGTCTATGTTATAAACGATCATCTATGGCGACCCAACGACCTTCGAGTTACGGAATAGGCTAGGCTAGGATGGTGATCGATCATTCACCGTGTGAAGAGCAGAACTAAAGTATAATTAAGGCAGTGAGATCGAGCATGCTGAGAAGTGTCCCCATGCCAACTGTCACTGTGTACAGAGTTTTTAAACCTTCTACATTTATGCAGCTGTTTTTAAACCTTGATCGCTTGTGCAGATTTTTTTCGCGTAGCCGGAGTATCCACAGTATCGTGAAGAAGTAAACCTTGAGATTATTATTTTTTTTTTTTTTTTTACAAATATTGGGGGGTGGGGGTGGGGGTGGGGGTGGGGGGGTGGAAGTTTTTTTTCCTCCCCAACACACCATGGAAAACACGGTAACACCCTAGAAACAACCTACAACGGCAAATGAATCTTGAAACGTTAACGTATTGATTGTGGCTGCTCAACCCAAGAAGAGGAGAAGATGTGCAGAAATGTACAAAAGAAGAAAACATTCATTAATAAATACAATTAAAATTTTATACAAACATGCAGGTATTACAGACCCATCTGAGATCATTTTATATCTCTCGCTTCTTTTCACCCTTCTCGGCCCTCCCAGAACCTAAGTTCTGAACGCTGGGAGGGTGGGTGCGTTGACTGCTTGTCACTGAGTTCTACACTCTGGATGCTGAGGGGGAAAAGGAATGCATGTTGGTGTCCGTTCTGCAGTGCGGGAGTTGTAACTTTTGTTGGTGTCCTCTGGTGGAGGAATAGCAGGCTGATACAACCCAAAGGGAGGGACTATGTCAACAAGGGCATGTAGGCACAATTATATTTATGTGGAGCTGCTGAACCAAAGAGCGTATTATAGAAAGAGGGGGAACTTGGGACAGAACCGCGAGACGGAAGATACGAGTTACGCTCCCTTGTCGACATGCTAAAAATGGCTCGTGGCAGAAAGACAAAAGGCGACCGAGTAAAACAGGGCGGTGACTTTTGCACAGCCATCAATTGCCGTAATGTCAGATACAAGAAAAGTTGTGATGGCAAGTTCTTTTTCAAGTTCCCAAGAGACAAAGAAAGGTAAATTGCAATCGAAAAACTTATTTTTTGTGTGTTTATATAGGCCTAAACCAAGACCGCTGCAGTGTTGTTAAAACAATCGGGGAGAGGCTTCAGTGATTCATGTTATATCTATTCTATGTGCTAAAACAAAAATTGTTTGCTTGCTGACAGTTTAAGTTCAAAAGGTCGCTCACTGTTTACGTTGTTTCTAGGTTGTTTGACTATTATATTTGAGCTTACATTTCAAAAGTAGATGTTGTCAGATGGCAGTTTGGCTTCGTCAAACTGCTTATGTTAACAAGTTAAATTAGACTAAGTCTGTTTTCTCCTCGTGATCAAATACTGTGCAAGATAACCCCTTACCTAGGCACAAATATGGTCCTTGATCTGTTGTAATCCCATTTCGTTTGAGTGTAAACGGGGAAAAAAATGTAATGTAGAAACTCAGTCCTTGTTCTGATCTGTGAATTTCTGCGCATTAGATCTATATAACAAGTTAAATTAGACTAAGTCTGTTTTCTCCTCGTGATCAAATACTGTGCAAGATAACCCCTTACCTAGGCACAAATATGGTCCTTGATCTGTTGTAATCCCATTTCGTTTGAGTGTAAACGGGGAAAAAATGTAATGTAGAAACTCAGTCCTTGTTCTGATCTGTGAATTTCTGCGCATTAGATCTATATTGCATGGAATGTTGTAGTCTAGGTTTTGATTGTTCTGTCTGATTAATTAATTATTTTCCATGAAGTGACTGATGTTATTAAGCCAGTGATGTGGGAGGTGAGAGGGTTGGGGGGTAGGGGGACACCTGATATAAATTAAATTCACACTATTAGTGAAACATTTTGTTATTGTGCTTTATTGTGATTAATTGATTGAATGACAGAGCTCTCTCTTCCCCCAACCCCCCTCTCTCTCTCACTCTCTCTCTCTCTCACACGTTTACGGATTTACACAGTTTCGGATAAATGAAACAGTATGTCATGCATATTTTAATTTTAAAATATCTGTCGTTGATTAAAAAATAATAAATTCCAGGGCAGAAAAGTAAAACGAACCTATGACATACACACATAAGCAGCATAAAAGCACCTAATAAATGTCAATAAGTAAACATAAACAAACAAAAAAAAAAAGACAGCAGTAGCGGAATGTTAATAATAATGATGGTTAAAAGTTTGGTTTTTGCAAACGTTGCCATAAAAATGTTCTTTTGCAATGGCATAGGCTCAATAAGTTACCACGCACAGATCATTCATATGGCAGATGATGAAATATAGCCAGCCCGAGCAAAGGGAAATAATCCGTGAGAGCGTCTCGCATTTTTGTATAGGACATAATGGAAGTTCCCTCTCTTTCCGTAATAAGCTCTTTGGCTGAACTCACCACATGCGTTCCACCCTGCACGTAAGTAAAAGCTGGTACCAATAAAGATTTGTTGTCATGTAAGAAAGAAATTGAGATAGAAAGAAAGAAAGAAACATAAATTCGAAAAAGATTACACAGTTTAAGAAGAAGTAGTGATGTGAACAAATAGAAAAAGTAACATACATGCATATGATATGTATTGTATTGTAAGAAAGAAAAAACAAGAAAAAAAGAAAAAGAAAATATAAAAAGATTACAAAGTTTAAGAAGAAGGAATGATGTGAACAAATAGAAAAAAACATACATACTTGTAATTACATATTATTTTAAAAAAAAACAATAACTGACACAAATTCTAAGTCAAGACTATATACATGGAGGCATATGTTTTATTTCCTTACAGAAATAAACCAAGAATGGTATTCCGAATACAAGCATACTCATCAGGCAGGTAATTTATAGTTCTCACAGAATATAATACAACATTCCCTTCCAAACATATACACCAGAGAATAATATAGAATACAGCAAGATTATTCACCCATGTCGACCATTTTTAAATACTGCACAGAAAAGTTAGCTTACTGCACAGGAAAATTTAACTTGCAAAGAAAAATGTAACTTGCACAGAACAATTTTAACTTGTACATTTATTTATTTATTTCATATTCAAATGCTTTGAACAGTATGATAATCTTTATTCAACCATACCGAAATATTTACAATGAGAAACACAACTTCAAAAACAAACAGAATTACGTACAATGCGCTTCAATACATGCATGTCATTTTTAGAACGTTACACATTCAGCATACAGTACATATATAAATAAGTAGGCCATAATTACCTCGAATCAGTTAATGTCTTTCTGTATTATTTCTAAATGTGGATGTGTAATTGCTTGTTTTCTGTGGATTAATCCTGTTTTTTTTTTAAAAGCTGTAATTCCCATCTACTCCCCTGGGCACACTGATGGGGGAAGGGGGAAGGGGAGGGAGGGATCAGCATTTAACATTACATGTAAAGTACAGAATTAACTGATGTACATGCACGCCATTTTCGAAACCTATATGTATGGGCTAAAGATCTTTTATATCATAAAAAGGTTATATGGTGTAACGAACACTGTTAACATTTGAAGTAAATATACATCATCTACAAATGTCACGTTAACATTTGAAGTAAATATACATCATCTACAAATGTCAACAAATCATAGTTTGCAAAATCCTTGCTCAATCAGTTATGTATTTGACTGCTGCGTACATGCTTATCTGAGAACTTTCATCTCAATAAAGCGGAATAATAAACTCTTCTATGATCATACTATCTAGCGTAAAAGTTTGGAAAAAAATACCTTAGATATCGTGTTTGTAATATAATATAATGCCAACAAAAATATCGTGTTTTGAAATACAAATATGTACATCAAAATAATTTATGAAGTACATATGATCCTCATAAGATATGATTATTAGTTAGTTATTCTTTGCTTACAGGGTCCAGTGGACTGCAAAGAGCCGAATCAGGACCATCAAATCAAGACCACAACTTGGCTGAAAGAGGACTCACCCCTGATCCGCATAAAAGATCTGCTGAAACAACCCCAGTGGTAACACTGAAGGTACTCCACCAGCCGGTCACTGTACAATAAAGACATCCCACGCAGGGGACGATAAAGCTATACTCTAATTTATCGAACCCCCGTTTACAAAACAAAATAGAATACAAACATCATTATACAATATCAACAAAACACATACATATATAATGCCTACATTGCTAAATAATAATATCATAGGAAGCCCTAGTGACCATTTGGCAGAAAGCGTCCAATATTCCCAAGCTGATAAAACAGACCTCACACACAAATGAGGAGTTTTGTCCCGGAGGAGTTTTCAAGAAAAAAGGTAGGTGACCGGTAGGTGACTGGTCTAGTGAAGAAGAAGATAGTATAGTAGATTGGTAGAACAGAGTAGGAATAAGAAAAAACAAATGAGAAACACAGCGACAGTGGGAATTTAAAGCACTAAATTTCCCGAATGTGGGGATACAATTTATACAGAACCGCCGGCACCCCAACGGGGTGGATAAAATATGATATATGATCGGCGGTATATTCATCATGTGCCTAAATACTCGTATGATTAATTGTGTACATAACACATATATGCAACCCAATTACGTTCACTGTGATGATGATGGTCACAATGACAACAACGATGATGATGATGATGAACTGAGTGATGTCATAGCTACCATGCTTTGTTAGCCATTAGAGGTGCCTGGTAGCTCAGTGGATAGTAAGCTGGTTTCCTATTCCGAAGGTCGCGGGTTCGGTTTCCACAAGGGGCGAACGTATGTGACTTTGGTACGAGACTATTCAGGTCACTGAGGGTTTTTCTGGCTACTCCGGTTTCCTCCCTCCCTTCAATAATAGTATTGGATGAAGTCAATCTACAAATTTTCAACAACAAAAATATTGATTTCATTTCTGTCTTCTAACAGCAATTTTCCTGCCTTTAAAAATTTTACACCACATGTTTGAGGGATAGATGTGTGGTGAAAAATGTGAGCCTGTATGGTGGCACAGATCACCATGCTTTGGGTCTGATTAGTAAGTTGAGGAAAAGCGCGTATATAGCATCCATTATTATTATTATTATTATTATTATTATTATTATTAGCAAGATGCCCACATACCTGTTTAGCGCAATGCATGTTTCATCATATTTAATTCCATTTATACCCTAAATATATTAACATTTTCTTTACACAATGGACAGTGAGAGTGAGCACTTAGTTACTTACATCACATGTAATTAAACAACCATACTAAGTAGAAAGGAATAAACAACAAAACAAAGCAATTCACTCATAAATACATTTAATTTCAAATCGGAATCTTTCTCTGGGCCTTTATACAAATCCTAGGGATAGTAGATCAATGTGTAAATACAGAAAACAAAGCTCCTTGTGTACATCATAAAACATTGAAGTTGAGTTGTAAAGTCTGCATGAAATATTTCAAAAAACAATTTTGTAGCGCATTGGTGAGTTTAGAGTCACCGTATGGGATCAAAATACCAATATTCTTATTGCTGTTGCTGTGCTGCTTATAACTACTGCCATTTCTGGTGGTGTGGCAAACATGAGATTTTCACGTTAAATATAAGTAAATATATCCTTAATACAGTCCTTTGCAAATCAATGATTTCTTATTGACCCAGTAAGGAGTGCAACGCTTTAGACCATTCTTCCGTGTATATTTTATGCACTTCAGAAATTGCCTTTTGCCAACTGTCTACAGGTTGCTGGAGTTCAACACATATAAAATGCCTACATTGCTAAATATCATAGAAAGCCCTAGTGACCATTTGGCAGAAAGCTTCCAATATTCCCAAACTGACCCAACAGACTTCATACACAAATGAGGAGTTTTGAAAGAGTTTTCAAGAAAAAAGGTAGGTGACTGGTCTAGCGAAGAAGAAGATCGTGTAGTAGGTTGATAGAACAGAGTAGGAATAAGAAAGAACAAATGAGAAAGACAGTGACAGTGGGAACTTAAAGCACTACATTTCCAGAAAGTGAGGATACTATTTATACAGAAACCCCTGGCACACCCACAGGCGGTCTGTAGTAACAAAGTAAACCGACCTATTAATTGCTTGATTAATTAAAGGGTGTCTTACATCCTTCGTATGTGTTCTTGCATACTGCGAGCCTAGGTCTCTTATAAATCGCAGATAAGATTCAGTCTAAAGCCATTTAGCATTAATCTTAGATAAAAGCTAAGTAGCTGAGACGTAAACATAGAAATTCAGTGAAAATTATATTAAAATACCTCCAACAACGATTATTAGTCAGCCTAAAAAAAAAAAAACCACATAACAGAATTACCTAACAATAGTCTGCCAGTATAGTTAAAACAACCAGGATTGGAAGTCCAAAATTAATAACAAATTCTATGACAATGTCACCGAATCAAATAATCATAATAACAATGCAGAGATACTGGGATGTTAAAAATATGATATACAAAACAAATGTAAATACACAAAAAATTAAACTCAATTCAATTAGAAAAACTCCGTCAGTAGTAGGATGAAGCAAAGTTGTTAAAAAAAGTATTATATATATCCTATCCTATCCTGTAACTCAAAGGTCGTTGGGGCACCACAGATTACATTACATTACATTACATGATTATTGCTTTAGGTCCAGCGGACTCTTCCGAGCCAAATCAGGATCGGACCACCCCTGATCTGCATAAAAGATCTGCTGAAACAACCCTAGTGGTAAAACTGAAAGCTCTCCACCAGCCAGTCACTTTACAATAAAGACATCCCACGCAGGGAACGCTGAGGCTGTACTCTAATTTATCGAACCCCCGTTTACAAAAACAGAATACAAACATCATTATAAATTATCAACAAAACACATACATATAAAATGCCTACATTGCTAAATAATAACATCATAGGAAGCCCTAGTGACCACCTGGCAGAAAGCGTCCAATATTCCCAAGCTGATCCAACAGACCTCATACACAAATAAGGAGTCTTGTCCCAGAAGAGTTTTCAAGAAAAAAGGTAGGTGACTGGTCTAGCGAAGAAGAAGATAGAATAGCAGATTGATAGAACAGAGCAGGAATAAGAAAGAGCAAATGAGAAAGACAGCGACAGTGGGAATTTAAAGCACTAAATTTCCAGAAAGTGCAGTGGGGATACTATTTATACTGAAACCCCCTGCACCCCAACGGGGGAGGGGCACCACAGATGATCATTTAACCAGCGTACTCCATCTTTCTCTGTTTTCTGCAACCCTCCTGGCTTCGTTCAGTGTCAAACGAGTCCATTCTGAAATGTTGTCATCCCACCTCTTTTTCTGTCGCCCTCTTCTTCTACCTCCTTGCACCATGCCTTGACGGATGTTTTTTGCAAGTCCTGATGCTCTGGTAATGTGGCCATACCATCGGAGTTTCCGTTTCTTCACCACTGTGAGCATGTCATCATGTTGTCCAGTGGCTTGTGTGATGGTCTGTCAAACTTTGTTGTTGATGATGTGCTGGGTATAGGAAATGCCCAGAAATCTTCTGTAGCACCTCATCTCCATGCTTTGTATTCTTCATTGTAGATCTGCTGTGAGGGTCCATGTTTTGCAAGCATATAGGAAGATGGAGATGACAAGGGAGTGCAGCAGCCTTACCTTGGAATGTAGACTGATGGTCCTGTTTTTCCAAATGGGCTTCAACCTTGCCAGGGCAGCAGTTGTTTGTGCGATCCTGGAGAGGACTTCCTGTCGGGACCCATTGTCTAATACAATGGCTCCTAAATATTGATTGATGGTCCTATCTTTCCAAATGGGCTTTGTTACACTTGTTTTTTTTTATCAGTAGCTGATTCAGCCCTGATGCTTGAATCCTGATGAGTATAACTCAGATTCGTTTATCCATGCAACCTGTTCACTCGGCAACAAGGCAGGAGTTGTCGTATGAAGTTTTCCAACTTTATTCAGTTTACATCAACAACTGCATACAAGATCGCTCAATCGCTTTTTTCACTTTTCACTTTTTTCACTCATCTCGCAGACACAGTGCATCACCTATATAGTCCCTCTATAATCGAGAGAATGTTCGAACATTCCGGCATGATGCAATATTAGCCAATCAGAATAAAATTCGTCACCAGAACTATGCATTGTCTTACGTCATATAACTTTATTTAGGTTAGAAAAATCTCTTAGCTACCACTGGATTTATCTACATGCTTCGATCGATAGTAAATAAGTAATTCTAGAAAATTCTCCAACAAAAATTATAAATATTTTACTAAGCTTCTAACAACAACGCAAAATTAAATCAAAGGTAAATACACTCTGTTATTGCATGCTTTGCAAAACAAAATGATTGGATCTATCGTGCGCGTCTCAAACATAACAGGCATCTATATAGGTCTCCATTAATTTTATCAATAAAGTCACTGCATCCCAAAACATAATTATTATATAGCTAGCGTTACCTGTAAAATAAAATAATGACGTTTCTTTTTGTGTGTGCGTGTTACAACTGACACCGCCACTGGAGTACACAGGCTCACACAGACCCAGTAAAAGACCCACAACTCTAACTGCCCTATCCCCCCACCTCACCAAACAGAAGACTCTTGTGGTCTTGCAAAGGACACTGCTTAGCTGCCACTAGCCAAGGCTTATGTTCGCCTCTCTGCTAATAGAGATCATTCGAGAGGCAAACAGGGTAAACTTTTGCCAGTCTCTGCTACACATTGTGCTTGCAAATAACTCCTGTGTTATCTTAAACTCTGACATCATGACAAGGGCTATATCAATGTTGATAGCCATGATAAGGCAGATTTGCTCAAAATTAAAGTATAAAACAATGCATAAGCTAAGATAGAGTGCCAAATATTAATACAATTCACATAAAGCACGGTATGGCCTGAACCAATCAGTAGAGAGTTGAAAAGCATGGAGAACTTTAAGTATCACAAATTGAAAAGCATGGAGAACTTTTAAGTATCACAACTACACAGTACTTGGCATAACTTTGATCTGCATTGAAACTTTTGATTCCTAGTAAATAATGATGCTGATGGTTGTTTAACAACAAAGCTTTATTTGGGGGAAATAAATAATTGTGATACTGGCATTAGTTAGTTATTCATTGCTTACACGGTCCAGCGGACTGCAAAGAGCCGAATCAGGAACACAAAATCAAGACCACAACTTGTCTGAAATAGGACTCATCCCTGATCCGCATAAAAGACCTGCTGAAACAACCCCAGTGCTCACTTAAGGCACTCCAACAGCTGGTCACTTTTACAATAAAGGCAGGGGACGCTGAGGCAATACTCTAATTTATCTAACCCCCGTTTACAAAAACAAAATAGAATACAAACATCATTGTAAAATATCAACAAAACACATACATATAAAATGCCTACATTGCTAAATAATACTATCAAAGGAAGCCCTGGTGACCATTTGGCCGAAAGCGTCCAATATTCCCAAGCTGATACAACAGACCTCACACACAAATGAGGAGTTTTGTCCCAGAAGAATTTTCAAGGAAAAAGGTTGTTGTTGTTGCATCAATTTTTATTCATCAGATTAACATAAGTTGTACTGATGCAAAAAGGTAGGTGACTGGTCTAGCGAAGAAGAAGATAGTATATAGATTGATAGAACAGAGTAGGAATGAGAAAGAACAAATGAGAAAGACAGCGACAGTGGGAATTTAAAGCACAAAATTTCCAGATTGTGGGGCAGAAACCCCCAGTACCCCCACAGGGGCCGGGTAGCTCAGTTGGTAGAGCGTCTTACTAGTAACCGAAAGATACCTGGTTCAAATCCCGGATTGGCCAATGTGTGACCATATTATTTTCCCCTTACCATCAACTGGTTTGCTGGTGTCAGAATAATGTGACCAGTAGTCGCCTATACGCTTCGATGTCGTGTGATTATAATCTACAGTTACAGTTACCCCCACAGGGGTTAGTTAGTTAGTTATTCATTGCTTACAGGGTCCAGCAGACTGCAAAGAGCCGAATCAGGACCACAAAATCAAAATCACAACTTCGCTGAAAGAGCACTCGCCCCTGCTTCGCATAAAAGATCTGCAAAAAAAACACCTACAGTGGTGACATTGAAGGCACTCTCCACCAGCCAGTCACTTTACAAAGGGGACGCTGAGGCTATAATCTAATTTATCGAACCCCCGTTTACAAAAACAAAATAGAATACATACATCATTATACAATATCAACAAAACACATACATATAAAATGCCTACATTGCTAAATAATAACACCACAGGAAGCCCCGGTGACCATTTGGCATTTACATCTTTTATCTATTTAAATGTTAGAAGTTTAGTCCGATTTTGCTTAGTTTTGTGTGGTCCTGATTCGGCTCTCAGCAGTCCGCTGGACCCTATAAACACTGAATATCTATCTATCTATCTATCTGAAGGCTTCATTTATGTTAAGAGAACAATGGAGTTGCAATTGTTCCATAAAATACTTATTCCATTGGATGGAAGGTAAAAATGGGGGACAATGAATCATCTTGTAGTTATTGTGGTCCTGTACATATAACCAATGTAATACACCGAGGCATCAATAAGAATATAGCATTCATCACTGATAAAATAATAGTAAAAACAATATCTTTAGGTTCAACGCACAGAAAATGTATGAAGTATTACTGCATACAAACAAATACAAATTAGTTTGAACTATTTGGCTTATGTACACCAAAGACTGAGAATGTACCTCCCACCTCCTTTGCTTCTGCACACTGTCTGCCAATTAAGACAAACACAACAACACTAACACAACAACACACACTTTCAATCATCGTGTCTTGTGAAATGCATGTGCATTATACATGTTTGTGTATTACTGTTATTAATAACTTTTTTTAAAAAATATATAAATACTTGGATAAGTTTCAAGCAATTCAAAAGTTTTTTTTTTAAACTCTGTGTAAGTAGTCGTTACTTCTCCAAAATTTATTTTAGCCCCCAAAATTTTTTTTATAACTTAAATGTGCATCATAGTACATTCTACTACAAATGCAATGTCTTTTGTTGATTCACATGAATTGGTATAGTTGTATATATAACTAATTTTAAAAAATATATATATATACACACACTCACATCCACACACACACAATAAAAACAACGGTTCTGTTTAGCAGCTTTCAGTATAACTAGCGATCAAAGAAATCTTCGTTTATATAAATTGTACAGCATGTAAAAACTTGATCTTGGCCGTGAGCAAAAATCAACAAATGATTACTAGAAGCAACAAACAAACAGGTGAAGCTATATTAATTTAAAAACAAACTAGGACTACGGAGGTTGTAGCAAATAAACAATTCTAATAATTCTAATAACTGAATGAAAGCAACTGAGGCAGGTCCTCATGTCATTAGGTAAACTGCATAACGTGTTGTAGAATTATATATTTTACATTTAACTGTGTTTAGAAACTTACGTTCTGGCATTGGGAAGGACTCAAAATCTTGGCTTACGATTGAATGCACATCACTGATATTAAGAATGCTATATGTCCTGGCATTGCAAAGACCACAAAACCTTGGCTTACATTTGGATGTACATCACTGATATTTAAAAAACCACAAAAACTTGTATTTTCCCCACTGCCATTTACTAAGCAGTTATTTTCCTCTCTCATAGCCTGTTCCAGTTACAGTGTAATTTACTGCCATAGTCATACATTGAATAATTATATCAAAATCATGCGTCCAGCTGGACATACAGGAGATTCACATTATATGAGACGTTATTTTGGCTGGGAGGACTTCATGAGTCAACTGAATTAAGTTCAATTAGACAGGCGCAGCACAAATTATACAACGACTGTTTATGTGTATGAGAAATGCACTCGTGGTTAGGATTGTATTAAATTTATTCAGCTGCATGAAATAATGTGCATGGCTAAACGTCTTACATGAGGTGCATGTCAATGATCAACCCAAAGGATGCAACAACAAATTTGTCAAGCATACTCACTTGAAAATGGACAGTTCATTCCCATTTTATACATAATTACAACATCCAAAGTCAACACAGAACTGCTATAACAGCCCAAAGTCACATATTATCAGCTATCACATTACATGTCCGTTTTGAAATTTTACAAAATAGTGATTATGCGTACGTCAATTCCGAAAACCAAGTAGCAACAAATCAAAATCCAGTAACAGTGTCATGAATTAAAATGAAATAAATATTTAACAGAAATGGGTGGCGTTGGAAGAAGAAGATTGTTTACCCATTAAAATGTATTAAATATGAAGACTGTTTTTCTTTCGTTTTTTCATTCGACACAAAATAAATCATCATTTCTCACTGAATGACCACAACAAGCATGTTCCTAATGTGTGATCTGAACGTGATGCTCACACTCACATAAATTCCTCTTCCTATGAAGTGGACAAGTTACTATTTAATTAGCAAAAACAATCATATTATTTAGTTCTGAAATCAGCAATCTCTTAAAAGTTAAATCCTAAATATCCAATTAGCCCCATCATGCAAAAATTAATGATATATTTGGAGGTAACATGAAATGTAAACACACTGCCTTTAATAAAACAGTAAACAATTAAGTAATTGTGAATACATATTATACCACATTAGCATCACAACTGATGTAATGGAGTAAGCAAAACAGAAGATTGGTGTGATATGGGAAATGTAGACAAAAATATATGAAATGTTTATTGAAACAAAATTGTATTACATTCTTATTATCTACAAAAAAATTAAATACAAAGTGATATGACTCACAAATATTTAGTCATTATACCTGTTTATATAAAATACTACAATCTTTTATTCAGAGCCAATAAGGACCGCCATACCCAATATAGCTGTCACAATATATTATTATTACGCATATTACTGTAACATGGACTGAAATATGTACAGTATGTAGCTCTTCCTGCTGCAATATAAACTACCTCTCTTGAAAACACGTTTCTAGCTGCAAAAAAATGTATATCATCTTTCAAAAGTTGCATCTAAAAATTAGTTTTGACGACACATAGAGTTATCAAATACTTGTGTAAATCCAATGTTTAATGTGTTAGATCCAGTTAAGTTTTAACAAATTATTGTTCACAACACAGGGTTCTCAAATATTTTTGTAAATCCAATGTTTAATTTTGTAGATCCAGTTAAGTTAATATCAAATTTCAAAATGACGCAAATTAGAAGTTTGAAGATATTGCTAAGCAAACAGACTTGTAAATGGTTGCTGTATAATTACAGTAGTCAGAATAGTCAACAGCACTTCAAAAGTGGCATGATTTTATTCTTTTGAAAATGAGAGGCTACCCACTAGGTTGGTAAAAGGTGTCGCAGTAACCTTTCAGCCATAAGGGAGAGAGGTGTTTAGGATCTCCCTTTTCTCTAGGACAGCTTAATGAGGGTGGTGCCTATCTCATCTTCCTCACTGCTTTACCTTCCCTGATTCTAAACAGTTCCAGGTACCCATTCACAGCTGGGTAGACTGGGATGTGTTATGCACTTGTTTCCATATTTTCATTCTTTTCTTTTTGGTGTCATTTGATGGTTGCCTTCCTGCTCGCCCATCCAAGTACTAACCTTTCCCAACATTGTTTTAACATGAAAGATTGTTAGCATGTGCCCAAACCACTGCAACACCGATAACCCAATAGTCTTATCTTATACTGATAAACCTTTAGATGCAGTTAGGTTCATCTCCAACCTTTAAATGTTTCATTATTTTATTCTTTTAAAAATGAGAAAACATCCAATATTTTTTTGTTGTAAATTCAATATTTATAAATCTTTAGGTTCAGTTAGGTTCATAAAATAATTATTACTGTGGTCATATAATTATTATTTCGAATATATACACGATGGTACCAAATAGTCTTGTAAATTTAGAGTCAGTCAGGTGCTATGTAAAACTGTAAATCAGACATAAGACACAACAAGGATTTTTTAAAACAAAAGATACAAAAATAATTATGTGTTTTTCAAAAGAAAAGGGAGCTATTAGGTTAACTATAAAATATTACTACAATGTTGGCCGTAGGTGCCTGTCTATGATATATATATATGTGTGTGGGGGTGGAAAACTGAACCAAATAATTGTGTACAGTTTGTCAACACTCATGTTTTGGCAAATATCAATGTAGTTAGTGGGGACTGTAAAACTAATTAACAAATATTATTACACATACTAAAGCACAAAGAAAGCATATTTTTGGCAGTAGTAGTAATTAACATGATATAAACCTTTGTTTTTTTTTCTTTCTGTTAATTTGATCAATATTGGCAGCCTTTATTTTGAGGATATGCTTCACAAAAATATGAAAATTGGGGCTACGTGAGCTATTTATGTATGTATAATAATAGTATATTGGGAAGATCGAATAGCAGGTTTAGTTTTAAACACAGTGAACGCATGTTTGTAATAATACTGTGTGTTATGCTATAATTATGATGCAAGCCTGAAAAATATTATCCAAGCAGTTAGAAAATGCATCACCACTGAAGGCTTTCCTTAGAAGAAGTAATTACAAAATACAACTTTCTGGTTGAAAATAACACTTGTCAAGCATAAAAACCATTGGTTTGTTCTTATTTTTATTTCACAATTAATATATGCAGTAATTCTGATAAATAAAAGTCATTCAAATACCTTAATCCTCACAATTCTATGAAATGAAGCTTTCTGCAGTATAGGAGGTTTGCTAAATTCCATTGTTTGTTGGCTTTAATAGTCACAGTTTGTTATGATTGACTGTTTGTTACACTAGAATGAATTCTTGTCAGTCGTCAACCTCCATTATAATTAAAAGAATAGAATTCTTGTTTAGCACACCATCTACACTGCACAGCATTGCATCCAAAAAAGAATATATTTCTTGCTCTTTCTTCTTTTTGTGTTCATATTCATATCAAGGCATGCACACACACACACGCGCGCGCATGCTCACACACACTGGCATACTCACAAATGGTGTTCTCTTAATTTAGGAGAACTTGTCACACACGTAATATCTGCTTTATTACCCATATCATCATCATCATCATCATCATCATCAGAAAAAGAACAAACTAAAAGGGCAAAGCCCATATAACTCACAAGCTCCTTATGAACCTTGCAATGTTTAACATAAAAATGACTGCCCAGAAAGAAAAAAAAAAGAAACTGTGGCATTAAAATGCAAAGTAATACCGACTTTGATCTTTCTATGATCTTGACCTTGAGATGACCTTGGCCTCCAGATTCAAATACACTCATGTAAGATCAAATAATCTACAGCAAAAGTTGAATTATGCTCTAAAAGCAGTGACCTTGGGATGACCTTGACCGTCAGTGGCTTGACCTTGGGATGATCTTGACGTGATCTCTTATGCTCATGTATGATCAAACAACCCAATGTTGTTGCATACTATGGGTTAAATAGAGCCACTCTAATGTACGATGACTTGTTTTTTTGTATGTTTTTTGTAAGGCTTAAAATGACCTTGA
Organism: Oncomelania hupensis; assembly: GCA_036898135.1. Taxonomy (NCBI): domain Eukaryota; kingdom Metazoa; phylum Mollusca; class Gastropoda; order Littorinimorpha; family Pomatiopsidae; genus Oncomelania; species Oncomelania hupensis. The sequence goes on along the minus strand of CM072516.1, from coordinate 51,368,151 downwards.
TCTTCAATATCAACGCAAAAACGGAACATATATAAAAGATCAAATCAATCATCTAAAAAAATTTATAAAAATGGACAATAAAGTGTCCAAGAAATAAAGAAATAAAATAAATACAACAAGTTTGAACTTTGTATCTGTCATAGGGTCAAGGTCACATCAAAGGACCTATACTAGCTGACTTTGGACAACTCCAGTGACCTTGACCTTGGAGTGAGGTTTACCAAATGTGCAAAGGATGTGTGTCTCATTGATATCTATCATGTATATCATATTAATAACTTAGAAAAAAGTGAAATTTTGTGAAACATTTTCATTTTTTTACTAACATATGTTGACCCTGTGACCTTGAAGTGAACTCATTCATTTACTGATCATTTATGAGGTCTCATGAACATACAAAATCTTACCAAGTTTTTTGTGATAGTTGAAATAGGTTCTGAGATATTAATCCACTAGCAAGTTTTGCACGCCAAGATCTAGATGGTGGAAAGACGGATGGATGGACAACAACAACAACAACATTTCTTTAAATGTCATTTTTGGACTATTTAGGACTCATCTCGCACAGATTTGGAAAAATCTTAAAACATTTTAGAGGGGAGGGAGGGGAAGGGATGTTGAATACAATCATAGACTCACATTGCTATGCACGCGAGTAATAGATGTCACATCACAAATATTGGTGAACACCGGAGTATATCTCCGTTTTGGAAAATGTATAATAATTATATGCACACAGAAACAGCAAAATTTTTCACGTTTATAACTGTTACTGCTTTGCAGCAAGAAATTAAACCAATAACATTTTTGTATGCAACAATTTCTTTGAAAGCAATAGTAAAAAGAAATTAAAATTTACCTCCAAAAGAAAAAAAACAAGAAGAACAATCACACAAGCTGATCACATTTATATCAAACTGTTTTCTTCAAAACAAATTGTTGTTCACAAAACTAGAATGTAGTCTGGGGTTAGGTCGAGTCCTAAAGGTGTCCAGTTTTGTCACACATTTGTAAAAAAACATGCAGCTGTCTGAAAATGGCTTCCCATGAAAAAAGTCCCATGTCCCATGAAAAAGTCCCATGTCCCAACAATCAAGTCCCATACTTTTTAGAAGTTTGCAACTTGGTCTGCGTAAAATCTGGTACATTACACATAAATTGTAATAACATTTTTTTTCTCTCCAAGGAACACAACACAACGTAAGTTTGCCTGGAAAACATCCACACTGGTTGTTTGCATGAATGTTGATGTCTTTCAATTTAGTAATTGTCATGTCCATTTGATACACACAAAGAAAATTACAAAGAAACCCACACCCTTTGTTTACTTCAGGAAAAGGGGATTGGGGGAAGAGGGGCAGGGGGAAATAACAATTTTGGTTTGGTTTATTTTCCACAACACTGGCTTGGTAAAAACTGGCAAATATGTGTCCATGTAACAAATCACAATAATTGTTATCGATCACATTTTGTGCCGAAGATGTGCCTCTCCACCTGTCACACTGACTTTTGCATCAGACACTATTAAAGTTGTTACCCTTTTCCACATTGGACAGGTATGTAGGATTTTCACTCACAAAATAGCATCTTCTGCCCAAAAAAGGCCATACCGAAAAAAAAAATTAACTGCATGTTACTGTGTGGCAGCCATGAGCTATTGTAAAACAATGAAAGTCCATATATTTGCACAAGCTTATACGTTTCTTGTGGTCATTCCTTAACACAAATGTAAGTAGATCTTCTGCATAAGACCACACACAGTAAAAAAATAATTGACTGCATGTTTGTGTGTGGTATAGCCATGATCAAGCCATTGTAAAACCATATATGTCTGTGTGTTTGCACAAGCTTGTACGTTATTTGTGGTCATTGGGCAGCACAAATTTCAGTTGATCTCAGCATACACTGTGGTATGCAGATGGTGGTCACTTGACAACAGTTTATACGCGATCCTTGGCAATATGGACTCTTGTATTGCATGGTGAATAATGAAGATTATTATTATGACGTAGGTGGGCCAAAAGAACTATGAGCAAAGTCAGACTAAATGTCACAGCAGACGTCACACTTGTGCTGGCTCTGTTTCTGCAGATGTCTCTCTTCTGCGGGACAGCTTGTTGAGAGTCCCTGAACTCTCGTTCACAAATGTCTGCAGCACACAGAAAAAGACATAAAAACAAATTAGATGTGTCCATTTTGGAGAACTGCACCGAGTTACAATGATTTGCCCAGCAAATCTGGCCCACGATTGTAACAAAAATTACAAATTTTGTTAGCTTGAACAGTGTCACGACTCCATTTTCTAAACCTGTGACAGTAGGATTTCTAAGCCTGTTATAGAGGGTGGAAGGCGAGGGGGAAGTTTATTGCTAAGTCTGCAAATAGTGTAACACTTGCATTGTTTTGTTAGTTTTGCTTCATCACCCTAAACTGGTCAAGACTGCCGCTATATGGGTATGAGGGCAGGCGTGTATTTTCACGTGCTGTGTAAGTTTTTGCTGTTAGCAATGTGCGCACTAAATTTGAGAGTGCAAGCAAATAAAACTGCTACATTATTTAGTCACAGACAGCAATTTGAAACGAGAAGTACTCTAGTGCCAGCATTGTTGTCAAGGGGGGGATTGTGTGGGCGAAGTTGTGTACTATTTGCCGCCTATCTCCAGCAATGTGTCCTCCTGCTATGACGGTCCTGCAAGGCCGCGTCCAGTTGTACTGGAGCTGAGGTCCTGTGAAGAAAGAGGAGAGCTGCATGCACAACTGTGACCATTCGGACCTGTTTCATCTTTGTGTTGTGTCGTCTTATCCGAGGAAAAACACTGGTAGCATAAGTACACGCAGGCAACTCCTAAGTGGTCATTTTGCTTGTATTTGTATAAACATGTATATATTGTATATTTTAAATGAAAGGAAATTTACCTAAATTTACACTGAGCGCGGCTGACGGGGTAGGAAGTTTGAGAACTTATTTTAACCCCCTTAACTGTCTCTTTATCAGGGCGGTTCTTGAAATGGTTGACAGTTTCAGCTTCAACAATTGATTGTGTCAGTGCATTCCATGTGTTCACAACTCTTTGTGAAAAAAAGTTATTTCTGAGATTCAGTCTAGACCTCTCTTTGAACAGTTTGCTGCTGTGAAATATTGGTGAAGAAAGTATGCTTTTGTATGCAGGGAAATAATTTATATTCTAAAATAATTTTCAACCTTTGTGAATGGAAATAATTTATGCATGACAAATTTGAATTCTTCGCTAATGTTATAAAAAGTAAAATATAAATTAAAACAATTTTGTCACCGATGAAGAAAAGATATATAATTTATAAATGGAATGTGATCAGAGGTTTTCAACAGTTGTAAAGGGAAATAATTCATAAATTACAATTAATTTGTTTCCAATTATAATAAAGAGAAATAATATGGGAACATTCGTTCATTTTAATTATAATAAAGAGGAATAAATTGGGAAAGTTTGTTCATTTCAATTATGATAAAGGGAGGTAATTTATGAATAGAGCTTGATAATAGAACAAAGAAGGATATAACGTGCACTAAGATGCAGACGAGTATGTGAGTATTTTTCCTATGTCGGTTGAATATTAAATATCTAATGTTCTGAGCTTTCCAATGGCGTGTATTCGTTTTGCTGACGGTCCAACTATACCATGATGATGACGAGATAACAATCATTAGCATATTTCCTCACACTGGTGTACGATGAGGTGAGTCGTCATAAGCAGGCAAAGGGGTTAATCATAATTTTATTTGTAATTCAGTAAATTTTGTGTGGATAAAAAGTTTGATCTAAATTGCGTGAGAACCGAGTTCCAAATTGATTTTGGCTTTTTGTTGAAAAAAAAAAGTGTTACATGAATAATGATCAAGCATAAGCTGATGACTAAATACATCTGTTTTTTCTTCATACAGCTTCTTTCATTATGATTCATCCAAGTGTACGTGCGCGCGCGTGTGTGTGTGGGCGTGTGTGTGAGAGACCTTGTACTTTGTTTATTACATTTACTGCCCCTTCCCCAATCCGCTTTGATTTGTACTGCCCCCAATCCCTCTCTAAATGTATTGTACTAATCTTTAATGAGTGCGTGAATACGCTTGGAACTGTTCTTTACAAGGAAAAGCACCTTATAAATATAATAATAATACTGGATGCTATAAACGCGCTATTCTCCAAATCTCTAACCAAGCTCAAAGCGCTGCGATCTGTACCAAAATACACGCTCAAATGTATCACCCACTCTCACTCACACAACAAACACACATCTATTACTCAAACATGTCCGGTCCTGATTTGGCTCGGAAGAGTCCGCTGGACCTAAAGCAACAATAAATCAATCAATCAATCAACTCAAACATGTGGTGTAAAGGCAGGGAGATCGCTATTAGAAGGCGGAAAGGACATCACAATTTTATTTTTAAAATTATTACACTGACTGCATCCAATACCATTATTAAAAAGAGGGAGGAAACCGGAGTGGCCGGAGAAAACCCTCGGTGATCTCAATAGTCTCGTACCTAAGTCACATACGTTCGCCCCTTGCGGGAATCGAACCTGCGACCTTCAACAAAGGAAACCAGCAATTGATCCACAACGCCACAAGGCCACTCATTATTTAGTTATTAAATACATACCATAAGGCGTTTGCTGGCAAAATAGGGCCTGTCTGGACTGCCGTCATTCATATCACAATCCTCACAGAAACACAACAACAAAGCATCCATCACCATCTGCAAATCAACCAACAAAACCATATCACACACAATGAATCTAAATAACCAATGTGTTAAATCACAAGGTGTATATATATTGCACTAAATTTCTGAGTACAGAGTTCTAAATATGTTATTTATTTATTTAATTATCCTTATATTCTTATATAGCCCTTTTCCAGCTAGCTCAAGAGCTGCTGAAGGCGCTGGTTGATACTCAAGCCGCCCGAGGAGCCCACCTGCAAGCATAGTCTGACACCCAGACTGACTGAGCACAATCCTGTGTTAGTATATGCAGTCTTACCTCATACACAGATAGAAAGCAGTGGGCAACAAAATAAGCAAAGATGCACACCAGCAGTACAGGAATGGCAAAGAAATGAAGATCGCTCCGGCTCTGCAACAGATAACATCAAAACTTTATTAAAAATCATCTTGGTTATAAGTAATTTCCGTGGCCTTTTATCAACATCTGCTTTCAGCCATTTATTTCATACTATATCATCATAGTGCTTCTCTCAGTTTTTTGCTACTTTACTTTAAGCTAATTCATCTCAAACTGCAGCTTGGAATTGCATTAAAAAAATAGTTCCACAGTTTTAGATTGATTTTCTATTGATTCAATACAATTCAATCCAACAAATGTTCATTACCGTTAAAGAAACCACGTACAGCCATTTGTATAGCATTTTAATCAATTACGGCATACAAGGTAAACAACAATCCTTATCAATGATATTGCTTCCATCAAAATACAGGATTTTCATAGATTCATTCATAACATGTGATTTTGTCACTTCACGTTATCTACAGTTTGGTGTGTGTGTGTACGAGTGTGTGTTGTGTGCTTTGAGCTTGTGCTTTGTGGATATGAAGTGCTTGACAAGTCTTACTAATCATCTAACCTTGAGCCAGATGACACTGACTGCACCTGTGGCAGCCATGATGGCCAGCTTGGCCAGTAAAAGTAGAAAGTTCCCAATGCTGTTCAGCGCCGCCACACGCAGTGCACTGCTCACCAGCATGTTGAATGCCTGCACAATAATATTAATAATAATAATAATAATAATAATAATAATAATAATAATAATAATAATAATAATAATAATAATAATAATGATAATAATAATAATAAATAATAATAATAATAAATATATAAATGTAACTGTTCGTAAAGACAGTTTCTAGTCATGCCAGCAAATTGACAGTTTGACCGTCTTCGTCAAGATATTTAAAAAAAACTAAAAACATTTAACTCACCGGAGCCATGCACCTAACAACTTTTTCAAGCGCTACTTTGGTGTTTTATTTCAGAAAGAGCGTTGCCACCCAGGATGAGGGAGGAACATGATCTACAGTGCATGGTGGGTGTAGCGGTGTATCTTACAGTGCATGGTGGGTGTAGCGGTGTATCTTGCACTCACCCATCTAGCACATCAGCATCGGAATCTTTAAAGTATGTGCGACGGAGTGCTTGCATGCACATAGCTGCAGACCTTTATACTCTCATCCGAAGGATGTGAAACAGTACTGCATGCACATAGCTGCAGACCTCTATACTCTCATCCGAAGGATGTGAAACAGTACTGCATGCACATAGCTGCAGACCTTTATACTCTCATCCGAAGGATGTGAAACAGTACTGCATGCACATAGCTGCAGACCTTTATACTCTCATCCGAAGGATGTGAAACAGTACTGCATGCACATAGCTGCAGACCTTTATACTCTCATCCGAAGGATGTGAAACAGTACTGCATGCACATAGCTGCAGACCTTTATACTCTCATCCGAAGGATGTGAAACAGTACTGCATGCACATAGCTGCAGACCTTTATACTCTCATCCGAAGGATGTGAAACAGTACTGCATGCACATAGCTGCAGACCTTTATACTCTCATCCGAAGGATGTGAAACAGTACTGCATGCACATAGCTGCAGACCTTTATACTCTCATCCGAAGGATGTGAAACAGTACTGCATGCACATAGCTGCAGACCTTTATACTCTCATCCAAAGGATGTGAAACAGTACTGCATGCACATAGCTGCAGACCTTTATACTCTCATCCAAAGGATGTGAAACAGTACTGCATGCACATAGCTGCAGACCTTTATACTCTCATCCGAAGGATGTGAAACAGTACTGCATGCACATAGCTGCAGCCCTTTATACTCTCATCCGAAGGATGTGAAACAGTACTGCATGCACATAGCTGCAGACCTTTATACTCTCATCCGAAGGATGTGAAACAGTACTGCATGCACATAGCTGCAGCCCTTTATACTCTCATCCGAAGGATGTGAAACAGTACTGCATGCACATAGCTGCAGACCTTTATACTCTCATCCGAAGGATGTGAAACAGTACTGCATGCACATAGCTGCAGACCTTTATACTCTCATCCGAAGGATGTGAAACAGTACTGCATGCACATAGCTGCAGACCTTTATACTCTCATCCGAAGGATGTGAAACAGTACTCATTTGTTAAGTTATCTTTTCCTAAACTGATCAAACAGTGCATTTTGGTCCTATCAACATTTGCCACAAATGTAATAACTCTTTTAGGATTAATAGGGTTAGCTTAAGGGAAATAACTCACCCTTCTTGAAGAAGAACAGAAATTTCTGCCACTGACGGCTGCAAAATAACAATCAAGAGTTATTTAAACAATAGATCCAAAAATAAAATTCATTAGTTACTGTGAATAGTCTTTCATTTACCATTAACAGACATACAAAACCCCAATCATAAAATGTCCAGTATTTATGTAATGCATGCATTTATTCAAAATAGTGTTTGTTTTGATAAATTAATGCATTGCAACTCTTTACCAATAATAATCCATCTCCAATCTGCCTCACACCCCTATCCCAAAACATCCAATAAAAGCTACCAATCAATAAACCACAAACCACTCCCTCCTTTTATTCGCCACGACCACGACCACCACCACCGCCACCGCCACCGCCACCGCTCTGCAGTTTAAGATTAAGGTCCATACACACAGTCTTCTTTTGCTATTAGCATTACCAATGACAGTGTAAGCGTTGGCATTGATGTATTTGAGGCACTTTTCCAGACACCACAGACAGCAACAGCAGCATCTGGAGCAGAAGTCGGCACACCAGTTGTCCGCATGTTTCAGCCTGTAAAAAAGGTATAAATTAATAATAGCAACAACAACAAAAACAACTTTAATAATAGATGGCCATGTGTAACCAACATATGCGCTAACCTATAACACACATCCCAACAATCAAACATGTGTTGTACACGTAAGTCGCTATATCCGAAGACGGAAAGGAAACAGAAATGTTATTTCTGAAAAGTGAAATTGTTTAGATTGACTGGGAGGAAACTGGAGTACCCCGGGAGAAAATCCTCAATGACCTTATACCAAATCTCATACCTAAGTCATTCAAGTTCGTCTCCTGCTCAGTGCTGGGTTTGAACCCGCTACCTTCAGCATTGGAAACCAGCCCCCTACGCAGTTGTGGTACCTGGCCACCTCTTTACGTGCTTCCAACAGGTATATCTCAGACAGACAGTGAGTTGGACACTGACAGACAGACAGACAGATGTATAGTCAGAGAGAAAAGACACAGCAGGAAAGCAAATACCCAAAGCAAAACCTCTGCGACTCACTTTTTGTTCAGATGCATAAGAAGCATGCGTGGTAACTTGACGATGGTGATGAGGAAGGCGCCCATGGCTACAGATCCTTGATGGTATATGATAAGTCGACCTATGGCAGTCAGGATTGGCGAACCTAGCCTCTTTTTATTTCTGAGAAAGCAAGAAAGAAAAAAATATTAAAGGAGTATCAGCCATAACAATAAAGAGATAAAAAATAACTAAAAATATTTTGGGCACACACATATTCATCACACACATATTCATCACACACAGACGGACGATTGACAGACAGACAGACAGACATACATACAGACACATGCTCTCTGTCCATTTGTCTTTCTCACTTCTTTCCTCTCTCTCTCTCTCTCTCTCTCTCTCTCTCTCTCTCTCTCTCTCTCTCTCTCTCTCTCTCTCTCTCTCTCAATTATTGATTATAAATGTATATGGCATAAGCATGTACATTACGTTTGCAAACTTGTCTCCAAAAATCTGTACCTCTTAGGTAAATTAAAATTTTTGTTGGTCCTGATGCGAGAAGAATTATTTTAACGTCCCACTGCCTTTCACATCTCAATTATGCGTCATCAGTATGGTGTGGTGCAGGAGAAGTGCAAATCAATAAACTAAACTCTTTGCACCATAGAGCAGGGAAGATTATCATTGATGATCCCAGTCTTCCATCATCGGAAAAAACTTAAAGCAGCAAACCATCAGTTTTCATTTAACATTGTGACCCTCTTGTTTCAAAAGCAACATGGCTTGGCACCACCTTATATAAGCAATCTATTAATTGCTGCGACAGAACGCTACGGGTCCAACAAATACATCTTGCCTCAAACACAAATTGACCTCTTTAAGAATAGTTTTGCATTCTCAGGACCTCTCATCTGGAACTCTCTTCCTTTAAACGTTAGAGATCGTGTACCACTCTCCCTTCATTCAAACGAACATTAAGACAACATTACCTTAATACCACCTAACCACTGATTTTGTCAACCATTTTGCATGGTGCTACTTGATTATTTGAATGTATTTGATGTACCTTAGAATGTATGTGTAATTGTACCACCTGATTATTTTGATATACATTGGGTTGTTTGTTATGTATTTTGTAACTGCAAAACCAATATTGATTGTCATATAACTTTTCTCTATGCTGCGTAACAGTTCTTATAGTTATTTATTTTGTCGTGTCATTACAATTATTTGTCATGTCGTTGGCATGTATGAATGAATATCGCAGACTGTGAGTGTGAATGATAGGAGGAACCATTGTAAGATTAAGTTCCCACCTAAAATCTGTATCCTTGTTGTGAATAAAATGTTCGAGTCCCTCTCTCTCTCTATGTTTGTCTGTCTGTCTCTCTCTAAAGCGATACATTCTTCCATGGGGAAAAACAAGCTTCCTAAAAAAAATCAACCTGGTCAAAATACCACTAAGCCTAGCAATTTTAAACACCAACCTGATGAAGTGCCATAGTGTTCAAAATCGTATTACTTTTCTTTCTTTCTTTCTTTCTTTCTTTCTTTCTTTCTTTCTTTCTTTCTTTCTTTCTTTCTTTTAAACCGGTGTCAAGAAAAGATGAAATTGTGGTCAAGCACATATGTGTAACCAAAACCTTACAAAGTAATCTGGTACAAACTACCAATAAGGTTTATTATTGAAATCCAGTCAATTCAACATGGTGAAGTTCTAATGTCCCACGGTAATGGGGACAAACTGCTGTAATTAAATTATAAAGATTTCGGTTGTCTGCATGGTGAAACACCATTTTTAATTTAAAAGCATACAACCTGGTACAAACTATCACTCAAACTATACCACGTTAACTATTACTGAAATTTAATTGCACCGTCCAAGTACTAAAACTACAATAAAACTTAATCATTAATGTCACCAACCTGGTAAAACTATCAAAAGAAATGCAATAATGGCAAACCAGTACTAAAAACTATCAATATAAAAAAATTAATGGCAACTTGTGATATGGTACTAACAACTATCAATGTAAAAAACTCAGACAACTCCAACAATGGCCACTTGGTGCTAAAAACTTTGGATATAAAGAAACTTAATGCGAGAAATTTAACAATGGCAACCTGGTACTAAAACCTATAGATAAAAAGAAACTTTGCTAAAATCTATCAATATAAAGAAACTTAGTGAGAGAAATCTAACAATGGCAACCCAATACTAAAAACTATCAATATATATATTTTTTAATTAGAAAAATTAGTGAGAGAAATTTAACAATGGCAACCTGGTGCTAAAAAAACAACAACTATCCATTCAAAGAAAGTGAGACCAACCTGGTGAAGTACCACTGTGCCACGGCGCTGGAGATGACGAACTGCTGGCAGGCGATGATGAACTCTGCGGTCCAGATCAGCCCCACAATGTGGTACCACCAGAAGTAGGACACCAGCTCGTGCTCTGTGTATTGGACAAAGCCGAACTGGTCAACAGTAGGCTTCTCTGCCACATACAAACACACCGCCACACACATTACAAACCACTGAGCTATGCCTGAGAGCTTTGGTTATTGTGACTTAAGACTTTACAGCTGAAAATTCATATACATAGAGACAGCGCCCAAGTTAATTTAGGCTACTGTAGTGTGCCACTGAAGGCTCAGACACTCTGTATGTCTATGTTTGAAGCACATTTGAGGCGTTTTGATCAATTGAAGTCTGAAACATGCATCCACGAAAGCCCAGATATGTCATTTTTGGCGCACATCTGAGGAGTTTTTGAGCAACTGAAATCTCAAATACGGGTCCTCGAATTTTCAGCTTAATTTTGTTTTCTTCTGAAGGAGGCTGACTGCTATTTAAAGCATGCATGTGAGACTGAAAGTTCTGTCATGTTGTAATTATTTCGCTTTCATCTCCATATTGACAAATTACAAGGAAGGGAGCTAACTCTAACAGAGCTTCTTCAGTTACCAGACGATTCACCTTGAATTTAAACAAATAATAATAATTTAAAACTCCCGATCTTAATAAATGTTGTCATACCCCTTCAAGACCGAAAAAAGTTGTTACTGAAAGAGTACGTAGTTCTGGTGTATTTAATCTCAAGTCATATTTAGCTTCCAATATCAGAATCAAAATATCAAAACGGAATGGACAGGCATAGCTGGCAACCCCAGGAATGAACTCATCTCACAAGCATGCTCCACTCTACTACAACACAAGCGATTCTGTGGCAGAGAAGTCCCAAAGAAAAAACAAAAAAACCACAATGAAATAAAACAACAACAACATCAAGGTCACAATGTTATAACTAGCTACAGATGTCATTGCATTCTACACTATATAAGCTGTACTGTCTTGTTCAGAAAAAAAAAGCAATTGTTTTGTTCATAGTGTAGTCTGTAACCGCAGCCAAAGAAGGCACTGATATGGTAATTGTTGCAAATATATTGTTGCAAATATATTTCACAAATGAAATTTCAGTTTCGAAAATGCTGTCATTCTAGTATGCAATGTAATTTAAACCAGGTTGTGTAATTCATACACTATACAAGACCATAGGCCTTATTGTCTAATGTAATTAGTACATTATATAGAACTAGGAATTATATACATCAAATGTAGCTGAAAGTCCTGAATCAAAAATATGCATCAATGACCATATCAGCTAGGGATGAAAGACAGTTATGTGCAGCTATCAAGTTAATATTAGTGTGTGTGTGTGTGTGTGTGTGTGTGTGTGTGTGTGTGTGTGTGCTGTGCAAAATGCCTTTACAATGCTAAAAGCGTGAAACAATCTAATTGAATGCAACATAATTCATTTTAAACTGGCGCATTCATAGTGAAATTTCAATTGAATATGTTTGTGCATAGTTGTACTGAACAAACCTCATTGACAAACGTATACAATCAGTCACCTCCGTTTAATTAAATAAACTGGTATCAAGGATAGCCATCTTGAAGTTTTAATATAGTTGAACATGACTCTGCAAGGTGATATCTTGGGCGGCTTGGGTAGGGCCTTGATTTAGGTCAGAACCTACAGCAGCTCTTTGAGCTGACAAGTGTACTTTGTGCACTTCCAAGATTCAAGGTAACTTTGTATGTCTTAATGTCTCATGTTTGAGATAATAAAGTGATATTAAATCTTGAAAATGCCCTTTCAATTTGAACAATCAGTTTATGTCGAAAGACTCAGCAACAGATTTTTGTAACCGACACTGGACAACAGTATTTGAAAAAGAAATTATTACATAATGAAGACGGCAATACATCTGATGAGTCTATGGCAGCTCGTCGAAGTGGGCGCTTGAGTTAGACCCTGTTATGGACCAACACCTTGAGCAACTCTTGAGCGGGATAAGCGCTATATTGAAAAGATTACAAACAGAGTTAGTGTCCATTATGATGAGGAAATCCTACCCCCGTTTTCTTTCAAAATAATATTTTAATAAATAGTCAGTTTTTGTGTGCCCACATCTATCACCTCCACCACAGCCGGGAAGTGGAACCTTATCTCGTCTAGTGTACTCTAGTCTAGTCTAGTCTAGTACAGTACAGTACAGTACAGTATAGTATAGTATAGTATAGTATAGTATAGTATAGTATAGTATAGTATAGTATAGTATAGTATAGTATAGTATAGTATAGTATAGTATAGTATATAGTGTAGAATAGCATAGCATAGCATAGCATAGCATAGCACAGTATAGTATAGTATAGTATAGTATAGTATAGTATAGTATAGTATAGTATAGTATAGTATAGTATAGTATAGTATAGTATAGTATAGTATAGTAGTGATGGCATCGTAGGCTATCAGCCTTTTACCTTCTAGATAGGCGTGCATTTAAGAGCACACGTGTGAAGCTTACTTGTCACACTGGCAGACTTTCAGGCAAAAGTTGTCTGATGAATTTTGCCTACCAGAGGGAGGTGTGGTAAGGGAAGTACGCTATGTTAGACACAAACCTATCAACAAGCTTGACCAACCTGCCGTGGAGAGGTAGGCGAGGACGATGACCCAGTAGACGAAGAAGAGGAGGAGGAGGAAAAAAGTGAAAACGGGCAGACCCATCACCATAGGGATGGACGCCACGCACCGTCCAGCTTCGTGAAACAGCGTCACCACCAGGGAAATGCGATTCCTCATCGCCAGCAGCACCAGAAGCAACAGCATCTGTAAGCAAAAGTCACGTTATAAACAACAACCCAAATGTATTGCATTGTATTGTAAATATTCTCACACAGTGCATAACCGCTCACAGTTCTGCTCCAAGAGCTGCTAAAGGCACTGGCTGAAATCAGGATCCAACTCAAGCTGCTCAAGACGAGAACTTGCCGCATCAAGTGCACTGTCATGCACCATGGACATTTGGGCGACTGCGTGATTGTTGTTTTTTTTTTCTTCACAAAAAGGCGACTTATAAATAACCTTCTTCTTATTACTATTTAAATTCAATATTGAAGAATTCGTGGTGCAACGCACCTTGTACAGATTTATCCAGCTATCATAGTATATTAATTATATTACCACACAGAAACTGTGTTAACCAAGCATGCAACTGTACCGCGAGTCCAGAGGCGACGACGGCAAAGATCAGGAAAGCCTGCTCGCTGTTAATGTCCACCTCCAGCAGAGGCACCTGTAGACTCTCCTGCTTGTCCAGAGTGGTCTTGAAGCCGACATACGTCCACCACAAAAACGCTGTGCCCACTGGAACGAAGCACCAATAATGATTGATTAATCACTTGTACAACGTGAAAATCAATGTATCGAGTGCTAGGAAACGCTCCATCTTTCGAATTGAATGTAAATCAGTGTAAGGACAATGGGATTATCATATTTAAAGATAAAGACATTTTGTATAGGAAAAGATGAGTTCCGTTTCTGGATTCTTAACGTCTTATTCTTTTTGTATCTTTACTATTCTTCATTACTCAGAAACAATAACACCCACCCACTCACACCCATATGCACTGATGAAGACAAGGAAATCCTGATGATAGGTTTTTCTCCTTTTGTAAGTTATTGTTCCTGAGATACACAGAGTAAGACCTCTTATATAGTTCTGTGATAGTTGATATTGGTGGTCTTATCATGAAAACTTAGTTGTACAATTAACATGTTATGATGTTAACTTATTAATTAATTAATTAATTAAGTTGTCCAATAATATTACCATGTTGCAGCGAACAGACGTAATATTAAATAACTGAAGTGAACTGCGTGGGTTACTGTATAATAACCATTAGTGGTCCTTCTATATAGAGTGGAGGAAAGCATTCCAGAAAAGACAGGATCTTCCTAGATAGGATAAAGGAAATTATTCTAGAAAGACCATCATCTAACCGTCGAAGTATAACTATAAGACGGTGTAACACTGCCAATTGCAATAGGAACTCTTCAGTGGGAACGCAGAGTTAAAGAGTTCCTCTTCTGCATGATGTAGGTTACAAATTATTAATATAAAAGATTCTGACATCTTAGTGTTTTAACGAATTCTATATCAAAACACTGATGCAGTACTTGAGACAAAAATAATGGCATTCGTTGTGGTGGTGGCGGTGGCGTGGTGGTGGTAGTGGTGATGATGATGATGATGATGATGATGATGATGATGATGATGATGATGATGATGAAGATGATGATGATGATGATGATGATGATGATAACGACAACGATAAAAAGATGATGATGACGACGACGACAACTACAGCGACAATACAGAAAATGATGACGAAGGTAATGATGACGGAATGACTCACCCAAGCTGGAAATGACGACAGCTGCCACGATGATCCAGACGATGACAGCAGCGAGGAATCTGATGAAGAGTACCATGAGGACTGAGAACCCTGCACAGCACAGAGCACATAAATCAAGATACAAGTGTGGAAAGTCAAACATGCCAGCCCTAGAACAATCCTTCCCTAAATAAAACATTATTTCCCTATATACAACACGTTAGGAGCAGAGGAGGACAACGAAAGAGACAGGTAGAGTAGCCAAGCCTGATAAAACATACTCCAGAGTCTTAATAGAGAGTAGGTCTCATTTGGGCTCAGCCAGGTTGTGTGAAAAAGAAGCTGGACAGTGATGATGTCAAATACATAACATGGACGGCGCTGGACTGTCATGCTACGCCTCTTAACAGCTAACACTATAGACAGATCGAAAGTGGGGAAAACTTCCCGCGTCAGCATCGCTCATGCATGTCCTCCCCAACAGCCAACAGACTGAGGGATTGATGATGATGATGATGATGATGATGATGGTGGTGATGATGATGATGATGATGATGATGATGATGATGATGATGATGATGATGATGATGATGATGATGATAATGATGATGATGACGACGACGGCTAATAATATTTACCATCACGTAATGAAAGATAATAATCCGTGTGATGCGCAGTCCTGACGTCAATCTTTTTCACGTCATTCTACGTTGGAGGACAACAATATACATTACACAGAAGCTGACAGCTGTATCTGCTTTGAGACAATCCTGATCAAACAGGAAGCACTTAAGTGTGATCCTCACGGCTTTCTGATAATTGTGACATCCCAAATTGCAAGCTTGCAATTGTTATGTTTATGATATTTGCTATTATTTCTTTTTCTTTTGAACTATGTATGACGGCCTCTTGGTCGTGAAAACTTGCTGCGCTAAGGACTTTGAAACAACAACAAACGGCAAGAATGGCGCACAAAGACACACGCATAGGCAAGTACAAACGCAGACATCCCCTCCCTCCCCCCCTCCAAACCATCCACTCCCCTCACACACACACAAACATGTGGTAACCTCAATTTGTATGGTTCACCATCTTAGTTCGATCCTTGAAATAAAGCAGCTCTGAGAGACCCTTTTGTTCAAGAAAGAAAGGAAGAAAAATGGCCCCCTCCATCTTCCTGATCGTTTGATTGCTGGTCGTTGACGTGATAAAACCCACAAAATGCTAGCCTCTGCTCTTCCAAACTGACACACGCAAGGCGCCTATCCAGAATATCTAGTGAGCCCTACCACACTGCACAACTTGTATTAGCTGTGACTGCGTAGCTTTCTCTCTCTCTCTCTCTCTCTCTCTCTCTCTCTCTCTCTCTCTCTCTCTCTCTCTCTACGCTAAACATGCCAACTTAGCTGAATCTCCTACTAGGATAAGAGTATAGGTCTAGTTTGTGTACGTATGCATACCATCGCACGGAATTTAACGACCCAGACGCTCAAGTCCTAGACGGGTGATTGTTAGATACACACAAAAAAACATAATAATTTTTTGTTTTAAATCCTTGCAAGAGCAACGTCGTATTTCCCTCCCACCCACTCCCCACCCCTAGTCAATGGTGGCGCTGCTCTTCGGCTGCTGCGCTTTCGCAGAGAAGGTAACCAGAATTTCCCCCGCAATGGATGTCGCTATATTACATCTCAATTCCAAACACTCGACAGTTCATTGTATGCTCCGTAAATAGCAGAAGTTGCTGGTATAATTTACATTTCTGCAGTAAGGGACGCTATTCAAAAGATGAAGGTTTTCTAGCAACTACTTTGCCGTAGAGAAGAGAGAGGCGTCGGGGACATCTTTTTCTTAAAAAAAAAAAACCAGGTTTGTTGAGGGATGATGCAGTCTACATCTCCTTTTTCTCGTAACTGTACTGTTTCCGACTCTCAATATTTTGAATGATGGTGTGCTAGCTGCACAAAATCTTCCACTTTACACTAAAGTTGCTCTGTCCCTAAACAATATGATAGGCTGGGATCTATCGGGTGACATTTCGACACTAGTGTTGTTCTCCTGTCGCACTTAAAAATAAATTTGGCTCTCAATATAGTCAGGTACAGTTGCATTTACAGCTGAGAGAGGTAGGGATGATTTTTGTGTGACGTTTTATTGCTCTTCTAAGTATAGCCCTACTAAACTGGAAACCCTGCCATAACAGGGTTAACACGCGAAGAGCTGAGCAGTCTCTGATAACTATGCATACATTGTCACCGGCGGTGTTTCTTAGTAAGCTGTTTATCGCATCAAATCAATCACAACCCCTTTCTTCTTGTTGCAGTTTTCAAGACGACAAAGACGCGACAATTGTCTGTGGGGCTATTACAGAGTTTACATAGTGGTGTGGGTTACTAGAAGAAGAAGAGGAAGAAGAAGAAGAAGAAGAAGAAGAAGAAGAAGAAGAAGAAGAAGAAGAAGACGAGAGGTGAGGAGGAGGAAGAATTAAAATGAACTGTACTAATATAGAGTTTGTTTGTGTTTTTTTAAGTTTAGCCTTTTCTAAGCTCAGAGAGCTGCTTACGACCTTTGCAGGGAACAGGGCCTAACTCAAACCGCGGAAGACGTCAACGTACCGTCTGACCCCTACCAAGATTTAAGACTATATTGGCACTGCCACGGCCATAAGATCTACAAATAAAGGCGGTGGGGATGACGGCTATGGCGACGATGACGACGACGACTAAGAAGAAGAAGATGAAGAAGAAAAGAGGACGGCCAAACAGAAAACAACAACCACAATAAACACTGATGGTGTTACTAGACTGACAATCCAAGCGCGTTTCGATTTTTTTTCACCTCTTTGGCCGGCAGGGCAAACAACAACAACAACAACAACAACAACAACAACAACAACAACAACAACAACAACAACGACAACGACGACGGTAAAACAGATAGAATAAAACGTACAACGTCATAAACAATAAGATTTATTAATAATAACCTAACAAACTAATATCCCAAAGCCACGGGCAACCTAAGTCTTTAATTATTTTGTTTTCAATTTAATTTAAAGAAGGACGAAAGCAACCAGGGGAGGTAATTTGCAGTAACAACAGTAGTCTAATGAAGCAACGACGTCATTCTGTGCACACAAATGACAAACTAGCAGGGGTCTAAAACAAAGACGACATTGACGAAAAAAGAAGAAAACGAAGAAGAAGAAGAAGAAGAAGAAGAAGAAGAAGAAGAAGAAGAAGAAGAAGAAGAAGAAGAAGAAGCGGTGAAGGAACGGGTGGAGAAATAGTACAAGAAGGGAAGGGGGAGAAAAAGGCGGAGAAAAAGACGAACAAGATGGCAAGACATTCAAATGTATAGCCTGACATTCAAACGTATTTTTTCGAAATTCGCACACTTAGCTGAAAATCAGCATTTTTGAGAGATTAGCTTGAAACCCCTTCCCTCCCCCCTTCAAAAAAAAAAAAGAAAAGAAAAGAAAAAAAAAGAAAAAGAAAAGAACTGAAAGCGAGAAATACTAGAAGGCAGAACACATTACCAAGAGATTACACACACACACAAACACAGGCAGACACACACATATATACTTGAATGCGCGCACACGCGCTATAGCCACGCATACACACACGCATGCGCGCACACGGAATAACGTGCCGCTGAGCAGACCAAAATGAAGCTTCGGTCACTGTGTGCATTTGCATGCTGTTTCTTACGACTCTTACGTATTAGCAAATATGAAAGGAAAATCGGTGAGGGATCGGTGAGGGAGAATTGGGTGATGATAAGATAAGATAAGATAAGATAAGATAAGATAAGATAAGATAAGATAACAATTTTATTTTGCAAGGGTAAAAGAGTAAGCGCTGGATGCGCTTTTTTACATCTTGCCCTTGGGGCTTGTAACAAGAACTATTAAATACAACAAATGAATGTTATAACATTAACATCATGGAACAATAACAAATAAACAATATCATCATGGAATAAATATTTTTTAAAAAATTTTAAATTATTAAATCATATCATTGTTGTTAATTTTAACAACAAATAACGTTTATTTAATTTTTAATGTGTTTTAAGAGACGTGTTCTAAATGATGTATTTTTATATTCTGGAGTGCGAAGATCGTCAGGAAAGTTATTCCACAGAGTTGAACCAGAATAAGCTAGACTAGTTTTGAAAAGATCAATTCTTGGAAGTGGAACATTTAATTTTGTGGACGATCTGTTTTTTTGGGAAAAAAGAGAACAAAGATAGGAAGGTGCATTGCAAGAAAGGGTCTTGTGCATGAAAACCCCTTTATTAAATTTAAGTCTGTTGGCAAGAGGTAGAATATTAATCCGTTTATAATCATCTGGAGATATTTTTTGTTTAAGAATAATTTGTTTAATTGCACGTTTGTGAACTCTAATTAAAGGCTTCATTGCATTGCCACTAGCAGAATCCCAAATAGTAGAGGAATAATCAATAAATGGTTGAATATGACCAGAATAAAAAAGTTTACGAGAATGTAAATTTAATAAATGTTTAATTCTTGATAACTGATAAGTCCTTTTAGAAATGGTTTTACTAACATTTAAAATATGATTGATCCAGGACAAATTATTGTCTAAAGTTATACCAAGAAGTTTATGAAATTGTACTTCATCAATTGTTTTATTGCAAATTTTTAATGGACGAAGCTTTATAGATAAATTTTGTCTTTTTTGTCTTGCTGTAATTAGCATGGATTTCATTTTGTCTGGATTGAGGGCCATGTGGTTGGATTCAGTCCATTCTTGTAGTTCAATAGCCCCTTGTTGTAAGGAGGAGCACAGATGATTCAAGTCTGTATTTTGAGAGTGTAATGTAGTGTCATCAGCAATGATGAAGGGCAGGGAGAGGGGTGAGGAGGATGCAGAAGAAAGATAAGATAAGATAAGATAAGATAAGATAAGATAAGATAAGATAAGATAAGATAAGATAAGATAAGATAAGATAAGATAAGATAAGATAAGATAAAACAATTTTATTTTGCAATGGTAAAAGAGTAAGCGCTGGATGCGTTTTATTTTAATCTTGCCCTTGGGGCTTTAACAATAACTATTAAATACAACTCACATCGTGGAACAATAACAAATAAACAAAGTCATCATTAGATACAATCATTTTTAAACAACTTAAATTAATGTTGTTAATATTAATCAACAACATGAACAATTAATGTGTATTTAATTGTTAAGGTGTTTTAAGAGACGTGTTCTAAATGATGTAAATATAGATGCTGGAGTGCGGAGCTCTTCAGGAAAGTTATTCCACAAAGTGGAAACGGAATAAGCTAGACTAGTTTTGAAGAGATCAATTCTTGGAATTGGAACATTTAATTTTGGGGACGATGTGGCATTTTTTTTTAAAGAGAACAAAGATATGAAGGTGCATTGCCAGAAAGGACCTTGTGCATGAAAACGCCTTTATTACATTTTAGTCTGTCGGTAAGAGGTAGAATAATGATCCGTTCATAGTCATCTGGAGAGATTTTTTTGTTTAAGAATAACTTGTTTAATTGCAATTAATTACTTGTTTAATTGTTTAATTTAATTAATTGTTTAATTGAGAGAGAGAGAGAGTGAGAGAGAGGAAGAAAGAGAAGACGAGGAAACAAGAATGACAAAGAAGAAAAAAATACAAAAGAGGAGCAAAACAAAGAAGAGAGTAATGAAGGAAAGAAGACGAAAATAGGAGAACTAACAAAGGAAAGAAAGAAAGTAGGAGGAATTTAGAACGTAAGCGGGGGAGGAATGAAGCTGTCACAACCTAAGTTGCAGAGGAAATCTGGGTCGCTTTCTCACGGGACAGCACGGCAACGGCAGCACAGCGCTGCGACTTACCTAGAGCGACGAAGCAGAGGGCGATCATCTCTTGCCAGGACGCGTACAGGTCTCCGAGAACTTTCTGGAAGATGTCGGCCTTGTTGAGATAGGCGATGATGTTGTTGGAGATCCATGACTGGAACGTGCGGATGTGCACTGGGATGCAGCGGTTGAGCAACGGTTTGCTGCACACACACCCGGCAGAGAATGGTTCAGCAATTGTGAAGGATACGTTCACTGGGCCAAAAACAAAATAGGTTGTAAACTAAGGTTAAACAACGCAGGAATACGAACCAATGTCTCAAACGTGTTGTCATCACCATGGTACACAATTAAGGATAGCTTGAGAGGGCGGACTGTTGGCACAGTGGATAGAGAGCTGGTTTCCTTTTCCGAAGGTCGCGGGTTCCAACCCCGCGTGGGACGAACTTACGTGACTTAGTTACGAAACTTTTCAGGACATTGAGGGTTTTCTGCGGGTACTCGGGCTTCTCCCTCTGTTCAATAATGGTACTGGAGCCAGCCAATGTAACATTTGAACAATAAAAATTGATTTCTATTCCGGGAAGAAGTTGAGGCAGCAGTGCAAGCGCTAAAGAAAGGGAAGTCAGCGGGAGTGGACAACATACCCGCGGAACTGCTACAAGCAGGAGGAGAGGCGATGATTGATGCCCTCACCATTATCTGTAACAAGATCTGGCAGAGTGGGGAGTGGCCTATACCATGGACCCAGTCGCTTGTCATCACTCTTCCCAAAAAAGGTAACCTTCAGGAGTGTGAAAATTACCGGACCATCAGCCTCATCAGCCATCCCAGCAAGGTCCTCCTGAAAATAATACTCAACAGGTTGAAACCCCAAGCTGAACAAATCATAGCTGAAGAACAAGCAGGATTCAGGGCAGGGCGAAGTACCACTGAGCAGATTTTCAACCTCAGAATAATCTGTGAGAAATACCTACAGCACCAACAACATCTGTATCATGTGTTCATAGACTTCAAGAAGGCGTTTGACCGAGTCTGGCATGCAGCTCTATGGGCAACAATGAAAGTGTACAACATCAGCCCTAAAATTATTGAAGTCATCAAAAGCCTGTATGACAAGGCTACCAGTGCAGTCCTCCACAACAGAGCCATCGGGAATTGGTTCAGAACAACAATCGGTGTGCGTCAAGGATGCCTACTCTCTCCAACACTCTTCAACATCTTCCTAGAGCGCATCATGTCGGATGCTCTTGCAGACCATGAAGGCACAGTCAGCATAGGGGGTAGAGCAATCTCCAATCTTCGTTTTGCAGATGACATTGATGGATTGGCTGGAGAGGAACAAGAACTTGAACAGCTGGTACAGAGGCTTGACACCACCTCCAAAGCCTATGGAATGGAAATAAGTGCAGAGAAGACCAAAATGATGACCAACAACACCAATGGCATCAATACGGACATCAAAGTCCAAGGCCAATCCCTCGACACAGTGCATAGCTTCAAATATTTAGGAGCCATTGTATCAGACAATGGGTCCCGACAGGAAGTCCTCTCCAGGATCGCACAAACAACTGCTGCCCTGACAAGGTTGAAGCCCATTTGGAAAGACAGGACCATCAGTCTACACTCCAAAGTAAGACTGCTGCGCTCCCTTGTCATCTCCATCTTCCTATATGCTTGCGAAGCATGGACCCTCACAGCAGATCTCCAACGAAGAATACAAAGCATGGAGATGAGGTGCTACAGAAGACTTCTGGGCATTTCCTATACCCAACACATCACCAACGACGAAGTCCGACAGACCATCACACAAGCCATTGGACAACACGATGACCTGCTAACAGTGGTGAAGAAACGGAAACTTCGGTGGTATGGCCACGTCACCAGATCATCAGGCCTTGCAAAGACTATTCTGCAAGGCACAGTGCAAGGAGGTAGAAGAAGAGGGAGACCGAAAAAGAGGTGGGAGGACAACATTCGAGAATGGACTGGTTTGACACTGAGCGAAGCCATCAGGGCTGCTGAGGACAGAGAAAGATGGAGTATGCTGGTTAAACGATCATCTGTGGTGCCCCTACGACCTTCGGGTTACGGGACAGGATAGGATAGGATAGGATAGGATTCCGACTTCTGTAACAGCGATCTCATAAGATCGCCGCGCTTTGAGTTCGATTGAAGAAAAATCGCGTGGTAGCATCCTGAGTTATTATTATTAACTTTCAAGCGATGACACACATTCACAACACCAGTGACTTATTTTAGGAAAATGTTTCAACGATCTCCTTCTTCGGGGTCTGTAGGGCAGGTGGCAAGTTAGGGCCTTTTTGTTCAAATTTTATAACACGAGTTGGTAGGTATGGGTGTTCTTCATAGGCGTTCGCAGAGAAACGCCACCCAGGAAAAAAGGGGAATAGGACATATAGTGCGTGCTGAGGGCGTTTTTGTATTTGGCATACACCTGTCTAGAACATGAGCGTCAGGATCTTTAAAATCTGTAGCGATTGAATGCATACGTGCACATACTGTACTAGACCTCGGTTTATACTACTACTACTACTACTACTACTACTACAGAGATTGTAATAATGGGCTCTGACCGCCCTTGTTTTTCTGACACCCTTTTATTGCAATTTATGGCTGTTTTATGAGCTTTTTAAAAAGCGTGCCAAAGCACTCTGGGAATCCGCAATTTGCTAAATATAATACATATTCGTATATCTTGCGTCTTTGGTTAAAACAAAAAAAAAATTACAACCCTTCTACATTATGGTTGTATAACATTACACATTAATATCTGCTGGAATGATCTTTTGTTTAACAAGATAGTCCCGAGTAAATAACGATAATGAAAAGATACCAACCAGTTTACCAGCATCTGAAAGATCCATCTTTCCCAATTCAATAGGTTTCATTTTTAAAAGAGATTTTGCAATCATGGCATAAGCTGTATTTAAGCCCACTAAGACAACACTATGGTATCCAAGATTTACAATTGTTTGTTCATATGGTACACTCATTTTTTATATATAATAAAAAAAAATAATAATAAATTATTACTGCATTGAAAACACATCTAATGATGGCTTCAATGATGGAGATAATTCAATTTCTTTTTCTACAAGTGGTTTTGAGGGTTTCTGTTTCTTTTTTCCTTGGCGGTATTTATATATTATGTACCCACTTGCACCCACTACACCGGCTATACATAAATAATATATGTTATTTGAAGATTGTATTGGTTGTATTGGTTGTATTGGTTCTTCTTTATTTGTTGTTAATGTTTGTTGCATTATTGTTTCTTCTTTTGGTGATTCCTTTTTTCCTAATATGTTTGCTTTTGTTTGTCTGTTCCATCTATGTAACCTGTTAAATTCTGCTAACTTCTTTCCAGCTGCAATTCTTCCCAAACTCTTTTGTTTAGTGACTGTCACTGGGTTCTGTTGATTCTCTGAATTCTTCACCTCCGTCTCCTTCTCCATCTCCGGATTGGAAGAGTCCATTTTTAATAGCAGAGAAATTTATGTGTTGAAAAGTAATTAGCCCGGCTGAAAATGGGGTCAACAAGCTTCCAAACTTATAATACAAATTTCTTGATACCTCACTAATCCCATTAACAATAACTGGATCTTTAATCAAATCATCAAATAAATCATTCTCACAATCTAAAGTAACAAAGGTCGACACAGCTTTGGTATATAACTTCACAATCGAACGCCCTAAACTTTTAACCATTAAAGCGCCGAGAACTTTATCATATTTATTATGTAATATAATGATCTCTTCTGGCCTCAGTCTTTGCACTTGTTCAGTAGTTAAGTCAACACCAAGATAATACTTTGACTTTCCGGAAGCTACTAATGCAACCAGCCTGTCTTTTTTCTCGTTGTCAACACCAGTACCTGTGACATTAATAGCTTCTTGCATTAACAAGTCATCACAATTCATTTTAAGTACAAATAAAATAAAAAACTAAATTAAAAAATGGCTGGTGCTGCAATGGTGCTTGGTTCTGCTGCTGTAAATGCCTTAGCCTTTTCAGGATCAAATTATTTGTTTTCAAAACTGGACAGTAAAGAAGAATCAAAACGGCATAACTTAGCAATGGAAAAATTACAACAAGATCAGGCCGAATACGAGAAAAACAGACTAATGCAGCTTGATTTTGTTAATACAAGATTGAAAGAAGAAGGTCATGCTGATAAAACATTCGAAGACGTTGATGAAGCTTTGCACCAATATTATTTATTCACTGGCACAACACTACCTTCATTAAAGCAACCAGTGTTATCCGATTACTACACACCTAACATTGCACCTTCAATGTCAGAGACCGGAGAATTAATTTTAATTGTGTTTGGAATAACAGTAGTTTATTACCTCGTTAAACAAAAATATAAATCTAAATAAAATATGACTTCACGTTTGTCTAGATTATATTATTCTCAATCCGGATATTGGAAAGGGATGATGGCAGTTAATAAACTAGTAGAAAAGACTGGCTTGTCAGCAAACACAGTTAAACAATGGTTATCGAAGCAAGCTGTATGGCAAATCTATCTTCCACCCCCGAAGAAAATAATAAGACCAAAATTTGAAAACTCCAGACCAAATGACACGCATCAAATAGATTTGTTATATCTTCCCCATGACAAAATATATAGAAAGAAATACAGGTATGCCCTTACTGTTATTGATATAGCTACCAGGTTTAAAGACGCGCATGCTCTTAGGACTAAAAATTCTGCTGAGGTCGCTCAAGCCTTAAATGCGATTTATTCAAGAGGGCCTCTAAGGTTCCCTAGACTTATTCAATGCGATGAAGGGTCTGAATTCAAAGGAGCTGTTAACCAGCTTTTGTTAAAACATAATGTAACTGTTAGAAGAGGAGTTGTTGGATTGCACAGATCACAGGGTATTGTAGAAAACTTTAATCGGCAACTGGCAGAAAGATTATTCACTTATCAGTATTCAAAGGAGTTGTTTACTGAAACCACTAATACAGAATGGGTTGTTAGGCTGCCTCGAGTTTTAAGGGAAATGAATTCAGAACCAGCCAGAGTTACAGGATTAAAACCAGTTGAGGCTATTAAAAAGAAACAGATTGTTGTTACCGTTTCAAAGCCTGGTCAGCCGGATCTAACTTTGATGAACAAAACTGTTAGATACCTTTATCAGCCTGGAGAAGTTGCTAATGACACTAGAAGACGAGCTACAGACCCAATTTGGTCATTAAGCGTTTATGAAGTTGACAGAGCATTATCTACTGATCCGCCCGTATATTATTTAAGACCGAGAAGTGATCGTAGAACACCACAAAGAAACTTTGTAAAAGAAGAACTTCAGATTGTTCCACCAGACACAGAACCATTAAGATTTCCTAATTAAGAAAATAAAAAATACTAAAAATGACGGACACAGAAAGGTTCTGTAAGGATTTAGAAATGCTTTTTGATTCTCCCCACTTTCATATGTTAGAAGATGAACGCTGGAAAATCTTTTTTGAATGCAGACTATATGATCCAGATATTTATAATGATTTTTCTTACCCCTTCACTGGACAATATGAAATAAATGAAGATTACAAAGTTAAATGCAAAAGTGACTTCTCAATAGTCTTTCATAAACTTACAAAAGAAGAATACAACAAAAGTGACTTGTACCCAAAATCATATTACTTTAAATATTTTTGGTTACATTTTATTAAACAAGTTCGCAAACTAAATCCTCATGTAGTCAAACAAACTGTTTGTGATTGTGGACCCGACTGCGAATGTGATCATGACTGTGAGCATGATTGTTATTGTCTTTGCAAATGTGATGGCTTTTCATATTAAAGTTAGGGTTAATTTTTTTTTAATTCAATTTATTCAGTTTAAAGTTGTTTTAAAATACTATTTAAAGTTTTGTTATAAGAAACTTTGTAAAAGAAGAACTTCAGATTGTTCCACCAGACACAGAGCCATTAAGATAAATGAACTATAATCATCACAACTATTACTTACCTTCAACCTTTTTTTTTTGACTTAGTGACTTACATCTAACTTAATTAAGTCGACTTTTAAAAAAACTTATAACTTACAATAATTAAATTATAAAAGAACTTACTTACTTACATCTAACTTAATTAAGTCGACTTTTAAAAAAAAAACTTATAACTTACAATAATTAAATTATAAAAGAACTTACTTACTTACATAAGTATTTTATAGCCAGTTGGTTGGTCAGTTTTTAATAATAATTTTAAGTGCTTGCCTTTTTTTAGCTGTTCTTTTAATTTAGTTCTTTCCTCTTTTGATTCAATTACGTCATTTTCTTTTAAACAGTTATCAAAGCTGTCACGGTCTTTGCAATAAAACAGGCACACAAATTTTACTTGTTCTCTAAAATCCTTTAATATCGAATTAAATTTCTGCGTGATTAACCAGACACTAATTTTCACATGGCGTCCACTGAAAGCCAGCTTGCTCAATATGTTCCGTTTTAATACAATATCTTTTTCTGCACTGCAATCATCGATTAAGAATAACGTATTACCCTCATTCTCAAACAGGTTATAAAAATACGTTAAATACTCATTGAGCTTGCCATTGGTATTTACAACAAAGATATTTTCATCTGTCCAGACATACTTACGATCTAAGTAGGTTTTATTATATTGAATAGTTGGGCAAAAAATTACTATATAATCAAAGTGTCCTGCGTAATATTTTTCTAACAAATCCAGAACAAAGACGGTCTTTCCGCATGACGTCATGCCAACGATCATTCCGCAATGAGGATCACGAGGTAACAAAGAGGTCATTTTTAATATACTAAATCTTTTAATCTTCCATTTTCAATGTTTAGCTGAGCGTCCATAATTATATACATGTATACTGTAACTGATTCTGACCTAGCACTTGCTTCCCTATGCAATTCAATTGTTATACCATCTGTTCCGTTTTCAATTCTTCTTCCAGATCCATGAAGTTCGTTGGTGGGTATGGTTCGAAAGTCTAACCACAACGCAAATTTATTCACCAGATAATCTTGCAGTCGTGTGTCATGCAAATGAAGATCCTTAGAAATCAAATCCACAGTGTCAGTCCGCAATCTACCTCCACCTAAGATTTTCCTAATCTCATCAAACTGTTGAAATCCCATCATTCCATTAGCGAATAATTGATTAGGTTTACCTTCAATCACAACAGACGCTTTTGAAATATTAGGATTGATAAAATTCTCGCTGTCACGATTGTAATTAGATTCTTTCACAAACAACAACAGTACACCTTTAAAACTTCGAGCAGGTGAAATTATGTTGATGGTCCATAGTGCATCTAATAAATCTTTATTAAATTGTCTGTAGCGAACGATCCTATCATAATAAATTGCTAGTTTGTCATATTGGCCCCTGATCATCCTACTGAGTTCAGCGTGAGTGACCACTTCGTATTCAAGAGTGATGTCTGTAATTGTATACCTAGCATCATTGTCGGAGCTAATTACTACTTGAGAATAATCATTGAAAATAATTTCGTAAGAAAGCCTGTCG
The DNA here is from genome assembly GCA_036898135.1 of Oncomelania hupensis. Classification (NCBI taxonomy): domain Eukaryota; kingdom Metazoa; phylum Mollusca; class Gastropoda; order Littorinimorpha; family Pomatiopsidae; genus Oncomelania; species Oncomelania hupensis. The sequence goes on along the minus strand of CM072516.1, from coordinate 51,339,701 downwards.
TTAAATGAACCTTGATGAAATGGCAGATGACTGTGTAGCAGTTCAAAATCAAGTGGAAAATAAAACCTGTTTTTGTATACAGCAGCTAATGCATTTTCACCTTTGTTAGAAACGACAGCATCGCCAGCTTTGATTCGAAGTTTGGCCACATTGGCGGCTTGAATCCCCTGACCAACTAAATCTTCCCTTTCATATTTACTCTGCCACAGATCTGTGTAACAAAACAAAACACCGGCGTCATCGATACTTTGGATTTCTCGCCCATCAAGTTTAATAACCATTCTTTTAATTATAGCTCTGCCTAGATTGTTGACTACGGTTCTGTTAGGATCATCGTCAGAATTCAGACTAATTTTAAATCCCAATTTAGGACTGCCCGGAACTATTACATCATCAGGACCTAAATTTGGAAATCTTATGGTTAGTAGCTGATTAGGCTCTATGCTGCTTGGATTGTTTGTAATAATTATTGTGCTTTTCTCACCTTTGATGCCTAAAGGTGTCCTCAATCGACGTGTAGGGTCTAACAAGTTTCCGTAGCTTTGCATTTTTTTAATGCGATAAAAAAAATTATATTTAAAAATGGCAACAGGTGGTGAAGCTCTTGATGAAGTGTTTAAACCAAATGAGCCTAATGAAGACCTCAACGTTGACACAACCAGCAGACTTCTTTCTATGGTAGGAGACGACATGAGCCAAACAAGGCTAAGTATAGGAGAAGAATTACGTCAAGTAACTGAAACCCAAAAAGCCAGAAAAATCAATAAATTTTACAATTACATCGGGCGCGAGTTACCTGATTATGTTAGTCCCAGCGACTTCGAACTAGACAAAAATAATCACTTGTTTATAAACACTAATGTATCCGGTAAAAAAGTGAGAGTACAGTTAACTATGTCAAAGAATCCTGACAAATTTTATGCGTGGTCTACTTTGAAAACTAAACTCCCAGTGACTGTAATACGATCATTGGGGCTTTCCGATAATAGAGTGCCAGCATTGCATCGCCAAGCAGTAGCTTCACTTCAACGAATAGATGCATCGTTAAGTTCAGAAATAGAACTACAAGACTTAACTAACTTAACTAGTTCTGCATTAGAAGTAAATAAAGAGTTAACAACCTTACAAACAAATGAGGACACCAATATTGATCAGGTTATGGAAACTATCAATGACACGCCATTATTGCCACTGCGTGAACTTCAGGGCTTAGATAAAGCTTTACAATCTGTGAGAGGGGAGACAATGATGAATTTGGCCAAGCTCGGTGAGCTCGACAAACATATAGAAAAACAAAAAAATAAACTAGCAGAAGCTGATGACGCGAACTTAAGCATTGAGGTAAAAAAGATGATTCAAAAAAGGCTCGCAGACCTTTACACAGAATGCGCGGCAAGGCTAGAAGCCTTATCCATAAACAGAGAAAAATTAATAACTAATTTCGCCAGAATAAAAGAAACGGTGCATAAAATTTTACACGAAGACACTACACTTGCAGAAAGAATTCAAACACTGTTCAGAGAGCAAGGTGTTACAATATTTAGCATTCTTACAGCTGTTGGGATGACAATAAGCACACTAGTCTTAGCATTGACTAGAACCGTAGGCATTGGTGGCGGTGGACCTGGCGGATCTGGTGGACCTGGCGATAGTCCGGTTAAAGACTGGATTAAAAAGACGTTTCAAAGCATAGCTAACTTATTGAAACGCTTAGGTGACAAACTTGTAGACGCACTTCCAGGAATATTAGGTTCTGTATTTTCATGGATATTTAATACTGCTTCTAAAGTTGTGGTTTGGGCGTCTGAGCATCTGTGGTCTTTGTTTATAGTAATATTACTCTGGTTACTTAAAATAGTAAATCCCAATTAACCCAGCAAACAATAAACCCCCTGTAAGCGCTAGACGCGAAACCCCATGATCAGTTACCGGCATTTGCAGTTCCGGCAAGCTTGGTAAACTCGGAAGTGGTGGCGAACTTAAAGGTTCATTATTAGGCCTAGCAGTAAATACCGTATTTGCTGTATTCACTGTATTCAACGTATTCAATGTATTTATTGTAGGATTGTAGCCTATATGAAACTGAGGGTCGGCAATCACTATATTGTTGTTGTAGTTTGATATAGTTCCTATCCTAAGCTGAAGGTCTGAAGGCAACATATACAGTCCTAAACCTATTACGTAATCTACTTTCGATCTAGCATACTTTAAAGTGTCCTGATATCTTTTAATACTTGCGGGCAAATCTACTGCCGAATTAATAGAATCTTCAATGTTGGCTAGAAACTGCTTTTGTGCATCGAAGCTAGTTCCTTCCCCAATGATATTACTTCGTGTTTCTGCTTGAGACCCCAAAATGCACCACGCATACGTACAAATAGATTCATTCAGCCTTTCCACCCCACTTTGAGTAAATCCGTTTGATGTGTCTAATATAAAAGTGCTGTATGCTGTACTTTGTTTTTGTCTGATATACAGTAAAGGAACCTGGCTGTTGTGGTTAAATGATGTAAATCCAGGTACGTAAGGCCCCGTGTATAAATTACCTACAGCGTATCTAAATAAAGTTCCCATTCCGTGATTGAGGTCTAGTTTTTGTCTGAAGTCTGTTTTAGTATCAATTCCGAATTCATTGCACAACCTTTGATACGCTTTCTTGTCAAAGCCGTTGTTAAAGGGATTAAAGTTTTTGTCAGTAGGTAACGGAGCCTGAAGTTCAGACAACACCCGTCTCACTTGATAATACAAATGGAACAGATAAATAGACTTCAACATGGGATCTGGGTGATTAAGGTGATGAACGTAAGAAACTCCGCAACCAGTTGTAGCGCATGACACGGCAAAATTAATTTGATTCTGAAAGAACTGCATACCCCCGTTGTTTAGCCATTGGTTAGCTAAAAAGTCGCTCGTAATGTCTGGGTTAAGGTAATGATCAAAAATATTATGGGGGATAGTTTCGAAATGGACGTTGGCTGCCACAGCTATTGTCAGCTTGGTTAGGTCGACTGCTTTTTCGTAATAATAAGGCCCTGTAGTATACTTTGCAGCTTTGTTATATTTATAAGGCGCGTACATTTTTATTATATTAAAAAAAAATATGTTTGTAACTTTCGAATCTGTAAAATCAGGTGTGCCCATTGAACTTCAGCATCCTATTGACAACAAAAACAGGGACCTTAACGTAATCCTTCACGAAATATTCTACACGGTTAAATGGTTAAATATTAGTCATGATCTAAACAACAACTGGATAATGATTAATAAAAAAAGGCACTTTATTCATGCCGGCTATTATGACTTCTGCAGACTTACTGAAGAATTGTTTAAACCTCATTCGATTGAAGCAAAAATGAACCCTGCAAACTTGATAGTAACTTTAACTTTCCATAAAACCCTGCATAAAGACATTACCAGCGTTACACTTGCGCCAAAGCTGGCAGAAATATTAGGTTTCCGTGGCAATGAATTATCTTTATCTGACAGCTCCAGCACCGTCAGCAGTTCTATAAGATTTATTGGATCAAACCCTATGAATTTGTTAATTAATAATAGATTGTTTGTGTACCTTCATCAACTGAAGACATCGGAAAACTTAGTAAACGGAACTCCTAGTACATTGCTAAGGATAATCTCAACTCAGAGAGAATCTTACTGCGATCCAGTTTCATTAAAATTTCTGCCTCAAAAACGCCACTTAAGTCAGGACTATCATACTAGTTTCTGCTTCAAAATAACTAACCAAAACAACGAAATTGTAGACTTTGAAGATCTTACAATTATTCTTGAGATAAAATAAAGTTTAATTTTAAAATACAATGTCAATCGGCCCTCAAATTCCAGTAACCTGTCCTACCATTGAACTGAAAGACTTAGCAGACACAATTGACTTTGATGCGAATGCTATTGTTGGGTCTATTTACGGTTTCGAATTTACACAAAATGGATATTATAAACGAGCGCTAGTGCCGGCAGTGCCTGAAGTGCCGTCAGTGCCGCCGTCAGTATTGCCAGAAAAACCGTCTATCGATCAGCTAAAGGATTTTAATGCCGGTAAAGTAGATCCCGATTTTAAGTATGCTATTACTAAACGAGAAAATACCTGGTCTTTAACACCTATAGACACAGAATTAGATTGGCTTATTAAATTCAAGTGCGAAAGCCCTTACACTTTTATGGGACCAGACAATAAATTTAAGAAAATTATTAACGCCGGGCCTATGTTAGTTAGTCTAGTGCCGGATGAAAACAACCGGGAAACCATTGAAGTCAAAGCCTACAAAAAAAGCAACTATGTTTTACATAAGCGTGAAACCGCAGGGAAAAATGTTAGAGTTATTCTGCAGCCTCCTTTACAGCTAGGTAGCACAGCTATGATAGTACTGGACATAATTGCTCACAGGCCTACGCAGAGAAATTTTAATGTAATTCCGCAAGTGTCTCTAAGTTGGGTTGATTTAGATGAGGATCCCAGACGAGTTACAGTATTTATGAAGAAAAGAGAAAATGAAAATCAGTTTTCCGTATTTACTTCATCACCCAAGATAACTTTTGTCCCTGTTCCAAATCCTATTGACAGAATAGCGCAAATTAGCCTAGACAACGTAGATCTGTTAGCATTTTATTTCAGCGATCAGATATTTTCTGATAGTCAAATAGAATATTTTGCTAATAAACTAAAATCAAGTTAATTATTGTTAACCCTTTTTTTTCGCACTAAAAATATGACGACAAAATTGTATCCTGCTATAGTAGAAGCAGTAGTGGATGAACAACCAATTGTACAACCCAGTGCTCCAACGTTAGACTTAAGTAATGTTCAAACGTTCAGGTTGGAAGAAATAAGAAAAGTTAGGACTCAAATTGAATCAGATATCCAAAAGTACTCTAGATGCAGACGACGGTATTCCGGCGCTTATAGCGGAATAAATTACGTGTCTACTGGTCTAAATGTTATTAATGCAGCGGAAGCTGCGGTCAGCGTGGGATTATTGGTGACTGGAATCGGTATACCAATTAGTATTGGATTAGGGGTTGCTGCCGGATTATCTTCAGTAATGTCAGTTTTACTTGGTGTAATTAATACTAAAGTATCTAAGAAACTAGAAAAACACGACCTCATTTCTAGCCTGGCGATAGCTAAACTTACTAGCATGAACTTAATAATTTCAAAAGCTCTAGAAGACACTCAGATTACAGACCAAGAGTTTGTAATTATCCAGCGAGATTTTGAAGAATATAAAAAATTGAAGCATGACATACAATCTAAATCTAGGTCTGCACCTGTTAATGTTGAAGAAATTAAAAAAAAATTAATAGAGGAAGGGAGACTACTGGGACGGAAGGAGCAGCTAGATGCTTTGAAGAAAAAGCTTGGCGCTTCAGAATAAATACAGTTAACATTTACTCAAGCCTTCCAGGCCCTCCTTCTTACTCATAGTCGCAGTCATAGTCGTAGTCGTAGTCGCAGTCGTAGTCGCAGTCGCAGTCGCTGTTCCTACCTGTAATTTATAGTGGCCTAGAGCGTATGCGAACTCCTTAGTTACTCTTATTCTCTTTGTGTCATTAGCGCATAATGTTTTTTTGGTCGTCACAGCAGTGGACACTATATGGTTTTTAGACTTTATAGTTGTGTTAGGGTATGGTTTAACTTCTTTTCCATCTAAGGCTTCCAGGTAGTTTTCGTGTTTGATATCTCTATTTTTTATTGCAGCTTTTTGGGTGCCTTTCGCTTTTGAAGATTCTCCCGATTCGTGTTTAATACTGTACTGCTTAGATCGCAGTCCTGCGTATTCTTCAATAAGTTTCCCGTTCATTTCATCTTTCATCAAACCTATTTTCTTTTGGTTTGCTTTGCTGTACAAAGGGTGAGTTTCAGGGTAGTCACTAGTATCGTAATGTTGTAGTTCCGATTCTAAGTCTTTATAAATGTCTTCAGTAGGGATGTCTAGTATAAGGGAGTCTGTGTCTGTGTATAGAACTCTGGCCTCCGGGTATTTAGGTTTAAAGTAATCGTAGTAAAATTCGAACATTAATAATTTAGAAAGGTCGAGAATAGTCATCCCCATAAACACTGGTTTGTCTAGATTAACTTGCGTGGTTTTCATGGTAACTGCATACAGGGAGTCATGAAACTCTTTGTAACCAAGGTATTGAGGTTTAGATGTTAATTTAATCGCTTGATTGGGTGATGTAATTAGCCTGACGTCTTTTCGTTTGTATGGGTTCTCCATAGTTTTACCAAAACAGCTGTTATTCAGCAGCTTAAAGAAATCTTTTTCAAACGTAGATTGCGCTTGTTTTCTGAGCTGTGTGTTTTTATTGATGTACCCGGCCAAGACATTCGTTTGTTTAAAGAATAAAAGCTTGTGAATCGCTGTGCACTTCATGCCGTGTCTGATGTAGAACTGCAGGTTTCTGTAGTGACAGACGTAATTAGATTTATTATAGAGGTTGGGAATAAGTTTAAGTTGCTTGTCTGTACCATGCAATCTTTCTGGTGCTAATGGGTAATCATTATGTAGGTCGTGTAAAGCATTGGGATACTCTAGGTCAACTTCGACAATAAACCCTATAGTATGATCTTTAGGGTGATTTAAAATACTGTTTAACCAAGTAAAGTTTGCAGGGTTTGGATTAACAAGTAATTTGAAATCTGAAACCGGTAAAAGCTCACTCATTGCCCAACCGTATAAATTGTTGGCGTCAAAGTACATTATATAATTAGATTTCTGCGAGGGGTCATAGTGCTTCAGGTATTTATTGTTGGCTTTGCAATAATTATGAGCTGCCACGCTTATTCCTCCACGAATGCCCGACTCAATCATTGTCATCATTACCTGGTCAGTTATGAGATCGATTTTAGAACCACTAAGTTTTAAGAAAGCATCCCAACTCATTCCTGGTGAAGAAATGTAATGAGAAGGGTCGAGGGAGTAATGATGTAAACTCGTTTCTCTGTATTTTTCAAACACATCAGCCAACAAACAGACATCGGCTTTTAAATATATGTCGTGGTAGTCACCAAGGTTTTTACATCCGAGTGCATTCCAGACATTCTGGGCATGTTCATAATCGATATCACTTATGAAACTTTTATTGAGTGAAGAATAGAAGTTCTCTTTAGGTGGCAATTCTAGTTCTTCAAACACTTCCCAAGAATCCATGTATTCATAAGGATACACGCCTTTCCGAATAAGTGTAACGTCTGGAAAATATTTGCTAGTGATAGGATAGCTGGGTAAGTTCTTAGCTAGTGTTTCTAAACTGGAAGACAAATGTTGAAAGCTGTCATAAAACTTTAATTTATTCAGAGTGAAAGTTTTATATTTTTCTTCTGTCTCGGCAATACATGACACTTTGTATGCTTTCGTCACTGCCTGCATGATTAAATGGGAGTCGTAATTTCGAAGATTGTGAATGAAAATAGGGAGAGAGAAATGTTTGATTCCATATTCCAAGTTGCATTTCTGATGAGCTGCACCTCTAAATGCCCCTGTTATGTGACAATGATCTCTCACTCTTTGGGACTTTGTGTCCTTCGGGTCAAACTCTTTATTACAAATGTGGCAATGTGTAGCTGCTTTAAAATTATGGGAGTCAGATTCAGTAAATATCATTGGCACCGGATTATCTAGCTGCAATAAACACAATTTGTATATTTTGTTCATCTCATCTAAAAACTTTCGAGCTGCGTCAGGCCCTCTGTAAATTACCGGCTCTGTATGTTGTCCGTCGGCTCTAACAACTACATACCCAAAACTGCAGACTTCGTGAAGGTGTGTAAGGAATGAATTAGGCGTACAAAATCCTTGCGGGCCTTGATATTTTAAAATCAATGATTCGAAGTCGGCATAAACTATATAAGGCTGCTTGAATTGTTTGTTGATGTTTTTAAAATATACTTGAGAACCCGGCTTTGGTAACACAAGGCGGGTTTGAATATCTGTCATACTTTTGCATACCTTACTGTGCTTGTCAGCCACTTGGAGATTAGAGACTCTAGTTAAACAGCGTCTGCACAAATATTGTTTGCTATGATGTTTTGAAGTGTGTCCTAATAATCTAGATATGTTTCGTATCAGTGTATAATGTTGCATGCTAGGATCTTGCGGGTCTGTTATTAGTAAAAGATCAACGTGGTGATTGAGGTCTGAAAACGATGGGGCATTAGGAGAAATTCGTAAAGGCATAAGTTTTGATTCAGGGTCCCAAACATATACATTGACTGTTATAGGAGAGTTTTGTGATTCAAATTTGTCAATGGCGTCAAGGCTAACAGGAAAATTAATGTCTTTAAGATTTAAGTTCGTTATTTTATCTTTGTATAGCGCCACCCTTTCGGGATGTTGTTTCGACTGAATAGGATATAATTTAGCCAAAACACACCACACAAAACATTTGTCGTCAGTGTTCTTAATATTCAATACAGCCTTCTTGTCAAGAATTTCTTTGGGAAGAGGGATATAAGATTTTCCTTTGATTGGATTATACTTTGCAATGTTCAGTTCTAATGATTCAAGAGTTCCTTCGGCCCACCCGGACCCTTTCAAAGTTGCATGCTCAATGCTGTCTTGTAACTGGTTGATCAAGATGTTGTTATAAGCATTGTCTAGGTCTGAAGATTTTAACACTTCAATTTGACTTGAAGAAATCCACACAGTCATCGTTTCATCAATACTGCCGGGTTTAATAAAAGTTATTTGAGCGTGAATGCGTATTTTAACAGGGGATTTGAAAGTAAAACTGTTGAGTACAAATGGCCAATTATTATAGACAGATTTAATAACATTTTGACTGTCAAAAATAGGGAGTTGTAAAGTTTGAAAGATGTCTTTAAACAAAGGAGATTGCGAAAGACTTTTTGTGTCCGTCATTTTTATACTGATAACAAAACTTTAAATTAAAAATAATTATTTAAAAAAATGGATTTTTAGGCTTCAAACCACCAAATACAGTCAAAGGGAAGCAACCGCAACTTTACTTATGAATGCGTAGTAATGTTTTTATTACTTCCCTTAACTGAATGGGACTTATATTGAATCTGTATAAGATTGTATGTAACATTAATGTTTGCGGGAATTCCCGATTGAATAAACTGGGCTTAGGCCAAGAATATTGATTATTTCACACTGCCCCTAGCAAAGGGAATTCCAGGTTCTGTTTAAATTGGATCACATGATTAATATAAAACTCTTAAAAGGCCTTTTTAGTACAATATTTGGCTGTTGATAGCAATTAAATTAAATTTAAATTAAAAACACTATGTATAAGGTTGTAACATTAATGTTTGCGGGAATTCCCGATTGAATAAACTGGGCTTAGGCCAAAAATATTGATTATTTCACACTGCCCCTAGCAAAGGGAATTCCAGGATCTGTTTTTAACTGGATCACATGATTAATATAAATTTCTATTTGCTGTTTTCAACTGGATCACATGCTTAATATAAATTTCTTTTTATATATCTAAGCAAAGGCAAAAAACTTACTAAGGATTTTACATTCACACAGAGAAAGCACACAAATATTCCTGTACACAAATTATTTCCTCTGGTCTAGTAAAGGGGAATTTCCGATTCTGTTTTTCAACTGGATCACATGCTTAATGCATGTTTAAAATACACACAAATTATTTCCCTTGGTTTAACTTACAGCTAGTAAATGGGAAACACATGCTTTAATATAAATTTTTATTTATATATCTATTTGTTACACTTTTAAAAATTAATATGAACAATATGTAATAAAGATTGCTGCACTTAATGGTGTATTATTTAGAATTGTACATTTAGAATAACGAATATTAATGCTGGTTTGTTGTATGTAATTTCCCAAGCCCAATCTTCTTTTATGAGCGATCTGGATGGGGATATAAAGAAAAAAGGAAGTATAGATTTTCAGTGGGACCGGGTAGCTCAGTTGGTAAGAGCGTCTTGCTAGTAACCGAAAGGTCGCTGGTTCGAATCCCGGATTGGTCAACGTGTGATCATATTATTTTCCCCTTTACCAACAACTGGCCCGCTGGTGTCAGTATAAATCGGTCCAGTAGTCACCTATATGCGAAAGTGTCGTGTGACTATAATCTACAAACAACAACAACAACAACATAGATTTTCGGTGTGGTTAGTCACTTCTGTGGCATGTGTTGAATTTGCTAAGGCATTAAGACCAAATGTCTGTCCTATTGCAATAATAGACACAGTGTACAAAGTGGCAAGTGGCTTGGATACATGTTGAAAATTGCCATGACAATGGATAAGACTGGAAGGTGCACGCTAACTCTCGATCCCTTCCTACTTAATCCAATTGTCAAGCCTCAGGCAACAAGTAAACAGATATTGAACGCAAGAACGAACGGTTGCATGACATTGGGTAAGACTGGAGGCTGCGCGCTGTATCCTGGGAACCTCCTACTTAATCCAACTGTCCGACTCGCAGCCAAAGTTCAGTCAGTACACCTCCGTGGGTTTCTCTAATTTCGTCTCGTAGAGATTCCCCATTTGGGGTTTGATGACAGACAACACATGCCACAACGCTTGGGCTCACTTGGTGGAGTGGGAGATGCGTGCAAAAGGTCGAGGGGTCCGTCCCACTCCAAGTTAGGGAGAGAGTCCAAGCGGGAAGTGCTACCACCGGTTTTTGTAAAAATTTCCAATTTAGGTATTTTTTCTAAGTTTTATTTCTAAGTTTTGAAATAAGTTTTGAC